>LT669791.1:24571208-25171208 GCA_900128785.1 Arabis alpina
CCTCCTCTGCGATAACACGAAACCTGCACAACAAACACAATCCAACAATCCATACACCACAAAACACACAGAAACAACATCAATCATCACAATCAACCAGTTTAACCTACCACCATACAACCCTAACGAATCCACCGGCCCAGAAGCCATGGTCACGCACTCACCTTAGATTTTCGGTTAGATTCTGGTAGAATTGAGGCTAGACACGAATTCAGCAACAACCACCACGAAATTCCACCTCAAATCGATCAAGAACGAAACCCTAATCACAAACTATCAGGAACAAGAGAAACTCCTCTCAAACTCTCTGTTTCTGATTTTTGGGACTTTGGTTCGCTCAAATGCGGCCAAAAACTCTTAAATACGAAGCCCTAGGGTTTACCCAAACCGGTCCGGTCCAATTGAACAACTTAAATCGAACCAGAAAACCAGCCAATTCGAGCACCTGTCGATCGACAACCACTAGGTATGTCGATCGACAGCCCTTAAGAGCCCTGTCGATCGACAGACACTAAGTGTGTCGATCGACAGCCCCTCCATTTCATCAAAAAAAATGGTTTACGGGCGTCACAATTCTCCCCCACTAAAACTGGATTCGTCCTCGAATCCTCTAACACTACCCACCAATCTACCCTAGCCTAACCCGCCAGCAACACCGGAGACTACATCTCCCAGACCTTCCCGAGGTTCACATCCGTCCTATGCATATAGACCCGTCTCAGACATTGATTGCCCATAGCTCATAACCACCATCTAGCTTCGGGATCGTCACCCCTCAGCTCTCGGTGTCTAGTATCAACCCACCTCAGTCCGCGCAGTCCTGACGGTGTTCGATACTCAACCATCTCCACACACCTCAATCCATCAAGACACACAGTCTATCAAGCTCTCGGTATGCAGAGATCTGCCAGAGGTCGCAACCTCCAAAACCATCCCCATACCCTCACGATCTCAGTCCGCGCAGTCCTGACGATCGATCGGTATGCAGGGAACCCACTGTCCCCCGGAGAGACGCATCTCTCAAGATCTGCCAAGAAAGACCGAGGTCTAACTCTGAGCTATGCAATCAATTCCTAACGTCTATAATGCACCTCTGACCGGAACTACCTCCTAAGGTCTCACATGATATTCCCCTCCCGGAATACCATCACAAACGTGATCATCACAGATCACCCGGACCATCCCTCACCTCGGATGTCCCTGCAGAGTCTCTCCGGAACTAGACAGTTCTACCTACCGTAAAACTTCTATTCCGAGACTCTCTCACGCACACACACACACACCGTTAGAGTCCCCACCGAAACTGGCAAGTTCTATCCGCAATAAAACTTCCATTTCGGGGTTCTCTAACCACAAACACATGACTCTCAAAGTCAAACACATAAGAAAACACTTTCTTATTCACTGGAAAAATGTCATAATCATTACACTTTAATGAAAATACAAAAATCCACAACCAAAAACCTCACCACACACGGTGATCACAACACCAAAAAAAACGAAAACTGGAACCACAAAGAAAACGAATTCACTCTTCTGCTTGCTTCTCGAACCACTTCTTGAACTTCGTTTTCATCTTTGCCTCTGGTTCCCAAGTCTCCTCCTGAATACCGTCACAGTCCCACAAGACTCTCAACAACGGCACTCTCTTCCGGCGCAGAACCTTGATACTTCTCTCAAGAATCCTAACCGGCCTCATCCCAACAGTCAGATTTGGCTGAAGATCTGCGGGAATCGTCACTGCTACCTCCTCAGAAGCATGCAAGCATCTCCTGAGTTTCGAAACGTGAAACACATCATGGAATTTCTCCATAATCGGAGGCAGCTCCAACCGATAAGCAACTGGTCCCACACGTTCCACAACCCGGAACGGACCCATGTACCTCGTACTCAGCTTATCCTCGGATATGGACCTGTTCAGACCCCGCATCATCGCCATCTTGAGATACACACGATCTCCGACTGCAAACTCCAACTCCTTCCTTCTCCTATCGGCATAACTCTTCTGCCGATCTTGAGCCTCTTTCATGTTCAGCTTCACAACACGGATCTTCTCCGTCGTCTCCTGAACAAAATCAGTCCCGAAGATGCTCCTCTCCCCCACTTGGGTAAAACATAGCGGAGTACGACATGGCCTCCCATACAACGCCTCAAAAGGAGCCATTCCGATACTCGCCTGAAAACTGTTGTTATATGCGAACTCCACCAAACTCAAGTGATCCGCCCAATGACCACCCCAATCTAGCACGCACATCCTCAACAGATCTTCCAGTGTCTGAATCGTCCTTTCGGACTGCCCATCCGTCTGCGGATGATAAGCTGTACTCATGTGCACCTTAGTGCCCATCTCAGCTTGAAAAGCTCTCCAGAACACTGACGCAAACCTCGGATCTCGATCCGACACAATACTCGCTGGCACTCCATGCAACCTCACAATTTCCTTCACATACTTCTTAGCCAAGACCTCCGCTCCGTCTGTCTTCTTAATGGCCAGAAAATGTGCTGACTTAGTCAGACGATCCACAATCACCCAAATCGCGTCATAGGTCCGAGAAACCGGCAACCCTACCACGAAATCCATAGTGATCATGTCCCGCTTCCACTCTGGAATGGGTAGACTCTGCAATAAGCCACTAGGAATTTGGTGCTCAGCCTTCACCAACTGACACACATTGCAAGCTGCAACCCAATCTGCCACATCTCTCTTCATCCCGACCCAATGATAGTACCTCTTCAGATCCCTATACATCTTAGTCGCTCCCGGATGAATCGAAAACTTACTCGCATGAGCTTCTCTCAGAATTTCCTGCCTCAAGTCCTCATCCTTAGGAACACAGACTCGTCCATGCACTAAGATAGTCCCGTTAGCAGAAACCTGATATTCGGAACCAGTAGCCTTGGAGAGATCTAACAACACCGGATCCTGCTCCTGAGCTACTCGGATCCTGCTCAATAGATCCGCCTGATCTGCCGCCGCTAACCCCAACGGTTCCTCTGAAGTAACACATAACCTCAAAGTACTAAGTACACTCACCAGATTCTCCACATCCCGCTCCTGAGATGAATCATACCTCCTCCGACTAAGGGCATCAGCTACAGTGTTAGCCTTACCCGGATGGTAAACAATGTCCAAGTCGTAATCAGCCAACAACTCTGACCATCGCCTCTGTCGTACATTTAAATTCTGCTGAGTAAAAATGTACTTCAGATTATGATGATCAGTGAACACCTGAACTCTGCCACCATACAAGTAAGACCTCCAGATTTTCAACGCGAAGATCACTGCAGCCAGCTCTAAGTCATGAACAGGGTAATTGCCCTCGTGCTTCCTCAACTGCCTTGAAGCATAAGCAATCACCTTACCCTGCTGCATCAGCACACAACCCAAGCCAACTCCTGAAGCATCTGTGTACACCACATAAGGCTCACCCGGTTCAGGTAACGCCAGTACTGGTGTACTTGTCAACATCGTCTTCAGCTTCGCGAAGCTCAACTCACACTCAGCCGACCACACAAAAGGAACATCCTTTCCCGTCAGCTTCGTCATAGACTGAGCCATACTCGCAAAACCCTTGACGAATCTCCGATAATAGCCTGCCAACCCAAGAAAACTCCTGATCTCAGTTGCATTCCTCGGTCTAGGCCAATCTCGGATAGACTCAATCTTCGCCGGATCCACAGAAACCCCTTCTGCAGAAACAATGTGACCTAAAAATCCCATCTCTCTCTGCCAGAAACTGCACTTACTCAACTTCGCAAACAGCTTCTGTTCCCGCAACTTCTCCAGAACTCTCCTCAAATGAACCTCATGTTCCTCCAGACTCTTCGAATAGACCAGAATATCGTCGATGAAAATGATTACGAACTCATCCAGATACTCCCGGAAAACTCCGTTCATCAATCTCATAAACGCCGCAGGTGCATTCGTTAACCCGAATGGCATCACTACAAACTCAAAATGCCCATACCGAGTCCTGAAAGCCGTCTTCCGAACATCTGCTTCGTCTATCGGAATCTGGTGGTAACCGGATGCCAAGTCAATTTTAGAAAACCAAGTAGCCCCTCTCAACTGATCTAACAACTCATCAATTCGCGGAAGAGGATACTTGTTCTTCACAGTGACTCGGTTTAGCCCTCGATAATCGATGCACAACCGGAAACTACCGTCTTTCTTCTTCACAAACAACACCGGCGCTCCCCACGGTGAAGTACTTGGTCGAATAAACCCCTTCTCCAATAAGTCCTCCAACTGCTTCTTCAATTCCGCTAACTCTGCAGTGGCCATTCGGTAAGGCGCCTTAGACAACGGCGTCGTTCCGGGTTCTAACTCGATCGTGAAAGGATCCGACCGAGATGGCGGTAATCCTTGCAACGACTGAAAGACATCTTCGAAATCCCGAGCGACCCGAATATCTCTCACAGCAACCCCACCAACAGCTTCCGGCATAACAATCGTGGCCAAGTAAGCCTCGCAACCCCTCTCAATCATCGCCTCAGCTTGAACAAGGGAGATCACAAGACTACCTGAAGTCGGTCTCACTCCTTGATAAACCAACCTGCCACCTTCACGTTCAAATACCACTCGACCCCGATGACAATCCAGATGGACTCTGTACCGATTCAACCAATCCATACCAAGGATAACATCGTACAGTTCCACCGGACTAATCACTAAGTCAGCTGGCATCAACTCTCCCGCTACCAGAATATCCACCTCCTTCGCCCGGCCATGCGTAGCTAGAAATTCACCTCCAGCAACCATAACCGGTCCAGTCCGCTCACCAGCGTCACTCCGGATACCACTTCTCTCGGCATGGTCCGGAGTAATGAAGCAATTAGATGCTCCAGAATCAAACAACACATGGGATTCACTCCCACCTACGAACAAGGTCCCTACACAATTCCCAAGTGCTAAGCAACCTAACTTTCTATCACAGGCAAACAATCTAAAACAAGCACCAAGAATTCTACACTACTGAATTAACAAAGTCTGAATTAGAAAGTTACCTGTGATCGGTCTAGAGCTCGGTTCTCCCGGCGCTGCAATAGCCGGTGGACGCTCCATCGCCGCGATCTGATCCAAAGGCTGCACCGGCCCATACTGAGCTACTGGCTGGACCACTGCCACTGCCAACGGCTGCAACTTCGGACAGTTCGGTCTGATGTGCCCCGACTCCCCGCACTGATAGCACGTCCGAACTCCTCGAACCTCACTCCGCTTCGGGCAACTCGCCCTCTGGTGGTCTAGACTCCCACAAATGTAACAGCCTCGGCCACTTTGGCCCGATCCCGAAGCGCCTTCCCACTTCCTCTTTTGTCCTTGCGCAGGCTTGCCGCCTTTGCCAGGACCTGCCTGCTGCACCTGCTGCTGCTGAGGCCTCCGAGGCTGAACAGCTGGAACCACGATCGCAGCCTGTTCCCTCAGATCCTCCTCGATCTGTGCAGCCACCTCTACCAACTCTACTCTGCTCGCGAACCTGATGCCTCTGCACCGAGTCCGTAAATCCGGTCGAAGTCCTCGCAAGAACCTCCGAACCTGAGCCTGCTCATCCTCGAAGCTCCTACCAGCATAACCCAGGAGTCTGTTAAACTCCACGTCATACTCCCGCACCGACCTCGTGCCCTGAGTCAAGTCCAAGAACCTCGCCTCTAAACGATCCAACGCCTCCTGAGGAAAGAACTTGGAGTTGAACTCCGTCACAAAATCCGACCACGCCATCGCAGTCCCGGCCCACCTAGCCGCTACACTCCTTCACCAGAGATGTGCATCACCGTCCAAATAATGGACCGCCAAGTCAACCTTGTATCCCTCGGGACACCTAATCGACTTGGATTGGTGTATGTGTATATTAAAAATAACTTCCGTAAATGTTCAACTAAACACCCGCAGCTAAATTTGAAACGACCCGACCCGTTTTTTTTTTTTTTAAACAATAAGCTCTTAGTCTCAGACTAGCATTCCCATAAATGCTTGTCCTCCACAACCAAGCCACACAAACAAGCAACCAGCGGATAACACACTAAAACCAAACATGCAAATTCCATTAAATTACTAACCAGTTCAACAACAAATTCCAATCAATCCAGCAACCTAACCAGGTTCTAAAACAATAAAAGAAATACAATAAACCACACAGCATGAAAACCGAGACCCTAGATCATCTCCCTCTTCGTTGCCATGATTCCACGATCACAATTTGCCTTTACCTGCACCACATGGTTAAAAGAGATGCGTGAGTATTATCACAAATACCCAGTGAGACGGTCCTCCCATCTACGACTGCGCACACAGACGCGATGGATCCGCTCAGGCAAACACGCATCAAACAATACACAAAACAAACACAACAACACGGCTCAACCACAGCCCAACAGGCAGCCTGTCGATCGACACTACCACTAGGTGTCGATCGACAGCCCTGTTCACACCTGTCGATCGACACACCCACGGTGCCTGTCGATCGACAGCTCAACTGGACCCTGTCGATCGACACAACCTCTAGGTGTCGATCGACAGCTCCTCGATCACCTGTCGATCGACACAACCTCTAGGTGTCGATCGACAGCCTCGTGTGACCCTGTCGATCGACACACCCTAGGGCTGTCGATCGACAGGTCATCGCAGATTCATAGGAGATCGATCAATTATCCTCTCGGATCGATTCCTCCTCTGCGATAACACGAAACCTGCACAACAAACACAATCCAACAATCCATACACCACAAAACACACAGAAACAACATCAATCATCACAATCAACCAGTTTAACCTACCACCATACAACCCTAACGAATCCACCGGCCCAGAAGCCATGGTCACGCACTCACCTTAGATTTTCGGTTAGATTCTGGTAGAATTGAGGCTAGACACGAATTCAGCAACAACCACCAAAAAATTCCACCTCAAATCGATCAAGAACGAAACCCTAATCACAAACTATCAGGAACAAGAGAAACTCCTCTCAAACTCTCTGTTTCTGATTTTTGGGACTTTGGTTCGCTCAAATGCGGCCAAAAACTCTTAAATACGAAGCCCTAGGGTTTACCCAAACCGGCCCGGTCCAATTGAACAACTTAAATCGAACCAGAAAACCAGCCAATTCGAGCACCTGTCGATCGACAACCACTAGGTATGTCGATCGACAGCCCTTAAGAGCCCTGTCGATCGACAGACACTAAGTGTGTCGATCGACAGCCCCTCCATTTCATCAAAAAAAATGGTTTACGGGCGTCACAAAATTGGTACCACAATCAACATTAATATCCTTAAGGTGATGAGTTCGATGTCAGCTAGTCACAAAAGTTTTACGTTTTTTTAATAATACAATTTGCTATTAAATAAACTTGGTTGGTACATGTGTATATTAAAACAAACATTTGATAAGAAAGGCCTCATGAATTCAATGTCACCTTGTGATAAAATTTAGTCAACTTTTTATGTTTTTCACATAACCCATTTTTGATAAGAAAGGCCTTCATTTATTACAAATGCACATTTGTTTTGTTCCATATAAGGTTTTAACGTGTTTTAGAAATAAATATTCATTTCTAACTAATAAGTATTCTACCTATTTATAACTAATCTAACTAAATATTTATGGAAAGAACAAACACTTTTTTCAAAAAATTCAATATTAAGACTTGGAGTTTTAGCATTTATTGAAAGAAAAACACTTTTTAAAAACAATTTGGATATTAAGAGTAGTATAGGGTATAGGGTATGAGAGACTTGGGGTTTTAACATTTTTGAAAGAAAAACACGTTTTTAAAATAAAATTGAATATTAAGAGTAGTAAAGGGTATAGGGTATGAAAGACTTGGGGGTTTAGCATTTTTTTAAAGAAAAACACTTTCTAAAAAAAATTGGATATTAAGAGTAGTATAGGGTATGAAAGACTTGGGGTTTTAGCATTTTTTGAAAGAAAAAAACTTTTTTAAATAAAATTGAATATTAAGAGTAGTATAGGGTATAGGGTATGAAAGACTTGGGGGTTTAGCATTTTTTTAAAGAAAAACACTTTAAAAAAAAAATTGGATATTAAGAATAGTATAGGGTACAGGGTATGAAAGACTTGGGGTCTTAGCATTTTTTGAAAGAAAAACACTTTTTAAAAAAAAATTGAATATTAAGAGTAGTATAGGGTATAGGGTATGATAGACTTAGGGTTTTAGCATTTTTTGAAAGAAAAACACTTTTTTTACAAAAGTTTAATATTAAGAGTAGTATAGGATAAAGGGTATGAAAGGTATCGAAAAGTAGTTTAGTTTAGGGTATAAGGTGTTAATGTTTTAGTAAAAATATTGTATTTTTGGAAAACATCAAAAAAGTGGCACTAACTGAGATCGAACTCGTCACCTTGAGGAATGTTTATGTGCACTATATAACCAATTGAGCTGCAGGTGTTTAGTCAAACATTATCGGAAGGAATCTGATATATCATGGTTTCTACCATCTTTTGGCCATGATTTAACCCGGTTTTATCGAGTCTTTTTAGTATTTTTCTAGTGTTTTAGAGTCTTGGCAGGTTCGTGGATGAATGGAGCTTAATTGGTGATTATGGAGCATTTTGGAGCATCAAGGAAAGAGCAGTCGAAGTCGCAAGCTTGATGCAGAAAGTGCAGAGTTTTAACTTCCCCGTCGATCGACGGAGTCACTTGTGCGTCGATCGACGGAGGCACCTGTTTCGCGAAAGAAGAGGATTTTTCAATTCTGAAGATTTCCTTTTTACCCCAGAAGTTCCAGAAGTTAACAAATAAAGCCCAGCCCGAATTCTAGCCTATAAATACCTAGTTTTCTTTTAGTTTTCAGGAAGTTTTCTTTTATCAAATACCTAGGGTTTTTAGAGAGATTTTGAGAGTTAGGGAGACGAGTTTTCAGACCATTCAGATTTCTTCGAACCGTTCTGTAATTCTTTCTTACTCTATTTTAATGCAGTATTATTCAGCTATTGTGATTTGCTTTGCATCCATGTCTGAGTAATCTACTTGTTAGGTTTAGGGTTTTTCAAAGGAATTAAGATGAATTGTTAGAATTGAATTCATGTTAGGATTATCTATTGGTTCTTCATCTAGATTGTTATAACCCTGATTTAGGATTGATCACTCTAAATTAGCTATCTTAGGTTGATTAATTAGAAGCGGAAGCATCAATTGATAACCTGACCATAATCTTAGATGAGCAAAATCAACTATTCTCAAAGGAATTTGGTTTAGGGATTTTGTGAACAATTGAAACCTGAACTTTAATGCTTGCATAAATTGATTGATTTTACAAAGGATTTTGGATTTCTAGAGTTTATGCATAGATAATTAATTCAACGGAAGTCGTTTAATTTTACATTAGAGTTTCAAGTTCGAGAACGGTTCTTCATTAAAATCCTGACAGTGTATTAATTCTACAATTTATCTTTGCCTGCGAATTTCCCGAAAACCTAGCTTTTGTTTAATTGAATTCTTAAAAACCAACAAACTTTCTTTGCTTTGAATTATTTCTTGCTTTTACTTTACTTTATTTGCTTAGCTCAATTCGAAGTCATTTATCCTATCGTTTGATTTGACTCCCAGTGATTCGACCCCTACTACGACGACCTCTTAATTTGAGAGAGTAGCTCAGGGTAAATTTGAGCATATCAAATTTTGGCGCCGTTGCCGGGGACTCAAAATCCTCCATAGGATTTTGATTCTAGAATTCTGACTAAGTTTTCTTTTTATTTTTGATTTCGTTTTTTATTTTTGGTGTTTCAGGTTTATGCCTTCTAGCAGAACCAGGAGCAACAAAGATCAAAAGTTAGCAGAATTTGTTCCGGAGTTAGGTGTTTTGGAACGAGAAAACAGACGACAAGCAAAGCAAGCTAAGATGGCTAATCGAGCTGTGGTAACTTTTCGGAATGCTGAAGGGGAGAATGTTGACAGACATGGTAATCGGTACAACGATCTGGGTGACCCCATTGATGAAACTGGTAACATCATTGAGGTTATGGATCCAGTTGCAGCAGAGCGGGCTGAGCTAGATCGCCAAAGAGTTGAGTTGGAGCGCCAGCGCGCTGAGATTGAGCATCTGGCTCAGGCTAATCGTGTACCACGGGGAGCGGTAGTTAACCAACGCACTTTGGGCGACTACTACCGTCCTGAAGAGCACTATGCCAATAGGGCAGCGATTCGACCCCCTAGATTTGATCGTAGGGATTTTGAGTTGAAGCCTGCGTACTTCTCTCTAGTAGCTCAACATCAGTTCCATGGGCACCCATCAGAGCACCCCATGGATCATCTTGAGATGTTTGAGGATCTTGCGTCTAGCATTAAGGCTAACAACGTGTCTGAGGACTACATCATGTGCAAGCTATTTCCATTTTCTCTTGCTGGAGAGGCAGCCTCTTGGCTGAAGCAGTTGGAGCCAGGCTCACTGACTATCTGGAGAGATACTAAGAGTGCTTTCTTGAGTCACTTCTATGATGAGTCTCGCTCAGAGGACCTACGAGCTAAGATTTCAACATTCGCTCAGAATCAGAAAGAATCTTTCAAAGCTGCGTGGGAAAGGTTCAAGGGATATCAGAGAGACTGTCCTCATCACGGGTTTACAGAGGTTCAGTTGCTGGGTATTTTCTACAGGGGTTTGGATTTGAGACATCAGGTCACTCTAGATGCTTCGAGCAATGGGAACTTCAAAACCAGATTTCCAGCTGATTGCTTTGAACTCATCAAGAACGTGTCTACTAGCAATAGTACAAAGAAAATCGATGAGGAAAGGAGAAGGGAAGCTGATAGATCAGGTAGAGCTGCGGTTAAAGCTAAGATAGATTATGTGCATAACCTTCTGGTGAACAAGAAATCGGTTCATTTTGCACAGGAAGTTGATACCTTCTATCAATATGACGATAGAGAGCAAGAAGATGTTAACTACATCAACTAGAATGGCTACCAGAATCAGCGATATGGAAATCAGTCAGAGAATAAGGGCTACAACAATTACAATTAGAGGAGCTCATTCTCTGGAACTCCTGGTTCTCCAAGCTATGCTCAGAAATCACAGTTTCAGAAACCCTTTGGCAGCAACAACAACCAAAGGACTTATGGATCATCTTCTTACCAACCGATTCCCTCTAAACCTTCAGAAAATGACTCGAAGAGTACACTCAAACAGATTCTTGAAGGCCAACAAAGTCTAGCAGTAAATGTCAATGGGAAGATTGACGGGCTTTACACTACTCTCAATGGAAAAATGGATGGGTTCTACACTGATATCAATGGGAAGATTGAAGCTCTCAGTATTCACATGAAAAAACTGGATACTCAGGTAGCTCAAACCGCAGAGAATGTGAAAAGACAAGAGGGTTTTCTTCCAGCTAGAACAGATGCAAACCCAAGACAGCATGGTGTTGCTGCAATTACAACTAGAAGTGGCAAGGTCGTGAAGCCAAACTTGCAGAAAAACCCCTCAGATCAGCTGATTCCCGAGCTAGAAGATGAAGAAGATGCAGAAATTTTCGCACCAGACCCTCCGTCGATCGACGCTCAGGAGGAGCAACGATCGACGGGTGAGAAAATTCCCGAATCTATCCCGACGCTACCTCGACGAGACATCGATGAAGGATCGACGAAAATTGTTAACGTCGATCGACGCACAGACTCTTCCGTCGATCGACGGGATACGCAGGAAACTGAAACGCTGCAGATTCCTACTGATGATGTTGAGAGGGTTTATCAACCTAAGATCCCTTACCCCAGGAACCAAAAGAGATCTAAACAGGAGCTAGAAGAGCTTAGATGTAAGGCTATCATGGATAAGCTACGCATTGAGATTCCATTCTTAGATGCAATGAAGCTCTCTCCTGTAATTCGAAGGTATGTGAAGAGGATGGTTACTAAGAGTTTATGTGTTGAGGAAGGAGTTGCTATGATCTCTGAACAGGTTAGTGCGATAATTCTGAACAAGATTCCAGAGAAACTCACGGATCCAGGAAGTTTTGTGTTGGATTGTTTGATCTTCACGGACAGGTTTCCAAGGTCTCTTTGTGATTTGGGTTCAAGCATCAATTTGATGCCACTCTTAGTTGCTATCAGCCTTGGTATGACTGATTTCCAGCCAACAAGGATCTCACTTATCCTTGCAGATAGATCAGTAAGGATCCCAGAGGGAATTTTGGAAGATGTTCCGATCAAGGTCGGAGATTGTTTGATACCTACGGACTTTGTGGTTTTACAATATCATGAAGAACCCAAAGATCCTCTTATCTTAGGAAGACCATTCTTGGTTACAGCTGGAGCAATGATTGATGTCAAAGGGAGAAGGATTACTCTAAGTGTGGGTGATTTGGAGATGAAGTTTGATATGGATCAGCTAGTGAAGAAGCCTACGATTGATGGTCAGACCTACTATGTGGATACACTCACAGACATTGCTCAAGAGGTCTTCAATGAGACACATCCTACTGATGCATTGGAAAGGACCCTGATTCGATCTATCGCTGAAACTGAGGAATTGGATGAAGCTGCAATGGGTTATGCAAGGCTATTGGATAACAATGAGAGAGTAACAAAGATGGTTGCCAATATGGAATAGTGTGAGGTTTCTGAGAAGATTGCAAAGAATGACGACTGAAGTGAGGAGAATGCTCCAAAAGTCGAACTCAAACAACTTCCAGCAGGATTAAGGTACGCTTTCATTGGCCCCAATTCTACTTATCCTGTCATTGTTAGTGCATCTTTGAACAACGCAGAGCTCACGTTACTGGTAAGCAAGCTGCGCAAATTTCGCAAGTCTCTTGGCTATTCTCTTGATGATATTGCAGGAATATCCCCAGATTTGTGCATGCACAGGATTCATCTCGAAGACGACGCGAAATCTTCGATTGAGCATCAGAGGAGATTGAATCCAAACTTACAGGAAGTTGTCAAGAAAGAGATCATGAAGCTTCTGGCAGCAGGGATCATCTATCCAATTTCAGACAGTCCTTGGATTAGTCCAGTTCACGTTGTACCAAAGAAAGGAGGGGTTACTGTTGTGAAAAACGAGAAGAACGAGTTGATCCCTACAAGGAATGTGACTGGTCACAGGATGTGCATTGATTACAGGAAGCTCAAAGCAGCAACAAGGAAAGACCACTTCCCTTTACCTTTCATTGATCAAATGCTGGAACGATTAGCGAATCATCCCTATTACTGCTTCCTTGATGGTTATTCTGGGTTCTTCCAAATCCCTATCCATCCAGACGATCAGGAGAAGACTACATTTACTTGTCCTTATGGCACTTTTGCATATCGCAGAATGCCATTTGGACTTTGTAATGCTCCTGCGACTTTCAGCGGTGTATGATGTCTATCTTTACAGACATGATAGAAGATTACATGGAGGTCTTTATGGATGATTTCTCTGTCTTTGGAGACTCTTTCAAAGGTTGTTTAGATAACCTGGAGAAGGTGCTTGGTAGATGTGTGGAGACACACTTGGTTCTTAACTGGGAGAAGTGTCACTTTATGGTCAAAGATGGCATTGTGCTAGGACATAAAGTTTCTGAAGCTGGGATTGAAGTGGATCGTGCTAAGATCGAGGTTATGACAAGTCTACAACCACCAGAAAACGTAAAAGCAGTTAAAAGTTTCCTTGGTCATGCTGGTTTCTACAGAAGATTCATCAAGGACTTCTCCAAAATTGCCCGTCCACTCACTTCCCTACTCTGTAAGGACGTTAAATTTGTTTTTGATACTAATTGTCTATCTTCTTTTGAGCAGATTAAATAGGCTTTAGTGAGTGCCCCCGTTGTTCAACCTCCAGATTGGAATTTGCCTTTTGAAGTAATGTGTGATGCTAGCGACTTTGCGGTTGGGGCTGTGTTGGGACAGAAAAAGGATAAGAAACTACATGCTATCTATTATGCGAGCCGAACTCTTGATGAAGCACAACGAAATTATGCTACTACAGAGAAAGAGTTGTTGTAGTATTTGCTTTTGAGAAATTTCGTCCTTACTTGATTGGATCCAAGGTAATAGTACACACAAACCATTCGGCACTGAAGTACTTAATGCAGAAAAAAAATGCTAACCCAAGGTTATTGAGGTGGATTCTTCTTCTCCAAGAATTTGACATCGAGGTCAAGGATAAAAAGGGGGCTGAGAATGGAGTAGCAGATCATCTTTCACGCATTCGGGTTGAGGACAATGTCCCTATTGATGATTTCTTCCCTGAAGAAGGTGTGAACTTCATTGAAAGTGAGTTGCAGGAAGAAATTCTTCAATATTCTCGGGTTGCGTCGATCGACGAGGACAGTGTGCGTCGATCGACGTTACCAAATACTTCACGTCGAGGAGACGTCGACGCCTCGTCGAGCACCCAATCAAGCATACCGTCGATCGACGCAGATCCCTGCACCGATCGACGGGATTTCCAGAAATCTGAGTTTGACTTCTCCAGAATCCTCAACGACGTGTTCAAGAGTCCAATCTTTGATGTTTCTACATCCTCACGACCATGGTATGCGGATATTGCCAATTACCTTGCTGCAGATGATCTTCCTACGGATTTAAAAGGGTATGAAAAGAAGAAGTTCATGCGGGAAATTAGAAGATACTATTGGGATGAGCCTTATCTCTATAAGTTCTGTTCAGATGGTATATACAGAAGATGCATAGCTGAAGAGGAGACTCGGCGAGTGTTATATCATTGTCATGGTTCTGAATATGCTGGACACTTCGCCACTTTCAAGACTGCTTCTAAAGTTCTTCAAGCTGGGTTCTGGTGGCCCGCACTGTTCAAAGATGCTCACAGTTTCGTGTCAGAGTGCGACGCTTGTCAAAGAAGAGGCAAAATCAGCAGGCGACATGAGATGCCACAAAACGTCATCCTTGAGGTGGAGTTATTCGACTGTTGGGGTATTGATTTCATGGGTCATTTCCCATCATCTTATGGGAATAACTACATACTGGTTGCTGTGGATTATGTCTCTAAGTGGGTAGAAGCAATCGCGAGCCCTAAGAACAATGTTGGAGTAGTTATTAAGCTATTCAAGACCATCATTTTCCCTCGTTTTGGAGTTCCTCGCGTGGTTATTAGTGATGGTGGAACACACTTTGTCAACAAAGTGTTTGATCGATTGCTTGCTAAGTATGGAGTTCATCATCGTGTGGCCAGCCCCTACCATCCTCAAACAAGTGGGCAGGTGGAAGTTTCTAATAGACAGATCAAGGAAATTCTAGAGAAGACGGTTAATTCTACAAGGAAAGATTGGTCTACTAAGCTAGATGATGCACTTTGGGCATACAGAACAGCATTCAAAACGCCATTGGGAACTACGCCGTTTCATCTTCTTTATGGGAAAGCATGCCATCTTCCAGTGGAACTTGAGCACAAAGCAGCTTGGGCAGTGAAGAAGTACAACTTTGATATCAAACCAGCTGCAGAAAGGCGTAAGATACAGTTTAACGAGTTGGATGAAATCAGATTCCATGCATATGAGAACTCTAAGCTATACAAAGAGAGGACAAAGGCGTATCATGATAAGCGCATCATCTCCAGGACATTCGAGCCAAATGATCAGGTCCTTCTTTACAACTCTGGTTTGTCTCTGTTTCCAGGTAAGTTACGGTCTCGATGGTCCGGACCTTTCACTATCAAAAAGGTCCGAGCACATGGTGCTGTAGTCCTCCTTCCTCCAGATGGCAGCAGAGAATTCGTAGTCAATGGACAACGAATCAAGCATTATTGGGCAAGTGCTGAGATTCCGGATGGGCACATCGTGTCCTTACCAATTGCTCCCAACGCCTAGATTTCTAACAAAGGCGAGCTAACGACTGAAAACAAGCGATTGGTGGGAGGCAACCCACTTGTAAGTGTATATACTTTTCTTCCTTTATTTCAAAAAAAAAAAAAAAGAAAAAAAAAAAGGGAAAACGACGTTTTGGTAGCGTCGATCGACGGACAGGTGTATGCGTCGATCGACGCTCGTTCAGGCTCCGCAAGGTTAGTATTTAAACCCCTCTCTTTCATCTCTTTCACCCTAAACCCTAAAATCGCCACAAACCTTTCTCAATTCTTCATCTCTCTCGATTTTTCGCCAAATCAAGTGATTTTTGGTCCTAAACTCATTAGAATTTCACTCTCTATCCGTTTTTCACACTTTCCTTCTCGATCTACTAAGGTATGTACCTCAATTTCTCACTTTTAGGTCCGTTTTAGGGTTTGGAATTGAGACTTTCATAGATGGAATTAGATGTTTAGAACGGTTTAGGATGATGATTTCTATGATATTATTGAGTTATGAAGTGTTTGTGATGATTTTGAACTAGTTTTAGGCAGAAATCAAATACTGCTCGACGGGTTGAAAAATTCTCATACCGTCGATCGATGCAGAGTGTTTCCGTCGATCGACGGGGTTTCCCAGACTGTCTGCTTTCTGAAATTCGATTTTTGTGTGTGTTTTGTGGTTGTTTTGCAGATGAATCGTGATAAGAGAGCCCGTACTGACAGTGGTCCAGGTTCAGTCCCCACTCCACCACAACGGATCGCTTCTCCTTGGCCAAGACTCGAGGGAACTAAGTTCCCCATTAGGAAGAAATACGGAAATCTCAAGACCGTGTTTGCTGATCCTGCGGTGTTTAATAGGCAAATTAGCGAGACGTGGGATGAATACGACACGCTGCTTTACAACGAGTGGCTAGGAGTGACTTTGAAACCTACACGCGTTGCTGACGAGAAGGTACTAAGAGACTTTGGGATATACGATGATGTGAGGCGTTTCTTAGCACGAGCAGGACTAGGCCATATTGGTATCAGGCAGCACAAGTTACATCCAGATTTGGTACGACAGTTCTTTGCCTCGGTCCGCGTTTACTACGATGATGGCGTGGAGACTGCTCAGACAGGTCACTTGACCTTCATTGCCAAAGGTGTTCGATACAGAGTCTCTTTCTTGGACATTTGCCAGATCTTTGGGTTCCAATTTCATCTCACTGCTACCACACTTCCCACCACCTTTGCTGACATGAGGACATTTTGGAACCTTTTTGCGCATGGCCACTATGACAGTTCTGGGACTCCACACACCGATATCAGGCATCCTACAGTTCGTTATCTGGCTCATCTCCTCGCCAACACCATCCTTTACAAGAACGAGCCAGGGAAGATGAGGATTGACGAGCTTGTCCTGATGTTTAGCTGCCTCCGGAATGATATCGCTTTTCCTTCTGGCATACCTCACTTGGACGTTGATGCCAACCTAGGGGCTGTCTTTGCACATCAGCTGATGTCTGTGAAGAACACTCCCTTCACCTTGAGTAGCTCCAAGTCCTTCCAAGCTGGTAGTCTTCTCACTCCCATTTTTGAGTTCTGCAGGATTGACACTTCCAATGTCAGCATAGAGGGGAGGTTGACCATGGACTTCGCCTTCCTCCAGAAGGCTACTTGGGTTCAGCCTGGTCCTTATTGGATTTACCGCGACGCAGCTGGGCAACACATGGTTCTTTGGCCCGTCCGCGAGTTGCTCTCCATCCGACCTGGTTCACCTGCACTCGCATTCCAGGTTGATCCCGATCTGGTTCGACAGGTTGTGCGCCGTTCCACTTCTCGCAAGAAGGCGAGCGTTCCTCCAGGTGTTTCCACACGCGCTAGTGCTTCACGACCAGCAGGAGAGCCTCAGCCAGAGCCTCTGCAGTTCATTGATATTCCTCAGCGACCCATGTCTCAGGAGGACTTCGAGGACTTCGTGGTTAACGGCTTTGAGAGGATTTGGTCTGCCATCGCGAGGCTCACCAACTGCAGCTGTGTTCGTCCGCTTACCCCACCACGTCCACCTTCGCCACACCATGATGCTGATGATGAAGCCTAGTCTCCATTGCTGATTATCCCGGTTTCGTTGTTTTTTTCTTTTAACTCTTTATTTTTCTTTCTCGAGTCAATTTTTATGTCTTTCATTGAGTCAGTTTTTGTTTCAGTTTCCAAAGATTGTGCATTTAGTTGGATGTTATAACATTGGTGCTATTAATCTGGTTTATTCTTAGTGTTTTTGCAGTTTCTAATTTTCACATTAGTAGTCAACAGAAGCTCCTAAATACAGAACCAAATTGCTCGTTGCATACAGGTCCGTCGATCGACGCAAATCCGTGCACCGATCGACGTAACACTACCGTCGATCGACGAAGGATTTTAGCATCGATCGACGCAGAGGCATACCGAAGGTCCAATTTTTATGCACAATTTTCTAACTTTTATTTTTCTTTTCTTTCACCAATTCCAGGCTTAATTAACACTGGGGACAGTGTTGTTTAAGTCTGGGAGAGGTAGTTTCTAACATTGTTTTTTATTTTGGAGTCAAAAACCCGTTTTATTGAGTCAAAACTTGTAGGCAATAATGACCTTTCCTAGGAACAGACGCTCAGTTTTTGCAATTCTTAGCTGTTGCGACGAAACCTTTGGATGGAGCGAATTCGAAACCAGATGATAGTACAGGTTCCCCTTTTATCGCGGTTTGCAAAACGAAGTAGACCATACTCCAGACTAGTACACTTGATCTCCATCTCGCTATATTCTCTTTGATGATATCACGACAGTAATCGATCCAGCATTCAGGACTTCTTATTCACTTTACCACTCTTTGTTGATCCTGAATGGCCAGCTCATTTTTAGTTGGTACCCAACCCCTAACCTTAACCATTGTTCAAGCCTCATGCGATCTTTTCCTTTTGTTTTATGTGCAGGCATGTGTATAAACTCTGGAGAGAAAGAGGTCCGATGCAGTTTTTCATTCACAAAATTGCACAAGATGAGGATTTGGTTGGAGTACTTGATAAAAAGCAGCAATGCTAAGCATTCCTTGGGATTTTACGCAGAATAATGGTAATTTTCGAGACTAACACTTTTGTAAGATCATTTCCCCCCTTAGAGTAAAAAAAAAAAAAAAAATATTTATATATAGTAGGGGAAAGGGAAATGGTATCTTTATAAGTCTCTAGCTTCAACAAAAGTCCCAAGGAATAGAGAGGTTGGATGTGGATAGTGGAACATGTTATATAATGGTGTTTGGTTCTTGATTACGATTTGGAGGAGAGTGCAATGTGAATGAGAAACTGTGGGCATCAACTGGACCCGCTTCTCTCTTGTGATTATGCATAATGTCTGCATCCACCAAATAAAATCTGGTAACCCTAAACACTTTAAGCTCCACTTAAACACAAAAGCCTTTAACATCGCACCTGACCCTTTTACTTGGTTGATATCATTAGAGAGAATTCCATCATCGCCTTGATCAAGTGTGCGATAGTTAGGAGAATGTGAAACTGATGGGTTTGTAGGTTAAGATTTTAGGCCCAACCTATGATGGTTGAGATTCGTGACCGCCAAAGGTACTTTGTTTATATGCAGCAAAGGAGTCAAATAAACAAAAGCAATGTTCCAAAGGATAAGTGAGTTCTCGTGATTTTCAAACCACGACTTCATTCTTAGTCTCTAGTTTGCTTGAGGGCAAGCAAAAGCTAAGTCTGGGGGAGTTGATATATCATGGTTTTTACCATCTTTTGGCCATGATTTAACCCGGTTTTATCGAGTCTTTTTAGTATTTTTCTAGTGTTTTAGAGTCTTGGCAGGTTCGTGGATGAATGGAGCTTAATTGGTGATTATAGAGCATTTTGGAGCATCAAGGAAAGAGCAGTCGAAGTCGCAAGCTTGATGCAGAAAGTGCAGAGTTTTAACTTCCCCGTCGATCGACGGAGTCACTTGTGCGTCGATCGACGGAGGCACCTGTTTCGCGAAAGAAGAGGATTTTCCAATTCTGAAGATTTCCTTTTTACCCCAGAAGTTAACAAATAAAGCCCAGCCCGAATTCTAGCCTATAAATACCTAGTTTTCTTTTAGTTTTCAGGAAGTTTTCTTTTATCAAATACCTAGGGTTTTTAGAGAGATTTTGAGAGTTAGGGAGACGAGTTTTCAGACCATTCAGATTTCTTCGAACCCTTCTGTAATTCTTTCTTACTCTATTTTAATGCAGTATTATTCAGCTATTGTGATTTGCTTTGCATCCATGTCTGAGTAATCTACTTGTTAGGTTTAGGGTTTTTCAAAGGAATTAAGATGAATTGTTAGAATTGAATTCATGTTAGGATTATCTATTGGTTCTTCATCTAGATTGTTATAACCCTGATTTAGGATTGATCACTCTAAATTAGCTATCTTAGGTTGATTAATTAGAAGCGGAAGCATCAATTGATAACCTGACCATAATCTTAGATGAGCAAAATCACTTATTCTCAAAGGAATTTGGTTTAGGGATTTTGTGAACAATTGAAACCTGAACTTTAATGCTTGCATAAATTGATTGATTTTACAAAGGCATTTGGATTTCTAGAGTTTATGCATAGATAATTAGTTCAACGGAAGTCGTTTAATTTTACATTAGAGTTTCAAGTTCGAGAACGGTTCTTCATTAAAATCCTGACAGTGTATTAATTCTACAATTTATCTTTGCCTGCGAATTTCCCGAAAACCTAGCTTTTGTTTAATTGAATTCTTAAAAACCAACAAACTTTCTTTGCTTTGAATTATTTCTTGCTTTTACTTTACTTTATTTGCTTAGCTCAATTCGAAGTCATTTATCCTATCGTTTGATTTGACTCCCAGTGATTCGACCCCTACTACGACGACCTCTTAATATAAACATACATTTAACCCGTGTTTTGATATGTTTTGTAAATATTCGAAAACGTAAAAAAAGGGCCACTTTGTGACATCGAACTCGTAACCTCGTAGAATGGTAAAGTGCATTGTAGGACCAGTTTAGTTGCGGGTGTTTAGTCGATCAATAATGGACCTTAATTAACTTATACGGATTTGAAAATTGTGTTTGGTTCGGTTTAATGTAACTAAATGTCACTGAAATCAAATCAAGCATGACGAGGCCTAAAAAACCTTGTTTTCTGTATTCTCTTTGTTCGTCTTTTCTTTGTGTGTTTTCAAAAAAATTGTGTCATTCCGACCTAGATCATTATCAAAACCAACCATTTATCAAAACGTCCATTCTTTCTCCTTACACGATTTCCATTCACCACATGTCACATATATATGCTTCATATCGATAAAATTAAGTAACTTTCGAAGAAAACAAGTTAATGAAGAAAGAAGAAGAGAAAAAAATAGAAGAAACGATGATGATGAAGGAGAAGAAAGCTATTCTTAAGCATAGTTTAAAAAAAAAAATTAAAAAACTGCAAGATATGGAGAATATTAGATGCTAGATTTAGGGGATTTTTCATTAATTTTAAAAATTATTTATGGAAAAACAAATTTAAAATATTAATTAAAAGAACTTAAATCATTTATTATAACTTATTTTCAGAAAATATATTCTACAGTAGTAGTAGGTTGTAGACAAAAAGGAAGAAATTATCTTCCATTTGTAGACGACATAAGAAGTGGTAGAATGTATTTTCTAAACTTCGTAGATGAAAGTACAATTGGGAGAAGACATATTCTATAGCAATGCAGAAGATAGACAATGTAGCAAAACATAAATTATTCTACCTGTTTTTAGAAAATATATCATTAATTGTAACCATAGTTTTAAAGTTTAATTTTTTTTTTATATAGAGATGATTACTTATGATGGATTCTTAATTTTCAGATTTTAAAGACATTGTATTTCAAATATTTTTTATGTTCTTTAAGGGTAATTTTGGCTAAAAATGACAAAATACTTCAAAGGTGTATTGTGACAAAAAATAATTCAAAATGGCATAATTTTCCAAACCTGAATTTCAAAAAAAATTCGGTGTGACATAATTAAAAGGTGTATTTTAATTTTAAGTTCCAGTTGGTACTTTATTGGGTTTAGCTGACTTGTTAGAAAAACCTTAACTTGATTAAATTTTAATTGATGTAGAAAGAAACATATAGTTTTACTACGTGAATTTATAGAACGACATAGTCTTCCTATTAAAAACGAAGTCGAATTATTTAGACTCATTAAACGTTATAATTTGATTGGTTGAAAACTATGACGTGTCACCAAAAAATGATGACACGGCTTGGTAAAAATTATGACATGGCATCCTAAGCTAATTAAAGGTATAAAAACTACTTAATAAAATAAATCTTAAATAATACTATTAGTTTTTATAACATTTCTTCTTCGTTTTCTTTTTCTGCTTTGATTAAACTGAATTGGAATAACTCTCTCTCTCTCTCTCATATATGCAGAAGAAGCAGCGTATAAAAATATCAAACTGCATATGTTCTTTAAGCTACGATTGAGACATATTCAGTTATTAGAAAGTTAATGGAGACATTATCAAATACAATATTTGGTGTGAGAAAGAATAATACACAAAACATGCATTTCTCAAATTTTGATGGGTGATTTTTTATTTTAGGATTGAAATTGTTCAATCAACAATGTTCATCTTAACTCTGAAGCTGCTTTAGGCTCAATCAAAGGGAATAAAGGAACACGCGGAGATCAGAAAGGTAAAATCTAAAAACGTTTTGTTGATTCATCAACCACATTAACCTCCTTAACGCACATAGTCCACATGTATAGTTTTGTTTATGGGATAAGCATCTAGCACTATGTATTCACAATGACGATGAATACATGTGTTTTCAAGTATGATAAATGGTTCCTTAAACTAATCTACTGATGTTTGTAAAAAAAAAAACTAATTTAATTGGTGAGGTTGGTTAAATATTTAAAAGTTAAAAAAACTGTGTAAGATTCTTCCTTCGACCTCATTTCAACGAACCCTAATTGCCATTTTATTTCGTGTTTTCCATTTTTTATTATTCGTAACATTGATCTCTGGGTAGATTCATTGTCATTATTTTCCTATTTCCTTATTGCGTAGAATCTTCTCTTCTTTTTCTTCTAGGCAGAATAACGTTATGCTGTTATTTAATGCATAATCTCCCCCAAAAAAAGATTTTACAGAGATATAGTGTATGGAAATAAAATCTACACTCAAATTCATTAAAAATAAAATACAATTTATTCAAACAAACTAAATCCTCTAAACAAAACATCACAAAATTCCCAATACTGTATCACCGTAAAATCTTTAATGATTCCCTAGAAATCGGGAGAAACGTTTCATACTCCGATTTAACATTTTTGTTAATCTCCGGTTGATTCTCCTATATTTCTCCTTTGTTTCTAACTATGCTAAGCTAAAACACAAAAACATAACAAAATAATTGGCTCTCCCGGTTTTTAGAAGATTTTTAAAAGGGGTTTTAATGAAAAAACCCCTCAAGTATAGTTTGATCCATTTTAAACCCCTCAAGTATAAGATTAATGATAAAACCCCTCATGTATTAGTCTGTTAATGAATTATCCCCTCCGTCTACACACACGTTAATATCTTGAAATACCTAACATTAAAATATAATTCTACGTTTTATCTCTAAAAAAACGACATGATGTTTACGCAAAATCCCAAATGCAAGAGTTCTTCCCATCAATGGAATTAAGTTCTAGAATACTTTGGAAGTATTAGACCATTAACAATTGTGTTGAGCCCTGCAGAAAATTTTAGTTTCAGAGACAAGATATGCTGCTTTGGTTACAGTTTTAGAGAGAAGAAAAAAAATCAAAATATGATAGCACTTGAGTTGCAACATGAAATTCTCAAAACAATAACATTGTGTAAAATCCAATTTAAGTTTAGTTTAGAAAAGAAAGCGTAAACATGAATAAAATATTACCTCGTCATCTTGCAAGCTAAAGACGAATGATATTTTCTTAAGCAAATTGTAGTTTGCTCGATTTTGGTTTTAATCTGAATAACCAAATCTTTCTTAATCTCTCTTAATTGACCTATGCCATTTAGGGTTTATTGCGTGTCTATTTTTAGAGCCAAAACGTAGAATTATAATTTATTGTCACGTAGTTTAAAGTCTTAACGTCAGTGTAAATGGAGGGGATTATTTATTAACAAACTAATACATGAGGGGTTTTATCATTAATCTTATACTTGAGGGGTTTAAAATGGATCAAACTATACTTGAGGGTTTTTTTTATTAAAAACCCTTTTTAAAACACAAACGTACCAAAATCATCTTAAAAGATTATATATTTGGTTTTCAATAACTAATTGGCATAATCCAGTATATATTCTAATGTAATATCTAATAAAATCACTAGATAAATTAATACGGCAGAAGGCGAAACAATTTTTGTTTTCGACGATCTGGCTACTAAACTTCTAAAGAAACCATCATTTGAACTTGCAATGGAAGTCATTGAGGTTAAAACAATGCTTAACTTCTTATTTATAAATTTAATTTTGTCCCACAAACTATTCGGAGATGACTTTCTTTTTTAGGATGTTTCATTTTCTCTACCTGCCTCCCGAAACAACCTTATAGACAAGAAAGTTCTTGTCAAAATTACAATAGGTACTGATAACCAAAAACCAACTAATTATCCATATGTAGTAGTGATAATGAAGATATGATCGAAAAGTTTGAAGCACCACCTATATCGCAAGTAAGGTTCAACCATTATTCACTTAAGATCTAATGGTACTTATTTAGTAGGGTATTGAAATGTCTAATGCTGTAGCAACCACTTATGCTTACAAGTGGTGAGGATCATTCCGAGACTTGGATATTGACGTCAATCATACCTACTTCCAAAAGGAATGGGAAAAGCATTAGTGAGTTTTTAGCTGAAGATGAGGGCTCTAACGAAGAAACTTTGTATGAAGCTCGAAAGATAGAGTAATTGGTTTCATCGTTTTCAATAAGTTTATTATGAACTACTTATTAGGATTTTTGATTTGTGATATAAAAAAAAATTGTAATATGGAACCCTAAATTGCTAATAATGGCATAATTTTGAGTACTATAGTAACCAAGATATGAAACATATATTAGCAACACATTTTTAGAACAAAACAAAATATATTAGCAACACATAAAAACAAACATGACTTAACTAAAGAGAAGAACGTATATGTTGACCTTCAAGCTATTCGGAGGGTTTTTTTGTGTGTTTGGGCAATGTAAGATTCCATGATTTCTATTTTAATTTATGATTTATAAATTAATACCTAAGTGGTAGAGTGGTCCTCTGTTAAATGATTGGTCGTAAGTTCTAATCCTATTTAGATAGATTATGTTGTCTTCAGTATATTGTCATTTGGGCCGTGGGCTTCAGGCCTCATTGGTTATTGCTGCAGCTTGAGTACTGATGAGCTAAGTCCACTGCGAAAGAGAAAGAGAGGAAGTTAGTCTTGGGCCTTATCAGAAAAGCCCATCCGAGAAGATGTTGTTTCCTGGTCAACTTGGAAGTCAACAGCTATTAAAGGGATAAGTTTGTTAGAAAACAAACCTTATCTTCTTCTTCCTCATTGTCAAAAAATATCTCTGTAACTTTCTCTAAGCTAGAAAACTCTCTCTGTTCTTGTAATTCTCTCTTTCACGCGAAGTCTTGAGACCGGAAATCTATAAGGCTCAAGTTCTGTCGCTTTGTAAACTTTTCCGATCTAGTGGATGTTGTGGACCACCGTCGTCCACCCGAGATTACCTTAGGAAGGGGAACTCGGTGATCAAGCTTTGTGTTCTTTCTTGCTTTGTTAACCTTCTGAAATTAAGATCAAAGAACTTGTTAGCAAATCGATTAAGGTGTGAATCGAAGAAGAAACAGAGGCGGATTCAAGCATTGAATCCCAACAAGTGGTATCAGAGCTCGTGGTTTTGCGAGTTAGAGATCGGGAAAAGAAGTTCAGAGACTTACTGGTGAAGATCCAGAGGTGTGTTGCTGTGAGGTTCTGGCAAAATCGCATCAGATCAGAAGATCAGGTAAAGGTGCGTGGAGTTGATCTTGAAGTTGTTTCTTCCGCATTGCAGAGATCTGTTCTACAGAGTTGTTTCCTGGTTTTGGGAACCTGCATCTTTAAATAAACAACAAAGATCAAGTGAAAGATATCACAGTAGACATGGAACCTACTCATGGAAGGTTTGAGATGTAGAGATTTGATGGTAAAGGTGATTTTGGATTGTGGAAATTCAAGATCATGGGACAGTTAGAAATCCAAGGCTTAGCATCAGTGTTACGAGAAGATTTCATTACTGTCACCAGTACAGGTAAGGAGAAGGTAAAGGTTTCCCTCACTACTCAGTCTGACGATACTAGTTCAGAGATAAAAGATGAATTAGGAAGTGATCTTGATAGAGTAGAGGTTAAGGTTGATCCTCTTAGAGCTGAGAAGGATTTGCGAGTGAGAAATCTACTAGCTACTTGTCTTAGTGATCAGATCTTGAGAAAGGTTATGAATGAGACTTCAACTTTAGGGATGTGGAAGGCTCTTGAAAGGGATTATCAAACTAAGACGCTCCCAAATAGGATCTATCTTACGCAGCAGTTTGCAGGGTTTAAGATGGAGGAAAATAAGACTATAGAGGAGAATCTTGATTCTTTCTTGAAATTGATTGCTGATCTTGCAAGTCTTAACATAAATGTTAATGAAGAAGATCAAGCAATTCAGATTCTTACTAGCTTACCTTCAATGTATGAACCACTTGTGCATACTCTAAAGTATGGCACAGGCAAAGATACATTGACAGTGAGAGAAGTCACTGAGGCAGCTTATGCTAAGGAGGTGGAGCTCAGACAGAAAGGCATGCTAAACAGATCAAAGGGTTCAGCTGCGGGTCTGTTCATTGGAGAAAGAGGCAGGCCTCAACAAAGAAATGGTAAACAGTACAGAGGCAGATCTCAGAGTAAAGGAAGGTCTAAGTCTAGACCTAAGAATGCAAAAGGTTGTTGGTTATGTGGCAAAGAAGGCCACTGGAAAAGAAACTGTCCTGAAAGGAAAGGGTTTAAAAACCAACACAGGAATATGGATTCTGCTAACATAGCTGTCTTAAAGCCAAGGTCAATAGTTCTCAGTGCTAAGTATGACCCAGTGAATCCCTCATCTGATGGCTACAATCACAGAAGAAGGTCACTGTGAGAGAGATGAGTGGATTCTAGATTCAGGAGCTACGTTTCATATTACTCCTTGCAAAGACGTGTTGTTTGATCTACATGAGTTTGATGGTCAATAGGTTCAGATGGCTAATAACACTTTCTGCCGTGTTAAAGGTATGGGTAAGGTAAAGGTAATAAACTCAGAAGGTATTGAAGTGGTTTCGTCTGAGGTAAGATACATCCCAGAAGCAGGTAAGAATCTTATTTCACATGGTTTACTGGAAAGTTCTGGATGCTGGTATGAAGGGAGAAACTTCAGGGTCCAATTTTACAAGGATGATCAGAAGGTGCTAGCTGGTGATTACAGAAATGGGTTGTACTATTTAGATGGAACAGTTTCTAAGGGTTCAGCCCTAGTGGTCAGGAAAAGATAGGACATCTTTGTGGCACTCCAGGCTTGGACACATCAGTGAGAAAGGTTTGAAGATTCTGGTAAAAGGAGGATACATTAGTGAGAAAGAGGTATTTGATTTGGACTTTTGTGAGAATTGTGTTTTAGGGAAGTCCCACAAATAGAGTTTTCCTAAAGGCAAACACATTTCCCAAGATGTTCTTGAGTATGTACACTCAGACTTATGGGGTTCTCCCTCTGTACCAGAGAGTCTAAATGAATGCAAGTATTTCTTAACTTTCATCGATGATCTATCTAGAAAGGTTTGGATTTATTTCTTAAGAGCCAAAAGCGAGGTGTTTGAAAACTTCAAAGAGTGGAAGGCTGAGGTGGAAACTAGTTCAGGAAAGAAACTAAAGTGCCTAAGGACTGATAATGGTTTAGATTTTTGCAATAATCAGATGGATCAGCTGTGTACAGAAGCTGGAGTTAAAAGACACAGGACCTGCAGCTATACCCCTCAACAAAATGGAGTTTCAGAGCGCATGAGCCGAACTATCATGGATAAGGTTAGGTGTATGCTCTCTGAAACAGGTTTGGAGCAGAAGTTCTAGGCTGAAGCAGCTTCAACCGCAGTGTATCTTATAAATAGATCACCTAGTTCTGCCATCGAGTTTAAACTACCAGAAGAAATGTGGTCAGGAAGGAAGCATAATCTATCTTATCTCAAAAGATTCGGGTGTAATGCTTTTGTCCATACTGCTCAGGCTAAGACAGAGCCTAGGTCAATTAAAGGTGTGTTCATGGGATATCCTAAAGGTATAAAGGGATACAGGATTTGGATTCCAGAGATTGAGAAGTGTGTGATAAGTAGAGATGTGGTGTTCTACGAGGACATGGTCTACAAAGATATGCCTAAGCCTAAAGGAAAAGGGACTAAGACTTCTGGAAAAAAGCGAGTTACTTTCAACTCAACTTTAATTCAAGGACCATCAGGTGAAACAGGTAACATTGATGTGTCTGTGTTGAATACTCCTGTTTTTCCAGAATTAGGTGGAGGCACTACCTCAGGCCGTGAGGACACTTCTGATAAGTCAGTCCCAACATCATCTAAAACAAGTGAAGAAAGGGGTTTCTTTCGAGGTGGAGTAAACTCTGGAAACTCAACAATTCAGGAAGAATCTACTAGTTCAGAGTCTTATGAAGATGATAGTAATTCAGACTCAGATGATGTGTCTAGTCCCACTGATCAAGGAGTAGTGGTTCAAACCAGACATAAAAGGAAGGTAAAGAAACCTGCTAAGTATTCAGATTCGAATTTTATCTACTATGCTTTTGCAGGTGCTGCTACTATAGATATGGACGAACCACTTACATATGGTGAGGCCAGAGCAAGTTTAGACTGGATTAAATGGCTAGGAGGCATGAAAGAAGAGATGGATTCTTTATACAAGAATGAGACATGGGTTCTAGTAAACAGGCCAGTCGACAAAAGAGTCATTGGAAACAAATGGATTTACAAGAGAAAACAAGGCATTTCAGGTGTGGAAGATCCTAGGTTCAAAGCCAGACTTGTAGCAAAAGAGTTTTCTCAAATAGAAGGCATTGACTACAATGAGGTATTTGCTCTTGTTGTTAAACATGTTTCTATTAGACTAATGTTGTATCTAGTGGTTGCAGAAGATATGGAACTAGAACAGATGGACGTAAAAACAGCTTTTCTGAATGGAGTTCTTGAAGAAGAGATCTATATGGAACAGCCTGAGGGTTTTGAGATCAAAGGCAAAGAAAAGAAAGTCTGTTTGCTGAAAAAATCGTTGTATGGACTAAAGCAGAGTCCTAGGCAGTGGAACAAAAGATTTGATGAGTTTATGCAGGTACAGGAGTTCTACAGGTGTCAAAGAGATCCTTGTGTGTATGTTAAAGGAGAAGATGTAGAAGATCAGGTGTATTTGCTCATCTATGTTGATGACATGTTGATTGAATCTAAGAATGCAGCTAGGATAACTAAGCTAAAGAGAAGTTTGGAACAAGAATTCGAGATGAAAGACTTGGGTCCAGCCAGTAAGATTCTAGGAATGGAGATAGTAAGAGATAGACAGAAAGGGACTCTAAAACTTTCACAGGAGAAGTATTTGACTCAGGTTCTAAAGACTTTCAACATGTACGAGTCTAAGCCAGTAACTACTCCCATTGGGGTTCAGTTCAAACTTAAGAGTCTCACCGAATCAGAGAGTGTTACAGAGGCTACTCACATGGAAGACGTTCCCTATGCCAGTGCAGTAGGGAGTCTCATGTATGTCATGGTTGGCACACGACCAGATTTGGCCTATGCAGTAGGCTTGGTAAGCCGGTTTATGGGAAAACCACGAAGGTCTCACTGGCAAGCAGTGAAGTGGATAATGAGGTATCTAAAGGGAGTGTCAGACCTGAGTCTGACATTTACTAGAAGGGATCATTTTAACATAGAAGGTTATTCCGATTCAGATTTTGCTGCAGACCTTGACAAGCGAAGGTCAATTACAGGTTATGTTTTTCAAATTGGTGGTAATACTATCAGTTGGCGATCAGGTTTATAGCATATAACAACTCTATCTACAACAGAGGCAGAGTATGTATCACTAACAGAAGCAGTCAAGGAAGCAATGTGGTTAAAAGGTTTCTGCTCAGAACTCAACAGTGTTAAGGTTTACTGCGATTCACAGAGTGCTATTTGTCTAGCTAAGAACAGTGTTCATCACGAAAGGACTAAGCATATCAATACAAGGTTAAACTTTATAAGAGATGTGGTTGCACAGGGTGAAATTTCAGTTCATAAGATACACACCAAAGTTAATCCGGCCGATCTAATGACTAAGTCCTTACCTAGACCAAGGTTTGAAGAGGGACTGGGTCAGCTCAGGATCGCCTAATTGGTGTGTGACTTCGCTCAGGTAGTTTTGTTTTCAAGGAAGAAAGAGTGGTCAGTTTCACATTCTGGAAAATCGAAAAGCGCGGAAATAGGTTTTACTGAGAACTTAAAGTCAGAGAGTTCTGCAGTTTACCTGAGCGAATGAGGTTGTCTGACGGGTTACTTGAGTCGGTTCGCAGCGGGTTCGTCAGGTTTGCAAGACAAGTGAAGAGTCAGGAGTTAGCAGGTGAAGACGAAGAGTCAATGGACTGAAGGCGAAGAGTCAGTTGACTGAAGACGATGAGTTAGTTGACTGAAGACGAAGAGTCAGTTGACTGAAGCCGTAAGGTCAGAGGAAAAGTCAGTTTGGTTCACCGGAGTCCCCAGGGTTCGCCGGTCTAGGTGGAGTTCGCGTGGTGGAGAGAAGGTGAGGGAGATACTGGTATCGTTGACATTCAAGATCTGATCTGATTAGTTTTCGACTTGGATCTGAAGTGGGTCTGACGGTAGATAATCGAAGAGAAGGTTCTGGGTTCCTCGAAGCTGTGAAGACAGAGGTCAGAGTGGTGACTTCAGATAGAGTTGAAGAGTCAGTTGTTGGAGAAGTGGATTGGTCGTCTGTTACTGATGACTCGTCTGAGAAGACGAAACGGAGAGGACTACGACGGTGATGGTGCGGCCAGAGCACCGGTGAGACATACATGGCGATCGTTGATGTGTGAATTGCCTCGGAAGATCGGAGAAAGAAAGAATGCAGAGCGACGGAAGAAGAGAGAAAAGACAGAGAGAGAGAGATTAGGTTTTTCTCTTTTGTCGGTCAAATGACAAAGGTGGAGATTGTTGTCTTCAGTATATTGTCATTTGGGGCGTGGGCTTCAGGCCTCATTGGTTATTGCTGCAGCTTGAGTACTGATGAGCTAAGTCCACTGAGAAAGAGAAAGAGAGGAAGTTAGTCTTGGGCCTTATCAGAAAAGCCCATCCGAGAAGCTGTTGTTTCCTGGTCAACTTGGAAGTCAACAGCTATTAAAGGGATAAGTTTGTTAGAAAACAAACCTTATCTTCTTTTTCCTCATTGTGGAAAAATATCTCTGTAACTTTCTCTAAGCTAGAAAACTCTCTCTGTTCTTGTAATTCTCTCTTTCACGCGAAGTCTTGAGACCGGAAATCTATAAGGCTCAAGCTCCGTCGCTTTGTAAACTTTTCCGATCTAGTGGATGTTGTGGACCACCGTCGTCCACCCGAGATTACCTTAGGAAGGGACCCGAGATTACCTTAGGAAGGGGAACTCGGTGATCAAGCTTAGTGTTCTTTCTTGCTTTGTTAACCTTCTGAAATTAAGATCAAAGAACTTGTTAGCAAATCGATTAAGGTGTGAATCGAAGAAGAAACAGAGGCGGATTCAAGCATTGAATCCCAACATATTCCATTAGTAACAAGTAAATTCTTTATAGTTGAAAAATCTCGATATAATTTGAATTAATCAACGATTTTATATCATTTAATTTATTATCATTGGATCCTCCTTCCTATTGAAAGGTAAGTCACATTAATTTGTCTCATTAATTGTTATAATTTGATTGGCTAAAAACTATGACATGGATTGAAAAAATGATGACATGTCTTACTTAAAAATGTGAATTGGCTTAATCCTCTTAAATTATTAGATAACTATAATAACGTAATTATAATTTCATAGTTATTATAAATATTCAAATTCCACTCCCTTTTTTCGAGAGTACTTATTATTAATATTAACTACTTGGTGTACAGCTTCCGATAATTTATTTTACTAAAACTATATAGAATAATTTTTCAACGTCAGATTTGTGCTATATATCGACAGGAGATGAAACAACAATCACACATCTCTCAATATTAATCATTCTCCAAGCATAATAACTTAGAGAAATTCAGCCATGATCAACACAAATATCGCAGAGATCCTATGCATCAAGTTCAAGACGATGGAGGAAGATGTGACCAAGAAGCCTATGAAGATAAAAAGAGAAGTGATTCTGACGAAGAAAAACTTTCTTATGCCATGCATGCACGTTCTTTTAAGATTTCCATGATTATGGTGAATATGATTTACTTATTTTGATTGGGTTTGGTTCGGCTAAAGAAGAGCTTGGTTTATTACATATTTCTTTGCAGTGGTGATGGAATTCGTATCAAATACTACTCTCCTATCTAAAAGAATTTGTTAATTAATTTGTTCAGATACTTCTACTTTTCAAATTTTTAACTTTTAAATTTTATTATTATCGTACCTATTATTTTTTACTGTTTTCTTCGGCACCAATTTAATTTGTTACAACTGATAATTTGTTACATATTTTTTTTTTAGGTTGATTTTCATTTCACATGCTCATTTTTATTGTTTTGCATTTTATGCTTTTTTCAGCCAGAAAATAGATAAAATTGATATGTATCGATGCACCGTTAAGATTGTTCTCTTTGGTTCGACAAGTGATCATGAAACAACAAAATTTGCTTTCATTAGTTTTTAAGATTTGTTTTCGATTTTTTATTTTTATTTTTTAAATTACACTTATATCATGTCTTTTCTCCTTATTTAACACATACATCATTAGGTTAGCCATATATGGTGTGAATTTTTGGATATTCATAATTCATAATACCAAAAATATTATTAAAAAATGTTTATACCCGCACACGGTGCGGGAAAATCACCTAGTTTTAATTATAGAAATGAACATTTTTTAAAACAATTATAGAGGAGGATCATTTAAAAATTATTTTTGAAAATAGTTGATTGTTACTTTGTTCCATCATCTTTAACTCACAAAATTGTAAATAAATTCAACAAAAATGTTTGATAAGAAAGACCCGCGCATCACCTCTTTACATAATATGGGATTTTGTTGTTTTACCCATCCCGTGGATTTTAAACTTATGCATTGTATTTTTTTTTTATCACATGCATTTTACTCTTATGCATTTGTTTCTCTAAGTTATTTTCATTTGGATAAAACTAAATATTTCGGTAATGTTTTTACTACCAAACATGGACATTTGTTTCTTGGTGCAGTGAATGGTCTCTAAAACATGGACTAACAAACCTGAATAACCAAATATTAATTATGTGGGAGTCAAACTTTCATATCTACTATGGGCCTGACTGGTTTAGCCGCAACGGTTGCGGGAGTTTGCTGAAGCGGACGGTAGCCGTTTCAAGCGTTATTAAGCGATTTAGACGAATGGCGCAATAGTTAGAAATGAGTGCGTTTGCGAAAGATTTATGACAGGTTGACTAGCGGTTGCGGTAGAAGTTAAACAATAAATTATTAATTTAAATACATTTCTAGTTATATAAAAACAACAAACACCATATTATTATTAGAAATAAAAAACATTATTAATTTATTATAATGAAAAACTATCTGAACAATATTTTTTTATTTTTAATATTATCTTTTGATTGGATGAAAGTTATGATTTTAGTAGCAAATTTTTAGAGATTAATGTTAAATTTTAAAATTTTAGTTGTTAGATTTATGTATATTCGTGTTCGAAATTGATCGAGAGAATTTTGGTTTGAAATTTTTTATAAATACGAAATTATTATATGATATTAAATTATTTATATATTTCGTAATTATAATAACCAAATATTTATTTTTCAAACTTGTTATATATTTTTTCATTTAAAATATTTTTTTTAGTTTTTTAATTATCTACCCGAAACCGCCCGCAAACGCAAACGCTCGAGGCAAGCAGTTTTTGAAATTGAGAGGTTCGGAGCGGCATGGAGCGGTAGAAAGCGTTTTGGATGATTGTTGTCAAATGCTATGGGTGGTTGCGGGTGAACCAATCAACAACTATATGAAAGGAGGATGTCACTCTCTAATTGAGTGACACATCAGCCACCCTAGCTCTCCACAATATGACAAGTGGCACTGTATTTTTAAAACAAATAACATTAATTGATGGAAAAAAACTGAAAACCGATGCCTTTTTCAGTTGTCTTTAAGCTTTACGTCTTGAGTCCCTTATAATTCTTTGTCTCCCTCATGTTTTGTTTTTGCCAATCTGATTTCTGAAATTTGTTTCGTCTCTTCATCTTCGTCTTCCTTCGTATGGATCTAGAAAGAAAACTGCTATCTTAAATTCACCACATACTCTATTGAATTGGGGAAACGCTTTATAAGCAAAACAACCCTCAACTACGGTCCTGTATCTTCTCGACTCAAGCTCAGTCGTCTCTCACTCCTTTAAGGTCTTTTCGCCAACAAACTTGGCTACAACGAATCACGGCAGCGCCAGCCTATTGAACCACCTCCCGTCGCTGCAATCACCACGTTGCTTACGGTGACAATCCTCCATTCACCATCGCCGAACTCCAGGTCCTATCTCTCTCTTGAATTTAACCACCAACGGTCTCTGGTCGAACTGTTGTGTTGGATATTTAAGTGAATATGTTCAATTGGTGAATAGGTGCAAGTAGTAAAATCAAACAATGCAACTATTCGGTTTATGGTTGTTTTATACGTAAGGTTGCAAACGTACGGATGAATCATCACAACCTTTAAACTCATATAAAACTCTGTTTCTTTGGCCCAAAAACAGAGTAAGAGAAGAACGCCAGAAGGAAGAGAGATTCACAAGACCAAAGGTTTTCTATCTTTGGTTAAAAACACAAAAACAAAACACAAACTCTTTTTGTCTCTCTTTGCCTAGAACAAGGATATTCTTTGATTTTCTTATCTTACAAGGGATTTTGTGTAACCCAAGGCATTGATAAGGGTCGAAATACTCTTTAAGGAAAGTGCTCTTGAGTACGATTCAATCATTATCCAAGTTCACCGTTCGTCACGATCCCAAAGATATAACGTTTTTACAACTTCTTAAAGAGTATTTTCGTGAACAATGGCTAATGTTTCGGTTCGTGAAATGACATCAAAGTTTGGCAAGCTAGATAAGTTTGAAGGAATTGATTTTCGAAAATAGCAAAAGAAGATGCACTTTCTCCTAACAACACTCAATGTGGTGTACGTTCTAAGTATGCCAATGCCCACCGTGTGGAGGATGTCGATGCGGAGAAGACCGTAGAGGAGACAATGAAGCAACTTAAATGAGAGAACGATGACTACATATGTCGTGGCCACATTCTCAATGGTATGTACGATCCTCTCTTTGATGTTTACCAAAATGTCGAGTCCGCAAAGGAATTATGGGATGCGTTGGAATCAAAGTACATGGCCGAGGATGCTTCTAGTAAGAATTTCCTTGTGAGTAATTTTAATAATTACAATATGTGTGATTCAAGGCCGGTTATGTAGCAATACAATGAATTACTTCGCATCCTAGGACAATTCGCTCAACACAACATGAAGACATCATCGACAAGTTGCCGCCTTCATGGAAGGATTTTAGGCGTATGTTAAAACACAAAATGGAAGAGTTGTCTCTTGTACAACTTGGTAGCCATTTGCGCATAGAGGAATCTCTAAGGGTGCAAGAGGGAGGAAAACCCAAAGAGGCTGAAACTATCAACATGATGGAGGAAAGTGGGAGTTCTAAGATGAAGAATAAGGGGAAGAAGCGTCCCTTTAATAACAACACTAACAATGGATCTAACAAGAGATTTAAGAGCGTTTGTTGGATTTGCAACAAGCCTGGTCACTTCAAACGTGATTGTCGGGCAGCAAAGGATAAGAATAAGACGCAACAAAACCGTTTTGGGCAAGGATCTAAGGGTCAAGGCCCATCCTCTCATCAAGGTCAGAATTCTGTTTTTGATTAATATTCGAAAGTGAATTATGTATCAAAAATTGCTGAGGCATTTTAAGTGCAGGATGATGAGGTGACATGGTGGATTGACTCGGGTGCAACAACACATGTTTGCAAGGATCGTGGTTGGTTCAAGACTTACGAGCCGGTTCAAGATGGGCCCGTACTTCATATGGGCAACGAGTCAACCGCTCCTATCCTAGGTCGTGGAAAAGTGGTGTTAGAATTTAGTTCCGGGAAAACTATTGATCTTAATGATGTAATTCATGTATCCGGAATTAGGAAAAACTTAGTCTTTGGTAGTGTTTTAAATAAGTGTGAATTTAAACAAGTGTATGAGTCGGATATGTATGTTTTATCCAAGTGTGGTATCTTTGTTGGATTTGGATATTTTTGTAATGGCATGTTTATGCTTAATATTAATAAAGTTGTCAATTCTATTTATATGACGTGTTCTAGTAAAAATGTTACTTCTCTATGGCATGCAAGATTATGTCATGTACATTATAAACGTATGCTTGAAATGCCTAAAGAAGGATTAATTCCAACTTTTGACGTGAATATAGATAAGTGTGGAACATGCATGTTGACTAAGATAGTTAGACAACCGTTTAAGAGCATAGATAGAACTGATAAGGTGCTTGGACTTATACATAGTGATTTATGTGATTTGCATGCTACACCATCTTTAGGAAACAAGAAATATTTCATCACATTCATTGATGATTATTCTCGTTTTTGTTATGTGTATTTATTACATGCTAAAGATGAGGCACTAGATAAGTTCAAGGTTTATAAAACCGAGGTTGAACTAGAACATAGTGGCTTGATCAAGAAGTTACGCACCGATAGAGGTGGAGAATATTATGATCCTACTTATTTTCAGTCGGTAGGCATTATACATGAGACTACGGCTCCGTATACACCACAACAAAATGGTGTATCCGAGAGGAAAAATAGAGTCCTAAAAGAAATGGTTAATTCCATGTTATCTTACTCGGGATTGAGTGACGGATTTTGGGGTGAAGCCATGTTAACGGCTTGTTATCTATTGAATAGAGTTCCTAACAAAAGAAACAAGGTTACCCCATATGAACTTTGGTACAAAAATTAACCAAATTTGAACTACTTTCGAGTTTGGGGATGTAGGGCGGTCGTTAGCTACCTCAACCAAAGATTAAAACTTTAGGGCAAAGAGGTGTTGATTGCATATTTATTGAATATGCCTCGCATTCCAAGGTTTATAGGTTTTATGTCATAGAACCTAATGACTCTATACCGGTTCACCCCATAATTGAGTCAAGAGATGCAATATTCGATGAGAATCGTTTCTCATCAATACCTAAGCCAAAAGATTTAGTTCCAAATTCAAGTGTAACAAATAAAGGAGATGACACGTTCGTTCCTCCTAACGAGTCACCAACGCTTCGTAAGAGCAAACGAGCGAGGACTGAAAAATCATTCGGTCCTAATTTTCAACTTTATTTAGTTGAAGGTTCAAGAGATGAGATTGAGTTTCAATACTCATATTGTTATTATATTGATGATGAACCTAGGACTTTTAGTGAGGCTATGACGTCTCATGACGTTGCTTTTTGGAAGGGAGCAGTGAATGATGAAATGAACTCAATCATAGAAAATATTACGTGGGTCTTGACGGATCTTCCACTCGGTTGCAAGGCTTTGGGTTCCAAACGGATCTTCAAAAAGAAGATGAAAGTCGATGGAAAGATCGATAAGTTTAAGGCTTGTTTGGTTATCCAAGGCTTTAGACAAAGGGAAGGTATTGATTATTTTGATACATATGCTCCCGTTGTTAGAATCTATTCTATAAGATTATTAATTGGTTTGACAGCCATTCATAATCTTGTGATTCACCAAATGGATGTTAAAACGGCATTTTTAAATGGTGTTTTAGAATAAGAGGTTTATATGAAACAACCCGAAGGATTTGTTATGCCCGGTAATGAGCATAAGGTGTGTAAGTTGATAAAGTCATTGTATGGGCTAAAGCAAGCACCAAAACAGTGGCATCAAAGGTTTGATGAGGCTGTCTTATCAAGTGGATTCAAGTTAAATCAATCGGATAAGTGCCTATACAGCAAATTTGATGAGTCCGGAAATGGTGTAATCATTTGCTTGTATGTTGATGACATGTTGATCTTTGGTACTGATCTTAGACAAGTTGAAATTACAAAAGATTTGTTGTCATCAAATTTTGCCATGAAAGACATGGGGGAGGCGGACGTGATCCTTGGAATTCGGATCAAACGTAATAATAATGAACTCTCTTTAACACAATCTCATTACATTGAGAAAGTGCTTAAGAGGTTTAATTGTGAGAATTGTTCTCCAATGAGCACTCCCATGGATGCGAGTGTGAAGCTTATGCCCAATACGGGACAAGCAATTTCACAACGCAAGTATTCTCAAGTAATTGGTTGCTTAATGTATGCCATGACGAGCACTAGGCCGTAAATAACTTATGCGGTAGGATGGTTAAGTAGGTACACTAGTAACCCGAGTACCCACCATTGGCAAGCTTTAAGACGTGTGCTTAAATACTTGAAAGGAACCATAAATTATGGTTTATCTTATGTTGGATTTCCTTCGGTCCTAGAGGGATATTCGGATGCAAGTTGGATCACCAACGTAGAAGATCATTCTTCTACAAGTGGTTGGGTGTTCTTGCTTGGGGGAGGTGCCATTTCGTGGGCTTCCAAGAAACAAACTTGTATTACAAGCTCGACTATGGAATTGGAATTTGTAGCATTAGCAGCTGCGGGAAGAGAACCAGAGTAGCTGCGAAACTTAGTTTCCGAGATTCCATTGTGGCCAAAACCGGTGTCACCCATTTCTATCCGGTGTGATAGTCAAGCTACATTGGCTAAGGCATAAAGCCAAGTGTATAATGTTAAGTCGCGACACCTAGGCGTTAGGCATAGCGCGGTACGTGAGTTGATCACTCATGGGGTAATCACTTTAGAGTTTGTTCGGTCTCAACAAAATCTAGCGGATCATTTGACAAAAGGATTAGCTAGAGACTTGGTGACAAAGTCGGCTAAAGGGATGGGATTAAAGTCCATCTGAAATTTCTAATTATAGGAAACCCAATTCCCCTCTAATACGACATTAGTGGCTGAATTCAATGTGGAAAGCTTATAATTAGAGATTGAAGCACTAGTTTAATAACATCCCAAGGTATGTACTTAGACCTGCAAGAAAGAGTAGGCTGAAGTTTTCTTCTTAATAGATTTTTTGAAAAAGTGCACTTTGCAGGTGCATGACTAAAAGATCTACCTATACGAGTGTGAAGTGTAGCCACTTCAAGAAGCTTGGACTTGGCTTTGTAAACGCTCATGAACGGATAGGGACACATGGCTTATAATAGTGTCAAGTATAAACACTTAGAGTAGTGTATGAATTCATGTGTATATTATCTTCATGTACCCAAAATGAGTTGAAAGGATTCAATCCATTGGACATCCTAATTCTCGGGTATTTGAAATGTGTAATAACACTAAGATGTTAATTCAATCGTTACGATATTTTCATTTATGCATGAGTTTTGTTTTTTGTGTTGTTTATTATGTGAATCCAAGATTACACTTAAATGGGGGAGGAATGTTGGATATCTAAGTGAATATGTTCAATTGGTGAATAGGTGCAAGTGGTAAAATCAAACAATGCAATTATTCGGTTTATGGTTGTTTTATACGTACGGTTGCAAACGTACGGATGAATCATCACAACCTTTAAACTCATATAAAACTCTGTTTCTTTGGCCCAAAAACAGAGTAAGAGAAGAACATCAGAAGGAAGAGAGATTCACAAGACCAAATGTTTTCTATCTTTGGTTAAAAACACAAAAACAAAACACAAACTCTTTTTGTCTCTCTTGTATCTTTACCTAGAACAAGAGTATTCTTTGATTGTCTTATCCTACAAGGGATTTCGTGTAACCCAAGGCATTGATAAGGGTCGAAATACTCTTTAAGGAAAGTGCTCCCGAGTACGATTCAATCATTATCCAAGTTCACCGTTCGTCACGATCCCGGAGATACGACGTTTTTACAACATGTTGATGGGAAAACAATCAACTTTCTCATTCATTTGTTCTCCTTCGATGCAGATTCAAAATAAAGAAAATACAGCAAATTGGTTCCATAGCATTTAAATCTTAAAGAAGGCTTTTTCCATAATAACTTAAAGGATATTGTTGTACCTTGATTGTTGATGCCATATGGACCAATAATGCAATTCTTTTTTTCCAAGTGTTTACTTTTCAAAGGGGAACCAAAAAAGGATCAAAGATATGTTATTTAAAGGAAGCTTAAGAATTAAAATCATATTCAAACAGATGTTGATCTTTCTCTTCATCTTCATCTTCTCTGTAACATTTAATACCGCATCCAGTAAAGTAAAATTCGATAGTGGAGTGTGTGATCGCTTGGGGACGGAGCAACATCGATTCGTCGTCCCGGATAAGCTTCAGCGTAGTGCTTCAGTGTGAGGGTCTCAATCTCTTCTCCTCAGTTCGAGTAGTCTATTTTGTTTTGAAAATTATAATCGCATGAATATCGATACAGTTTCATGCTTTTTAGAGTGCCATTGAAAATTTCACCACAAAGCAAACATAGGATCGAACTCTTTGTTTATGTATTGTTCAGAGCCACTTTTGTTAATTTTCACCGTTTCCTCTATAAAATAGCAGTTCGACGGTCATTGCATGGAGATCTGGAACTTCATAATTCTTGGTTTTTCACTTTCAATTTATATAGAAATATTGACGTCTAATTTTTCACTTTTTGTATGCTTAAGAAATACTACACTTGCTACTTTGCTTAAATATTGGATTTCTCATGCTAATTGAAAATGATCTGAGAAACATGAATTTTTTTGATTTCATAATCATCATATGGAATTGTTCACTACTTCGCCAAAAATCCACTGGTCTGGCTATACTGTCTCTAAATGGAAGACATTTGTAAGGAACACTAATAATTATTTATGTTAGTTACCTTTAGTTTATGAACCCTTTCTCATAGGTAATAATACTTGAAGTCATAGGTTTAGACAGGGTTTATGCCACTGGTTAGAAGGAAGCTAGATCAAGTAAGATTGGATTTTTGAAAGAGTTGCATTTTGTTTGTTTGTTTTTAGAAATTAAAGCATGTTAGCTCAGTGCCTTTGTTTCCCATGAGATGCAGTTTATTTCAACATTTTTGTTGGGGATCTAAGTCTAGAGGTAATGGTAAACGCTCAAATATGCTGAAGAACACGAATATGTGTTGGTTAGAGATATGTCGCAAGGTGAAAGGCTATAAATTCTTATGGTTTTTAAGAAGTTGCAACTTAGAACCATAGTGCCACAATTTAAGAAGAAGGCAAATAACACCCACAAAATGAGTGTGGACATGAAACAAGATAGGGAAAAAGAGAAGACAAAGACATTAACACCATCATTTCATTCGATGACTTAATAATATGATATGCATATTGATTTCGTCATATGTTTAATTCTTTGTGTGATGTTGGTTAATGGATGTGGTTAGACCAAAGCTAAATAATCACTACAAAAAAAATTGTAATTTAAAATAAAAAGTTCTTAACCTTCTTGCATAAGAACGAGAAAAAAATATGATATGCATATTGATTTCGTCATATGTTTAATTCTTTGTGTGATGTTGGTTAATGGATATGGTTAGACCAAAGCTAAATAATTAGTACAAAAAAAATTGTAATTTATAATAAAAAGTTCTTAACCTTCTTGTATAAGAACGAGAAAAAAATATGATATGCATACTGATTTCGTCATATGTTTAATTCTTTGTGTGATGTTGGTTAATGAATATGGTTAGACCAAAGCTAAATAATCACTACAAAAAAATTGTAATTTATAATAAAAAGTTCTTAACCTTCTTGCATAAGAACGAGATATATGTAAAAGTGAGATTCTTCAAACGAAATCTAGCCTCACATCTACAAGAGGCTGACACTAAACCCTTAGATATAGATTATCATCTTATTCCGATTTAGTTTAATAATCAACTCAAATATCTTGTTTCTAATCAATCTATATATACGTAAAAACATAAAAGCAAAAACCCTCGCGTAGCGAGGATATTCACCTAGTGTAATTTAAAACTATGTTGCGTACGAAACTATAGTAACTCGATCTAAAAAACCAAACACCACAACACAAAATTATAATAAACAACGTTTACGAGAAAATTACATAAACTAATTTTGAAATACTAACCCTCGCATAGCGAAGGTAATCACAGATATTTGTCTTCAAAGAAGTGGAGAAGACTAGTTTATGTTTTCTGGTATGTCTAGCTACTATCATCTCTCTTTTGCTTCATCAATCTAGCTTTAGCTTGTTTTTTCATTACTTCAAAAAAAAAATAGTAACATAAAACGATTAAGAAGTGAAATAAGTACATTCATCGTAGTTGAAAACTTGCATACACCAAAAGCAGACACAAATTCGAAACAAAAGTGATACTAGTAGCTACGGAAAGAAGACAAGTTGAAGCCTTTGCAACGCATCCATTTCATCAAACAATAACAGCAATAAGTTTGACAAAATCATATCCAAGAGGGAGTGTAAGCACACGATCAAACCACTTAACTATCCCCCAAATTTCACTCTTTTTGGGTCTTACAAGCTCAATCTCTGCACAACAAATCATTTTCTCACTATCGTCATCCGCAAACTCGTCCCATAAAACCGCCATCTTTCCACCATAATCCGCCAATCTAACATGATGATTATCAGTGAAGTCAGGTAATCCTCCTCCCCAACCCTTCAAATATCTCCACTTGTCAACCTTAGTGTCATACCATCTAAAAACTCCCTTATAAACAGAGTACAAAACATCCCTTATCACGCAATAAGAATCTGGATACATGATAAACTGAGGCATGGCATCTGGAGCCAAGTTCCATTTACCATCACTAGGACTATAAACAAACACCTCTAAGCCAGTCTTCACATGGAACTTCCCATCAAAACTTAGGGTTTTGGAGTTGCAAGATATATGTTTTGTCTCAAGGCAAGGAACTGTCTCAGGATCCCAAATTCTGGTTTCTATGTCCAGCACTTGTAAACAGCTGTTGGAGTAATCGTCTTCATCATCGTAGCAACCTGTGTTGGGTGTATATTTGGGTTAAGGCCCAAATATTCCTAAAAGAAAAGCTAAGGTCCAAACCCATGAAGAAAAGCCCACATTAGAGCCCAAAAGGAGAAAAAGTTTGGATAGAAACTAACCATGGTTAGTTCCTAAACCTCTTGCTAAAGACCTACAAAAGGAGGTGAAGAGTCACAAAGAGGAGGATCTTGGACCATTGGACAAAAGGATTACTTCTTAGATAATTAATTATTTTCTGTCTAAGCTCAAGCTCGACCCAAATATACTGTCCTGTAATTCGACCATGTCGATACACTTCTGTAATTCGATTTTCTATTATATAAACGAGATAATTCGACCTCCTCTCAAAATATATTCGACTCGATCCTAGTTACAACAACTTGCTACATAAATCTTACCATCAAGTACACTAGCAGTAAGTGAGGTTACCTGCACCGGCAAGCTTGCGCACTCGCGCCACGTGTATGACCCGCAATCGAGAATGGAGACTTGGTGTAAGACAGGCGTACGGCGTCCACCAATGTTGTACATACAAGAAACAACCGACACTAGACCCGAAACATTTAGAGTAGAATTGGGAATTGAAACTTTAGCGAAAACATAGGCACTTGACTTCTTCTTCTTCTTACTGTTGCAATTGATTAGGGTTTGAGGCAGAGGGTGAACCAGGTAGGGTTTGGATCACGGTAAAATCGCATGCATAGATAGAGACAGCTATCGGTTTTTCCTAAGACTGATCGGGCTTTGTAAAGCTCAGGTGAAGCAATGAGAGATCGAAAGGTTTTTGAGACGAGAGAGAGAGTGGGATAGTACAACCTTGAGACGCGTGCGATGCAGGTCAATAGCAAATGATGGGGGAAGAGACAGAAGCGAGGGTAATTGCCGAGACGGAGACGGCTTCTTGTTCATCCTCTTCGGAAGATTGAACGACGGCAAAATTAACGAGACGATTAGAGTAGAGTCAATGATATGTGTAAACACTAAACAGAGTTTGTTGGGCCAACGTTGGGCTTGTAGGTCTACAATTTGCTTCTTTCAAGATTTATGGAATGTTGTTTCCTATTTTTCAGAAATAATTACACCCAAAGACATTTTTTTCTAAACTTCTTACACTATAAGACACTTTAGTTTTTAGACATACTTTTGCTTTTTTTTCTTTGTTTTTCACAAAAATAAGACAAATATACCCTTTTGCATAACTAATCTCTTATTTATTTAAACAAAAAAAAAGTATTATTTCTCTTCTCTCCTCACCGTCTTTGCCATGTATTTTCTTTGTCATAAATTATCTTTGCTACAGATTCGTCGATTCGTTTTTGATTCGATTTTAGTTTCATCAATTTCTGATTTTATCAATTTGGTATAATCGACATAATTGTGAGCTTGCGAGTTTGTATAAATTTGGGATATGAGATTGCAAGATTAGAGTTTTGTATAAATTGGGTTTTCGTGTTTGATTGTTAGAGTTTAGGTTTTCTAATTGGGTATGTAATTTCAAGTGTTTGGTCCATCACCGACCTGAGATCCGTCACCGACATGCGATCTCCTTCTTCCATTCTGATTTCTTAACTTCTCCTTCTTTTGCGGATGCTCAGCTGTAGATTCCGTGTTCGATTACTAGCGGCAACCAGAAAATGATCCCTTTCATTGATGAAGTTTTCCAGAAATGAAAGAAGTTTATTGGACTTCTTGTTTGTCTTTATCGGAATTCTCTTTTGCCTTTTTCGAATCAAACGATCTAATTCGCCTTACCTACTCCAACAATTACCATGTTCGCCAAATTGAGTGTCATCATCAGTTATCTTTATCGGTAACGTCAACTCAAAGCTTCAGGGTTCTTTCGTGGATGATATCTCGTGGACAAAGCTTATGATTTCGGAAAAAGCAGTTTCCCGTGGATAAAGTTTGATGAGGAAGAAAACGATGAACCAATATCGATCACTAGATAGAGTTTGATAAAGTTTGACGAGGAAGTCTATCGTCTTCATTAGATAGGGATAGAGTTCATGGATAAAATTATTGGATATTTTAACAAATAAATAATATTTAGATACTAATTTAAAAGTTAAATTTAGTTGAGATAAAATTTAATTGATCAAAATTTAAATAGGAATCGAAATCATATTATCGTCTCAATATATGCTTTATTCTAGATGTTATTATTCATAAAAAATTTGATAAATTATCCTAAAGAACAAAAATGAACCAAAAAACAAATTATAACAATATTGGCAATTGTAACTCTTACAAAGTATTAATCCGCGTATAACGCGGTGAGTCATCTAGTCTATTAGATTTAACACGCATAATCAAAATGTTGCTTCTCTTCTTTCTTTCTTTAAAAGTGGTAGTATTTGTTGCTTATTCATGTTTTTGGGTTTTAGGAAAGCGAAGTCTCCTTACAGCATAGCAAGTATCATTGTGAAGCTGTAGATTTGCACTATGTTCCGCAACACTTGCGTGGGGGAAAATATGAGAAGCATGCAGTATTCGGACATAGTAGAGGTCTGCAGGCGTAAAGCTAAGGTGGATTCCTTGTTTGACTCTCAAGAAAGCTAAAACGAATATGGAGCTTTGTTGTAGTTGTAGTTGTGATTGAATTTTTGTTAGGTGGAAGTGTGGTACTTCAGTATGCAACAAAGTACAAGGATATGCAAACTATTGTAAATATCTCAGACAATTTTCCTTGACAGATAAATCGAGCGTCAGCTTGGTAAGGACTACCTCAAGAGAAAAACAATTGTACTTTGTTTGGTTTATTGATGGTAAGACCATTAAGTGTAAATCTTTTAGCTTTTTAGGTTCAACAATCTTTGCACCCATCGGGAAGGAGTACGCAAGTGTTTGGACAAAGATTGCAAATGATTCTAAAGCCAATGTCTAAAGATCATAAATCATGTGTTGGTTTATATCTTCTCTAACAAAAGTTGGAATCGTTGAAAGAGGAATGTTGATGTTTTGGGTGTTTTAGTAGTGAACAATTTCTTGTGAGATGACAACTTTTAAACCAAATTTTTGTTATACTTTTTAACCAGTTACGTGTTATCCTTTATGAAAATCATTTTATCATATGTTCCAAAAAAAGTTGATCAAGATCAGAATGGCTTTAATTCAAATCTTTTGTCGCTTAGGAATGCGATGTAATATGTATGTAGTTTCTTTCAATCGATGACAAATGTACAATCGATGACAAATGGCCCAAGGTGCTCTACATTCTTATCCGAAGGTTTTTGCATAACTTGGGCTGTTACACATTCAATTTCACAATATTTTTTTCCAGACGAACAAATTTACAAATAACATTGATGTTTGAGGATTAACAAGTCTTACTCTTATACATGAAAATAGGCTAAAATTCGATCGGAGCTAACTTGTAAAAACAATGGCTACGCCCAAGTTAGCGATTTTTGGGTATTATTGAACAATAAAATTGGGCCTCTCGAACTAAGCACGTCTCCTTTTCTTTTGGGAAAATTGTAAAATCAAGACACACTGAATTGTATTTTGTCTCACTATACTTGTATGTTTATGAGCTTGTCTCAATAAGATTTTGTTAAGATTAAACCCAAGATTACCCTTAATATTTGTTTAATTTAAACATTTTATGTATTTTAAAAATTAAATAAGGCAACTGATTTTCGGGAATAATGAAATATGTTGGTTACGTGAAGTTATTTTCTTGAAACAATAAAAAGGAAAACAGATTTTGTATGATATTAATGAATATATTTTGGGAATATATTTACGTTTTTCTCATAATACAATTTGCTATTAAATAAACTTGGTTGGTACATGTGTATATTAAAACTAACTTCCGTAAGTGTTCGACTAAACACCTGCAGGTAAACTGGTACCACAATCCACATTAATATCCTTAGGTGACGAGTTCGATGTCAAATAGTGACAAAAAATTTACGTTTTTCTAATAATACAATTTGCTATTAAATCAACTTGGTTGGTGTATGTGTATATTAAAACAAACATCCGTTTGTGTTCGAAAACACCCGCAGCCAACTTGGTTCTACTATGCACTTTACCATTTCTTTGATCATGAATTCAATGTCACATTGTGATAAAATTTAGTCAACTTTTTATGTTTTTCACATAACCCATTTTTGATAAGAGAGGCCTTCATTTATTACAAATGCACATTCACTTTGTTCCATATAAGGTTTTAACTTGTTTTGGAAATAAATGTTCATTTCTAACTAATAAGTATTCTACCTATTTATAACTAATCTAACTAAGAATTTATGGAAAGAACGAACACTTTTTTCAAAAAATTGAATATTAAGACTTGGAGTTTTAGCATTTATTGAAAGAAAAACACTTTTAAAAAAATTTGGATATTAAGAGTAGTATAGGGTATGAAAGACTTGGGGGTTTAGCATTTTTTGAAAGAAAAACACTTTTTTAAAAAAAATTTGGATATTAAGAGTAGTATAGGGTATATGGTATGAAAGACTTGGGGTTTTAGCCTTTTTTTAAAGAAAAATACTTTTTTTTTTAAAATTGAATATTAAGAGTAGTATAGGGTATAGGGTATGAAAGACTTAGGGTTTTAGCATTTTTTGAACGACAAACACTTTTTTTTACAATAATTTAATATTAAGAGTAGTATAGGATAAAGGGTATGAAAGGTATCGAAAAGTAGTTTAGTTTAGGGTATAGGGTGTTTATGTTTTAGTAAAAATATTGTATTTTTGGAAAACGCAAAAAAGTGGCACTAACTGAGATCGAACTCGTGACCTTGAGGAATGTTTATGTGCACTATAGAACCAATTGAGCTACGGGTGTTTATTCGAACATTATCGGAAGGAATCTAATATAAACATACATTTAACCCGTGTTTTGATTTGTTTTGTAAATATTCGAAAACGTAAAAAAAGGGCCACTTTGTGACATCGAACTCGTAACCTCGTAGAATGGTAAAGTGCATTGTAGGACAAGTTTAGCTGCGAATGTTTAGTCAATCAATAATGGAACTTAATTAACTTATACGGATTTGAAAATTGTGTTTGGTTCGGTTTAATGTAACTGAATGTCACTGAAATCAAATCAAGCATGACGAGGCCTAAAAAACCTTGTTTTTCTGTATTCTCTTTGTTCGTCTTTTCTTTGTGTGTTATCAAAAAATTTGTGTCATTCCGACCTAGATCATTATCAAAACCAACCATTTATCAAAACGTCCATCCTTTCTCCTTACACGATTTCCATTCACCACATGTCACATATATATGCATCATATCGACAAAATTAAGTAACTTTCGAAGAAAACAAGTTAATGAAGAAAGAAGAAGAGAAAAAATAGAAGAAACGATGATGATGAAGGAGAAGAAAGCTATTCATAAGCATAGTTTAACAAAAAAAATTAGGAAACTACAAGATATGGAGAATATTAGATGCTAGATTTAGGGGATTTTTCATTAATTTTAAAAATTATTTATGGAAAAACGAATTTAAAATATTAATTAAAAGAACTTAAATCATTTATTATAACGACCCGACCCGACCCGTTTTTTTTTTTTTTTAACAAGAAACCCTTGTTCTCGGAGTAGCATTCCCATAAATGCTATCCTCAACAACCAAGCAACAACAGAACTAAACAAACAGCGGATAACCAAAAAGAATTCCAATTTCCAATAAAATCTAAACCAAACAATTCCATCAACAAGTCCAAAGCAACATATTCCAGCAACCTAACAAGGTTCTAAAACGAAAAGGAAATAACAGACAACACCCAACGCGAGACCCTAGATCATCTCCTTCTTCGTTGCCGTGATTCCACGATCACAATTTGCCTTTACCTGCATCACATGGAAAAAAGAGATGCGTGAGTATTATCATAAATACCCAGTGAGACGGTCATCCCATCTACGACTGCGCACTCAGACGCGATGGAACCGCTCAGGCAAACATACATCACACAACACACAAACACAAACACAAACAAAGGCTCAACCACAGCCAACCAGACAGGTTGTCGATCGACACTACCAGTAGGTGTCGATCGACACCTTCTGCAAGTGCCTGTCGATCAACACACCCTCTAGGTGTCGATCGACAGCACCTCACATACCTATCGATCGACAGACCTAAAGGTTGTCGATCGACAGCATCTCATCTGCCTATCGATCGACACAGCCTCTAGGTGTCGATTGACAGCTCTCGTGTTTGTCTGTCGATCGACACACCCAGAGGTTGTCGATCGACAGGCCTGCGCAGAATCCCTGGAAATCGATCATTATCCTCTCGGATCGATTCCTCCTTTGCGTTAACACGAAACCTGCACGAAAATCACAATCCAAACACAACAACCACAAATCACAGTCTCAATCAAACATCACAAGATCAAATACAAGACTACAAACCTACCACCAAACAACCCTAACGATTCCACCGGCCCAGAAGCCATGGTCACGCACTCACCTTGAATTAAACGGATAGAAACTGGTAGAATTGAGGCTAGACACGAATCCACGATAATCTCCACAAAAAATCTACTCCAAATCACTCAAGAAACAAAACCCGAATTCCCAAAAACTCACAGGAACCAGAGAACTCCTCTCAAACTCTGGCTGCTGATTTTTGGGACTTTGGTTCGCTCAAATGCGGCCAAAAACCCTTAAATATGAAGCCCTAGGGTTTCCCTAAACCGGCCCGGTCCAACTGCATGACTTAAATCGAACCAGAAAAACCGACCAATTCGAGTACCTGTCGATCGACAGACACTAGGTGTGTCGATCGACAGCCCTTAAGAGCCCTGTCGGTCGACAAACACCACGTGTGTTGATCGACAGCCCCTCCATTTTTCTCAAAAAATGGTTTACGGGCGTCACAAGTAGTAGGTTGTAGACAAAAATGAAGAAATTATCTTCCATTTGTAGACGACATAAGAAGTGGTAGAATGTATTTTCTAAACTTCGTAGATCAAAGTAAAATTAGGAGAAGGCATATTCTATAGCAATGCAGAAGATAGACAAAGTAGCAAAACATAAATTCTTCTACCCGTGTTTAGAAAATATTCGTAGAATATCAATTCTGCAAGTCGTAGACAAAAACTATATCATTAATTGTAACCATAGTTTTAAAGTTTAATTTTTTTTTATATAGAGATGATTACTTATGATGTATTCTTAATTTTCAGATTTTAAAAACATTGTATTTCAAATATTTTTTATTTTTTTTAAGGGTAATTTTGGCTAAAAATGACAAAATACTTCAAAGGTGTATTGTGACAAAAAAAATTTCAATGTGGCATAATTTTCCAAACCTGAATTTCAAAAAAATTTCGATATGACATAAATAAAAGGTTTATTTTAATTTTAAGTTCCCGTTGGTACTTTATTGGGTTTAGCTGACTTGTTAGAAAAACCTTAACATGATTAAATTTTAATTGATGCAGAAAGAAACATATAGTTTTACTACGTGAATTTATAGAACGACATCTTCTTCCTATTAAAAATGAAGTCGAATTATTTAGACTCATTAAACGTTATAATTTGATTGGTTGAAAACTATGACGTGTCACCAAAAAATGATGACATGGTTTGGTAAAAATTATGACATGGCATCCTAAGCTAATTAAAGGTATATAAACTACTTAATAAAATAAATCTTAAATAATACATTAGTTTTTATAACATTTCTTCTTCGTTTTCTTTTTCTGCTTTGATTAAACTGAATTGGAATAACTCTCTCTCTCTCATATATGCAGAAGAAGCACCGTATAAAAATATCAAACTGCATCTGTTCTTTAAGCTACGATTGAGACATATTCAGTTATTAGAAAGTTAATGGAGACATTATCAAATACAATATTTGGTGTGAGAAAGAATAATACACAAAACATGCATTTCTCAAATTTTGATGGGTGATTTTTTATTTTAGGATTGAAATTGTTCAATCAACAATGTTCATCTTAACTCTGAAGCTGCTTTAGGCTCAATCAAAGGGAATAAAGGAACACGCGGAGATCAGAAAGGTAAAATCTAAAAACGTTTTGTTGATTCATCAACCACATTAACCTCCTTAACGCACATAGTCCACATGTATAGTTTTGTTTATGGGATAAGCATCTAGCACTATGTATTCACAATGACGATGAATACATGTGTTTTCAAGTATGATAAATGGTTCCTTAAACTAATCTACTGATGTTTGTAAAAAAAAAAACTAATTTAATTGGTGAGGTTGGTTAAATATTTAAAAGTTAAAAAAACTGTGTAAGATTCTTCCTTCGACCTCATTTCAACGAACCCTAATTGCCATTTTATTTCGTGTTTTCCATTTTTTATTATTTGTAACATTGATCTCTGGGTAGATTCATTGTCATTATTTTCCTATTTCCTTATTGCATAGAATCTTCTCTTCTTCTTCTAGGCAGAATAACGTTATGCTGTTATTTAATGCATAATCTCCCCCAAAAAAAGATTTTACAGAGATATAGTGTATGGAAATAAAATCTACACTCAAATTCATTAAAAATAAAATACAATTTATTCAAACAAACTAAATCCTCTAAACAAAACATCACAAAATTCCCAATACTGTATCACCGTAAAATCTTTAATGATTCCCTAGAAATCGGGAGAAACGTTTCATACTCCGATTTAACATTTTTGTTAATCTCCGGTTGATTCTCCTATATTTCTCCTTTGTTTCTAACTATGCTAAGCTAAAACACAAAAACGTAACAAAATAATTGGCTCTCCCGATTTTTAGAAGATTTTTAAAACACAAACGTACCAAAATCATCTTAAAAGATTATATATTTGGTTTTCAATTACTAATTGGCATAATCCAGTATATATTCTAATGTAATATCTAATAAAATCACTAGATAAATTAATATGACAGAAGGCGAAACAATTTTTGTTTTGGACGATCTGGCTACTAAACTTCTAAAGAAACCCGCGTTTCAACTTGCAATGGAAGTCATTGAGGTTCAAACAATGCTTAACCTTATTTATAAATTTAATTTTGTCCCACAAACTATTCGGAGATGACTTTCTTTTTTAGGATGTTTCATTTTCTCTACCTGCCTCCCGAAACAACCTTATAGACAAGAAAGTTCTCGTCAAAATTAGAATAGGTACTGATAACCAAAAACGAACTAATTATCCATATGTAGTAGTGATAATGAAGATATGATCGAAAAGTTTGAAGCACCACCTATATCACAAGTAAGGTTCAACCATTATTCACTTAAGATCTAATGGTACTTATTAAGTAGGGTATTGAAATGTCTAATGATGTAGCAACCACTTATGCTTACAAGTGGTGAGGATCATTCAGAGACTTGGACTTTGACGTCAATCATACCTACTTCCAAAAGGAATGGGAAAAGCATTAGCGAGTTTTCAGCTGAAGATGAGGTCTCTAACGAAGAAACTTTGTATGAAGCTGGAAAGATAGAGTAATTGGTTTCATCGTTTTCAATAAATTTATGATGAACTACTTATTAGGATTTTTGATTTGTGATATATAAAACAAATTGTAATATGGAACCCTAAATTGCTAATTATGGCAAAAATTTGAGTACGATAGCAACCAAGATATGAAACATATATTAGCAACACATTTTTAGAACAAAAAAATATATATTAGCAACACATAGAACAAACATGACTTAACTAAAGACAAGAACGTATATGTTGACCTTCAAGCTATTCGGAGGGTTTTTTTGTGTGTTTGGGCATTGTAAGATTCCATGATTTCTATTTTAATTTATGATTTATAAATTAATAGCTAAGTGGTAGAGTGGTCCTCTGTTAAATGAGTGGTCGTAAGTTCTAATCCTATTTAGATAGATTCCATTAGTAACAAGTAAATCCTTTATAGTTGAAAAATCTCGATATAATTTAAATTAATCAATGATTTTATATTATTTAATTTATTATCATTGGATCCTCCTTCCTATTGAAAGGTAAGTCACATTAATTTGTCTCATTAATTGTTATAATTTGATTGGCTAAAAACTATGACATGGATTGAAAAAATGATGACATGTCTTGCTTAAAAATGTGAATTGGCTTAATCCTCTTAAATTATTAGATAACTATAATAACGTAATTATAATTTCATAGTTATTATAAATATTCAAATTCAACTCCCTTTTTTCGAGATACTTATTACTAATATTAACTACTTGGTGTACAGCTTCCGAGAATTTATTTTACTAAAACAATATAGAATAATTTTTCAACGTCAGATTTGTGCTATATATCGACAGGAGATGAAACAACAATCACACATCTCTCAATATTAATCATTCTCCAAGCATAATAACTTAGAGAAATTCAGCCATGATCAACACAAATATCGCAGAGATCCTATGCATCAAGTTCAAGACGATGGAGGAAGATGTGACCAAGAAGCCTATGAAGATAAAAAGAGAAGTGATTCTGACGAAGAAAAACTTTCTTATGCCATGCATGCACGTTCTTTTAAGAATTCCATGATTATGGTGAATATGATTTACTTATTTTGATTGGGTTTGGTTCGGCTAAAGAAGAGCTTGGTTTATTACATATTTCTTTGCAGTGGTGATGGAATACGTATCAAATACTACTCTCCTCTCTAAAAGATTTTGTTAATTAATTTGTTCAGATACTTCTACTTTTCAATTTCTTAACTTTTAAATTTTATTATTATCGTACCTATATTTTTTCATGGTAGCTGGTCATTAGATTAATGGCAGATCATACCCTCATTCACCCACTCTTCATTAGCCAATCAGAATTAAATATTTAATTAAAGTAAAACAAACTAAAACAATAAATATTACTAATTATAACAATAAAATTAAATCATTAAATCTTAAACTCTAAATCACCAAATACTACACCCTAAATCTAAATAATGAACTCTAGACCCTAAATACTAAACCCTAAACCACAAATACTAAACCCTAAACCACAAATACTAAACCCTCAATTCCAAATAATAAACCCTAAAATCTAAATACTAAACTCTAAAACACAAATACTAAACCCTAAACCCTAATATTAAACCCTAAATCCCAAATAATAAACCCTAAAATCTAAATACTAAACCCTAAACCACAAATACTAAATCCTAATCCCCAAATATTAAACCCTAATCCCTAAATATTAAACCCTAAACCCCGAATCCTAAACTCTAACCCACAAATATTAAATCCTAAACCCTAAACCCCAAATACGAAATTCTAAACCACAAATCCTAAACCCTAAACCCCAAATACGAAACCCTAAACCACAAATACTAAACTCTAATATTCAAATATTAAACTCTAATTCCCAAATATTAATTCATTAATATTAATTGTTTTTATTTTTTATTTTAATTAAATACTTAATTATGATTGGCTAATGAGAGGGGGTGAATGAGGTTGGTTCAACCTAGGCGTGAACCCAAGAATTTTTCCAGATAAAATAATATTTTTTTCAGATGCGCGGTTTAACATGTATAAACCATTCATTCTTTACAAACCATTCATTCTTTACCAAACCATCATTGAATAACAATGGGTTGTTCATGGATTTAAACTCCATTAAAATCACCATTGAATAACACCCCCTTAGAAAAATGAAATAACACGGGACGATTACTGTGTCTTAAGTGAAAACCCTAAACCTTTTCGACTTGTTCATCTTCTTGGGGCTCCTCGTCTTCCATTTATCATAATGGCTAATCTCGAAGAAACTTACTCGTCGGAATTTCACACAGTTTTTGTGGAGACGAGCCTTGGCACTCATCTCGCAATACTAGCTCATAATTATGAAACCATTTCCGATCTCAGAGGTGAGTAAAACCCCCGAAATTAGTTACCAATACTACTTTTGATTCTCATATAAACGAACAGAAGAAAAATGTGACTGTTTAACAACACACATTCACTAACGTTTGTGTCGATTAGAAAGAGACACACCGATACTTACGTTTGTGTTGTTTAGCAAATGACATCAATTGAGAAAGCACTGATTGTTTCAATATATAAAGACGTCACGAGAGATGTGGGAAGATAATTTCTTTTCTTCTTCTCCTCCATAATAAGTTCAGAGAAAAACAGAGTATAGTTTAGAAACAAACGTGTATTGCACGTTCAACAATGGAATCTGAATTTATCGTAAAGCTGCGGAAGAAGCCGAATGGCTTAGAAAATTTATTGAGGATATTCCATTGTGGCCGAAGCCGGTAACGGCTCTGTGTATCCATTGTGATAGTATGGCTCCTTTACATAGAGGTAAAAATGCAATATACAATGGAAAATCCATGCATATTAGACGAAGACATGCCACAATACGACAATTGCTTTCCAATGGGTTGATAGCATTGGATTATATTAGATCAAAGGAAAACTTGGCTGATCCTTTAACTAAAGACCTACCAAAAGAGCAAGTCGTATTCACTTCGAGGGGAATGGGTCTTAAGCCAATACAATGAGTCATCACTTGATGGAAACCTAACCTAACAACATTGGAGATCACATGATCTAGGTTCAATAGGCAAACTGGTTGAGGAAGACTCAAACAAGAATAACATACATTTCTCATTCCTATGAAGTTAAAGTATGTTTCCGTTGACGTTTAAGGGTTGAATATTTTATTCTTAATAACGTTAATAGCTTTTGTCAAAGCGAGATAGAAATGACTATCTTTAATTAACATTACCTATATGAGAGTGGTGTCGGGTCACACCTATGAGAATTGATATGGCTAGATTCTCTAGAGCTCTCATGAACTCGAGATTTGTTCAGGACCAAAATGCACACAACCGTATAAACTAGAAATGAGCTGATGATATATGTGTTTCACTTATTGTCTCGATTTACTATAAAACGTGGTTAGTTCAAGACTACAGTTCACTACCCACAAAGTAAATCCGATAGGTTGTTACTAAGAAAAGTTCAAGTCCAAAAGACATGTTTTTCAATGCATATTGATTCTACTTTCTCTGAACTTATTCAAACTTATTTTCTATTCAAAATGTGGGGTATTGTTGATTTTGAATGGAAAATGTGGGGTATTGTTGAAGTTTATTTAATTTATATGATTAAATTAAACTAAACGAAAAGAAGAAAAACGTGACTGTTTAACAACACACCTTCACTAACGTTTGTGTCGATTAGAAAGAGACACCGATACTTACGTTTGTGTCGTTTAGCAAATGACATCAATTGGGAAAGCACCGATTGTTTCAATATATAAAGACGTCACGAGAGATGTGTGAAGATAATTTCGTTTCTTCTTCTTCTCCATAATAAGTTCAGAGAAAAACAGAGTATAGTTTGCTAGGATCTTCGGACGGTGTGGAATCCGGAGATCGATAGTTGGATCCTGCAAGAAAGACGTCTACGAAACTACACATCAACGTGTAGGGGCAAAATTTCTGTCTTAGGAGATTGCTCACGCAAGCCTCCATCATTCTACGTTCTAACAAGCAGGAAGGAGAAGATCATCGAGTTAGTTTTCTAATTTTTGTATACAAGTGTACTATATTGTTATAAAAAGAAGAAAGCATACTTATTGTTTATACGTGAGATTTATTTGCATCTTAAGATTCTATACAGAAAATCTTTTCTTTGTTGTTTTGAAAGCGAGAAGATGGATCAATCTTCTACTAGTGTAAATGTGATAAGTAACATTGAGAAGCCTTTTGTATTCCGAGGAACGAATTTCAAAAGATGGCAACAAAAGATTGTGTTCTATCTCATCACTTTGAATTTGGCTCAATGCGTAACTTCCGATGGACCGGATTTACGAGTTGAAGGGGATATTCCGGATGAAGTTATCAAGGCAGCGGAGGCATGGACACAAAACGAGTTTTTGTGTAAGCATTACATTCTTAATGCCTTGGACGACTCTCTCTACGATGTCTATCAAATGTTTCAAACTCCGAAACAATTGTGGGCCTCACTAGAGAAGAAGTATAAGTCCGAAGTCGCAAGCGCCAAAAGTTTATCGCTGGGAAATTTTTAAATTTCAAGATGAGTGACCCCAATTCCGTGGTGAAACAAGTGGAGGAACTTCAGATTATTGCTCATGAATTGATGGATGAGGGTATGGGGCTAAATGATGCGTTTTTCGTTGCTTCGATCATTGAAAAGTTGCCTCTTACTTGGAAAGACTTCAAGATTTATTTGAAGCACTTACATGAAGAGATGAGTCTCGAGTAAATCATTCTCAAGTTACGAATCGAAGAGGAAAATCGTAAGAATGAAAAATCTGAATTTCTTTCTACGGAAGTAAGTGCCAATGTAATTGAGGGAAACAACTTCAAATTCAAGGGCTTTAAGAAGAACAAGAACGTGAAGAATACGTTCATTCCACCAAAGGGCACCAACTTCAAGAAGAAGCCACAAGGTGCTTGTTGGGTTTGTGGAAAGCTGGGTCATAGGGCTAAGGATTGTCGCCATAAGAAGGAAGGCAAATCAGTTGGAGACGCTAACAACGTTAACCTTACAGAAATCAGTTCGTTGCGGTTTTTTCCGAAACAAATATGATGACCAACTCAAATGATTGGTGGATCGATACGGGTGCAACAAAACATGTTTGCTCCGATTTAGGTTCGTTTTCCACATATGAGAAAGGTAGTAGTGGAGAAAAGCTTTACATGGGAAACGCTAGCACCGCTACGATTGAAGGAAAAGGCAAAGTGGTTCTCAAACTCACTTCGGGGAAAGAACTTGCACTCACAAACGTGCTTCATGTGCCTGAGATTCGTAAGAACTGATTTCTGGTTCTCTTTTGAGTAACAAAGGCTTCAAGATTGTATTTAAATCTAATAAGGTTGAACTCACCAAAGGTGGGATGTATGTAGGAAAAGGTTATCTTTGTGATGGTCTTTTCAAACTGAATGTTGTAATGATCGATAATAATAAAAACGCAGGCAAAGGCACTGCATTTGTTTACTTTCTTAACTCAAGTAACTTATGGCATGAAAGACTAGGACATGTCAATTATCGTTCAATGTATAGAATGATAAATTTGAGAATGTTACCAAAGTGCAACCCTAATGATAAAAATAGACATAAATGTGAGGTTTGTGTTGAATCAAAATATTCAAGGCATCCTTACAAGTCTGTGGAGAAGTCAAATGAGTTACTTGGTATGATACATAGTGATCTATGTAATTTTCAATCAACGCCAAGTCGTGGAAGAAAGAATTATTATATCTCTTATAGCAAGTATCTATTTGATTGATACTAAAGTTGAGGCTTTGAATATGTTTAAGAAATTCAAAGCAGAATTAGAAAATCAATTAGATAAGAGAATAAAAAATTTCAGATCAGATCGTGGTGGAGAATACGAATCAAATGAATTATCAGAATTTTGCTCTACACATGGAATCATTCATCAAACTACAACTCCTTATACTCCAATGCAAAACGGAGTTGCCAAAAGGAAAAATAGAACGCTTAAGGAAATGATGAATTCCATGTTAAACAATTCAGGAGCACCACTTAGCTTATGGGGCGAAACGATTCTTACGGCAAATTCATTATTGAATAAGATTCCCCATAAAAAGAGTGATAAAACCCCATATCAGATGTGAAAAAGTAAAACCCCTTCATATAAAAATGTGAAAGTGTGGGGTTGTCTCGCAAAGGTTCAAGTACCTTTACCAAAAAGAACTGTTATCGGACCAAAAAATAGTGGATTGTGTTTACATCGGTTATGCGGAAAACAATGTCGCATATAGATTTTTTGTCCATAAATCTGAAAATGCGGAGGTAAAGGTAAATACCATCATTGAATCAAATGAGGCCGAGTTCTTTGAATATATTTTTCCTTACAAAGAGCCAAGAATCACGAGTACTAAACGAGTACGAGAAGTTGAAAATATTTCTTCAAAGGTTCAAGAAGAAGAAAATGAACTAAGAAGAAGTAAAAGGGCAAGAGTTGCCAAAGACTTTGGTACTGATTTTATGACGTACTTAAGTGAATATGAACCGCAAACGTATATGGCTGCAATGGAATCTCCAGAAGCACTTTATTGGAATGAAGCGATTCAAAGCGAAAAGGAATCCATTATGAATAACCATACATGGGAATTGGTTGATTTACCACCTGGAAATAAACCAATTGGATATAGATGGATTTTCACAAAGAAGTTAAGATCGGATGGATCGACTGATAAGTATAAAGCAAGACTTGTGGCAAAGGGATTTCGCCAAAAGGAAGATCTTGATTTCTTTGATACGTATTCGCCGGTCACGAGAATTACTTCTATAAGATTGCTAGTAGCAATCGCTGCCATATATGATTTAGAAATTCATCAAATGGATGTCAAAACGGCATTTTTAAATAGTGAATTAGATGAAGAAATATATATGGAACAACTCGAGGGCTTTATAGTCAAGGGTAAAAAAAGAAGGTTGGTAAACTTGTAAAATCATTGTACGGACTCAAACAAGCATAAAAAACAATGGCATGAGAAGTTTGATCATACAATGAAATCTTATGGTTTTACCATAAACGAATGTGACAAATGTGTTTACATTAAGCAAACCAAAAATGCTATAATCATTTTATGTCTATGTGGATGACATGTTAATAATGGGAACAAATAAAGACATTATTAACACCACAAAGAAGATGTTGAGTGATAATTTTGAAATGAAAGACTTGGGATTGGCTGATTTAATTCTCGGAATTAGAATTAAACGAGATACCAATGGTTACTCACTTACTCAATCTCATTATGTGGAGAAAGTCTTAAAGAAATTTGGTCACTTTGATGATAGACCGGTTGTTGCTCCGTTTGATCTAACGTGCAAACTTTCAAAGAATGAAGGAGAAAGTGTGTCTCAGTTAGAATACACACAAATAGTTGGGAGACTTATGTACATTACAAATTGTACAAGACCAGATTTGCCTTACTCATTGAGTCGATTAAGTCGATATTCAAGTAATCCAAATGGAGAACACTGGCATGCTTTAATTAGAGTATTGAGATACTTAAAGTATACAATTAATTATGGTGTGCATTTCACCAATTATGAGTCAGAAAACATGTGGAAAAGTACTAAGCCAAAAGCTAGATGATCTTACGGGAGCAATACAACAAGGTAATTTTTTAAACAGTTGCTGACTTCATTGGATGGATGATATGCTTACAGCTTACCCTTGACTGATGTTCAATAGATCTTGGAAAGGGAGGAAAAACTGCGGGTTTAGTCGAGATTGGCCAAGAGAAGGAGCTTATACCTACTTTAGAACTTGTAGATGAGCATATTACTTCAAGAGATGATGTGACTGAGAGTCACGAGGCATGTGCAGATGTACAAGTTGGTGTTATTCTTGAACTTTGTGATACCTTACCAAGAGAGAAACTAGATGATTTACTTTCAGGAGCAATAGAAAAAGGTAAGGGTTTTTTTTTGTTTTTTGTGGAGTTTTTCTATCTCATTTTCAGATGTTTCTTGGGGAGTTTTGGTATACAATATCATACCCTTTGATAAAAGGGTGCTGCTACCACAACTTCAAGAGAAATGTGGAATGAGATTAACAAAGTACTTGGAACTGTAGATGGTGTTGATGCTACTTCTGAATCTCTTGCAGTCTCAGAAAGAGGAAATCTTGGCAACCCTCTTGCAAAAGCATTACAGAAAGGTGATTTTAGTTACTCGGAGAGCTTCTATTGTTAACTCATAATGATATTGCTGATTCTTGGTTGAGTTTCGCTATTTCTCGAAGATGTTAAGCTTTCTATTAACTCCTATGATATATATATATAGATATATGTTTGTGCAGAAAACGAGAAGATTGATGATGACGCGGGAAGGGGAATAGCTATACAAAGTGCTGCAGATAATATTCAGGCCGATAAGTTTGTAAGCTACCCAAAAAATAAGTTGGGGGCTAGCAGTGGTTATCGAACAGCTACACAGAAGAAGAGAAGATGAAAGAGAATAGAGAATCTAATCGAATCAATACAAGGGATAGAGAATCTATGACATGTTTCAAGTTACCTGGATCCCTCTATAAAAGAATCCAATCTGCCCTTACTAGATTTTGGTGGGACTCGAAGATAAACAAGAAGAAAATGTGTTGGGTGGTATGGGAGAAGCTCACCCAACAAAAGAGCAATGGAGGGTTGGTTTCCGCGGTATCTCCACCTTCAATGATGCTTTGTTAGCATAATTGTGCTGGCGACTCCTTCAACAACCAACCTGCCTTCTAGCTAGAGTCTTTTTAGGGAAATATTGTGTTAAAACACCTCTACTGAATGCAGTCTGCACCAACTCAGCTTCTCATGGGTGGCATAGCTTACTCTTAGGCATAGACCTCCTGGTGAAACAATTAGGATGGGCAATTGGTAATGGAAAGTCCATAAATGTTTAGACTGAACATTGGCTCTCCACTACTGAACCAGAGACCCCATTTGGACCTAGTACCTTAGAGAACTCTCTTGTATTTGTGGCTGATCTCCTGACTCAGAATGGGGAGTGGAACAAACTGATGATTTGATTAATAAAGAGCTTTTGCTTTTGAGGGAGATTATTCTCTATTCCTTGTATTGATTCGATTAGATTCATCAATCAAGAAGCAGGTCCCAAGAAAGGATTCTTTGAATCCCTTAATTGAGCTAGCAAGTCCCAAGTGAGGATTCCCTTGAATCCTTTGGTTGAGTTGTTTATCGTTGCTTCCGCTCCATCACAAACGTAAGGTGGTAGCTTTGTTTCCACAGCTAGAGACCAAAATTTTGAGCTTACAGCCAAGTGTTTTGAATGGAGTAGATAAAAGGATATGGTTAAAGACTTAGTCAGGTGAGTATACCACTAAGGGGGATTATTTTTCAGTCCCAGAAAACCAGAGTTCCCCTGATTTGAAAGTGGATTTGGATTGGAACAAACATATATGGAAGATCGAAACTACACCAAAGGTTAAGCATTTCCATTGGAGAGCCACAACTGATGCACTCCCTGTGAGTGAGAACCTCTCTAGAAGGATACACGACGTGGATCCAGCTTGTGCCAGATGTGGACTTCCTGAATCACTGAGTCATACTCTCTTCAAGTGTTCATTTGCAGAGCATGTCTGGAAGCTAGCTCCCCTCACAGTCCTCACTACTTTTCCCTAATCTTTGGAAAGAAGCTCAGGCTAGAGAAGGACTCCCTCCAGCTGGTATTGGTACTCGAGTCCTTTCCCCATGGCTCAGTTGGAACCTTTGGAAATGTCGCAACAATCTGATCTTCACAAAGAAGGAAGCATTACCCATAGACCTGGTGTCAAAATCTATTTGTGATACAAAGGAATGGATAATAGGTCAACAACGTAAAACCCTCACAAAGAAGCAAGGTGTGCAAAACCCCAAAGAGCTCCCAACAACAGATGTTATCTGTCATCTGGATGTAGCTAGGAAGTGTGACTCACAAACTGCTGGTTTAGGGAGGACTCTACAACACTGTGGAACCAACACTGTGCTGGAAAACGCAACCCGAGTGGCTTTTCTGAGTTCCCCTCTGATAGTTGAGGGATTGGCCATTAGATCAGCACTCACACAAGCGTTGAAAGAAAATTTAAGGAGTATCTCGGTTCGAACCGAATCCCTTCAAATGGTACGGTCCATTACCCTTGGTTCCGTAAACTCGTCTCTCCATGGACTAGTCCATGATATTTCTCTGCTTTTAGCTCAATTTGAAGTCTCAATTGTTATTTTTGTCCCAAGGACAACCAATCTTGTGGCTGATTCCCTATCCAAAAAAGCTTTGTATGATTTTGTGAACCAATGAAATCAATAGAACGCCGTTATTTGTTAAAAAAAACATATAGGCTGAATTTGAATTTATAAAGGGTTTTCACATAACCGACAAGGATGTATAATATCTTACATATCCCACTCTGTCTCTTCTTCCTCCGCTTTCATCTCTTTCTACCACTATGTCTGTCTTTCTATCGATTCACTTCAAATCAAAATGGTTGTTACGAGTAGAGGAGGCCGCGGAGGTTCACAAGGGCGAGGCCATGGTGGAAGAGAAACGACTAGTGGTGGTGGTGTAAACCGAGTTGGCAATCGCGGTAAACAAACCGTCATATCTGATGGTCCTGTGAAACCAACTGTCGGTCCTACTAGTGGTGTGAGCGAACCTGGCGGTCCTAGTGGCGTTGGCAAACATCTCGGTGATGATAGTAAACAAACCAAATTTACTACTGGTGGTGTGAAACGAACCAGCGGTGATGCTTCAACATCACATGCACCACCACCTCTCAATAGCCGAGAGGGTACGGCTAAAGCGCTAAAGCTGGTGGTCTTGATACGCTTGTAGCGGTTGTTGAAGATGCTACAACTTCAAGGGAACCAAAAATACACAATGCTTGAGAGGTTCCAACCAGACAGAGCGGTGCTACACCACCGCAACGAGCTAGGTCAATTGGTGGTGGTGGTTCTTCTTATTCCTCCAACCCGACAGGTCGTACTCCCCTGGCTAGTAATAGATGTCCTGACTCTCAAGCGACTGTGTCAGTGTCTCGAAAAAGACTGTTCCTCAACAGTTCTGAGATTTGACTAAAAGGCTTCCGTTTGCTCACCTAATGTCTCAAGCTACATCGAGTCACCACCTCCCTAACATCAACCTCAATGTCCAACCATGGCAGCAAGCCTCTCAATCTCGCCAAATAGAACAAAAGTTTGAGAATGAAGATGAGGAAGATGAGAACGATGAAGGAGATGGTGAACAGTACCAAGCTGAAGAATTGGATGATTATCACGAACCAGAAGGGCTAGACGATGAGCAGCTCTTGGAAAACGTTTTGGCTCTTCCAGGACGACAAAGACTACCCCTCCTCAGTGAGGTTCCTATGCGAGATACCTTCTGGTAAGTTTCTCTTGAGTATCTCATATGGTTTAGTTCAGTAGTAGGACTGGTACAAGTTATTGTCAAGCATTTGGTTTTCATTTCACAAAGCTGAGCATGATTGTTTTCCGTTTGCACCATTGTCTTTGCCTCTGTGTAAGTGTGTACTTAACCTCTGTTTGTGTTCATGTACTAGGTTTACTCGGAACAATGGAATATTGACCCTTTGCATTGGTAGGATATTTCGTCGCAAGTTTGATGGCCCATACTACAGCTGGAGTGTCACTCCCATAGATAAAGAAGAACTATATATCTGAACGTTTGCGGTAATGTTTCACTCTTCTCCTTGTTAGAAATTTCAGTTCTTCTACATGTATTATTAAATATTTAACTGAGGTTTTTTACTGTGTAGCGGAAATACAATTGGGATGTAGGGATCACTGAGCTTGTTAGGGCTAATTTCAACATGACTGCTACGAAACGGATGAGAGGAATTGCGAGTCAGGTTAAGAAGAAGGGTGTTAGGCCAATTTGGATTGGTGACAAGCTTTGGACACATATGTGCAACTATTGGAATACTCCAGAGGCAATGGCTAAGAGCAATACTGCTTCAAACTCCCGTACCTCTACTTGTGGTGGACTTGGCATCTAGAAGCACGTCTCTAGCCAAACATCTCACTTGATTGTTGAGCAACAAATGGTATTACTTCGCTCTTTTCTTTCTGTTACAACTTGCTTCTACTTAATTACCTAATCTTTCAGTTTTATTTCTACAGGAGGAAGAACTAGGGAGACTTGTCTCCTTTGGAGAAGTCTTTGTCAGGACACATACATCGGCGGATGGCACGTTTGTTGATCTAAAAGCAAAGCAAATCTCTTATGCGTATGAGAAGTGATTGGCAGAGGTTATGGAACATCAGCCATGCGATGGAGTAGAGGACCCTGACTTAGCTTCTGAGCTTTCCACTCAGCGCAACCTCACCGTTGGCGAGAAGAATCAGATTTTCCTTAAGGTACGCAATCCTTTCTCTCCTGGTTCCTCTCCTGGTTTCTTTTTCTGTTTGTGTCTTTATTGCTATTGAGAATCATTGTGTGTTGCAGTATGATTGGTGATTCACTTTCTCTTTTACTTATTTGATAGTTAATGTAAACTAGTTTGTTAAACTGAATCAGATTCTAGACTTGTGTATATGGTAAAGCATTCACTTCTTCATACTTGGCTTTCAGATTCTTACATCGAATATGTGTTGATTGTTGTTGCAGTGTAATGGTATGTCTCAGAAGTTCAACAAAGGGAAAAGGAATGAACCCTGTGCAACCTCATCCTCTGCTGCGGTTGACCTAGAAGAGCTCCAAGAAGAGAAATCTGTTCGTCCGAAGATAGTTGAACACGATGAGGAGATTAGGCGATGTGATGAGGAGAACAAGAAGCGAGATGAGGAGAACAAGAAACGAGATGAGGAGAATAGGCGACGTGATGCTGAACTGCTTGAGTTAAGGCAAAGTCATTCCCAGATCTCTGAAATGGAGAAGCTCTCTCGTTTTTGAAGAATCACGATCCGCGGACCGCTGCATACCTCGACTCTGCAAATGAAACCAACATTTGAAGGGTTTCTTTCTTTTGCTTCTCAAACTCTCTGCCTTATCTAAACAATCAACTTAGTTAACGTTTTCTACTATATAATTAACGGCTTATGTCTTATGTAATGCAAACCTTCATGTATAATTATCTACTTTACTTTTTGTTTCTTATGTAATGCAAACGTTTATGCAAACTTATGTGATGTTTCTTTCTTCAATTTCAACATTACTTTTTGTTTTGGTTTTCGTTTAGGATTTGTTAGTACAAATTTAGGTTGTCTTTTACTTGCAACACATAACTGACGAACTATAGTTAAAGAGACACTAAGTTGTGGTTAATTAGTGACTCTTTAGTGACTATGTTGTTCCCATAGTTGCTAAGTAGTGGCTAATTTGTGAATCTTTACTCACTCTTTAGTGACCATAAATAGTCATTCGCGATAACAAAAGTAGTCTCAGATGCGTCGCATATGTACAACTATAAAGTCGTCACCAATTAGTCGCCATATAAAGACTGATAAATCAGTCATTAAGTTGTCGCAAAAATATGGTGTCACTGATACGTCGCTAATTAGTGACTACCACTTAGTCTCAAAGAAGTCACATATTTACGACAACGTAAATGTGTCACTGATTCATCGCTAATTAGCGACTATAGCTTTCGTCGAAGTCACAAATTTACGACAACTTCACAAGTTCGTCGCTAATTGGCTACGCTTTTGCGACGCCAAAAATTAGCGACAAAGATTTTGTGACCCCCTAATTTCGTCACAAAGTAGTGGCTAATGACTGATTTTGTGACTCTTTTCGGAGTCACTAATGATCTGTTTTCTTGTAGTGTTAATTCGTGATTGGAGATATCAATCCATAATAGTGAGTTAAGACAAAATTGAGATAGCAGAAATGAATTGTGAATTTCAATATAAAGAAAAATAAAGAGAAAGAGAAAGAGGAGGAGGAAGAAGAAGGAAAGAAAAATAAAATAAATAAAATAAAAATAAATAAGAAGAAGAGGACGTGAGGCTGTGAGAAGAAAGAAAGATGGAGATGATGAGATGATTGTGGATTAGGGTTTTAATTTTCTCTTTAAATATAAAAGAACTTTATAATTATAAAAGGGTAATATACATAATCTTCGTTTTTGTTAAGTATTTGATCGTTCACCTAGTAAAAGTCGAAAACTATTGAAATATATTCTCATATCAATATTTTCCACTAACCTAGATTTACTCTTTCGTATATTTTCCTTTTCTACTGTTCATCTATAGCAGTAAAAGGAAGTTAAAAGATATGAGGTGGCACCCTCACATTCACTTTCAAATGGCTAATTATTCTCTTGCCCTTAATGAAAAATCTGAATTTCACCCCCTTACCACTCTCCCCACGTAATGGGCCGTCGTCCAATGGCCTCTGAAACGACCCGACCCGTTTTTTGTTTGTTTAATAAACAAACCTTGGTCTCGGACTAGCATTTGGTCGCGAACTAGCATTCCCATAAATGCTATCCTCAACAACCAAGCAAACCACTCAAACAATAACACAGCGGATAACCAACAAATAAACCAAATCAAACAATTCCATTAAAATAACCGGTTCAACTACAAATCCAAATCAACAGGTTCCACAATCCAGCAACCTAAACAGCCGTTCTAAAACGATAAAAGAAACAACACCAAACACGAGACCCCAGATCATCTCCCTCTTCGTAGCCGTGATTCCACGATCACAATTTACCTTTACCTGCATCACATGGAAAAAAGAGATGCGTGAGTATTATCATAAATACCCAGTGAGACGGTCATCCCATCTACGACTGCGCACTCAGGCACGATGGACCGCTCAGGCAAACATACAACAAAAACAACACACAAACACAAAGGCTCAACCACAGCCAATCAGACAGGCTGTCGATCGACACTACTACTAGGTGTCGATCGACAGCCTATCTGATTGGCTGTAGTTGAGCCTTTGTGTTTGTGTGTTGTTTTTGTTGTATGTTTGCCTGAGCGGTCCATCGTGATCGACTCCCTCTGTACATGTCTATCGTTCGATACTACCTCTAGGTGTCGATCGACTGCATGTGAACTGACTGTCGTTCGACACACCTTTCGTGTGTCGTTTGACAACTTTCGTGTTGGACGGTCGTTCGACAGGCCCTTCGTAGAATCCTGGGAAATCGATCATAGTCCTCTCGGATCGATTCCTCCTCTGCGTCAACACGAAAACCTGCACAAAACAACAATCGCAACACAACAACCAATAAACACAGCCACATTCAATCATCACACAAACAATCAACTCGTTCCAAACCTATCACCAAGCAACCCTAACGATCCACCGGCCCAGAAGCCATGGTCATGCACTCACCTTGGATGTTCGAATAGAAACTGATGGAATTGAGGCTAGAAACGAAAACAGCTACAACCACCACGAAATTCTACTCCAAAAGAACAAGAACGAAACACTAATCCACAAAAATCATAGGAAACAAGAGAAACTCCTCTCAACTCTTTTTCCTCTGATTTTGGACTGTTGTTTCGCTCAGAATGCGGCCAAAAAGGCTTAGATACAAACCCTAGTTTTTCCCCAAACCGGCTCGGCCCAACCGCACGACTACAAATCGAAACAAAAAACCGACGAATTAAGGACCTGTCGATCGACACACACCATGGGTGTCGAACGACAGCCTTTAAGGACCCTGTCGATCGACATACACCACGTGTGTCGATCGACAGCCCCTCCATTTTCCTCAAAAATGGTTCACGGGTGTCACAGCCTCTTTTTGGCAAATGGGCTTCATCCAAATAAGGCCCATATTGTGTTATGTTTTCTAATTTCCATTTAATTTATTTCATAGATTGTGGATATATATCAATTCTTATCTTGGATTTTAATTCCATTGGATATGCTTATATATTTTAGGGTATATTCCTTGTCTATCTTATTAACCCTAGGTTTTTCTATAACTATATATATGCATCTTTATTTATTGTTCATCCTCAATCATGGTTCGTTTCTTTCTCATTGTTTTTTCTCTCCTCTTTAGTTGTTTTTACGTTTGGTTTGTGTGCTCATGTTTGTGACTCATCTTCTATGCTTATTGATGTTTTGTAGGTGTTGTTCTCCCCTCGGTGTATCCTTATATCGGGTTAGTGCTTCTCTGTTATTTGTTCTTCTATGCATCGTGGACCTTAATTGATATGCGTTTGTTTTTGTTTGTCATAGGTTTTGTTTTAGGTCATTCGCCTTCCGTTTATGGTTATACCATTTTGTGCCTCGAAGGTAATTCTATATTATGTGAATATCGTGTTCTGAATTTGTATTGCGTTTTATATTCTACCATGTATGTTTCAGTTTATCGATGCTCTCTTTTTGGGGTTTCTAAAGTACGGTTTTGGAAATTGGTTATTTTACCCGTTCATGACCGTGGATCTGTGAGTTTGTAATGTAATATTGACTCTATTTGTGAGATTGAACAATCGATGTTTCTTATTTGATTTAGTTATTTTAAACAGGTGTGGATTTTGTGTCAGTTCCCTTTGGTTGAGTGTTACATTCGAGATCGTTATCATGTGATGCGGTATGTTCGTTATTTTCCAGGATTTTTGAGTGTGTTTCTTATTTACGTGATAAATAGTTGTGGACTGACGTGGTTTTGTTTTGAATTATAGGTTTTGTCCCCTTCTGAACTTGCTGTCATTGTTCTTTAACAATTACACTCGATCGAAACATTTTCGTGGCTATGTATCGTCTTATTACAGGATGTTCTCTTTTGCTTCGTTGGGCAGGAGGGTTGGTAATCCTGTGTCTCATGGTAAACGATCATATCTGTTCGAGGTTGGTGGTGAGAAATATCGCAATATATGTCATCTACAATCAACTATGAAAGATGGCAAGTCCGAGTCTGTAATTAGTCAGTTGTATGTTCACCGTAATTGGATTGAGATACCAAGCAGGATAAAGTCATCCGGGTATATATTTTTAGATTATTTTCTTGGTTTTATTCGTTCGTTTTAATGTTAATATGATATCATTTGTTTGAGATCTTCACGTTCTGAGTTTTATATGGACGCAATGGCTATTTCTCGATTTGTGACGGTTGACGAGTGGGGTTCTACCGATCATCTTTTCAAAGACGTCACGGATTAGTTGGTCCGGTTTTAGAGTTTTTAGGGTTGATTTTGGTTTTTCTTCGTTTGAATTTTGTTTTCTATTTCTTTAGTTTTCAGTACTCGATTTATTCATGTAATTTAATTCGTTGGTTAAGGATTGATCAAAAATTTGTGTTATCACTAAGATCAATATATTATATCCTTACTTATTTTCTCTTTGAGGTTTGTTTATTTCCTCCATATAATTTATTTGTGTTTAAAATTGGATGAGATTGTGGTGATTCATCGATATTGATGTTGTTCGGGATTAATAATTCGATCTTAGAATACATTGCAACGTCGATGAACTGATCTTATTATATAAAGGAGAGTTTGTCAAAATTGTAACTCATGGGATCGTGACATGTGTCTATTATCGATCACGATGATGACACGCGTTAAAATATTTTATTTAAAATCAAGCAATTAGAAAAATAAAAATATCATTATGTTAAACCAATAAAATAAAGACACATTAACATTTTTCTTATTGTTTCATTAACATATTTCTAAAAGCGAAACCAAATCTTATGTAAGTCGTTAAACAAAAACAAAATATAAATACCATTATGTTAAACAAAATAAATGTTACATCACAAAATCTTATTATATAAAGGAGAGTTTGTCAAAATTGTAACTCATGGGATCATGACATGTGTCTATTATCGATCGAGATGATGACACGTGTTAAAATACTTTATTTAAAATCAAGCAATTAGAAAAATAAAAAATATCATTATGTTAAACCGATAAAATAAAGACACATTAACATTTTTCTTATTGTTTCATTAACATATTTCTAAAAGCGAAACCAAATCTTATGTAAGTCGTTAAAAAAAAAGCAAAATATAAATACCATTATGTTAAACAAAATAAATGTTACATATATAAATGAAACTTTATATATAAAAACAAAATCAATGTTAAACCATAAATTATTTTAAAAGTAAAATAAACATATGTTCTACCTTATAAATGTTAAACCATAAATTATTTAAAAAGGAAAAGTAAACATACATTCAACCTTTCAAAAATGTTATAACTTCAGAAAAGGCAAATCCAAAACTATATAATACCACACACCTCCCACAATTTAACGTACATCTCAAATTCTTAATTTTCTTTGCAAATCATGCATGAATACCACCATCCCACAAATCAATCAAAATTATATAATTTTCGAAATCGTGTTAACTGTCAATCTATTGCATGAATTCTTCGAAAGTGGGAGGCTAGAAATTATTTTCAGGATATTTTGTTAGTGTATGTAATTTTATTTTCTGAAATTCATGTTGTAATGTAAAGATTCAAGTTTAAATTTTTGTAACTGGATCTTTCTTTAAAAATTATCCAATATATAAGGAAATTCATTTAATGAATTACTTTAAAAAAAATAATTGATGTTTATTTATAAAATACATTCTGTTTCAAAGTATATAAGATTTCAAATATGATTTTAAAACCTTATTATTCATTTAGATGAATTATTTCTATAATTTTTTGAAGATTTAAACTCATTATTGATTATCTTACTCACGGTTAATAAAGCGTAATTTATGACTATATTAACGGGGTTTTAATTTAGAATATAACTATACATGTATAACTACACAAATAATCAATTTTAATATCTAACACCCGCATATTATGCGGATCCTAATCTAGTAGTTAATATTTGCATGTATCCGAGTTGCTTGCGCGAGTTGTTTTTACCATCGGTTATGGATTCGATTAAATGACTTAGTCTTTGAGTACATCACATCTCATGTACAAAACCTTCATTTTTGTTCTAAATGTACCAGCTTTGCTATTAATTATACCACTTAGAAAACCTTCATTTTATCCTATCCAAATTTCGTATACACGCTCATTCACGTTTTAAAACATTACGTAATATATATATGTGGATTCAGCTTGACATCGTTTAGTTTTGTTGCTTATACGTATATTTTTTGATTTTTTGATAGATTTGATTGCATCCCGGCTAGTCAGTTTAACTCCATAACTGTATTGCCTCGGATATATGTTTATCCCATCTATATAGTCTAGCGATATATCTATCTAACTAATTTTTATAATATATATGTATATCTTGTATATTTGAGTATATATCCTTTTCGTGACCAGAAATATCTCCCTTCCTATTAAAAGACAAGTCACATTATTTAGCCTAATTAATTGTTATAATTTGATTGGTTTAAAATGATGACATGGATTGAAAAAATGATGACATGTCTTAGGTAAAAATGTGACATGGCATAATCCTCAAAAACTATTGGATAACTAAATTAAACAAATCTATATAATAAAACCTCTTAGATCATTACTTAAATAATTAGCAACAAATACTTAAAGTTACAAAAATCCGCATTATCTAAATAGATAATTTACTTATATCTTTTTGTTTCCGAAATCTTAGCAACTAAATAACTCCCTAATTACGTGCTATTAGAATTTCAAAACAGAAATTATATTAGAATAATGGAAAATAATGGACTTAACCACCTTATCTCAATTTAATAACAAAACAATTTGTTAACATTTAGTTTTCAAAATTTAATAAATACTAAAATACCATAATTCAAACAAGAGTCGTCTCGAGAATTTAGAATTTCTTCTTTTATTAAATTTCTTAATCACAATCGTAATTAACCTTTGAGAATTTCATACTATATTAAAGAATAGTAATGAACTTTGACTAAAATTACAAGAATAATTGTGATAATGCAATAGCTTGGAAATTTTCAATTATAAATATTATAATCGGTGGACCAAATTTCTTATTAGGAGTGTTTTAGATTTTTTTTTTTTGCGGTTAACCTAAATATTTTGAAACTCACTCATTTCATTTGAATAATATAAATCAAATAATTTCTGACAAAGATTTTTTGATTATTTATCCTTAATTTTTTATTTACTCATATATAATACATATATAAATATAATATGTATGTTGCCAAAAAAAAAAATCGTATACTTCTTCTGGGATTTGATCCAATTAGATTTTGAGTTTTAATTGTTGTTTTTTTGCTTCGATTTTGTTTTTTGTTGTTGTGTATTTACTTATGACAATTTTGGAATCGAACTACATGATTTAGTAAGGATTAAAAAAAGGTTTAGGTTTAATTATGATTTATGTTTCATAATCACCATTTTTTCTTTTTGAAAATTTATAATCACCATTTTTGCTTTCACATATTGCAGGTAAAACTGTTTGACAAAATGAACTTCTAAGCCGACCATTCAAGCTGTATTTACAAGTGCTTCCATTCAAGCTGTTCTAACCCTTTTCACATGAACAATCGCTGTTGATTTTTTTAATATGTGGTAAATTTTGATTATAGATCTAATAACATCCATGTGATTGTTCTCTTTAATACATATTTTATTTATTTATTTATTTTCAAACTAATTGGCATGACCACCAAGGATATTCATATTATAAGAGACTTGGTTAGGCGGCGATAGCCACTCAATATGGCAGGAGTTGCCCCTCAATATGATTGGATGTGCAAACATACTAGAAGTGATCTTCAATGTAACATGGTAAATTTTCATTGCTTACAACACAATGTGCATGAATTTGCTTTTCTATTTTCTCCAAAAAAAACCAGTGCTCTTAAAAATGTTAAGAATAAATTGGAGAAGCAGATGAAAGATCTTACCTAGCGTTTGCAATTGGAAAAGCAATTATAGATCACTCAAATATCAGTTTATTTTTTGAAAATATCTTTAGATTAAGCTAATTTGCATATTGTGCCGTGAAAAGTTATTTGCTAAATTTGAATTATTTTGCTATCATTTTATCAATAAAAAAATTGACCTTGAGTATGCAAGGGTGAAAGAAATTGCAAAGTTTCCAGAGGCTTTGCATACCACATGGTCACAATTGAAAGAAACTATTGCAATGATCATAAATGAATTAACTAGAGGTGGCTCCAAAGAAGCAAATCCAGTTAATAAGGAATTTTTTGTTGAAGGTTAATTACAGAGAAGATTTATTCTTTTAACAACAAAATTGAGTGACTAAAGGTAAACAACTAACATATGTAATTCTAAATTTCTTGATGTTCATGATTCTACACAAAAATACACATATATATATATATATATATAATTTTAATAATGAGGATTTTCTATGTCCCATAATGTTACAAAGAAAATGCCTCATGTTATAAGTTTTTAATTGGTCATGCCACTAATCTATAGTCTATACTTGGTTCTAACTATTCATGGACTGTTATCATCAGAAACATAAGGCAAATGAAGCAAAACATGATTGATTGATAAACACTAGCTTTAGTTTTCAAATTTTAGTTAGCCTAATTAATTGTTATAATTTGATTGGTTTAAAATGATGGCATGGATTGAAAAAATGATGACATGTCTTAGGTAAAAAAGTGACATGGCATAATCCTCAAAAATTATTGGATAACTAAATTAAACAAATCTTATATAATAAAACCTCACAGTTTTCTGATGGAATCTTACCACTTCCACTTGACGTTTACAAGAAGGTGAGCCAATTTACTTACAACAAACTCTTTTTTTGGAATATGACATGAAAATACTTTATAATTTAGTAACATTTCATTGTTATTACCGAAATTAATTCGTTAGAACCAAGCTTTTCGAAACAAAGTCTCACCTTACTAATATAATCAGTTTTTTTTTTAACGGATTTAATTTGTTCAATGTATACTAAGACTAAACATAACTAACACCAGATTTAAAAAATAAATCATTTTGGTTTTCTGATTTTTATATCTTCTCAAAAACCAAAAACACAACAAAATCAGATTATAGATATTACGGTTTTGGTTTGTTTAGGAACCAACTAGAATATTCTAAAATATATCCTAATGTAAAATCTAATAAAATCAATAACTAATTAGATTATTTAGGTAGCCCTAACTATTCTATTTCCTATATAAATGTAGTGTCAAACTCAATATATTTCATTCATCATTCTCCAAGCAGTAGTAGTCGTTTTTTAGCCTTCAAATTTCTATATTTCATTGCATCTCTTAATTTATTTTTAAATTTATATAATAATATTATGTTTGTGCATGTGAATTAATTGAATGGTTGTAATCGATTTTAGTCGACGTTTCTTTCTTTATATATTTTCATTATTTTCATTATTTGTATATTTGTTCTATACTCCCTCTGTTCCTAAAAGATACAAACTTTACAAAAAAAAAATTGTTCCAGAAAGATAGAGGTTATACTATTTTCTATGCACTTTTACAAATTCCAAAACAAATACTGAAATACTATTGGTTAAACTTTATTGAAAACTGTAATTTGTAGAAATCAATGCGTTTTCTTAATAAGTGTGCATAACCTTAAACATCTATCTTTTTGGAACGGAGGGAGTATATTTACTTATCTTTCTTAAACTTTATTTTACCATTTTTGTTTCTCTTCTTATGTTTTTGAGTAACACATTTCAGAATTTTAAATATATACTAATGAATATAGTAGTATAAAATATGATGTCTATAACTATATATATGCCGGAAGACGACACCATGTTTAAGTCTAATATATTTGTGTTCTTTCATATAAAATATATAGTTTCTGACATGGCTTAATGTGAAAAGAGTTGTCATTTGAGATGGCTTAACTACGTGATGAACAACTTAAAGCATACAGGCTTCATCGGTTAATAACCTTTACACTACTACTAGAAATAAGTTCGTTATTAATATTATTTTATTCTTAGGATATATACATATGATTTTATTTATAATGCAATATCTAAATTAGTGTGTATTTTATTTTTTAAAGATAGTTTATCGTTACTTCACAACTACTAGAAGAATAAATAAAATGTCGAAAACAATTGGAACACGAAGCTCAAGAAAAAAAGCTATCGAGCAAGCAATGAAAAGAATTTCATCATTAACTTAAGATCAAATAGAGTATGGTTGACAAAAGAACCATCACTTCTAAATAGTGGGAGTAGATCAATATGAATATAACAAAATTTATTGAAAATAATAGAAGAAGAATAAAAACGGGAAAAGAAAACAAAATCAAAGAAGAATAAGGAAAAGAGGAAGATGACTACAAACTGGAAAAAAGTAGCGGAGAAGATAAAGACAAAAGAAAAATAAAAAAAATAAACTAAAAAATCGAAAAACAAAACAATCCGGATTAATGAATAACAACAATACGGGAAGAACTAACCAAACAAATATAAATAATTAGTACAATTAAATAAATTTATAAGAAAGTTCAAAACTAAAAATAAAGTATTAATAAATTATAACAATTTGGATATGTGCATGTGCATCACCCGGGAAGTAGAAGAAATGATCGTTTTGTTTGGTGTCATATTTTTTTCTTTGAAGAATATGTAGTTATTTCCTCCATTTTTGCAACATTTAACTGTTTTCTACTATATTAATTGTTTGCATGCATAAAACTAATAACCATATATTTTAAAATATTTTATCAATGATAACATTGCATTAATAAATACTTTAATTAACTAATTTTCTTCAAAATGTTTATACCCGCACACAGTGCGGGTCAATCTGCACACATTAGTTTTGTCTTTCGTCTTATTATAATTTAGTAACATTTCATTGTTATTAACAATGTCAACCATTTTCTTCTTTTTTTCTATATTATGAAATTTTTGCTTTATATGATTTATCATTTATAATGTTTTTATGATTTTATGTATAAATTTTGTTATATAATATTCATTTCCGCACAAGGTGCGGGCAAGTCACCTAGTATATCCTTAAATCTCTAGAGATTGCACCATGTCTAAGCAGTGTTGTATATTGTAAGACTCATATCTATGTTTATCCGATCTTTATACTCTACCGATATATGTATCTAACTAATTTTTACGCTATATATGTATATTTGAGTATATATCTTATTCGTAAGTGTATATCTTCTTTTAGATAGAGATATATGTTTTTAGATCTCTAGAGATTGCACCAGGCCTAATCAGTGTTATATATTGTAAGTCTCATATTTATCTTTATCCCCTCTATATACTCCAACAATATATGTATCTAGATGATTTTTACGGTATATATCTATGTTTGACTATATATCTTTTTTGAAGTATGTATCTTTTTCGAAACTAGAGATATCCATCTCTACGTCTCTAATTTTATTTTTGTATATTTTATATTGATAGATTTTTTCGAAGGTTATCCACCATAGGGGCTATATATAACGTAACAGTACAATATATACCTCATAAGCTCCTACCATTAATTTTAACCCAAGCTTTTAAGGTCTACTGCTTTCCATCCACTTCGTACACTTGGTTTTCCCGTCCATATTTAGATTTATAAATGATAGTTTTTGTTTGTAGATGAAGCAAAAATGCGTATATACCAAAGTTTCGGTCGCAGAACGTTTATCGGTTTACAAAAAATGTTAACTTCTAATATTTTGTGTGCTCTTATAAAAATCATTTTCTACGTCTTTTTTGTTGACCTTTGCGTTTTTTTATGAGTTTATATTAGGTATGGTGGCTAGAAACCAGTTTTACGCTCCATGGGTCAACGATCTCCGTAATCTCGCAGAGATGGTGGCAATGCCTTCCAAGGAAGCTAGACGGGTTCGTATGGAGATATTGCAGAAAAAGAGTAAGCAGTTGTATACTAACAACTCGGGAAAGTGTTTGTCTTACTTTATTTATTGTTCCATTCTGGATTTCAACTTTAGTTAATCCGAGTTTTTGGTATTTTGTCATTCCCTTCCAGGTCTACTCACCCACACACCGGAGTTAGATGAGTTTATGTGTTTTGTTGCCACGGATTCCGAATCCGAAGACGATAGGCAGCAGTTTGGACAGCCTGCTTCCAATACAAAATCTCATGCACATAGGAAACGAAAAGAAAAAGTTCTTGATGCATCACAAACTGAGATAGCAAGCGGTGCAGTATTTTCCTATTTTTCGTAAGGTGTTTATATTTTGTTAATCCATATGTTAATATATATTCCTATTGGCAGGTTATGTCGATGATGGAGATGCTTTATACACGTGTGAATTTTGTGACGCTTATATGTGGTTGGGTGAACGTATAGCCAAGGAAGTTGTCACTGCTAGACCCGTGTTCACCATGTGCTGTCGCAAACGAAAAGTGCAGCTTCCGCTCTTTAGATCACCCCATAATACGTTGCTATCGTTGTTCTATAACAATAATGCTCGATCGAAACATTTTCGCGAGTATATAATGGCCTATAACATGATGTTCGCTTTCACATCGTTGGGAGGCAAGATTAATTATTCTATAAATGACGGTAAAGGACCGTACGTTTTCCAGATTAGTGGTGAAAATTATCACAAGATAGGCCATCTACAGCCTATTGTAGAAGATGGCAAGCTAAAGCCTAAATTTCTTCAGTTGTATATTCACGATACTCAGAATGAGATACCAAACAGGATAGAGGCATCCGGGTAATTTACAATAAAATATGTATTTTAGATTATCCTCCACTTATATGGTAATATCTTTGTGTGTTGCTTAACGTACTACTTCTTTCTTATAACAGTCAGGATTGTAAGACAGAGATAGTGGGGCTATTGAAAAAATTGTTGGATACTTATAATCCTCATGTCAAGGCTTTTAGATGCGTGAGATATCGAGTTAGCTCCGGTGTTTCACCAACTAAATTTAAATTAAAGTTGTCTAGTGATAGGGTTTATGATGGGCATACTCATAATCTCCCAACTGAGAAAGATGTTGGATATATCATGGTTTTTACCAACTGTTGGCCATGATTTAACCCGGTTTTACCGAGTTTTTTTGGTATATTTCTAGTGTTTTAGAGTCTTTGCAGGTTTGTGTACGTGTCAAGCTTAATTGGTGATTATGGACATTTTGGAGCATCAAGGAAAGAAGAGCTAAAGTCGCGAGGATGGATTTTCAATTGCCGTCAGATTGGCGCGTTGATCGGCGCAAGGCCTTGAGCGTCGATCGACGGAAAATGTTAAGTCGCGAAGAAATCAGATTTTTCCTATTCTGAAGATTTCCTTTTTACCCCAGAAGTTCCAGAAGTTAATAAATAAAGCCCAACCCGAACCCTACCCTATAAATACTCAGTTTTCTTTTAGTTTTCATTAAGCTTTCTTTTATTCAAGACCTAGAGATTCATAGAGATTTTGAGAGTTAGGGAGACAAGTTTTCAGACCATTCAGATTACTTCCAACCCTTCTGTATCTCTTTTTCTATCTTTATTTAATGCAGTATTATTCAGTTATTATGATTTGCTTTGCTTGCATGTCTGAGTAATTTGCTTTGCTTGCATGTCTGAGTAATTTGCTTGCTAGGTTTAGGGTTTTTCAAAGGATTTAAGATGAATTGTTAGAGTTGAATTCATGTTAGGATTATTGATATATCATGATTTTTACCATCTTTTGGCCATGATTTAACCCGGTTTTATCGAGTCTTTTTGGTATTTTTCTAGTGTTTTAGAGTCTTGGCAGGTTCGTGTATGAATGAAGCTTAATTGGAGATTATGGAGCATTTTGGAGCATCAAGTAAAGAGCAGCAGAAGTCGCGAGGACGGATTTTCAATTGCCGTCAGATTGGCGCGTCGATCGACGGCAAAATCCTAGCGTCGATCGACGGAAGATGTTAAGTCGCGAAGGACTCTGATTTTCCAATTCTGAAGATTTCCTTTTTACCCCAGAAGTTCCAGAAGTTAACAAATAAAGCCCCGCCTGAATCCTGGCCTATAAATACTCAGTTTTCTTTTAGTTTTCATTAAGTTTTCTTTTATCAAATACCTAGGGTTTTTAGAGAGATTTTGAGAGTTAGGGAGACAAGTTTTCAGACCATTCAGATTTCTTCGAACCCTTCTGTAATTCTTTCTTACTCTATTTTAATGCAGTATTATTCAGCTATTGTGATTTGCTTTGCATCCATGTTTGAGTAATCTACTTGTTAGGTTTAAGGTTTTTCAAAGGAATTAAGATGAATTGTTAGAATTGAATTCATGTTAGGATTATCTATTGGTTCTTCATCTAGATTGTTATAACCCTGATTTAGGATTGATCATTCTTAATAAGCTATCTTAGGTTGATTAATTAGATGCAGATGCATCAATTGATAACCTGACCATAGTCTTAGATGAGCAAAATCACCTATTCTCAAAGGAATTTGGTTTAGGGATTTTGTGAACAATTGAAACCTGAACTTTAATGCTTGCATAAATTGATTGATTTTACAAAGGAATTTGGATTTCTAGGGTTTATGCATAGATAATTAATTCAACGGAAGTCGTTTAATTTTACATTAGAGTTTCAAGTTCGAGAACGGTTCTTCATTAAAATCCTGACAGTTTATTAATTCTACAATTTATCTTTGCCTGCGAATTTCCCGAAAACCTATCTTTTGTTTAATTGAATTCTTAAAACCAACAATCTTTCTTTGTTTTGAATTATTTCTTGCTTTTATTTTACTTTATTTTCTTAGCTCAATTCGAAGTCATATATCCTATCATTTGATTTGACTCCCAGTGATTCGACCCCTACTACGACGACCTCTTAATTTGAGAGAGTAGCTCAGGGCAAATTTGAGCATATCAATTATCTATTGGTTCTTCATCTAGATTGCAATAACCCTGATTTAGGATTGATCACCCTTATTTAGACATCTTAGGTTGATTAATTAGAAGTGGAAGCATCAATTGATAACCTGACCATAATCTTAGATGAGCAAAATCAACTATTCTCAAAGGAATTTGGTTTAGGGATTTTGTGAACAAATTGAAACCTGAACTTTAATGCTTGCATAAATTGATTGACTTTACAAAGGAATTTGGATTTCTAGGGTTTATGCATAGATAATTAATTCAACGGAAGTCGTTTAATTTTACATTAGAGTTTCAAGTTCGAGAACGATTCTTCATTAAAATCCTGACAGTTTTATAATTCTACAATTTATCTTTGCCTGCGAATTTCCCGAAAGCCTAGCTCTTTGTCTAATTGAAGTTTAAATCACAATTCACTTTCAATTTTATTTACTTTGTTTTTCTGCATTCATACATTCTTGCTTAGCTCAATTCGGAGTCAAAATTCCATAGTGTGATTACGATTCCCAGTGATTCGACCCCTAAATACTACAATTGATCTCGTAATTTGAGAGAGTAGCTCATGGTAAATCTGAGCATATCAAATTTTTGCGCCGTTTCCGGAGAATCAAAATCACCTTTAGGGTTTTGATTTTAGAATTTTGTCCAAGTTTTTAATATTGTTTTTACGCGTTTTTCTTTTGTTTTTGTGTGTTTTAGGTGTATGCCTAATCGCAGAACCAGAAGCGACAAGAATCAGGAGCTAGTCAAGCTAATGACTATAAACAAGCGCTTGGTGGGAGGCAACCCACTGGTAAGTCTAATTATTTAGGATTTTTCTTCAATTTTCGGAATTTAGCACCCAAAAAAAAAAATTATTTTCTATTTGATTTTTCTTTTCTTTTACCAATTTCAGGCTTGATTAACACTGGGGACAGTGTTAGTTAAGTCTAGGGGAGGTAGTTGCTAACATTGTTTTTTGTTTTGGAGTCAAAAATTTATTTTTATTGAGTCAAAACTTGTAGAGGATAATGACCATTCCTAGGAACAGACGCTCAGTTTTGCGATTCTTAACTGTTGCGACGAAGCCTTTGGATGGAGCGAATTCGAAACCAGATGATAGTACAGGTTCCCCTCTTATCGCGGTTTCCAAAACGAAGTAGACCAAACTCCAGACTAGCACACTTGATCTCCATCTCGCTATATTCTCTTTGATGATATCACGACAGTAATCGATCCGACATTCAGGACTTCTTATTCACTTTACCACTCTTTGATGATCCTGAATTGCCAGCTCATTTTTAGTTGGTACCCAACCCCTAACCCTAACCTTTATTCCAAGCCTCATGCGATGTTTTTCCCTTTGTTATATGTGCAGGCATGTGTATAAACATCGGAGAGAAAATGGTCCGACGCAGTTTTTCATTCACAAAATTGCACAGGATGAGGATTTGGTTGGAGTACTTTACAAATAGCAACGATGCTAGGCGTTCCTTGGGATTTCACGCATAACTATGGTAATTTTCGAGACTAACACCTATGTAGATCATTCCCCCTTATTAAGTGAAAAAAACAAAAGTTTAAAAAAAAAAAAAAAAAAAATTCATAAGGGAAAGGGAATGATCATTTTAAATAAGTCTCTAGTTTCTACAAAAATCCTAAGGAATGGAGTGGATGGATGTGAGTAGTGGAACTTGTGATTTTTGTGCTACATGGTGATGTTTGGTTCCTGATTACGATTTGGAGGAGAGAGTGCAATGTGAATGAGAAACTGTGGGCATCAACTAGACCAGTCTCTCTCTTGTGTTTATGAATAATGTCTGCATCCACCAAATAAAATCCGGTAACCCTAAACACTTTAGCTCGCCTTAAACACCAAAAGCCTTTTAACATGACACCTAGCCTTTTACTTGGTTGATATCATTAGAGAGAAATCCATCATCACTTTGATCAAGGGTGCGACAGTTAGGAGAATGTGAAAGTGATGGGTTTGTAGGTTAAGATTTGAGGCCCAACCTATGATGGTTGAGATTCGTGACCGCCAAATGTACTTTGTTTATATGCAGCGAAGGAGTCAAAGAAGCGAAAGCAATGTTCCAAAGGATAAGTGAGTTCCCGCGATTTTTAAACCTCGACTTCATTCTTAGTCTGTAGTTTGCTTGAGGGCAAGCAAAAGCTAAGTCTGGGGGAGTTGATATATCTTGGTTTTTACCAATTGTTGGCCATGATTTAACCCGGTTTTATCGAGTCTTTTTGGTATATTTCTATTGTTTTAGAGTCTTTGCAGGTTTGTGTACGTGTCGAGCTTAATTGGTGATTATGGAAATTTCGAAGCATCACGGAAAGAAGAGCTGAAGTCGCGAGGACGGATTTTCAATTGCCGTCAGATTGGCGCGTCGATCGGCGCAAGGGCTTGAGCGTGGATCGGCGCAAGGCCTTGAGCGTCGATCGACGGAAGATGTTAAGTCGTGAAGAAATCAGATTTTTCCTATTCTAAAGATTTCCTTTTTACCCCAGAAGTTCCAGAAGTTAACAAATAAAGCCCAGCCCAAATCCTACCCTATAAATACTCAGTTTTCTTTTAGTTTTCATTAAGTTTTCTTTTATTCAAGACCTAGAGATTCATAGAGATTTTGAGAGTTAGGGAGACAAGTTTTCAGACCATTCAGATTACTTCGAACCCTTCTGTATCTCTTTTTTTTATCTTTATTTAATGCAGTATTATTCAGTTATTATGATTTGCTTTGCTTGCATGTCTGAGTAATTTGCTTGTTAGGTTTAGGGTTTTTCAAAGGATTTAAGATGAATTGTTAGAGTTGAATTCATGTTAGGATTATCTATTGGTTCTTCATCTAGATTGCAATAACCCTGATTTAGGATTGATCACCCTTAATTAGGCATCCTACGTTGATTAAGTAGAAGCGGAACCATCAATTGATAACCTGACCATAATTTTAGATGAGCAAAATCTACTATTCTCAAAGGAATTTGGTTTAGAGATTTTGTGAACAAATTGAAACCTGAACTTTAATGCTTGCATAAATTGATTGACTTTACAAAGGAATTTGGATTTCCAGGGTTTATACATAGATAATTAATTCAACGGAAGTCGTTTAATTTTACATTAGAGTTTCAAGTTCGAGAACGATTCTTCATTAAAATCCTGACAGTTTTATAATTCTACAATTTATCTTTGCCTGCGAATTTCCCGAAAGCCTAGCTCTTTGTCTAATTGAAGTTTAAATCACAATTCACTTTCAAGTTTATTTACTTTGTTTTTCTACATTCATACATTCTTGCTTAGCTTAATTCGGAGTCAAAATTCCATAGTGTGATTACGATTCACAGTGATTCGACCCCTAAGTACTACAATTGATCTCTTAATTTGATAGAGTAGCTCAGGGTAAATCTGAGCATATCAATGTTGCTGCTCTTATACATGGGGATTTTGATGCCACTTCTGATCCGCGTGACATTGTGCTTGAAAGTCATTCCGGTAGGCGGCATAGGATAAGTGAATTGCATCCAGCCTATCTTGCTCTACAATATCCCCTTTTATTTCCTTATGGAGAGGATGACTCCCGCTTAGGTATTGACATCGGTTTCGTTGATGTTTCTGGAAGGAAGAGGACCACCATAACTATGAGAGAGTTTTTTGCTTACCGTATTCAGAGCAGGGTGAATGAACCACCGACGATCATGATGTATGGGCGATTGTATCAGCAGTTCTTGGTTGATGCATATAAGATGATAGAATCAAATAGACTTTGTTTCATATCGCTTAATCAAAAGGATCTCCATTCTTAGAGCTACCAGAATATATATGATAGGGCTAATACAGGGGATAATGATCTAGCCGGACAAGGAAAGCCGGTTTTTATACCCTCTTCCCATACCGGTGGCAAGCGCTACATGATGCAGCACTATTTAGACGCGATGGCTACGTGCAAGTATTACGGGTTCCCTGATTTGTTTATTACCATCACATGTAATCCCCAGTGGCCGGAGATCACCCGGCTATTAAAAACCCATAATCTAAAGATTGAGGATCGCCTCAACATATGTTATCGAATTTTCAAAATTAAATTGGACAATATGATTCAAGATTTGATGACTGAGTACACTCTAGGTTCCATCAGGGCATGTGTGTATCTTGCTTTTGGTCTCATACCTATTTATGTTTATTGTGTGTTGTTTACTTTTGTTTTTGTACTAATCTTTGCTTTTTGTACTGATTTTCTTGGTAGCTCTCTATACCATCGAGTTCCAGAAGCGCGGAATGGCTCATGCTCATATCGTGTTGTTTTTGGCTGATGGTTCAAAGCTTCCCACCGCTGACCATATTGATAAGTTGATAAGTGCCGAAATTCCTGATAAGGATTTGAATCCTCATTTGTACGAAGTGGTTAGTGACGTGATGGTTCATGGTCCTTGTGGTTTAGAGAATCCAAATAATGTTTGTATGCAAAATGGGAAGTGTACAAAGCATTTTCAAAAGTCATTCTCTAACGTTACAACCATAGATGAGGCGGGGTTCCCAATGTATAGACGCCGAGAAGATCTTCGATTTATTACTAAGCAAGGCGTCCGGATTGATAATAGGTGTATAGTTCCATACAACCAAGATTTATCGATTCGGTATCATGCACATATCAATGTTGAGCGGTGTAACCAAACCCATTCTATTAAATATCTGTTTAAGTATATCACAAAAGGTGCCGACTACATCATAGCCACCGTCTAAAAAGATGATGGGGATGTTCAGACTTCTGGGAATCCTGGGGCTGCTGGTGATCCTCAGGCGGTTGATGATGAGGTCAAAAAATTCCTGAATTGCAGGTGGTGTTTATTTGTTTTGGTTGTTTTATTAGTTTTGTGGTTGAAATTTTTAACCATAGTTGTAACTGGTATTTTGGTAATGATTTGTATAGGTATATTTTGGCATGTGAGTCTACTTGGCGGATACTCGCTTTTCCTATCCAGTACAGGACTACACCCGTCGAGAAACTCTCTTTCCATCTGCCTAATCAACAATTGGTTGTATATAACGAAGATGATCCTGCTGATGAAATCATTAATCGCGTCTCTGTTGGTCAAACGAAATTCCTAGCTTGGATGCAAGCAAATGAGAAATATGGAGCTTCTCATGGAGCCAAGGATCTTACCTATGCAGATTTTCCTACGAGGTTTGTTTGGTATTTGATTGATAGAGAGTGGAGGCCGCGTAGACAAGCGTTTGCGATTGGTAGGGTTACTTTTGTCCCACACACGGCTGGTGAGGTTTATTATTTGAGAATATTAATAAACATTGCTAAAGGGCCAAATTCTTTTGAGGAGATAAGAACATTTAACCGCGTTGTATACCCTACATTCCAAGATGCATGTTTTGCCCGTGGACTTTTGGATGATGATAAAGAGTATATTCAGGCTATAGAGGAAGCAAGTGTGTGGGCTGGTGGCAAGTATTTGCGCAGGTTGTTCGCTATAATGCTAGCATATAGGAGTATCGTAATGCCACAGAGGGTGTGGGATGCTACTAGCAAGATTTTAAGTGAAGATATATTACCTAGAAAACGTTCAAAAACTAACAATCCACATAAGCATAAAAACCTCCTCCGTACTCATTGTATTTGTTTGTGTGTATATATATGTTTATTTTTAATCTATTTTGTTTTATATTATCCAGATTATATGCTCACTCCTAATGAGATTATTGCCCTAGCCTTGGGAAAGATTGATAAACTTTTGCGCAATCACAATACTTCTTTAGCTGAGTTTACTACTATGCCGGAATATGATATTTCGTTTGCTGCTAAAGTTAAAAACCAGTTCATACGCGAAGAAATGAGTTACAACAAGGATGAGCTAAGAGCAAAGCATGTTGAGTGGTTGGCTCAGATTACTCCTGAGCAAAAGGCGATCTATGATGAGGCTCTGGATGCTGTGGGTCGTAATGTTGGTGGTATGTTCTTCGTTTACGGTTTTGGAGGTACAGGCAAAACTTTCTTGTGGAGCATTTTAGGTGCTGCGCTTCGTTTGAATGGTATTATAGTCCTGAATGTTGTGTCCAGTGGTATCACGGCTCTGTTGTTGCAAGGCGGTAGAACAACTCATTCCCGTTTTGGCATTCCTATAACTGTCAACGAAACGTCTTTGTGTAATATACCGGCTGACTCTATGAAAGCTGAGTTGATCGCCGCTGCGAAGCTTATAATATGGGATGAAGCTCCTATGATGAGTAAGCATTGTTTTGAGTCGGTCGACAGAACGTTTCGTGATATACTAAAATGCGATGAACCGTTTGGTGGTAAGATTATCATTTTTGGTGGAGATTTTAGACAGATTCTACCTATAGTATCCGATGCTGCTAGGGTCGAGACTGTTCTGGCCACTCTGAATTCGTCTTCATTGTAGTCTCGCTGTAAGGTATTAAAGCTTACGAAAAACATGCGTCTTCTCAAAGGTGGTATGAGTGTTACAGATGCTTTTGACTTGGAAGTTTTTTCCAATTGGATATTGGACATTGGTAATGGGTCAATAAACATGACTGATAGTGGCGAATCCGAGATTGACATACCTGATGATTTGTTAATTTACCGAATGTACTAATCCGATTGAATCGATCGTCCGTGATGATTACGGGGATTCCTTCCCAACCCAGCGAGCTCCAGAGTTTTATCAGAGTAGGGCTATATTTGTGGATGCCGGAAATCGCACAATTAGATTTATAATGGTTTCGAGAGGAAGCAGAGATTTATGAAGATAAGCTATGAAGAACAATGATGAGCAGAGAGAAATTAGAGTTTGTAATTGCTTTGTATTGCTTGTGTGATAAAAATTGTAAATGAATCTTTACAGGTGTTTGTACATTAATAAATATAGCCCCCTAAGTCGGCTAAGCCTTTTCCTAAAAGATAATGTCAACCTTTTCCTAAACCTTCGCGGATTGCGTTTTTCCCCTATGTCGGTTGTGCCTATGTGGGCTTCGTTACTGGGCTTTAACGCGTTGAACCTTCTGGACCCTTCGTTGATGTTCTGACGGGCGACGAAGCACCTGAACTCGATGGGAATGGCCTGGGCACCGATCTCAGCTGCCTGGACACCGATGAGGCCAGGCACATCGATGTCACTGGGCAGTGACATCGGTGCCACTGCCTGTCATGGTTGTCACTGCTCAGTGACATCGGTGCTAGGCAGATTTGGCCTCAGCAGCGCCTCCTGTTGGCTCTGTGACCTCTCCGACGCTGCATTCACGACTTCTCTTGGGGTGAAGATAGCTTCGAAGGTTCCTTTGCCAGGTAAAGGGGACTTAGGGAATTCAAGAGGTCTTCACCCTTTCTTGTAGGTGAAATGACTTAGGGAATTCAAGAGGTTTTCACCCTTTCTTGTAGGTGAAATGACTTAGGAAATTCAAGAGGCCTTCACCCTTTCTTGTAGGTGAAGTGACTTAGGGAATTCATAAAGTTTTCACCCTTTCTTGTAGGTGAAATGACTTAGGGGCCATATTATCTCTGCCTGTGGAAATATGCTCGTTGCCTATCATAACTTTGAACGTCGAAATTCAGCGGGTGAAATCCGACCCCAACAATTAGCCCCCCAACTCGGTAGTGTTAATGATAATAGTATCGAGTTAAGGTCCATTGGGTGTTGAAGTTAGCTGTTCAAAGTTATGATGTTGTTGTTACTGTGATGCTATAGGCTTGAGCTTTTAGTGTTGATAACACTGTAAACGTTATTTTTCGTTCTTCGAAGGTTTTAAGACTTCGTGTTCTGCTTGCGAGAGCTAATAACGTTTGTTGTTGACAATGGGTTTAATACTTAAGGATTTTAAGACCGTGCTGAAGATTTAAAGACTTCGCGCTTCACTTGTCGAAGCTAATGATGAAGATTTTAAGACTTCGCGCTCCGCTTGTCGAAGCTTTGTCAACGTAGAAGACTCCTAATGGGCGGAGAAGACTTCGCCTCGCAGGAGGAGAAGACTTCGTCTCGCAGGAGGAGAAGACTTCGTCTCGCAGGAGGAGAAGACTTAGGATCACCTTTGTCAGGGGAGAAGACTTCGCCTCGCAGGTGGAGACGACGTCGCCTCGCAGGCGGAGAAGACTTCGTCTCACAGCCTCGCAGGCGGAGAAGACTTCGTCTCGCAGCCTCGCAGGCGGAGAAGACTTCGTCTCGCAGGCGGAGAAGACTTCACCTCGCAGGCGGAGAAGGCTTCGCCTCAGACGCGGAGACCTTTTCGATTTATCAGGGAAGAAGAGAAGGCATCCTATGCAGAGAGGATCCTTCTTCTGTCGATTTGAAGACTTTGTCCTTCAACTGGCTGCTTTCGAAAAGCCTTTTTATTTATGTAAGTAAGATTGGAGTTATGGATCCAAAAGTGTTTTGAGTGATGAATGTGGAGAACCCATTGACTTAGATCTTGATGTAGGTGAACTGAAGTTCATGGAACCAAAGAGGCTTGGGGCTGTTGGCGAGACCAAACCCGACGATCGCAGAGCAATGACTGGCATCGTCGCCAGGGTTGACCCGATCCGTGACGCCGCAACGTCGCTTAAGGGTTCTGATGACCCCGATGCCACGACAGACATCTCGAACTCCGAAGTCGCGACGGTGTTGTCGGCGTCGATGACGCGTTGAGGCCATCGGGCACCGATGACCCGATGTCGGCCTTGGGTACCCAATCTGCGATGAGCTCCGAGGTGGTCAATGATGTTGTGGGATGTCGGGTACCGATGTCTTAGCAAGACCAGCACGCATTGCCACACCGACGAGGATCGAAGTCTCCGAGGAGCCCGATGTGCCGGTCGCTGATTTCACGACCCCTCTTGGTCTTGATTCGACCAGATTCTTTGACAACGCGGACCCAAAGCTTCCTCCTGGCGATGTTCGTATACGGGATGTGTTCAAGGGACTCCTTGCTAACGTGAAATAGGCTTTAGGGATTCGTGATGTCCTAGGTGATATCTCTGTTGCTTTGGTAGAGCAGGTTAGCAAGGTTGTTGGACCTTCTGCTACTGAGATTACTCCGCCAGAGTCCTGGGATGGGGCAGACATTGATGTCGAGGGAGTCGCTCCCAAGGAAAGAGCAGGCAATGAGGATGCCGCGTGATTGCTCTCCATCTTTATTGCTTTCATGTTTAAGTCTTTGAATAACTTGCGAGTGCGTTTATGCTTTGACTCTATCAAATATGTTGTTGGGATGATCGCTTCGGTTTACAAATGCGCTGTTCTTTTGATAGTGAACACACGTTCATTTTTACCAACGTTGTTGTTGGGTTTAGTTTACATTAAGGACGACGATGACGTCGAGGCAGACGATGACGATGTCGAGACAAACGATGGCGATGTCGAGGCAGACGATGATGACGTCGAGGCAAAGGACAACGACGTCGAGGTAAAGGACAACGACGTCGAGGCAGACTTATGATACTCATCGCGGACGTATAAGAATTGAAAAAGTAATGATACTCGCTTTGTTGACTAAGTCTTTAGTACAGGTTAGAGGGTGTTTACACTTCAAACGCCTTTGGCTATTTGTACCAACGTTGTTGTTGGGTTTGTGATTGTAGGGTAGCAAAATCGCAAGTGCGCTTTCGCTCCTTTCCTACCAACGCTTGTTGTTGGGTTTCCGTTTTCACCAACGTTGTTGTTGGGTTTTCTCGAATGGCGGTGCTTTTTGAACACGTCTGTTCATAAGCAATCACACCCTTTGACTTGACCAACATGTTGTTGGGTTTTTAGAATGATTAATCGGTGTATAAACCTAAGTAATCATTGGCAGCTGCTTTTTACCAACGGTGCTGTTGGCTTCTTGAATGAACATCCGGGGTCAACAAGCCCAGGAACTGAACATTAGAATCAGCCGGGGTCAAAAGCCATGAAACTGATCGTTATAACTTATATAGCGCGCTTAGGATCCGATGATGGTTGTCAATGTGTTCAGGTTCACACATTGTTGTTGTGGCCAACATCAACGACAGTGGATTGAACTTGCTTGAAAAAGGCTTTGAATAATCCATAGAGGATGTAGCTGATGAAATTGCTTGAAAAAGGCTGTGAATAATCCATAGAGGATGTAGCTGATGATTCCTGAGAAGGACGTAAACGAAGTGCTCGAGTCTTGTCTAATAAATCCATAAAAGGATGTTTGATGTTTTCCAGCATGGTGGAAGTAAGGATGGGAGTATACGAGTATACGTACCCCACTGCCCCCCCCCCCCTTTTTACGGAGGAGGCCAAATGAACTCGTCCGGAGACAAGATGCCTACGTATCCTTTTGCAGGGATCAAGTCGCCTCGTAGTTCGTTCCAGAGGCCCAAGAGGTACTAGTGGCAGTACCCTTCGAGTGCCTTGCAAACCACTAGGGAGTGGTGTGCTGGGTTATTCGGTGACGCAGGTTCGTGGTGTGACAGGCTGCAGACCTTGCTACTTGCAAACGCGTTGGCTATGCGTTTTCAGTAGCTTCTACGAGCTGTAACTACTATAGAAGGTCAATCAAATCTTTGACATGTTCGGAGCTGGTCCTTGTTCTCTTTCGTGATTCTTGAGGTGAAGATTCCTCTTTATTTTTCTCGGTGTTCCTCAGCTTGTGCTCTGCCATGAAACACATACGAGACTCCTTCTAGTTTCCCCATATCGTTTTTACGCTGATGGGTGTTGGAAATTTGAGGTATAAGTGGTATGTTGAAGGCACAGCTCTCATCAGGTTGAGCTAAGGAGTTCCCATGATCATGTTGTAGATTGCTGAATGATCGGAGACGGTGAAATCGACCATCCTCTTAACGTTGCCAGCTTGGACGGGAAGGCGAATTGTTCCCATCGTCATGGTTGTCTCGCCAGAGAAGCTTATTGTGGGTTTAGGCCGCCCTTTGATTGTGGACAAATCAATCTTCATTCGCTCGAGCGTCTTTTGGAAGATGACATCCACTGAGCTTCCTGTATCAATGAGAATACGAGCGACGTTGAATTCGTAAATAGTCAAGTTGATTACCAGAGGATCGTTGTGTGGTTGATCAAGACCCTTAGTGTCTTGCTCGTCAAAGGTGATAGGGTCGATGGAAAGCCTTGGCATTGCAGGAGTTGTTATGTTCGCGCAGACGTAAGTGCAGCGTCGATGTGCATCGATTACGGGGACATTATCTGCACAGTATTGCGATCCCCCATTATCATGTTGATACTTTCATACTGGCCTCCGTTTTCAACATCGTCATCACGACGTTGGCGTTTGGGGTTCTCCTCATGCTGTTCGGTGTTAGCAGGAGCTTTCTCCTTAGGTTTGAAGTTTGATAGGCTGACATTGCCTTTCAAAGAGCCTTTAGTCAGTTTGGCTATGAGCTGCTGCCCCAACTCCCGACACTTTTCAGTTGAGTGTCCATTTACCTTGTGGAAGTCGCAGTATAGCTCCTCGTCGTACTCATTTGGTTCTTCGTAACTCGAGGACTCCACTTGGTAGTAATGGACCCCTCCAGATCCTCCTTCATATTGGATGTAGGCGGGATTCGCAGCGTGAGCTGGCTTACTTGCCTGTTTTGTCTTCCCACCTTTCCTAGCACGACTTCTTCTTCGGTTCGAGCAAAGTCAGCAGCACGGTGCAGAGCGTCTTGGATCGTGTTGGCCTGTTGAGACTTATCTCTTGCCATAATGGAGACGGACACCGAAGTGTTCCTCGCAAGGCCTCTAGGGCTGATTTGTTGCTGATACCTTCAACCTTTGACAACGTGTTCTTGAACCTCGTCAAGAAAGATCGAAGACTCTCGGTCTCGCCTTGCTTGTTATTCCAACGTGTTGTTCGGTTTTCAGAATGATTATTAGGTGTATAAACCTAAGTAATCATTAGCAGCTGCTTTTTACCAACGGTGCTGTTGGGTTCTTGAATGAACATCCGGGGTCAAAAAGCCCAAGAACTGAACATTAGAAGCAACCAGGGTTAAAAGCCCAGAAACTAACTTATATAGCGCGCTTAGGATCCGATGATGGATGTCAATGTGTTCAGGTTCACACATTGTTGTTGTGGCCTTCATCAACGACAATGGATTGAACTTGCTTGAAAAAGGCTTTGAATAATCCATAGAGGATGTAGCTGATGAAATTGCTTGAAAAAGGCTTTGAATAATCCATAGAGGATGTAGCTGATGATTCCTGAGAAGGACGTAGACAAAGTGCTCGAGACTTGTCTAATAAATCCAGAAAAGGATGTTTGATGTTTTCCAACATGATGGAAGTAAAGGATGGGAGTATACGAGTATACGTACCCCACTCTCCCCCCCCCCCCTTTTTACGGAGGAGGACAACTGAACTCGTCCGGAGACAAGCTGCCTACGTACCCATTTAAAGGGATCAAGTCGCCTCATAGTCCTATCCAGAGGCCCAAGAGGTACTAGTGGCAGTACCCTTTGAGTGCCTTGCAAACCACTAGGGAGTGGTGTCGTGGGTTGTTTGGTGACGCAAGTTCGCAGTGGTGACAAGCTACAGACTTTGCTACTTGCAGACGTGTTGGCTCTGCGTTTTCAGTAGCTTCTACGAGCTGTAACTGCTATAGAAGGTCGGTTAAATCTTTGACATGTTCAGAGCTGGTCCTTGTTCACTTTCGTGATTCTTGAGGTGAAGATTCCTCTTTCTTTTTCTCGGTGTTCCTCAGCTTGTGCTCTGCCATGAAACACATACGAGACTCCTTCTAGTTGCCCCATATCGTTTTTACGCCGATGGGTGTTGGGAATTTGAGGCATAAGTGTTATGTTGTAGGCACAACTCTCATTAGGTTGAGCCAAGGAGTTCCCATGATCATGTTGTAGATTGTTGGATGATCGGAGACGGTGAAATCGACCATCCTCTTAACGTTGCCAGCTTGAACGGGAAGGCGAATTGTTCACATCGTCATGGTTGTCTCGTCAGAGAAGCTTGTTGTGGGTTTAGGCCGCCCTTTGATTTTGGACAAATCAATCTTCATTTGCTCCAGCGTCTTTTTGAAGATGACATCCACTGAGCTTCCTATATCAATGAGAATGCGAGCGACGTTGAAGTCGTAAACAGTCAAGTTGATTACCAAAGGATCGTTGTGTGGTTGATCGAGACCCTTAGTGTCTTGCTCGTCGAAGGTGATAGGGTCGTTGGAAAGCCTTGCCTTTGCAGGAGTTATAATGTTCGCGCAGACGTCAGCGCATCGTTGATATGCTTTGATTGCAGGGACATTGTCATCACAGTATTGCGATCCCCCCATTATCATGTTGATACTTTCATACTGGCCTCCGTTTTCAACATCGTCATCACGACGTTGGCGTTTGGGGTTCTCCTCATGATGTTCGGTGTTAGCAGGAGCTTTCTCCTGGGGTTTGAAGTCTGACAGGCTGACATTGCCTTTCAAATAGCCTTTAGTCAGTTTGGCTATGAGCTGCTGCCACAATTCCCGACACTTTGCAGTTGAGTGTCAATTTGCCTTGTGAAAGTCGCAGTATAGCTCTTCATCATACTCATTTGGTTCTTCGTAACCCGATAACTCCACTTGGTAGTTATGGACCCCTCCGGATCCTCCTTCGTATTGGATGTAGGTGGGATTCGCAGCGTGAGCTGGCTTACTTGCCTGTTTCGCCTTCCCACCATTCCTAGCACCGACTTCTTCTTTGGTTCGAGCGAAGTCAGTAGCACGGTGCAGAGCGTCTGGGATCGTGTTGGCGTGTTGACACTCATCTCTTGCCAGAATGGAGATGGACACCAAAGTGCTCCTCGCAAGGCCTCTAGGGCTGATTTGTTGCTGATACCTTTAACCTTTGACAACGTGTTCTTGAACCTCGTCATGAAAGACCGAAGACTCTTGGTCTCGCCTTGCTTGTTATTCCATAGTTCGGAGTCATAGATGTTGTAATGCTGCACGAACATCTCAGAAAGCTGGAGGAAAGTGTGAACCGAATTTTTCTTCAGCTTGTACAACAATTAAAGGGCAGGCCCCTTGAGGCTTTCTACGACCAGCTTGCAGTAAACGATGTCTTTTTCTGCTTCTTTGAAGTTTGCTCTCCCCAAGGCCACTTCGAATTCCATCAGATGATTCGAAGGGTCTATAGTTCCTTCGTAAACTGGTAACTTGATTCTTCCGGGGTTGGAGATTTTTGTCCTCGCGATTCGTTCGTCGAAAGGCGTCTTCCTTGTCTTTTTCAGCACATGAGCGATGGCAGGAGCCTTCCCTGCTCCATGGTGTATCTACGATTGGGTACGCTTCAGATCTGAGGTTACCCGCTCCATTTGAGCCTTTACAGCATCGAGTTCTGAGGCGTAAGATCGTTTGAACGCTCTACGCTCTTGCTCTTTCTTGTACCGCCCATTGCTAGAGTAGTTGGTGTACTGCGAGGTGTCTTTCACAACCTCCGTCTTGGAAGAGCCTGACGCGCTTTGAGTGTCAGAGGCACATGGTTCTTGTCGGCTGCCTTATGCACCTTCCGCTCGTGCACGCTTCGTGGGAGCTGGTTCTTCTCCGTCGGACATATCCACGACGCGTTCGGGAGACTTGTCCTTTTATCGACACAGCGGTGGTGGTGGTAGGTCCTCTAGGGTTCCCCGAGTGGTATGAGGCACCGAGAAGTCGAGGCGTTGAGGGTCGACGCGCGCCCTAAGTCTTGTTGTGTCGGGTCTTCTGCGTTTTCTTCGCGAAAAAGCCCTCACCTCTTTCGAAGCCGCCTCGTTGATCTTGGCTTGCTTCTTCTGTTCTGTGAGGAAGGTTTCTAGCATCTTCTTCACCTCGGTTATGTCACCTTGAGCAGGGGCTTTGGTAGTAGTAGCTTCAACAGAAGGTTCTTTCTCCTGGTTGTCTTTGCGAGACGTGTTTTCTTCGCCGCTCACCATTTTTGATTTGCTATGTAACGTAGCTTTTTTGTGTAAGAAACTCTCTAGGTATCCCTTAGTCGGCGCCAAATTGTGGATGCCGGAAATCGCACAATTAGATTTGTAAGGGTTTCGAGAGGAAGTAGAGATTTCTGAAGATAAGCTATGAAGAACAATGATGAGCATAGAGAAATTAGGGTTTGTAATTTCTTTGTATTGCTTGTGTGATAAAAATTGTGAATGAATCTTTACAAGTGTTTGTACATTGATATATAAAGCCCCCTAAGTCAGCTAAGCCTTTTCGTAAAAGATAATGTCAACCTTTTCCTAAACCTATGCGGATTGCCTTTTTCCCCTATGTCGGCTGTGCCTATGTGGGCTTCGTTACTAGGCTTTAACGCGTTGAACCTTCTGGAACCTTCGTTGATGTTCTGACGGGCGACGAAGCACCTGAACTCGATGGGAATGGCCTGGGCACCGATGTCAGCTGCCTGGACACCGATGAGGTCATGCACATTGGTGTCACTGGGCAGTGACATCGGTGCCACTGCCTGTCATCGGTGTCACTGCTCAGTGACATCGGTGCCAGGCAGCTTCGGCCTCTGCAGCGCCTCCTGTTGGCTTTGTGACCTCTCCGACACTGCATTCATGACCTCTCCTGGTAATGAATGTTCCTTTGCCAGGTAAAGGGGATTTAGGGAATTCAAGAGGTCTTCACCCTTTCTTGTAGGTGAAATGACTTAGGGAATTCAAGAGGTCTTCACCCTTTCTTGTAGGGGAAATGACTTAGGGATTTCAAGAGGTCTTCACCCTTTCTTGTAAGTGAAATGACTTAGGGAATTCAAGAGGTCATCACCCTTTCTTGTAGGTGAAATGACTTAGGGAATTCAAGAGGTCTTCACCCTTTCTTGTAGGTGAAATGACTTAGGGGCCATATTATCTCTGCTTGTCGAAATATGCTCGTTGCCTATCATAACTTTGAACGTCGAAGTTCAGCATGTGAAATCCGACCCCAACAGTATTGAGTCCACGTAATCATGACGTTGATACGATTATTAACATATGCTCGAGAAAGTAACCTGTAATGGTCTATGTAACTGAATTACTGTTGTTTCGTATTCTTTGTATTGAATACACGTGGTCGTGTGTCTAATGTATATTGCATGTTTTTGTATTTTTTCCTTAGGCGGGGAAGAGGTTTATTTCAGCTCTGATAGTATAGAGCCATCTGATACTAGAGATAAAGATGATATGTTTTATTCTCAAGAATTTCTCAATAGTATCAATGTGTCCGGCTTGCCTCATCATGAGTTGCATTTGAAGGTTGGCGCACCCGTTATGCTTCTTAGGAATATTGATCCAAAGGGTGGTTTGTGTAATGGAACCAGGTTATTTATAACTAGGATGGCAAGTCGTGTTATTGAGGGACGCATTATTACTGGGGGTAAAATTGGTGAGATTGTCTTCTTTCCTCGCATGTTTGTCTCTCCACTGGATGCAAAATTCCCTTTTCGTATGAGGCGTAGGCAGTTTCATGTTACTGTGGCGTTCGCAATGAGCATTAATAAGAGCCAGGGCCAGACGCTTGAAAGGGTTAGTGTGTATTTGCCTAAGCCGGTTTTTTCACACGGACAGTTATATGTATCTCTCTCTAGAGTTACTTCCAGGAAGGGTTTGAAGATATTGATAACCGGACAGGATGGGAAGCCACTTAGAAAAACAACAAATGTTGTTTACCGTAAAGTTTTTCAAAACATTTGATTTTTTTGTGTTTTGAAGTGTTTCTCTATCACCTGGATTTGTTCGGGGTTTCTTTTCATTTTGTTTTTCTTTTTCTATGGATTTCTTTCAGTTGGACGTTTCTTTGGTTTTGAGTTGCATCAATCAATAGCAGATTATTGGACTTATCATAAAATCCGATCAACGGGCCGTGTTGCCTTATGATTATATTTCATCAGTCTTTCTTAATTAGTATCTTATTAATATTGGTGTGTGTTTCATGTCTTATTATATTGGAGGACCCCGAAAAGAGTAACATATATTTAGAGCTTGGATGAGAATATAAAAACAACATACATACCTATATAAATTCGAGCTTAACTGGGAATATAAAAACATCATACATACCTATATAAATCAATCGAGATATAAAAGAAACATGAATAATCCTGTTTTGGTCCAACTCTATAGATTATCTATACTACTAATATTATTTGTAAAGATTTTCGAAATTATCTTATCATGTATAAAAAAATATTCTAAATATACATTCTTTTTTTATCATATCCGAATATAAATGTTATTATATTTAATAAGCTATATGTTACTATCTACTAAGATAACCCTAGAAGTTTTGCTATAAATATTTTCTTTGCTACATAATAATATTTCTTCTTTATCATGGCTCCTCCTTTCTATTTTCATGTTACACAGAAGCTTAAGAGTGTTCGTTTGTCAATGAGAGTTTGCGCTGTCACCGTTGAGTTTGATTGCGGCATATATCTATCTTACGTCAACGGTGTGTTGTCGTTCTATATATTTTTGATTATGGTTTTGTTTTTTGGGTCTTACATATTACTTTTTGATTCCCACGTTTTTTTTTTTTGTAGTTTGTTTGTATAGTTTGATGCTTCTTCCAAGCTCGGATTCTGATCATTCGTATAGATTGAAAGGTGCATCTGAATCTTAAATGTCGTTTGGTTCGGAATATTATTTTATATACTAATCAAATTTTCGTTCTTTACATTACGTAGGGTTTCCTTCCCCGATAGTTTTTGATGCGATCTCGAAGTCATGGTATCTCATAAATCCTTTTCTCTTTATGGATAAACATGAAAGTGTATAGTCTTATTGTATGTTTATTTTGAATGTTTTTTTTCGCTCTGCTAAATGATCTGGTGTTCTGTCATGTGTTTTTAGATTTCGTTTGGATTTGAGGGTCTTTGTTCATTCTACACTTCCAACGTAGATTTTGGTAATGGTTTTTTTCTATTAGATTATTCCTATATTTTCGTACACTTTGGAATATTGAGTATTGTAAGTGATTTTAATGTAGCGATGCGTGTCCCTGGGATGTTCTTTGTGTTAGCAATATTTCCATGGTTGGTGGATTAGGATGGAAGTTTTTCATCCGGCGTTGCACTTCGGTAGCTAGAGTCCATAGTCCTGCCTATCCCATTTATAAACGACGTATCTGTGTTGGGATTGTTTCACGTGGGAAAACCGATTGTGGTGAATGTTCCATTGTTCCGTATAATGATAGATTGAAGCTTCGTTACAGAGATCATATTAATGTAGAGTGTTCTTCCCAGTCCCGTTCATTGAGGTATCTTTTGAAGCATATTAAAAGATGTCCTAATGGAATTGTCCATGCAGCCTCCCCTGTTGCATCGAAGATTAAAACTTGGATGTGATGCAAAGGGGTGGGCAAACGGGAATATGGGACGGAATTTAATGAGAACGGTACGGGAACGGGATTTTTGGGATAGAAAAATATGTCCCATTTATGTCCCATTTAGAATTTGGGACGGTAACGGGATAGGACGGGATGGGACGGAAACGGTACGGGAATTCCCATCAAATAATTTGTCTCATATATTCAATTAAAACAATAATAAAAATTACAAATATGTATTCATCTTGCTTTTTCAAATCATCAAAAGCATGTTCATATTTAAGATAAAAAGAAATACATTGTATTTTATAAACATTAAAATTTAAAATAGAAAAACCATAGTCTAATCAAAATGAATCCAAAATTTAAAGTAAACCATATAAATATCTTAAATCAAAGCATAAAATTCAATAATATGAAAATTCGAAAAGTAGTCAAGTAGGTAGCTAATCCTCTTGTATCATTGTTCATTCACGGAAAATGATTGTTTCTAAACCTCAACACAAGAATAAAAAAAACAAATAAAAGTAGTTGTTGGTTAATAAAATTAATATGGTAATGTTGAAAAAATCAACGGATGGTGCTAAAAATATGAGACTATGTATTAATATGACATAATATATTATATGATTCTATAATAAATACATAAATATATATAATTTAATTTATATAAATCTATATAAACGGGATTACGGGAAATCCCGTTCCCGTCCCGTCCCATCCCGTTCCCAATTGGGAATTGAAAATTTGTCCCATATAGGAATACGGGACCTATATGGTACGGGAATTTGGGAACGGTTATGGGACGGGACGGAACGGTATGAAACGGGACGGGAATTATGCCCATGCAACACCACATATTATGGAGCAAGAGACTTTGCTTATTCCGATTTTCCCGTTGAGTCTGTTTGGGATATGAACGCTATGAGATCTATACGCCGGTGATTTGTCCGTTAGGATGGCCATGGGCCATATAGCTATGGGTTGGGTTCTTTATGTTTTTTTTTTGGCATTTCCGAAGTTACTTTTAAGTTTCTTAACGAAATTTGAGTTGTTGTTCCAAAAAAAATAATTACCCATTCATCTATTCCATTTGCGTTTGCTTTGATAGTTTTGTTATAATTTTGGTTATGTTTGATCTATTTTATATTTGAATAGATATTTATTGGTTTTATTTACGAATGTATATTTATGTGTCGCTTAGTATTCTGGTATTTCTGAATTTGGTATAACGGTGATTGGCTTTCTTATTAATTTTGATGATATAGTTTATTGACTGTCAAGATAGTATGGAAGTCGGTCCTCTAGGTTTTCATTTTTCTTATATCCAAAAAATAGATGGTGGTTATGTAATGCTTTAAAATGTGTTAGTTTAAATATCATTTCTGTTGGTTTATGATCGGTTTACGCCCATGATTTGGGATTATACCGAACCGGTTTAATCAACCGATAGTTATGAGGTGTTAACATTCATAACCCTTCCCAAGCAACATGTCTCTTCTCTTTGTAACTCTTCATGTCTTTGTCTATAAAAGAGACATTTGTAAGAGACATGAGACAAAAGTAAAACAAGTAACTGCCCGACAGTTACAAGGGAGAATTGTAGAGAGAAAGTAAAACGTTCTAGAGAGAGTAAAACGTTCTAGAGAGAGAAAGCTTCGAGAGATCAACCGGAAGGGCACTTGAACGGTGACTAGTGGTTGATTTCCGTTCGTGATCTCAGCCCCGACTCTCTGCGTCAATTCTTTGTTGAATCCGAACCAAATTCGTCATCAAACCGGCCAAGGTATGTGTTCCGGTTTAACGCTTCCACATATAAGTTTGACATTGGTTTCAGAGCATTAGGTTTCGGTTCTGGAATGTTTCGGTTCTTAGTTAACATGTAGAATGTGTTATTTGTGTTAGTTTCGCTCATTCATGATGAATTGAATTTTTTTTGGTTATGTAAGGAATGGTTGCAAATGGTAACTTCGTGATTCGTTGATGAAATAAATTGAAACTTTGCATAAATGTCCTTCATATTCACTTGAATGTTTCTGGAAATTATCATATTGAGAACCGAAACATATTGCATGAATTTAGATAAATTTTAAGTAAACCGAATTGTTTTGTTTCGCCCATATCTCTCTGGTCGATTATCGGAATCGTGCGATTTTGGTGTCTATACGTAGATGCTACGATTATCTTTCCAACGGTATATCAAACGTGCGATTTGAGTCCGTATCGAGAGAGATATTGTGGTCGAAAGTTTCGGCCAAAACTCTGTAAAACAATATGCATTGAGGAAGATGATAAACAGTACCGCCACGTGGCAGCGTCTGATTTGTCTGAAAATGCATATTGTGTTTTAATCATAGAATTTGTTTAATAAGTCCAAATTTAAAAATGAAAATTTTGCTAGATTTTTTTTTCTTATGGAGATTAAGAATATGCATATTTTTAAGTTTAAAATTATTATTAATTTTTTTTTAAAATTAAAATTAAATTAAGTTTTAATTTTTTTTTAAAAAAAAAAAAAAAAAAAACTTTGTATGATCATGTTTCATTTGTTGATTCATGTTAGAAAATACATTGATTAAGTGGGAGTTCTAATTTGTTTAGAACTTAAAATTTTGCATGAAACAAATTAATTTATATAATTAGATTATAATATGGGTGATGATTGGGAACATAGTGAACTTTCGATCCTGTATTATGTATCGAGTTATGTTAGATTAGTTTGTGTTCATTGAAAAGTTATGAATTATGTGTTAATATTATGCAAATAAATGAATGTCTCTAAATGTTCAAGCAGGAATGGCTTCTGCTTGTAAGAACATTATTGCTGAGCTCAATCGAGGTGACAAACTGGATGGTGAAAATTACGATATTTGGTATCGTAAAGTCCAGTATGTACTCGAAGAGCAAGAGGTTAAAGAGACTCTTTTCCATCTCATGGAAGAGCCTGAGCAGGGTACTACAGCTCAACACAGGAGAGATCAAGAGGCATATGTTGCCTGGAAAAGGAAGAATAGCATTGCTCGCATTACGTTGCTGAGTTGTATGCAAGAGGATCTAATGTGTGAGTTTGAGGAGTATGAAACTGCAAAAGGCATGTGGGAGGCCTTGAAAGAAAAGTTTGGTACCACATCGGCTACCAAACTAAGGAGACTTAATCAAAGGTTTAATGACTATAAGAAGCGCCCAAATCAATCAATGAGGCAGCATCTTAGATTCATGTCAAACATGATTAGAGAGCTTAAGACTGCTGGTCAGATTATGTCTGATGAACAGCAAGTACAAGCTGTTCTCCGCTCATTACCTGAAAGTTGGGACCATATGAAGGTTCAGATGACACACAATGTCAATGTGAAAACATTTGAAGACATATCACGTCATCTTGAGTTAGAGGATGAGCGCCTAGAGGCAGCAAAACCCTTTAATGAGGCCAACTTCACGAGTTCGAGCTCAGGTTCGAAACGCAAGAGAGGTAACAAGGGAAACAAGGCTCCTGATCAACCTGATCCTAAGAGACAAAAGAAATTTGCCAAGCGTGGCAAACGTGGAGGAAAGAAGGATAAGACCAAAATAAAATGCTACAATTGTGGCTCAATGGGTCACTTTGCTCGTGAATGCACTGAGGCAAAGAAGGTATTATCTTTTGACTCTACTTGTAAATATGCTTATGTTTCTAGTTGTGCAATGATTGCTGAATCTCATCCTTTGTGGATTGTAGACTCAGGAGCAACAGACCACGTAGCTAGAAATCGAGAAGCATTTGTGGAGTATCGGCGATTACCTAAAGGTGCAAGATGGTTGTACGTGGGGAATAACTCCAAAGTTCCAATACTGGGTATTGGCACATGCCAGCTACACATGCGTGGTGGGAGAACCCTTATCTTACATGATGTCTTGTATGCTCCTGAAATTCGCCGGGACCTTGTCTCTGTTTTAACTTTACTTAAGTTAGGATTTGGTTTGAACTTCCATGATATGTCTTTAAACATTTCTCTAGGATCTATGTTATATGGTTCTGGTTATGTTTGTGATGGTTTCATTGTACTCGATTGTACTACAAACTTTACTAGTAGTAATGTTGATCGTTGTTTTTCATTTGTCACAAGTTCTACTCATATTGAACCAAATGTGTGGCATGCTAGACTTGGTCATATTGGTGTCGACCGAATGAATAGATTGGCTAGAGAAGGTCTTTTAGGCTCTCTCGCCCGAGTTGATCTTGACACATGTGAACCATGTTTAGCTGGAAAAGCAAAACGGAAACCATTTGGAAAAGCAATGAGAGCTGAATTTCCATTGCAAGTAATCCATTCAGACATTTGTGGTCCGATGAATGTGAGGGCGAGGCATGGAGCTTCATATTTCATCACTTTTATAGATGATTTCACTCGATTCGGGGTTGTGTACCTTATTTCTCATAAGTCCGAAGCATTAGAGTGCTTTAGACGATATGTCATTTTGGTCGAAAATCAGTTGGAGAGGACGATCAAATGTTTGAGAACGGATCGAGGTGGTGAATATTTATCTGACCAGTTTAAATAACTGTGTGATGAAAAGGGTATTGTCAGACAATTGACAACACCTTACACCCCGCAACAAAATGGTGTAGCGGAAAGAAGAAACCGAACGCTTCTTGAAATGGTGTAGCGGAAAGAAGAAACCGAACGCTTCTTGAAATGGTTAGGTCCATGATGGCGCAAGCGAATCTCCCAGTTTCGTATTGGGGTGATGCATTGTTGACTGCTGCCTATATACTTAATCTAGTGCCCTCCAAATCTGTTACTTCTACCCCTTATGAATTATGGAAGGGAAGAAAACCCAATTTAATGCATCTAAGACCTTGGGGGTCTGCTGCATTTGTTCGCGATACTGCACATCCTCATGGAAAATTGGGTCCAAGAGGGAAAAAGTGTATCTTCATAAGATACTCTGACCAATCTAAAGGTTATGTGCTTATCGGCGAACAATATGATAAAAGTGTAACAGAAATCGAATCACGAGATGTTACGTTCTTGGAAAATGATTTTCCTCGAAGAGGAGAGATTGCTAGGGAATTCCATCTTCAAGAGATGGTTGACCCAACTAATGTTTCTCTTACTAACCAATCTGTGGAAGTTGGTGAAAGTTCACGAGATGAAACATACCAATTTAGTGGGAGAGATACATTGGTTAATGATTCTTTTGGGAAAGAATCACATGAATATGAGGTTCGTAGAAGCGAACGTGGAAAAGTTCCTCGACGTCGTTTTGAAATCGAAGGGGAAGCTTTTATGGTTGCTTCGGTCGATGCCTTCGAACCCAGATCAGTTCATGAGGCTCTCTCTTCTCCAAACTCTGAAAAATGGAATGATGCAATAGGAGAAGAACTAGAATCTATTAGGGTAAACCAAGTATGGGACTTGGTTGATCTTCCACCAGGACGTCGGGCGATCGGAAACAAATGGGTTTTCAAGATCAAACGAAAGGCGGATGCATCCATTGATAGGTATAAGGCTCGCTTGGTAGCGAAAGGATATACCCAACAAAAAGGTATAGACTATGAGGAAACGTTCTCTCCAGTGGTGAGGTTTGCCTCAATTCGCCTTATTCTAGCCATAGTTGCCGGATTGGATTTAGAATTACATCAAATGGATGTTAAGACTGCGTTTCTTAACGGGGAGCTAGAAGAAGAAATTTACATGGAACAACCTGTGGGTTTCATTGTAGAAGGCCATGAGCAGAAAGTTTGTAAGCTCAAACGTTCAATATATGGTCTAAAACAATCTTCTAGGCAATGGTATCTTCGTTTTCATCGAGCTATAATATCTTATGAGTTTACGATGATTAACGAAGACCATTGTGTCTATGTCAAGAGCATAGGACAGTCCTTTGTAATTCTGTCTCTATATGTTGACGACATCTTGTTGGCTGGAAACGATATGGAGTTTCTAGTAACCATTAAGCAATGGTTATCATCTCATTTTGAGATGAAAGATATGGGAGAAGCTGATTATGTACTTGGTGTTAAGATACACCGAGACCGATCGAGGAAATTGTTAGCTCTTTCACAAGAGTTATACATTCGTACAATCCTCGAAAGGTTTAAGATGCATGATTGTAATCTCATTGATACTCCAATCGCAAAAGGTGAAGGCCTAAGCCTTGATATGTGCCCTAAAACCGATAATGAGAAAAAGGAGATGGAAGGAGTCCCATACTCTAGTGCTGTGGGAAGTTTGATGTACGCTATGATGTGTACCCGGCCGAATATTTGTTATGCTGTTGGCTTGGTAAGTCGTTACCAGTCAAACCCCGGGAAGAAACACTGGATGGCGGTGAAGAGGATCCTTAGATACTTGAAAGAAACTATGGACTATTCTTTGTGTTATCAAGGAAGTGATTTACGCTTAACGGGCTATACGGATGCCGACTGGGCTGGTGATTTAGATGAGCGTAGATCAACTTCAGGATACGCTTTCTTGCTAAGTGATGGTGCCATTACTTGGAGTAGCAAGAAACAAAGTTGTACAACTTTATCCACAATGGAAGCTGAGTTCATTGCATGTTCAGCATCAGTTCAAGAAGCTGTATGGCTGAGGAGGTTCTTACAAAGCTTACAAGTCACTAAAGAGGCTTCGTGTCCTGTGACTATTCATTGTGATAGTCAAGCTTGTATTGGTTATGTGAAAGACCCCAAGTATCATGGTAGGACCAAACACATTGAAATCAAACATCAGTTTGTGAGAGACATTGTGGCAAAGAAAGAGGTGGTCCTAAAGTACATTTCTACGCACAAGATGGTAGCTGATCCGATGTTTATCTTGCTCATGTTCGAGCTCTAGGTTTGCGTAGAATTTGATGTATGTACTAATGGTGCTTTGCCATTTGACATTGTATTTATGTTTGAATATTTATATATATGAAGATATTTTCAGACATAGTTTATGATGGTCATTTTTATTGTTTTTGCATACTCACACATAAATATGTAAGGAATGTCAACAAGTTGGAGATTGATTCACTCACATGAATAATCGCCTTAGTTTTCTTAGTGAAAAGCTAAGATGAGATATGATGAGTCTGGCACTAGTGGGAGCTTGCCTTATAGTTCTTATCAAATATCGCCTTGATAAAGAGTCAAGATGAGATATGCTCATTGAGATATCGATCATGATTAACCCAGAATCATGAATACTTGGAAGAGCTGGATAAGTACATAATCATGCGCTAGATAGCGAGCTCATAGTAGCTTGATCCACATAGTAGTATTTGGTTTAACCAATTGACATATGCTCTTTAAAAAAAAAAAAAAAAAAAAAAAAAGAGTTAACTGCCATGGCATGTAAGTCATACCACATGTGCTAGTACGACCATATAGGAAGCAAGTGATATTTTATTTGTAATCCCCATCACTCGCAATGTGAGTTCCTATTAACCTTATTATGGTTTCAAGCGGTTACCCTTGAACTTTCGTCTATGTTCTTGAAGGGATAAGCTAATGTTCGCTACTTTAGTATGTATTCCGATGGTGATGGAATAATTAGCCTTATGGGACATGCTAGGAAAGCGGTTATTTGGAACAGATGGGCATGAGTACGGAAGGGAAAACTATTTGGTTTTACATTGACATATGTGCTTGCTGGCCAGCCACTATATCGCTCAATTGGAGTTTGAATATAGTGAACACATGATGTGAAATGTCTAACATATGCTATAGGGATAAGATATGTTGAGATTGATGTAAAACATAAATAAGTTTGGGGAACAGCGAGACATGCTGAAATGCAAATATTTTATTTAGGGTTGTAGCAGTTATGTATCCTTAACAGGTGCATAGTTTAGCTCCCATGTGCAGGTGTACTCGCAAGGGTCGCACGGTTCATTTGCCGTATGATTTCCGAATTATGAATCTCGATCTTAAACTCTCTGAATTGTCTAATAAACATTATGCTCCATATCATGTGCGAGTGGGAGATGTTGGTTTATGATCGGTTTACGCCCATGATTTGGGATTATACCGAACCGGTTTAATCAACCGATAGTTATGAGGTGTTAACATTCATAACCCTTCCCAAGCAACATGTCTCTTCTCTTTGTAACTCTTCATGTCTTTGTCTATAAAATAGACATTTGTAAGAGACATGAGACAAAAGTAAGACAAGTAACTGCCCGACAGTTACAAGGGAGAATTGTAGAGAGAGAGTAAAACGTTCTAGAGAGAGAAAGCTTCGAGAGATCAACCGGAAGGGCACTTGAACGGTGACTAGTGGTTGATTTCCGTTCGTGATCTCAGCCCCGACTCTCTGCGTCAATTCTTTGTTGAATCCGAACCAAATTCGTCATCAAACCGGCCAAGGTATGTATTCCGGTTTAACGCTTCCACATATAAGTTTAACAATTTCTTCAGTTGTTTTTATAGTTGTGATGTTTTTTCCTTTTTTATTTGTTGTTAAAAATGCACGTGTTTTATTTTTGGATTTGTATGTAGAGATTTACAGATGTTATGTTATTGATGTTGGACTCAACCCCACACTCACACGAAAATAGGGTTTTTAAAAAACACCTAAATTTGATTTAGATAGTAGTTTCAACCGATAAATATTTTAGTAATCCCTAAAGTTATAAATTGTGATTTCATTGCCGTAAAGTGAGGAATAGTCTACAGTCTATGTTAGATGAATCTAAATGATATTTTTTTCCCTGTGGTATGTAAATATTATCATTAGTAAACAAATATTATTGTTCATCTCCGAATTTTGTTAGATTGTTTTGGTTAAATATTTTTTAATGTGGTTGATGGTTTTGAAATGTTGATGAGTGTATTGTCATTTCAATATTTTCGATTGAAAGCTTTGTCATATTTGAGTGTATTGTCAATTCAAGATTTTCAATTGAAAGCTTTGTCATCTTTTACTTATCACTTACAGTGTTCTATTGTGTAATGAATCTTCTGTTTTTGCAGAGATTATTCTTCTTGGTTTTATCCCTAGCAAACACATGCACTGGCTGTTTCACCTCTCGAATCGATCATTTCAGAAAATCGTATTTTGATTTTAGTATTATTATAGATTCGATTACTATTCGATTTAAGAAAAGAAATTCATTTGCATTAATTTTGATTGGTCAGCGGGAGAGGTGGTATCGGAAATTTTGGTTTGACCGGTCTCATGCATTAATTTTAATTCATTGCCTTTCCCGAAAGCCTAAAGCTTCTCCCAATATCGACTGTTTTAGTCGTCTGCCTCATTTTTGTTTTTTCTCTCTTAACCTTTTTCCCTAGAAGTCATGTCGGAAAGCTCGGCTGATTCTTTGCAGTTTCATCCGGATTTTGTTCCAAGGGGTTTGACACTACCAGATGTGTTACAAAACGAAAATTGCTTGGCAATATGCGAAGAGTCCAACATCTTCGTTACAAAGGTATGTATTTTGACCATTTTTATAGGTTTTTGTATATGCATGTTAGGTTTTGAAAATTTATTTTGAAAATTAGGATCCGTAGATCTGTGTATAGCGTTAGCTCTTATCTTCCTTTCGGGTTGTAGGATATGTGGTTAATGTACCATTTACGTTGATGGATTGCAAGTTTGAGGAGTTGAGAGTATGTCAATCTAAGATTTGGTTCATTTTTTGAATTTGACTTGTATAGTCGGTTTGATTTGATTCTTGTGATGAGATCATGGACTTTGGTTTGCTTTTCCATATTGTAGTGGTTTCAGCGGTGAAACCAAAAAATTGATTCGAGTATATTACTTTCTTTGTTTATGCTTTAGTGGTCGGAATAGTTGTTGCTACCGATTTACGGATTGCCTTTGTTCGGTTACTAATCGATGTTCTTGCATGTATTTGTTCTCTGTTTGTAGCTTTGTACGGCGCATACTAAAGCCTGCGATGAACTAGAGAGGATCCGTAAGAAGAGACAAGACCTCAAAGATAAGCTGGTGGATCTGGAGTACTACGAGATGGAGACGGTGTATGAGATCAGACTTTTGGAGTCTCCATGTACTGAGTGGAAGAAAAACCAGCTTGACGAATGGATTGCGCCGATACCAAAGATAGTCGATGTTGTGAATGAACGTGATTGAACTTATAACGTGTTATGCAGTACTTTTGTTGTATTTAAGACTTTCTAGATGAAGTATCCTCTAAATTTTTATGCTTCGGTTATGTATTGTAAGACTATTTTAATAATTGTTTCTAAGACTCTCAAAATGAAGGCATCCTTTAAACTCTTATTCTTAAGTTATGTATTGTAAGACTTTGGATTTATAAAGACTATTATGTTTTGTGTCAATTTCTGATGTTACGAAGACTTTTCTTGTCTACTCTTCATTGTATCTTACCGTTTGTAATTTGGGTTGATGTCTTGGCAAGTTTGTTATGCATCTATAAAAAGTTTGTTAATTCTGACTATTATTGCACCAATGCCACCCATACTAGATGTTGTCACTCATAGAGACTGATCGTTTGTGATCGAAGTAGGTTAATCACCTATTATGCATTAACTTCGTCTGTTATAAGACTTTGTCTTTTGAATATCTTTTAGACTTTTCTCTTTATGTTGTGATAGTTATATATTTTGTAAGACTGATACTCTACCTTTGTCTATAGAATCTGTTCCCCATGCTTTTTATGGTCAAATTTGGTTTGTCTCTTCTTAATTAAATCGATTCCAAAGTGAAAGGGTTAATGCATGTTGAATAATTTATACTTTAGATAAACTTTGATTTATTAGTTTTTGTCTACATGGTGCTCATATGGTTTGTTTCTTAGGTGTGAATATGCTACAAAGATGATATATACTACATATATTCATGTTAGTCCAACTACTATAAAGATGCATTATTACATGAGATATGATCAAAGATTTGTATTGGTCCAAATTTGTGTTTTTATTAATACATATTTAATAATTTAGATTATCGTTTGCTATTATAAGGATATGTTATCACCTAGATCCAAAGTAATACCTAATTTGTTTTATGTATAAATCGTACTAATATGTGTTTTTTTTTTAAGTAAAATTTCTTATATATACATGTGTGTAGGCTTGCGTTTTTTACCATGGCTAATTTAGTTTGTGATGCTGCCATAGGTCGTATGAACAGTTGGTCGTTCGTGTTCCCGATTTAGATCCATCTCGATATTTTTGGAGAATGGAAGCAATGGTGGTTCGAATGTTCAAGCAATCTGATATATATGGTGAAACGGTCGAGCTCATATTATCCGATGAGAAGGTATTTAAATTATTTCTTCGTATTTACTTCTCTTTTGTTAAATATATTGTCTAATGACTGTTTTAATTGTTTATAATTATCAAGGGCCATAAAATACAAGCTTCCATAAGAGAGGAATTAATGGTTCCTTCTTTGTTAGAGATTCGTGAAAGTTATTGGTTGATAATCATTGATTTTGATCTTATTCCCGTTACCGGAGAGTTTAAGGTTGTCAAACATGAATTTAAGATCGTTTGGAAATCCACGACTTATTGTTCTAAGAACTCAGCTAGGTCTTCTTCAAATTTCTTTTCTTTCGTAGATATTGATGTTGCAAAGAGTGGAGCCTGTGACCCAACTTTCTCTATAGGTTTGTAAACTGAAGTGATCACTATTGGATTATTATCTTTTGCTGATAACTTTTTTTTGTTTAAATGTAGATTTGATAGGTAGGGTATTAAATGTTGGTGATTTTAGTGGTCGACAAAAACAGTCTCTTGGCTACAATCATGGATATATCTCTTTTGATATTGTCGATCATTGGTATTGATTTTTGTCATGGTTTGGTAATTTTGTACCTATAATGAGAAGACTCCTGCCTTTAACAAACTATTTTTGTTACTGTCTAGGGGATGTTCTCTACCATGTCGGATTTCAAATGAATATGCTTATAATTTTCTTACTGAGTTGACTAATTTGCCAGCCGATGGTGTTACTATATGCATCATACGTTTTGCAAAGATTCAATGTATAAAAGGTTAAAATTTTGTCTATAGTTTGTCTCTTCCTTTTAAAACCATTTTCCTAATATTACATTATAGTGTGATAAATGGTTAATGTTTTGTTTTCGTAGATATTTGGACCGTGGTGGTTAATTGTGATGCTACGAAGGTTCTAATAAATCCATGTTACCAGAGGTGTGCGCAATAACATATAGCATAGTTAAATGCTTTAAAAAGGAAATCAACACAACTCGCTTCTAAGACAAGAATCAGAAGAAATATTGTTTATTGCATATTTATGGAAGTCATTGGTACTATTTCATAGTATTTAAGCAATTATATCTCTTTTTACGTGATTTATTATTAGCACCTATTGTTTTTCTTTTACATATGGTATTAATCATAGACATTACCTCTAATTATGATTTTGGTCTATACTTTCCCATGAAATTGTTAATCGCCATTATTTTGATAGTTGATTGTTTATGGTATTAAAGTGTTATTGCTAGATGATATATAAATAAGCATTTTGATCACATTCAGCTAAATTATTCTATGGTGTAATTTCGATATGTTTTTTTTAAGTTTGAATTTTTGGAAGTCTTTTTAGGTATTTTTTTTTCTTCTGCAGTGTTGATTGTGAAATGTTGACTACATGCATTGGTTGTTTCCATGTGTGCATGTGACGGAAATCAGTGGTAGTGAATTTGTGAAATATACACTTTATTTATCATCTATTTATTTTGTGTATTTATAATAACTATTTAGAAAAGAGAGGTACCGAATTCTTAATGTGAGTAAACTATGGATGCATGAATCTAATAGCAATTATTTTAAATTCCAGATTTGCAATGGATTGTATGAATCTAAAGATTTCATCACGGAACATTACCCATATTTCGTGATTATAACGAAAGTTCATGAATATATTTATATATACACGTTTTAAAAAAACAATAATAAAAAGCATTATCATCAATTAAATAATAGTTATGATATCTATAACAAATCTAAGATATATAGCAAAAACGTGTATTTTTATCAATTATCTCTACAATTATGATATCTAGGGCAGATTCACGTAATGGTAAGAAGGAAACTATTCGGATTCCCTTTATTAAAGGGAAGAAAATAAAAAAACGGTTATATATACCGGTTATATATACCACCATCTTCTAGGGTATTCACCCACAAAAAAAAAAAAGAATATCAAAGGTTTTCCGATACACTATTCTCTGTATTCTCAATCTTCAATTAACAATGCTTCCACAACACATCGTTTCAGAGTTAGACCGTTACAAGATTGGTTGGAGAATCAGGGTTAAAGTCTTGAGGAAGTGGTACATATACAAAGCGAATTCCGTCGATACTCTTGAACTCATTCTTTGCGATGACTAGGTTAGCTCCGCTAAAACTAATACTTGGATCTAGCGTTTTGATATTGAACCAGTTTTTATAAATGAATATGTTTGTAATTTGTATTGTTAGAACTATGAATATACACTCCTTCGTATGTGGATAAAATTAAAGTTGGTGTTTTTTATATGGCAAGGGACGAAAATTCATGCTACGGTCCTTAAGGAACACATGAGAAGATTCCAAGATATACTATGTGAATCGGAGTGGAGAATCATTACTTTTTTCACCGTTCACAATGCAATTGGGATCTCCAACGTTGTCCGCAACAATGACAAGATCGTGTTTCTTGAAGGAACGATTGTAGATCCGACCAATTATGTCAACGGAGATCACTTTTTTTCTTTTGTTGATTTTGATTCGATTCTACGCGGGTATCCATTGCGGCACTACCTAATCGGTAATCCACTCTTTATGTATAAGTATGACCCTCTGTATTTCTTTAAATTTTATGGCTAATTTTAAATGACCATCTTGATTATAGAGTTGATTGGACGGGTTATCCATGTTGGTGATATAGAGGAAGTGTATCATTCTGGAAACGGACACTACATTGGCCAACTTTTTTTTACACTAGCTAACGAGAGGTACGTAATTAGAGTACATGTCATGTTCATTCGGTTGATTTGTAAGTTAAATGCATAATTATATGATATTTTTTTAAAAGCAACACACGGATTAAGTGCATTGCGTGTGGAGACAAAGCTTACGCGATCAAAGATAGTTTGGACAATGTTGTACGTGACGAAATTGATGTGTGCATCTTGCGATGGTGGAAGATTGATATTATAAGTGGTATTAGAATGCTTCACCTATGTTTAACTAAAATATTGCTCATGCCTAATGTTTTCGTTTGTCTATAACACAAGTTTTATGCGTTTTGTTTGAAAGGCACTGATATTCATGCATACGAAGACTGTAGCGAGCTCTTGATCAACCCTCCCATCGAAGAAGCTACTCGGTTTAGAGCAAGGTAGGAGCTATCTACAATATGGTTGCATGCTCGATTTCAGATTACTCTCTGTTTTATTTTTAACATTTTATATGTTCCCCATATTGTAGGCTCAGGGACATCGATTTGAACGGCGGTGACTGAGGAGAAAGATTTGATAATGTGGATGGTCTTGGTGTTCTTTTCTCATTTGGAATTTTAGTTTTATGTTTTTGAATTTGCTCTGTTTTTTTTTTTGTGATTTTGGTTCTTGCGTATTACAATGTTATGTTTTTATCAACCAATCAACTAATCGTTTAAGTAATCTTTGCCTTTTTTTCCCGCTTATACAAAGCTATGAAATAATTAACCTTCATCTCAGTTTCTATATGACCTGAATTGTTTTACAAATGGTATAAGAAAATGATTTTTTTTATAAAGTCGAACATGGATCAAGATTCATTCTAACAATTACATATGGAAGTGCGGGACTAAAACCAGAGATGCAACCGGTTTGGTAAAAATGTATATTAGTAGAATAACGCATCAAGATATTTATAACGTAAAAAATTAGTAACAGAACATATGCTGATAAGTTCATTATGTGCCGATTTAATTTGAGAACGTAGTTTTTGTCTCAAACCTGTATATGTTTCATACATGATAAATAAAGCATGGTTTCGATATAATGCTTTCTTTGAGTTATAGCATATTCTTTTAATCATGTAGGTTTTGATATGTTCCTAGATTCTGACTCCAATGCAGTTGTCATCGTCTAATTAATGTTTTTGCCAGACGATGATATGAAATGTATCAAAGTAAAGGTGGTTCCATCGAGATTACGATTTTCCAATACGTCGGAAAATTGGAACGATGACCTTTATTTTCACTCATGTTTGTAATTTTGCTAGATTTTTAAAGTTTTTTTTATTGTGGATTGTCCATTTTATTTGAGTTCGATATAGATTTGAAAGAATGGACAATTTTCATTCTGAAATATTCATATCCGGTAACTTTTTCTTATAGATACTTGCAACTGTAATTTTGGTTTATTTATTTACTTTTTAGTTTTATATCACACTATTGTTTTTTATGAGTCTAAATTTTATATTTTGTTATAGGCGCGTATGCATGTTTCTTCGGTTAGTTTTATTTACATGTACCATGTGTTTTTAACTTAGTTTCTTGATTATTATTCTTTGATGTTATTGTCGTTTTATTTTATAGTTTGTGCTTATTTAAACAAAACAATAGTCAATTAGTACCAATGTCTGTTATAGGAAAACATGCAAATAGTCCATTTGAAATGGTGTTTTTACGCATATTCACAGACGGCAAAGTCCAATTCTATAGTGAGATATCAAGTATTACGGTCTTTGTTTAGTTTCTATTTTTCAGGTTTTGAGAATCAGGATTTCTATTCCTAGATATGGTATCCCTTTTGTACGTAAATCTTTGTGTTTTGTTCTAGAAGTGATTGTTAATAAAATTCCCATATAAAAATGGAATTAGATAAATACATAAGTTATAGATATCTATATATTAACTAATAGATATCTATATCTATATATCTATACGGTATTCTCCCATAGTTATCTTTGTTCTTTATTATATGTTTTAAAATTTGTGCATATTCTATATATTCTGAATTGTTATTATAGAATATGAAACGACCCGACCCGTTTTTTTTTTTTTTTTTAACATACAAACCTTGGTCTCGGACTAGCATTCTCATAAATGCTATCCTCAACAACCAAGCAAAGCACAGAACGAAACAACAGTAGATAACTAAAACAATAAACCAATTAAAACAATTCCACTAAAATAACCGGTTCAACTACAATTCCAAACAATAGGTTCCACAAACCAGCAACCTAACAGCCATTCTAAAACGATAAAAGCAAAACAACCCAAAGCACGAAACTCGAGATCCTAGATCATCTCCCTCTTCGTAGCCATGATTCCACGATCACATTTTGCCTTTACCTGCATCACATGGGAAAAAGAGATGCGTGAGTATTATCATAAATACTCAGTGAGACGGTCATCCCATCTACGACTGCGCACTCAGGCACGATGGAACCGCTCAGGCAAACATACAACAAACAAGCACACAAAACATAACCACAAGGCTCAACCACAGCCAACCAGACAGGCTGTCGATCGACACTACCACTAGGTGTCGATCGACACTACCACTAGGTGTCAATCGACACCTTTTGTACATGCCTGTCGATCGACACACCCTCTAGGTGTCGATCGACAACACCTGAACATACCTGTCGATCGACACACCCTCTAGGTGTCGATCGACAGCCTCCGTGCTGGTCTCAGATCGACAAGCCTGCGCAGATTCATGGGAAATCGATCATGATCCTCTCGGATCGATTCCTCCTCTGCGTTTACACGAAACCTGCACAAAAACGACAATCCACACGCAACAAACACAATCCATAGTCTCAAACAAACATCACAAGATCAAATCACAAATTCCAAACCTATCACCAATCAACCGTAACGAATCCACCGGCCTAGAAGCCATGGTCACGCACTCACCTTGAATTAATCGGATATAAACTGATAGAATTGAGGCTAGACACGAAATCCACGACAATCACCACGAATTTTCAATCCAAATTGATCAAGAACTACACCCTATTCCACAAAACTCTCAAGAACAAAAGAAACTTCTCTAAGACTTCTTTTCTCTGATTTTGGGACTTCTGTTCGATCAGAATGCAGCCAAAAACCTATAAATAAGGAACCTTAAGTTCCCCAAACCGGCCCGGTCCAATCGAACGACTTTAATCGAACCAGAAAAACCGACCTAAGAAGACCCTGTCGATCGACAAACACCACGTGTGTCGAACGACAGCCCTTAATGAGCCTGTCGATCGACATACATCATGTGTGTCGATCGACAACCTCTCCATTTTCTCAAAAATGGATCACGGGTGTCACAATTCTCCCCCACTAAAACTGGATTCGTCCTCGAATCCTCAAACAGAGCCCACAGAGCTAACCACCTGGCCAACCTGCCAGTAATACCGGAGACTACATCTCCCAGACCCTCTCGAGGCTCACATCCGTCGTATGCACATAGACCCATCTCAGACATTGATTGCCCATACCTCATAACTCATAACCACCATCTAGCTCTCGGGATCGTCACCCCTCAGCTTTTGGTGCCTAGTACCAACCAACCTCAGTCCGTGCAGTGCTGACGGTGTTTGATACCAACCATCTCCACACCTCAAACCATCAAGACACACAGTCTATCAAGCTCTCGGTATGCAGGGATCTCACTATCCCCTGGAGAGACGAATCTCTCAAAGATCTGCCAGAGGTCGCAACCTCCCAAACTATCCCCATACCCTCACGCTCTCAGTCCTCGCAGTCGTGACGAACGATCGGTATGCAGGAAACCCACTGTTCCCCGGAGAGACGCATCTCTCAAGATCTGCCGGAGACTCATCTCCAAGAAAGAACCAATGTCTATCTCTGAGCTACGCAATCAATTCCTAACGTCTATAATGCACCTCTGACCGGAACTACCGCCCAAGGTCTCCACATGATACTCCCAACCCGGAATACCATCACAACATGATCATCGGAGACTCCCACCGGAACTGGCAATTCTATTAACAATAAAACTTCCATTTCGAGATTCTCTAACCACAACACATGACTAACAAGTCATAAACATAAGAATGCTCATCTTATTAAACTGGAAAAATGTCATAATCATTACAACTTAATGAAAATACATAGTCCATAACCAAAAAACACTCACCACACACGGTGATCACAACTCAAAACTGAAACTGAAAACCGCAAAGAAAAACAAAATAACTCTTCGGCTTGCTTCTCAAACCACTTCCTGAATTTCGCTTTCATCTTTGCCTCCGGTTCCCAAGTCTCCTCCTGAACACCGTCACAGTCCTACAAAACTCTCAACAACGGCACTCTCTTCAGGCGCAGAACCTTGATACTTCTCTCAAGAATCCTAACCGGCCTCATCCCAAAAGTCAGATTAGGCTGAAGATCTGCAGGAATCGTCACTACTACCTCCTTAGATGCATGCAAACATCTCCTGAGCTTCGAAACGTGAAACACATCATGGAATTTCTCCATGATCGGAGGCAGCTCCAACCGATAAGCAACTGGTCCCACATGTTCCACCACCAGGAACTGACCCATGTACCTCGTACTGGGCTTATCCTCGGATATGGACTTGTTCAGACCCCGCATCATAGCCATCTTGAGATACACTCGATCTCCGACTGCAAACTCCAACTCTTTTCTCCTCCTATCGGCATAACTCTTCTGCCGATCCTGAGCCTCTTTCATGTTCAACTTTACAACACGGATCTTCTCCGTCGTCTATTGAACAAAATCAGCTCCATAGATGCTCCGCTCCCCCACTCGGGTAAAACATAGCGGAGTACAACATGGCCTCCCATACAACGCCTCAAAAGGAGCCATACCAATACTCGCCTGAAAACTGTTGTTATAAGCGAATTCCACCAAACTCAAGTGATCCACCCAATGACCAAACCAATCTAGCACACACATCCTCAACAGATCTTTAAGTGTCTGGATCATCCTTTCGGACTGCCCATCCGTCTGCGGATGATTAGCTGTACTGATGTGCCCCTTAGTGCCCATCTCTGAAGCAAACCTCGGACCTCAGCTCGCTGGCACACCATGCAACCTCACAATTTCCTTCACATACTTCTTAGCCAAGACCTCAGCTCCATCTGTCTTCTTAATGGCCAGAAAATGTGCTGACTTAGTGAGTCGATCCACAATCACCCAAATCGCGTCATAGGTCCGAGAAACCGACAACCCTACCATGAAATCCATGGTAATCATGTCCCACTTCCACTCGGTAATGGGTAAACTCTGCAATAAGCCACTAGGAACCTGATGCTCAGCCTTCACCAGCTGACACACATTGCAAGCTGCAACCCAATCTGCCACATCTCTCTTCATCCCGACCCAATGATAATACCGTTTCAGATCCCGATACATCTTAGTCGCTCCCGGATGAATCGAAAACTTACTCGCATGAGCCTCTCTCAGAATTTCCTGCCTCAAGTCCTCATTCTTAGGAACGCAGGCTCGTCCATGCACTAAGATAGTCCCATTAGCAGAAACCTGATACTCGGAACCAGCAGCCTTAGAGAGATCTAACAACACCTGATCCTTTTCCTGAGCTGCTCGGATCCTGCTCAAAAGATCCGCCTGATCCGCTGCTTCTAACCTCAACGGTTCCTCTGAAGTAACACACAACCTCAAGGTACTAAGTATGCTCACCAGATTCTCCACATCCCGCTCCTGAGATGAATCATACCTTCTTCGACTAAGAGCATCTACTACAATGTTAGCCTTACCCGGATGGTAAACAATGTCCAAGTCATAATCAGCCAACAACTCTGACCACCGCCTCTGTCGTACATTTAAATTCTGCTGAGTAAAAATGTACTTCATATTATGATGATTAGTGAACACCTAAACTCTGCCACCATACAGATAAGACCTCCAGATTTTCAACGCGAAGATCACTGCCGCCAGCTCCAAGTCATGAACATGATAATTGTCTTCATGCTTCCTCAACTGCCTCGAAGCATAAGCAATCACCTTACCCTGCTGCATCAGCACACAACCCAAACCAACTCCCGAAGCATCTGTGTACACCACATAAGGCTTCAAGCAACGCCAATACTGGTGTACTGGTCAACATCGTCTTCAGCTTCACGAAACTCAGCTCACAATCAGCAGACCACACGAAAGGAACATCCTTCCCTGTCAGCTTCGTCATAGACTGAGCCATACTCGCAAAACCTTTAACGAATCACCGATAGTAACCTCCCTACCCAAGAAAACTCCTGATCTCAGTAGCATTCCTCGGTCTAGGCCAATCTCGGATAGACTGAATCTTCGCCGGATCCACGGAAACTCCCTCTGCAGAAACGATGTGACCCAGAAATCCCATCTCTCTCTGCCAGAAACTACACTTGCTCAACTTCGCAAACAGCTTCTGTTCCCGCAACTTCTCCAGAACTCTCCTCAGATGCACCTCAAGTTCCTCCAGACTCTTGGAATACACCAGAATGTCATCGATGAAGATAATCACGAACTCATCCAGGTATTCCTGGAAAACCCCGTTCATCAACCTCATAAATGCCGTCGGTGCATTCGTCAACCCGAATGACATCACTACAAACTCAAAATGCTCATACCGAGTCCTGAAAGCCGTCTTCCGAACATCTGCCTCATCAATCGGAATCTGATGGTAACCGGATGCCAAGTCAATCTTGGAGAACCAAGTAGCCCCTCACAACTGATCCAACAACTCATCGATTCTCGGAAGAGGATACTAGTTTTTCACAGTGACTCGGTTAAGCCCTCGATAATCGATGCACAACCGGAAACTACCATCTTTCTTCTTCATAAACAACACCGGTTCTCCCCACGGTGAAGTACTTGGTCGAATAAAACCCTTCTCCAACAAATCTTCCAACTGCTTCTTCAGTTCTGCCAACTCTGCTGGAGCCATTCGATAAGGCGCCTTAGACAACGGCGTCGTTCCGAGCTCTAACTCAATTGTGAAAGGATCAAACCGAGACGGCGGTAATCCCTGTAACGACTCAAAGACATCCTTGAAATCATGAACAACCCGAATATCTCTCACAACAACCCCACCAACAGCCTCCGGCATTACAATCGTGGCCAAGTAAGCCTCGCAACCCCTCTCAATCATCGCCTCAGCCTGGACAAGAGATATCACAAAATTACCCGAAGTCGGTCTCACTACTTGATAAACCAACCTACCACCTTCACGTTCAAACACCACTCGACCCCGGTGACAATCCAAATGAACTCTGTACCGATTCAACCAATCCATACCCAGGATAACATCGTACAACTCCACCGGACTAATCACCAAGTCTGCTGGCATCAACTCGCCCGCTACCAAAACATCGACATCCTTCGCCCGGCCATACGTAGCTAGAAATTCTCCTCCAGCAACCATAACCGGTCCAGTCTGCTCACCAGCATCACCCCGAATACCACTTCTCTCAGCATGATCCGGAGTAATGAAGCAATTCGATGCTCGAGAATCAAACAATACGTGGGACTCACACCCGCCCACAAACAAGGTCCCTGTGATCGGCCTTGAGCTCGGCTCACCCGGTGCTACAATAGCTGGTGGACGCTGCATCGCCGCAATCTGATCCAAAGGCTGCACCGCCCCATACTGAGCTTGAAACGACCCGACCCATTTTTTTTTTTTTCACATTAAACCCTTGGTCTCGGACTAGCATTCCCATAAATGCTATCCTCAACAACCAAGCAGACATAAACAGACAACGAGCGGATAACATCAATTAACCAAGAAAAACAATTCCATTAAAACTTAAGATAACCAGTTCCAATAACAAATTCCAATTCAATAAAACCAGCAACCTAGCAAGGTTCTAAAACAAAAAAGGAAATCACAACAACACCCAATGCGAGACCCTAGATCATCTCCCTTTTCTTAGCCGTGATTCCAAGATCACAATTTGCCGTTACCTGCATCACATGAAAAAAAGAGATGCGTGAGTATTATCACAAATACCCAGTGAGGCGGTCATCCCATCTATGACTTCGCACTCAGACGCGATGGATCCGCTCAGGCAAACACGCATCAAACAATCACACAATCACAACAATGGCTCAACCACAGCCCAGACAGGCGGCCTGTCGATCGACACTACCACTAGGTGTCGATCGACACCCCTGCGCACACCTATCGATCGACACACCCACGGTCTCTGTCGATCGACAACTCCAGAAGACCATGTCGATCGACACAACCTCTAGGTGTCGATCGACAGCTCCTCGATCAACTGTCGATCGACACAACCACTAGGTGTCGATCGACAGCTCTCGTGTTGTCCTGTCGATCGACACACCCAAATGCTGTAGATCGACAGGCCGTCACAGATTCATGGGAAATCGATCATTATCCTCTCGGATCGATTTCCTCCTCTGTGATGACACGAAACCTGCACGAAAAACACAATCCAAACATAAATCACAGTCTCAAACAATCCACACAAGATCCAATCAATCAATTCATAACCTACCACCACACAACCCTAACGAATCCACCGGCCTAGAAGCCATGGTCACGCACTCACCTTAGATTTTCGGATAGAATCTGGTAGAACTGAGGCTAGACACGAATCCACTACAATCTCCACAAGAAAACTACTCCAAATCTCTCAAGAAACGAAATCCTAATTCCCAAAAACTCACAGGAAACAGAGAACTCCTCTCAAACTCTGTCTGCTGCGTTTTTGGGACTTTGGTTCGCTCAAATGCGGCCAAAAACCTTTAAATACGAAGCCCTAGGGTTTCCCCAAACTGGCCCGGTCCAATTGAACGACTTAAATCGAACCAGAAAACCAACCAATTCGGGCACCTGTCGATCGACAGACACTAGGTGTGTCGATCGACAGCCCTTAAGAACCCTGTCGATCGACAGCCCTTAAGCACCCTGTCGATTGACAGCCCCTCCATTTTCTCAAAAATGGTTCACGGGCGTCACAATTCTCCCCCACTAAAACCGGATTTGTCCTCGAATCCTCAAACACTACCCACCAAGCTAACCCTTGGCCAACCCGCCAGTAACACTGGAGACTACATCTCCCAGACCCTTTCGAGGCTCACATCCGTCCTATGCACATAGACCCGTCTCAGACATTGATTGCCCATAGCTCATAACTTATAACCACCATCTAGCTCTCGGGATCGTCACCCCTCAGCTCTAGGTGTCTAGTATCAACCCACCTCAGTCCGCGCAGTCCTCACGGTGTTTGATACTCAACCATCTCCACACCTCAACCCATCAAGACACACAGTCTATCAAGCTCTCGGTATGCAAAGATCTGCCAGAGGTCGCAACCTCCCCAAACTATCCCCATACCCTCACGCTCTCAGTCCTCGCAGTCCTGACGAACGATCGGTATGCAGGGAACCCACTGTCCCCCGGAGAGACGCATCTCTTAAGATCTGCCGGAGACTCATCTCCAAGAAAGAACCAATGTCTATCTCTGAGCTATGCAATCAATTCCTAACGTCTATAATGCACCTCTGACCGGAACTACCTCTTCAGGTCTCACATGATATTCCCCTCCTGGAATACCATCACAATCGTGATCATCACAGATCCCCCGGACTATCCCTCATCTCGGATGTCCCTGCAGAGTCTCCCCGGAACTAGACAGTTCTAACCACCGTAAAACTTCTATTCCGAGACTCTCACCCACTCACACACACAAACCGCTAGAGTTCCCCCACCGAAACTGGCAAGTCCTATCCGCAATAAAACTTCCATTTCGGGGTTCTCTAACCACAAACACATGCTCAAAGTCAAAACATAAGAAAAAAACACTTTCTTATTCAACTGGAAAATGTCATAATCATTACAACTTAAATGAAAATATAAAATCCACAACCAAAAACCACACCACACACGGTGATCACAACACAAAACCGAGACTGAAACCCACAATGAAAAACGAATTCACTCTTCGGCTTGCTTCTCGAACCACTTCTTGAACTTCGTTTTCATCTTTGCCTCTGGTTCCCAAGTCTCCTCCTGAATACCGTCACAGTCCCACAAGACTCTCAACAACGGCACTCTCTTCCGGCGCAGAACCTTGATACTTCTCTCAAGAATCCTAATCGGCCTCATCCCAACAGTCAGATTTGGCTGAAGATCTGTAGGAATCGTCACTGCTACCTCCTTAGATGCATGCAAACATCTCCTGAGCTTCGAAACGTGAAACACATCATGGAATTTCTCCATGATCGGAGGCAGCTCCAACCGATAAGCAACTGGTCCCACATGTTCCACCACCAGGAACTGACCCATGTACCTCGTACTGGGCTTATCCACGGATATGGACCTGTTCAGACCCCGCATCATAGCCATCTTGAGATACACTCGATCTCCGACTGCAAACTCCAACTCTTTCCTTCTCCTATCGGCATAACTCTTCTGCCGATCCTGAGCCTCTTTCATGTTCAGCTTCACAACACGGATCTTCTCCATCGTCTCCTGAACAAAATCAGGCCCAAAGATACTCCTCTCCCCCACTTAGGTAAAACATAGCGGAGTACGACATGGCCTCCCATACAACGCCTCAAAAGGAGCCATTACGATACTCGCTTGAAAATTGTTGTTATATGCGAACTCCACCAAACTCAAGTGATCCGCCCAATGACCACCCCAATCTAGCACACACATCCTCAACAGATCTTCCAGTATCTGAATCGTCCTTTCGGACTGCCCATCCGTCTGCGGATGATTAGCCGTACTCATGTGCACCTTAGTGCCCATCTCAGCCTGAAAAGCTCTCCAGAACACTGAAGCAAACCTCGGATCTCGATCCGACACAATACTCGTGGGTACTCCATGCAACCTTACATTCTCCTTCACATACTTCTTAGCCAAGACCTCGGCTCCATCTGTCTTCTTAATGGCCATAAAATGTGCGGACTTAGTCAGTCGGTTCACAATCACCCAAATCGCATCATAGGTCCGAGAAACCGGCAACCCTACCACGAAATCCATAGTGATCATGTCCCACTTTCACTCTGGAATGGGTAGACTCTGCAATAAGCCACTAGGAACTTGGTGCTCAGCCTTCACCAACTGACACACATTGCAAGCTGCAACCCAATCTGCCACATCTCTCTTCATCCCGACCCAATGATAATATCGTTTCAGATCCCGATACATCTTAGTCGCTCCGGGATAAATCGAAAACTTACTCGCATGAGCTTCTCTAAGAATTTCCTGCCTCAAGTCCTCATCCTTAGGAACACAGACTCGTCCATGCACTAAGATAGTCCCATTGGCAGAAACCTGATATTCAGAACCAGCAACTTTAGAGAGATCAATCAACACCTGATCCTTCTCCTGAGCTACTCGGATCCTGCTCAAAAGATCCGCCTGATCCACCGCCGCTAAACCCAACGGTTCCTCTGAAGTGATACACAACCTCAAAGTATTAAGCACACTCACCAGATTCTCCACATCCCGCTCCTGAGATGAATCATACCTTCTTCGACTAAGAGCATCAGCCACAGAGTTAGCCTTACCAGGATGGTAGACAATGTCCAGGTCGTAATCAGCCAACAACTCCGACCATCGCCTCTGTTGTACATTTAAATTATGCTGAGTAAAAATGTACTTCAGATTATGATGATCAGTGAACACCTGAACTCTGCCACCATACAAGTAAGACCTCCAGATTTTCAATGCGAAGATCACTGCCGCCAGCTCCAAGTCATGAACAGGATAATTGTCTTCATGCTTCCTCAACTGCCTCGAAGCATAAGCAATCACCTTACCCTGCTGCATCAACACACAACCCAAACCAACTCCTGAAGCATCTGTGTACACCACATAAGGCTCACCCGGCTCAGGCAACGCCAATACCGGTGTACTAGTCAACATCATCTTCAGCTTTGCGAAACTCAGCTCACAATCAGCCGACAACACGAAAGGAACATCCTTCCCCGTCAGCTTCGTCATAGACTGAGCCATACTCGCAAAACCTTTGACGAATCTCTGATAATAGCCTGCCAACCCAAGAAAACTCTTGATCTCAATTGCATTCCTCGGTCTAGGCCAATCTCGGATAGACTGAATCTTCGCCGGATCCACATAAACTACTTCTGCAGAAACGATGTGACCAAAAATCCCATCTCTCTCTGCCAGAAGCTGCACTTACTCAACTTCGCAAACAACTTTTGTTCCCGCAACTTCTCCAAAACCCTCCTCAAGTGAATCTCATGTTCCTCCAGACTCTTCGAATACACCAGAATATCATCGATGAAGATGCTTACGAACTCATCTAGATACTCCTGGAAAACTCCGTTCATCAACCTCATAAATGCCGCCGGTGCATTCGTCAACCCGAATGGCATCACTACAAACTCAAAATGCCCATACCGAGTCCTGAAAGCCGTCTTCCGAACATCTGCTTCGTCGATCGGAATCTGGTGGTAACCGGATGCCAAGTCAATCTTGGAGAACCAAGTATCCCCTCTCAACTGATCTAACAACTCATCAATTCTCGGAAGAGGATACTTGTTCTTCACAGTGACTCGGTTAAGCCCTCGATAATCGATGCACAACCGGAAACTACCATCTTTCTTCTTCACGAACAACACCGGTGCTCCCCACGGTGAAGTACTTGGTCTAATAAACCCCTTCTCCAACAAATCCTCCAACTGCTTCTTCAATTCAGCAACCTCTGCTGGAGCCATTCGATAGGGTGCCTTAGACAACGGCGTCATTCCGGGCTCTAACTCAATCGTGAAAGGATCCGACCGAGACGGCGGTAGTCCCTGCAACGACTGAAAGACATCCTCGAAATCCCGAGCGACCCGAATATCTCTCACATGAACCCCACCAACAGCCTCCGGCATTACAATCGTGGCCAGGTAAGCTTCGCAACCCCTCTCAATCATCGCCTCTGCCTGGACAAGTGAGATTACCAGACTACCTGAAGTCGGTCTCACTCCTTGGTAAACCAACCTACCACCTTCACGTTCGAACAACACTCGACCCCGATGACAATCCAGATGGACTCTGTACTGATTCAACCAATCTATACCAAGGATAACATCGTACAACTCCACCGGACTGATCACCAAGTCTGGTCGAAGTCCTCGCAAGAACCTCGGACCCTGAGTCTGCTCATCCTCCAAGCTCCTACCGGCATAACCCAGGAGTCTGTTAAACTCCACGTCATACTCACGCACAGACCTCGCGCCCTGAGTCAAGTCCAAGAACCTCGCCTCTAAACGATCCAACGCCTCCTAAGGAAAGATTTGGAGTTGAACTCCGTCACAAAGTCCGACCACGACATCACAGTCCCAACCCACCTAGCTGCAACACTCCTCCACCAGAGATGTGCATCCCCGTCAAGATAATGAACCACCAAGTCAACCTTGTATCCCTCAGAATACCTAATCGAGCGAAAGTTCCGCTCCAACCTCATCCGCCACTCATCAGCCTCCTCAGGCTTCACACCTCCCGCAAAAGAACCTATACCGATCCTCTGCAGCTGCTCCATCATACAGATATATGACGGAACCTCATCAGCAACTGCAGCCCTCGGCTCCACCTCTGCCACTCGTGGCAACACTGGAGCCTGCACTGGCACCGCACCCGGTAACCGCTCCAACAACTGTCTCAGCAGATTAGCCAGCCGATGATCTCCAGCCAGAGCTACCCCTACGGCCGCGACCGCACCCCCAGCTGCGCCAAACCCACCAGCACCACCAGCCTCAACGGGACCCAAACCAGCCCCTACAGGATCCACACCGGCCCCAACAGGACCCAAACCGGCCCCCACGCTGGCGGTCACATTGGCAGTCTGACCATCTTGCACCGACTGCTGACCTGCCGCAGGCCCATGCGCGGAACTCTGAGCCTCACTCACGACTGGATCCTCAACGAGTCCACGACCCCGGCCTCGGCCCCCACGCCCACGTCCTCTCGCTGTCCTAGCCATCTCACTGCACTCACAAGCAGACCAGCTAAGAACTAGAAAGACCCAACACACAACTATCAACACTTACCGTGGAATCTCTTTGAAGGCTCGAAGGAAGATGATCTAGAACCCCCAAACTCACAGAATTGTAATGTACCAAATTCAATCCTAGCAGTTCTAGCCCGTCCTAAAACCGTATCGCTATGATACCAAACTGAAACGACCCGACCCTTTTTTTGTTTTTTTAATATGAAACCCTTGGTCTCGGACTAGCATTATCATAAATGCTATCCTCAACAACTAAGCAGACATAAACAGACAACCAGCGGATAACATCAATTAACCAAGAAAAACAATTCCATTAAAACTTAAGACAACCAGTTCCAATAACAAATCCCAATTCAATAAAACCAGCAACCTAGCAAGGTTCTAAAACAGAAAAAGAAATCACAACAACACCCAACGCGAGACCCTAGATCATCTCCCTCTTCTTAGCCGTGATTCCACGATCACAATTTGCCTTTACCTGGATCACATGGAAAAGAAGATATGCGTGAGTATTATCTCAAATACCTAGTGAGACGGTCATCCCATCTAGGACTGCGCACTCAGACGCGATGGATCCGCTCAGGCAAACACGCATCAAACAATCACACAATCACAACAATGGCTCAACCACAGACCAGACAGGCGGCCTGTCGATCGACACCCCTGCGCACACCTATCGATCGACACGCCCACGGTGTCTGTCGATCGACAGCTCCAGAAGACCATGTCGATCGACACAACCTCTAGGTGTCGATCAACAGCTCCTCGATCACCTGTCGATCGACACAACCACTAGGTGTCGATCGACAGCTCTCGTGTTGTCCCGTCAATCGACACACCCAAGTGTTGTCGATCGACAGGCCGTCGCAGATTCATGGGAAATCGATCATTATCCTCTCGGATCGATTTCCTCCTCTGTGATGACACGAAACCTGCACGAGAAACACCATCCACACAATCCAAACACAAATCACAATCCAAACAATTCACACAAGATCCAATCAATCAGTTCATAACCTACCACCACACAACCCTAACCAATCCACCGGCCTAAAAGCCATGGTCACGCACTCACCTTAGATTTTCGGATAGAATCTGGTAGAATTGAGGCTAGACACGAATCCACTACAATCTCCACTAGAAAACTACTCCAAATCTCTCAAGAAACGAAACCCTAATTCCCAAAAACTCACAAGAAACAGAGAACTCCTCTCAAACTCTGTCTGCTGCGTTTTTGGGACTTTGGTTCGCTCAAATGCGGCCAAAAACCCTTAAATACGAAGCCCTAGGGTTTCCCCAAACCGGCCCGGTCCAATTGAACGACTTAAATCGAACAAGAAAACCAACCAATTCGGGCACCTATCGATCGACAGACACTAGGTGTGTCGATCGACAGCCCATAAGAACCCTATCAATCGACAGCTCTTAAGCACCCTGTCGATCGACAACCCCTCCATTTTCTCATAAATGGTTCACGGGCGTCATAGAGCTACTGGCTGGACCACTGCCACTGCCAACGGCTGCAACTTAGGGTAGTTTGGCCTGATGTGCCCCGGCTCTCCACACTGATAACACTGGCCGATGATGCTATATTTGTGGTAGTTTAGACCACAAGAGGGAGAGTTGCCCGAAGCAGAGTGAGGTTCGAGCGCTACACAATTTCCAAGTGCTAAGCAACCTAACTTTCTATCACAGGCAAACACCCTAAAACAAGCACCAAGAATTCTACACTACTGAATTTACAAAGTCTGAATTAGAAAGTTACCTGTGATCGGCCTCGAGCTCTGCTCTCCCGGTGCTGCAATAGCCGGCGGACGCTCCATCACCACGATCTGGTCCAAAGGCTGCACCGCCCCATACTAAGCTACTGGCTGGACCACTGCCACCGCCAACGGCTGCAACTTCGGACAGTTCGGCCTGATGTGCCCCGACTCTCCACACTGATAGCACAATCGAGCCGCTCGAACCTCACTCTGCTTCGGGCAACTCGCCCTCTTGTGGTCTAGACTCCCGCAAACGTAACAGCCTCGGCCACTCTGACCCGATCCCGAAGCGCCTTCCCACTTCCTCTTCTGTCCTTGCGCAGGCTTGCCGCCTTTGCCAGGACCCGCCTGCTGCACCTGCTGCTGCTAAGGCCTCCGATGCTGAAGAGCTGGAACTACAATCGCAGCCTGCTCCCTTAGATCCTCCTCGATCTGTGCAGCCACCTCTACCAGCTCTATTCTACACCCGAACCTGATGCCTCTGCACCGAGTCCGCAAATCTAGTCGAAGTCCTCGCAAGAACCTCCGACCCTGAGCCTGCTCATCCTCCAAGCTCCTACCAGCATAACCCAGGAGTCTGTTAAACTCCACGTCATACTCACGCACAGACCTCACGCCCTGAGTCAAGTCCAAGAACCTCGCCTCTAAACGATGCAACGCCTCCTGAGGAAAGAACTTGGAGTTGAACTCCGTCACAAAGTCCGACCACGACATCGCAGTCCCAGCCCACCTAGCTGCAACACTCCTCCACCAGAGATGTGCATCCCCGTCAAGATAATGAACCACCAAGTCAACCTTGTATCCCTCGGGACACCTAATCGAGCAAAAGTTGGGCTCCAACCTCATCCGCCACTCATCAGCCTCTTCAGGCTTCACACCTCCCGCAAAAGAACCCGCACCGATCCTCTGCATCTGCTACATCATACAGATATATGATGGAACCTCATCAGCAACCGCAGCCCTCGGCTACACCTCTTCCACTCGTGGCAACACTGGAGCCTACACTGGCACCGCACCCGGTAACTGCTCCAACAACTGTCTCAGCAGATCAGCCAGCCGATCATCTCCAGCCAAGGCTACCCCTGCGGCCGCGACCGCACCCCCAGCTGCGCCAAACCCACCAGCACCACCAGCCTCAACGGGACCCAAACCAGCCCCTACAGGTCCCACACCGGCCCCAACAGGACCCAAACCGGCCCCCACGCTGGCAGTCACACTGGCAGTCTGACCATCATGCACCGACTGCTGACCTGCCGCATGCCCATGCGCGGAACTCTGAGCCTCACTCACGACTGGCTCCTCAACGAGTCCATGACCCCGGCCTCGGCCCCCACGCCCACGTCCTCTAGTTGTCCTAGCCATCTCACTGCACTCACAAGCAGACCAGCTAAGAACTAGAAAGACCTAACCCACAACAATCAACACTTACCGTGGAATCTCTTTGAAGGCTCGAAGGAAGATGATCTAGAACCCCCAAACTCACAGAATTGTAATTTACCAAATTCAATCCTAGCAGTTCTAGCCCGTCCTAAAACCGTATCGCTGTGATACCAAACTGAAATGACCCGACCCTTTTTTTTTCTTCTTAACATTAAACCCTTGGTCTCGGACTAGCATTCCCATAAATGCTATCCTCAACAACCAAGCAGACATAAACAGACAACCAGCGGATAACATCAATTAACCAAGAAAAACAATTCCATTAAAACCTAAGACAACCAGTTCCAATAACAAATTCCAATTCAATAGAACCAACAACCTAGCAAGGTTCTAAAACAGAAAAGGAAATCACAACAACACCCAACGCGAGACCCTAGATCATCTCCCTATTCTTAGTCGTGATTCCACGATCACAATTTGCCTTTACCTGCATCACATGGAAAAGAAGATATGCGTGAGTATTATCTCAAATACCTAGTGAGACGGTCATCCCATCTACGACTGCGCACTCAGACGTGATGGATCCGCTCAGGCAAACACGCATCAAACAATCACACAATCACAACAATGGCTCAACCACAGACCAGACAGGCGGCCTGTCGATCGACACCCCTGCGCACACCTGTCGATCGATAGCTCCAGAAGCCCATGTCGATCGACACAACCTCTAGGTGTCGATCGAGAGCTCCTCGATCACCTGTAGATCGACACCTAGTGGTTGTCGATCGACAGCTCTCGTGTTGTCCTGTCAATCGACACACCCAAGTGCTGTCGATCGACAGGCCGTCGCGGATTCATGGGAAATCGATCATTATCCTCTCGGATCGATTTCCTCCTCTGTGATGACCCGAAACCTGCACGAAAAACACAATCCACACAATCCACACAAGATCCAATCAATCAATTCATAACCTACCACCACACAACCCTAACGAATCCACCGGCCTAGAAGCCATGGTCACGCACTCACCTTAGATTTTCGGATAGAATCTGGTAGAACTGAGGCTAGACACGAATCCACTACAATCTCCACAAGAAAACTACTCCAAATCTCTCAAGAAACGAAACCCTAATTCCCAAAAACTCACAGGAAACAGAGAACTCCTCTCAAACTCTGTCTGCTACGTTTTTGGGACTTTGGTTCGCTCAAATGCGGCCAAAAACCCTTAAATACGAAACCCTAGGGTTTCTCCAAACCGGCCCGGTCTAATTGAACGACTTAAATCGAACAAGAAAACCAACCAATTCGGGTACCTATCGATCGACAGACACTAGGTGTGTCGATCGACAGCCCATAAGAACCCTATCAATCGACAGCCCTTAAGCACCCTGTCGATTGACAGCCCCTCCATTTTCTAAAAAATGGTTCACGGGCGTCACATAGCTACTGGCTGGACCACTGCCACTTCCAACGGCTGCAACTTAGGGCAGTTCGGCCTGATGTGCCCCGGCTCTCCACACTGATAACACGTCCGAGCCGCTCGAACCTCACTCTGCTTCGGGCAACTCTCCCTCTTGTGGTCTAAACTACCACAGACATAGCATCATCGGCCACTCTGGCCCGATCTCGAAGTGTCTTCCCACTTCCTCTTTTGTCCCTGCGCAGGCTTACCGCCCTTGCTAGGACCCGCCTACTGCACCTACTGCTGAGGCCTCCTAGGCTGAATAGCTGGAACCACTACCGCAACCTACACCCTAAGATCCTCCTCGATCTGTGCAGCCATCTCTACCAACTCCTCTCTGAACCCGAACCTGATGCATCTGCACGGAGTCCGCAAGTCCGGTCGAAGTCCCCGCAAGAACCTCCGAATCTGAGCCTGCTCATCCTCCAAGCTCCTACCAGCATAACCCAAGAGTCGGTTAAACTCCACGTCATACTCACGGACAGACATCGCTCCCTGAGACAAGTCCAAGAACCACGCCTCTAAACGATCTAACGCCTCCTGAGGAAAGAACTTGGAGTTAAACTCCGTCACAAAGTCTGCCCACGACATCACTGTCCCAGCCCATCTAGCTGCTACACTCCTCCACCAGAGGTGTCCATCACCGTCCAAATAATGGACTGCCAAGTCAACCATGTATCCCTCTAGATACCTAATCGAGCAAAAGTTACGCTCCATCCTCATCCTCCACTCATCAGCCTCCTCAGGCTTAACACCTCCTGTAAAAGACCCTGTACCGATCCTCTGCATCGGCTCCATCATACAAATATACGACAGAACCTCATCAGCAACCGGAGCCGTTGGCTACACCTCTGCCACTCGTGGCAACACTGGAGCCTGCACTGGCACCGCATCCGGTAACCGCTCCAATAACTGTCTCAATAGATCAGCCAGACGATCATCACCAGCCTGGGCTACACCTGCGGCCGCGACCGCACCCCCAGCTGCGCCAACACCACCAGCACCACCAGCCTCAACGGGACCCAAACCAGCCCCTACAGGATCCAAACCAGCCCCAACAGGACCCAAACCGGCCCCCGCACTAGCAGTCACACTGGCGGTCTAACCATCATGCAACGTGTGCTGAACTGACAAAGGCCCACGCGCGGAACTCTGAGCCTCACTCAAGACTGGCTCATCCACGAGTCCACGACCTCTGCCTCGGCCTCCACGCCCATGCCCTCTAGTAGTCCTAGCCATCTTACTACACTCACAAGCAGACAAGCTAAGCACTAGAAAGACCAATCACACAACACAGAACACGCTTACCGTGGAATCTCTTTGAAGGCTCGAAGGAAGATGATCTAGAACCCCAAACCCACAGAATTGCAAATTTACCAATTTCAATCCTAGCAGTTCTAGCCCGTCCTAAAACCGTAAGGGCTCTAAGACCAAACAGAAACGACCCGACCGGTTTTTTTTTTTTTTTTAACATTCAAACCTTGGTCTCGGACTAGCATTCCCATAAATGCTATCCTCAACAACCAAGCAAAGCATAGAACGAAACAACAACGGATAACTAAAACAATAAACCAATTAAAACAATTCCACTAAAATAACCGGTTCAACTACAATTCCAAACAATAGGTTCCACAAACCAGCAACCTAACAACCGTTCTAAAACAATAAAAGCAAAACAACCCAAAGCACGAAACTCAAGACCCTAGATCATCTCCCTCTTCGTAGCCATGATTCCACGATCACATTTTGCCTTTACCTGCATCACATGGGAAAAAGAGATGCGTGAGTATTATCATAAATACTCAGTGAGACGGTCATCCAATCTACGACTACGCACTCAGGCACGATGGAACCGCTCAGGCAAACATACAACAAACGAGCACACAAAACATAACCACAAGGCTCAACCACAGCTAACCAGACGGGCTGTCGATCGACACTACCACTAGGTGTCGATCGACACCTTCTGTACATGCCTGTCGATCGACACACCCTCTAGGTGTCGATCGACAGCACCTGAACATACTTGTCGATCGACAGGCCTGCGCAGATTCATGGGAAATCGATCATGATCCTCTCGGATCGATTCCTCCTCTACGTTAACACGAAACCTGCACGAAAACGACAATCCACACGCAACAAACACAATCCATAGTCTCAAACAAACATCACAAGATCAAATCACAAATTCCAAACCTATCACCAATCAACCCTAACGAATCCACCGGCCCAGAAGCCATGGTCACGCACTCACCATGAATTAATCGGATAGAAACTGATAGAATTGAGGCTAGACACGAAAATCCACGACAATCACCACGAATTTCCAATCCAAATTGATCAAGAACCAAACCCTAATCCACAAAACTCTCAAGAACAAAAGAAACTTCTCTCAAACTTCTTTTCTCTAATTTTGGGACTTCTATTCGATCAGAATGCGGCCAAAAACCTATAAATACAGAACCCTAAGTTCCCCAAACCGGCTCGGTCCAATCGAACGACTTAAATCGAACAAGAAAAACCGACCTAAGAAGACCCTGTCGATCGACACACACCACGTGTGTCGAACGACAGCCCCAAATGAGCCTGTCGATCGACATACATCATGTGTGTCGATCGACAGCCCCTCCATTTTCTCAAAAATGGATCACGGGCGTCACAGAATATGCTATGCATCCTTGAGTTTTTCTTATTATATCTTTAATTTTTGGTTCATTTAAATCGCCAATAATAATATTTAACCGTTATATAAATGAATCGTTGTTATCTTTCTACGTTAAAGAAAAATTAATTTGTTCATTAGAGTGTTATTCTTTGATATAAACCCTATTTTCTGGTAATATATAAATATATATAGATATAGACGCTGAGGTATGTCAACCAAATCATACTCTCCTCTTTTCATTAGAACTCGGCCTAGAAAGGTATATTATATTGTTGTCTTCTCTTTTAATATGTTTGATGGTACTTTATGTTTTTTTTTTGTTGTTGTTATCCTATGAATTAGACTTTCTTTGTACCTTTGAATCCCTATTAGTCGTGTTTTACTTAATATTTTTACAATAGTTTTACAATTTTTGTTACGCACTTTCTTTGAAGGATTTGTTTACCCTTTGTAAGAACTTACTCTTCGTTGTGTTTATGTTTATATGCTTTAAAGGATTCCTACAGAAGTTCTAATGTCATCAAATATTTTGAATAGTGACGATTCCGATTATAGTTACGGTACAAATCTAACACACTTGCAAACATTAAATAATCTCTGTCTAATAAATTTGCATATATTATGTTTAATATTTTATGTTTTCTGCATTTACCAATATAGGTGATTTGGTGCATTTTGGCAGTGTACAACAACCAACAGCTAATGTTCTTTCGTTTCATCTACTTATACCTGCAATAGTAGAGTATGCTGATGATAGACTCATTAGTAACATAGTGCCCTGTGTTGCTATGCAGCAAACTCGCTTCATGTGTTGGTTAGATTACAATAATCAATTTTCCAACACATTGACGTATCTCAAGTTCGGTTCTAGATATAGATGGAATGCTCAAAGGTCACAATGGACACTTAGAGATATAGTGACTTCTATTGGTAGGTTGGTTTATGTTCCTCTCTCCGTTGATGATGCTTTTATCTCCGAGTACTCCTTGGTGTTAGTAGAGGTCCAACGTATTTCGCGGATATAAGGACGGTTCGTGGTGTAGTTTATCCAACAAACAAGGATGCATGCTATGCATTAGAGTTGATTGACCTCGATGACGAGTATGTTGATACACTTCGTTTGTCTATCCGGTGGGCTACTTGCGATGTGTTCAGAAAATTCAGACAAATGATGACTCCTTTTCTTGGTGCAAAAGAATGTGATAAGATAATCACAAAGGCTAGATGTGCTATGGGTGAACAGTAGAAGCAATTACTTTTCTTATTATGAAGTGTTTTCGTTTTATTTTATGAATTTTAGAAATTTTAGTTGTTCTTGATATTTCGTTGTTATCCTTTGTTTTAATCAGTTTTTATTTTATCGGATTATAGTATGTTTGCTATTCTTTTTCGATACTGTGCTAATATAATCCTATTCGTTATTTCATTATGATATCCTACGGAGTTCGTTTCAAATTCGTAACTAATAATTATAATTAGCATGAAACTCTTCTATAATTGTGTGAAGATAATTGTATTAATATAAAACATTAGCATGAGGTGTCATGGTCGAATCCTAATCATCGGTTCGTATTAGAATTGGATTGATAGTTTTCGTTACTAAATAACAATGATAATTAACACGAAAGCATTAGTTAATAACAACAATATTTAACCGCAAACGATAATCATTAGTAATTGACGATGACGATTAGCATTAAGGGATTAATGAGTAGTGATACTTTTTAAATGATGTTAAAGTTGTTGATTATATTTTACACCAAACTTATATGGGAAAATATTACAAAATATATGTCTTTAAATATATAATATCGTTAAAATATGGTAGTTGATAGATTTATGTGATGTGAATTACTATTATACCTAGATGTTTTAGATTTTAATAAAGAGGTCATATTTATCTTAACCATATTTTATTGTATTTTTAGCTAGGGTTTTGCACTATCTATATATATATCTACGTATTCTATAATGTTGTCAACAACTACTTTCATTCATCGTATAGCAAACTATCCTCATAAGATGGCCTTCTTGTGAAACAAAACCACCGATATTGTTCCTCTTAAGGATATTCTTCCTACGATGAAAAGATGTAAGATCGATGTTCATATTATGAAATTATGGAAAACGAGTCCTAACGCAGGTGGTTCTATCGAGATGGTCTTGGTCGACGACCAGGTACGTTACTACACTAAACTTAAAAACTTTGCTACTTTCGTGTTCATCTGTTTTGATTATAAATACGTTTTGTAGGGTACACGTATTCATGGCACGGTGGAAAAGGAATTTGTTGATAAACATGTTAAGCGCCTTAAAGAAGGTGAATGGCTGATTATCAATACATTCAAGATTGGGTCGTACGTGGGTAAATATATGACCAATCCACATCCTTCCAAAATTATCTTTTCCAAAACAACTACGCTCGAAGAATGCCCTGATTTCCCATCCAGTGTCCCTGAAAATTATTTAGCTAATTTTAGCGACGTGACCAGTCGTATGCTTGATACCAATGTTTTGTTCGGTAAGATAATTTGATCATCTACAACTATCAATATCTGTATTAATTTAATTTTAAATATCTCTATGGAAATTGACATATAATAGATGTCTTCGAGAGGGTTCTTGAGATACATCCTTTGAATAACATGGTTTCTAAAGTGCAAGGGCAGTCTCTAACTAAATAAGATGTGGATTTGGTGGATGCTCAGTAAGTATATGTTGTTTTGCGTTTGTTTGTTTATGTGATACATTTAATACGCACATTAAAATTGCCTCTTTTGTTTGCTAGGTCGAACGGTTTCACATGCACTTTTTGGGGAGATTTTGCTAAGCAATTCTGGGCTGATACAAGGGAGAATGATGATACCGATCTCGTGTGTCTCATGCGATTTGTCGTGGTCAAAGAATTCAGGGGTATTACGTTTTCTTTGGTTTGTTTTATGCTAATTTTGTTGTACTTTTATAATCACTGTTTTTTTTCCTCAACACGATCTTGGACTGTTGGTAATGCTATTGACGCCACTCATGTTCTGTTTAATCCAAAAATGCCCATGGCTACTGAACTTGATTCAGTGTAGGTCTTTCTATAAAAACTTTGCGTAGGATAAACTTTACCCGTTTCTAAAAAACCACCTCTTACTTCAACTTATTTTCTCCTTCCGATGAACTTCCTCTTGGTATTGTCGTTAGTAACAAAAAGACTGGACCTACACTTTGTCAGGAAATTTTTGTCTTAAATGCGAGGAAGAGTCTTTACTATATTGTCTATTGTGCACAGGTTGGTTATAGTTTTTTGACCTTCCTTTTGAATGTACCAAATATGTCTATCCTAAATGGTTTATGTTATGGTTTCGTTAGGAATGCAAATGTGTGACTGTTGTCACAATCACGTCCATTGATATGGCTATATGGTATTACATTATTTGTGCCGTTTGTGGTGCTACTGTTGAACCGTATTCAGATTGTGGTGATGGCAAATTTTTTGATTATGACAAGCGTGGAAAAGTGGCCGCCGTCGCCGTAAGGTTTTAATGATCCATTGTTAACTACTTTGTTTGACTTGGATATTTTGTAAGTCTTGATTATTAATGTTTTATTTTTAATGAAAGGTACAAGCTTATTTTGCATGTGTCTGATACTTCCTTGACTACTATTAGAGTGCTTTTTTTTATCCTATTGCCAAAGAGTTATTGTCTTCTCGTGCCGTTGATCTAGCCGAAGCAATCACTGAGGTTGTGCACACAGTTATTGTTGCGCTTTTATACGTGTGTTGTTTCTATTGGCTTTAGACTGAATTTTTTGAAATTTTAATCCTCTAGGAACCCGAAGGTGTTTTGCCGTCAGTTATAAGTGGTTTGGTAGGGCAGCGCTTGCTTCTTAAGATAAGCATAGGTGATGATAATCTCAAGACTGACTATGCACCATATAGAGTTGAGAAGTATTGGACTAAGCCTGAAATGGTTGAACAGTTTGAATCTACTAATGGCAACTAGGTAGATTGACAGCCTTTATGTGATGGTTGTGATTACTATGTAATGGTCTCGTGTGATTGATCATTTTTTTTATATCAGAATTCTGAAATTGTCGATCTTGATGATGATGATGTTGGTGCTATCGGGTCTACTGGTCCCCCCCCCCCCCGCTAAACGGAGTTGTGGTGTTAATGACTTTGATGTTTCGGATCCCCTCTTGCTCACACATGAAACGATTAAAGTCGAAAAAATGATTAGTTGTTGAATTTGTTTTTTTTTTTTAGATTGGTTTTAGTTTTCTGTTCTTTTCTGGAGTTTTAGTTTATGATTTCGATTTATTATGGTTTTCTTCTCATTAAAAAATGTTGCTTTTCTACACTGTTATCAACGCGAATTCAACTATGTTGTGTAAAATTGACGGTTTAACAAGAAGTCCCTATTGAAGTCGTTCATATCTAAGAATTGTTAACATCAGTCTTGAGTATTGGTTGGTATGTAATGCAGTCGTCGTTTGCTGTGTTTTTGGTATGACACTAAAATTATTGAAAAATTATATATGTTTAGATATCTTCTGAGCTGATTACAACCTTTAACCACCTGTGGTATCACTATACGAACCTATAATTACAACAAATGACATATAGTGAGCTATCTTCTTTATGTGTGATGCTACTATGATGATTACTCTTTGGACTAATTGGTGAATCCATTTTTGTTCCATATTTTTATGGAGATAATTTTTATATGTGTTGGTCCTCCTTATTTATCTTGAATAGATTTGTATTTGTGATTTTTTTGAAGATAAACATATCAATCTTATTAAATCTTAGTTCATAGACAAGGGACTAATGAATATGAATATATATCCTCTTCATGTATTCGTAACTTAGTATCTAATATATATATTTGGTTATATTTGTGTATCATTATCTCGATTGTTTACACGATATAGATATATGTCATGTGAGATGCAAATCATATCTCGAAGAGGATCAGCTCATGTGCTTATCTGATAGTTTTTCTTTTTTCTTTTTGGACTAGATAGTATAAGTATATACTTCTTTGTTAATTGAGGAACCATAACTAACCTTCAAAATTTTAATTTCGTGGCTGATTCTTATATACCTCTATCGAATATCACATGTGTCCATTCGGGTAAGAAAGATTGGCGCATCTGTGTTAAAGTTTGACGTCTTTGGGAAAATAAGTCTTCTACGAATGGAAACAGTATTGGTGTTATTTTAGCCGATAAACAAGTAAGTTAACAATATACAAAAAGTTTTTGTTCGAAGAATTACAAAATAACGCATACCATGCAAATTGATACATGTTTTCCCGTTTTTTTAGGGCTCCAAAATACAAGCTTCTTTGAATGGTGTGGTTTATGATCAGTTTGTTGACAAAATGGTCATAAATTGTTGGTACACTATACAATATTTTGATGTTGTTGATGAATACGGTTCTTGCAGGGCTACTACTCACCCTTACAAGATCGTTTTTCTTTCTTTGACAAAGATCGACTTTGTTTCATCAGATTGTCATAAAGCGTTTTTCGATTTTACTAATTTTGATCATATCTTCAATGGGACTGCTAATGATGACTATTTGGTTGGTAAGTATATTGACATCTTTATATAAACCAATTTAATACGTTTTATATTATTTTCGTCATCTTTTTATTAATTATTCATACGGTTTTGTATATAGATTTAATTGGTGAAGTTGTCAATGTTGGCCCTTTCCAGTATTCACCAATACCCGATAACTCTAATGAGCTGCATAGAGTTAAACCAAATTGTGTTATTGACGAGGATAGTGCTGATGAAGAGTCATTTTACCAAACTATTTCTTTTGATATGAAAGATGAAAGGTATATTTGTTTTAGAGTATTTAAAAATACTTATGTATATATATTATCTAATACATTAATTACTTAATATCACGTTTGTGTAAATACTCCTTTTTAGAAACGTCCATCTACGTTGTAATCTTAATGGATTAATGGCGTCAAAGTTTTATAAAAGGTGGACATTGTTTGACGGTTCCACCGTTATTGGCATCATTCGCTGGGGTGTAATTGATATGTGTCCAGGTATATATTTCCATATATCATAATACATATATGTATATATATATATATATATATTATTCAGTTAGCTGTTTAGTGTAAAAGATAAATACATTTTTAGAGCAAAGTAGACCGGGGACACGGATAGATCCCATGCTCTTTCAATAACAACACACAAAACCAAAAACATATAATCTCAATTCTCAACTAAAAAAGGTTAAATAACTAAAGTATTCATTGGAATCAATAATCAGGCAGAACTAGACCAGGCTCTACTGTTTGTGCAACTACGAGGTGTACCCAAATAATGCTAAATCCTTGATTTCCGGAAGTTGCGACTTTCAGAGCGAAGTACGTTAAGTGTTATTTTTTCATAATACCGTTTTGTATTTTATTGTGTGATTTATGATTGCTTTGTTTTTTATAGGCTTACCAATAAACGAAAACGTCCCTTTATAGTGTATGATAACGAATATGATTCTGAGGATGCTATCGAAGATGTTTCGAATGGTGAGGATGATTATGATCAAAATGATGGATCGGAGGATGCTGAAGATAATCAATGTGATCGTGAATATTGCACTGAATCGGAATATGAAGAAAGTGATTAATACTATTTTTTTTTTTTTTTTGTATTATTACTAATTTTACTATTTGGTTTATTGGAATTTTAATGGGATTTCGGATTTCAAGTTGCTATGAAAGTTGATTACAGTTTTGGAATCTCCTTCTACCCCCCCTTATTACAAATTTGAATTTTCGACATGATTTAGCAATGTTGATATGGAAAATTTAGGTTTTAAGATATAGTTAAATAGTGTAGTCGAAACATATATCAACTCTCATTTTCATGTAGGCTAGATAGGATGTAGATGGAGAGTTTTGTTTTGCATGCCTAAACATGTAAGCTAAAAAAATGTATACTATTATGGGAATCAACAGATACGTTATGCATGGTGGCATGCACAATCGAACAACAATTCAGTACATTCCGCAACAACAATTTAAACCTTATTAGGGTATAGTGTTTCTTCAAATCAACCAATTTAATCAAATAAATATAATCTACATAATGAAATCAAGTACTTTTATTGATCTTAGTGATAATCCTTCTTAATGATATAATTTGCTAAACATTTTAATATCCACTATTAATGTATCACATTAGAAAAATTGAATTTAAATTGTAAGCATTACTATTGGTAAATATTTACTATATCTCATTATACAAAATATGTACGCTAAAATTGTATAGCGTACATTAATAGTGGAGAACATTAGTTGTTTTTTCTTAATCTTTATACGTGTTGGTGCTCCATATCTATTTTGTATTTGTGATTTTTTGGAAGATAACCTTATTAAATACTCTATGGTATACATCCAATTTTCTATATTTTTTTGCTAAGAAATTATGGTGAATATCTATAATTATCATCTCATGTACTGGCTTAAAATATTTTATATCCTTTGTATATGTTTGGTGAATATACATTTGATAAAGCCTCCTCGTTTGATATGGTTATCTTTCATATTTATCATCTAATTTTCCATAATTATCTTAACATATATTTTCAAAAATATTAATTTTAATATTTAGTAGTTATCGTAATTATATATGATTATTCCACTCAAGGAATCATAAGTGTTCGTGTATATATACTATCTATAGTATTAGCCTCTACAATCCATAATATGTCGTTTCCTCCTCCTAATTTGCCTGATGATGGTATTGCTGGTATGTTCACCTATAGTTGGATATCCTTTTATATATTTTTCCTTCAATTCATCTGTTTTAACATAACTTTTATTTATATAGGTATTATCAATACTCTAATTGGAACGACCGAGTCGTCTATGCACATTCTCCCGTTTCATCTACCAGCAGATGATGGTCGTGTTGTTGATAGATTTGCTGCCCTTCGTCCAACTCAGTTTTTGAGATGGTTTGACCGTAATAAAAGTTGTGTTGTTGCTAGAGAAATGACTTATGTCGAGTTTGGCTCTAGGTTTGTATGGAATAATGAGGATTTGGAATGGGTTCAACGAGATAGTCATGATCTCGATACTAGATTGGTATATCTTCCTCCTTTTATGGGGGAGATTTATTATCTTTGCGTTTTACTTAATGTTGTCAAAGGTCTGACCTGTTTTGAGGATATTTGTACTGTTCATGGTGTAATTCAACCGTCCTTTAGACATGCATGTACCGTCTTAGGGCGGACAACCGATCCTGATTACTACGCTCATACAATCGTTGAGGTCTTTGGATACTCCAATTCCCGTGTTGTGCATAATTTCTTAATAGGGTTAGAACGTATGCTCGGATCAAACGAATTCGACAGGATTGTCCGTCTTGCGTATCGTATGTTATTCCATTAGTTAGTTTCCTAATTTTTTGTGTTTTACTTTGGATTTTACGTGTTCAATAAATTTTCCTTTTCTTTTTTATTATATGAATAATAAGAGTGTTGTCTTATTTTATAATGAAACAATCCAAAAGAGAATATGAGAATGAATTTTTAATGCATGGTGGATGAGTTTTTTCTAACAATATGAGAATATATTACACTATACTCTGGGATCATTTCAAGGTGCATCTAATTTATTTTTTAAGCGAACAAAATGATGAAATACTGATACTCTTTAGTTATACAACTTGCGATACTTATTTTTATGACATTATCCCACCATCAGACACAACTATAATTTGTTTAATTTTTATAATATAATGGGGTTATAATATAGCATTCTGGAAGGTGGTGCACATTTAAAATTTTCATCATATAGCTAGATATAAGAAGTATAAGAAGTATCGAATTTGCTAAAAATAATAAATGTGATAGTTCCATATTTATATACTTATTAATATGAATATAGCCTCTTGGTATATTCCTAGCTTAGTATCTAATATAAATTTATTTGATATTATTCGTGTATCATTATCACGATTTTTTACACCTAATACATATATATAAATTTATTTGGTATTATTTGTGTATCATTATCACGATTGTTTACACCTAATACATATATATATATATATATATATATCGTATGAGATGCAAAGATATCAGTAAGATCTTAGATATCTCCTTAGTAAATATTACGTATTATTAGTGTTTATCTGTATATACTAATGCTATATATATTGATCTCTTTGAAGTCACTTCCAACGCCCTCGGTGTCTTCCTTTATTGATATCCATATGTCGAATTCGGCGACTAGATGTCTGTTTTTTTATTCTTTAAAAGATGACTTTCAAAGTTCGAATCAATGTGTGATTTATGTTCATGTTATACGGCTGTGGAATGAGTTTGTTGGTACTAATACCAACTCGCTCGAGATAATTTTGCTCGATGCCCAGTTTTGATTTGTGGCTTCTAATATATTCTCGCGATCTTGATTTTTTGGACACTAATTTTTGTCATATTAATAGGGTACCAGGTTTCATGCATCTGTGGCTTCAAGTTATATTGATCATTTTTGCTCTCAGTTAGTTTGGGATCAAACTATATGCATAGAAGGGTTTGGTCATACCGATTACTGTGAACGTTACATGCCAAGTTCTTTGTTTTTTAAAATAGATTTTCTCCCTACCACTATTGTTAGATGGGTTAATCAAATTCCTCCGGTAAACCCATCCAAATATAATCAGTGGTTCCAGTGTGTTGTTACACCTCACTTTGATAAACAGTATTTATTCGGTAAATATACTGTAGTTTGTATCAAAATAATACTGTCATCGATATTAATATTGTACTGTTTTCAGATATAATTGGGCAGATTATGCATGTCCATACACTGAAAAAGGTTCGAAAGGACAATGAAATGGTCAGTAGGCTTGATGTTGACTTACGAGATACGAGGTAATCATAGATTATATCTAACGAGATACAAGGTAATCATAGATTATATCTAACTTATTTGCGTTATTCTGTGTTTGTTTTCATTATCTTTAATGCTAATAAGTGCGTAGTTATCACCGTTTAACATGCACTTTATGGGGTGGATGTGCTGAGGATTTTTTTTGCTGAATATGCAACAAGTAATGTCACATTCTTAGCTGCCTGTGTCATTCAGTTCCTTTCTGGTTGCTCCTTACCGAGGTTTGTACTATATTTGCTATTGTACATATCATGTGTTATGCTTTTGAAAATAAAAATACCTTGTGTTTCTAATTGTAGGTATATTGGAAATTTCAAGTTACTCAGATGCTACTTCAATATGTTTTGATCAAAATACATACCTAATGGATTGGTTTACACACACGTGAGTTTTTTTTCTTCTGGCATGTTTGGGCTGTTTGTAAAAATTATAAATCACCGCACTTATAAGGATCGGTTGTCAGGTTACCTGGAGACGAGGTCGATCTAACCATCAACGATGTTCCATGTTTGCTAGATGATTCAGATGTCTCTTTGGAACAGGATTTTCTGCTTACCAATAACCAAAAGAATATACGTGAGATTGTTTCTGCCCACGAGGTATAGTATATTCAAGTTTTTATATACATCACTATGTTCTTTGCAGAGATGTCAGTTTTTGAATTATAGGAATGTACATGTGAGGCTGTTGTTAATATTGACGACGTCGAGATGCTCCACCCTTGGTATTATGCCTCTTGCGATGTCTGTGAACAGAGAGTTCTGCCTTACTATCCTAGCTCTCATAGAGATTTACCCATTCTTTACCATTGTCCTAACGTGTGCAAGAGGGATGTATTTCACGTCACTTTCCGGTAATGGGCAATACATACGTACCTAGATGTTTTGGGATTAGTAGCGAAATGTTTTGACAATATATATTATGTGTATTTAACGTCTTTTTGTAGGTACTTTCTCAATCTACATGTGCTCGATTTCGTCGGAGAGAGGATACGTGTTCTCTTCCTAGACGATAACGCCGAATCTCTTTTATACCGTACTACAGATGAATTACTCTCGAGCTTTGATCAGGTTTGTTTTCATTGTCGTATGATATTTTATTCTATTCCTCGATTAATATGTGACTATCTCGCTCTTACTATATTTACAAGATGATAGGCAGATATTACCCTCTGTTATTAGAGACTTGGAAGGAAAAACAATTCTCCTAAAGCTATGGATTTCATATGATAATATCAAGTGTAGAGGCAATAACTACATTGTTACCATATTTTGTGATGATGATGTTATAATACAGAAGTTTAATTATGTGGATTTTAGGGATTATATTTAGATCTTTTCTATTGACAACCTATAATAATGAATATCATCTGATTTTTAAGTATACCATTTGTTCTAATTTGCTACTGTTTATTTTTAAAATGCTTCTCCCACGCAGGGCGCGGATACCGCTCTAGTCTCTATGTGTAAATACATTAGCTTATGCCCTAAGTAATATAAAACAATATTTTGGGGATATTCATTTGTCATGGTATTAGAACCAGCGATCTAGGAAACCTAGAATTATCTAATGCCGCTTGCTTCTCACACAAGCTGTGTTTCTTCTTCTTGTAGTGTTTCTTTTCTACGGATCAGAGTTGTTTCTCTTTATAGCTGATTTAACCCGGTTTTATCGAGTCTCTTCAGTGTTTTTTGAGTGTTTTAGAGTCTTTGCAGGTTTGTGTATGTGTGGAGCTTAATTGGTGATTATGAAGCATTTTGGAGCATCAAGGAAAGAGGAGCTGAAGTCGCGAGGACGGGTTTTCAATTGCCGTCAGATTGGCGCGTCGATCGACGGAATGACTTGTGCGTCGATCGACGGAGAGAGTTGTTTCGCAAAGAAAGAGGATTTTTCTAATTCTGAAGATTTCATTTTTACCCCAGAAGTTCCAGAAGTTAACAAATAAAACCCAGTATGAATCCTAGCCTATAAATACTCAATTTTCTTTTAGTTTTCATTATGTTTTCAATTATTCAAAGACTTAGAGATTCAGAGAGATTCTGGGAGTTAGGGAGACAAGTTTTCAGACGTTTCAGATTTCTTCGAACCCTTCAGTATCTCTTTCTCTATCTTTATTTAATGCAGTATTATTCAGTCATCATGTTTTCTGCATATATGTTTGAGTAATTCACTTGTTAGGTTTAGGGTTTTTTAAAGGAATTAAGATGAATTGTTAGAATTAAATTCATGTTAGGATTATCTTATGGTTCTTCATCTAGATTGGATTAACTCTGATGTAGGATTGATCACCCTTAATTAGACATCTTAGGTTGATTAACTAGAAGCGGAAGCATCAATTGATAACCTGACCATAATCTTAGATGAGCAAAATCACCTATTCTCAAAGGAATTTGGTTTAGGGATTTTGTGAACAATTGAAACATGAACTTTAATGCTTGCATAAATTGATTGACTTTACAAAGGAATTTGGATTTCTAGGGTTTATGCATAGATAATTAATTCAACGGAAGTCGTTTAATTTTACATTAGAGTTTCAAGTTCGAGAACAAATCTTCATTAAAATTCTGACAGTTTTATAATTCTACAATTTATCTTTGCCTGCGAATTTCCCGAAAACCTAGCTTTTTGTTTAACTGAATTTTAAGAAACCAACAACCTTTCTCTTTTTTGAATTGTTTTTGCTTCTACTTTATTTTATTCGCTTAGCTCAATTCGAAGTCATACATTCTATTGTTTAATTTGACTCCCAGTGATTCGACCCCTACTACAATTGATCTCTTAATTTGAGAGAGTAGCTCAGGGCAAATTTGAGCATATCAAATTTTGGTGCCGTTGCCGGGGAGTCAAAATCACCCATAGGATTTTGATTCTAAAATTTTGACTAAGTATTTTTTTTATTTTGTTACTAATCATCGATTTCTTTTCTTTTGTTTTTGGTATTTCAGGTGTATGCCTTCTAGCAGAACCAGAAGCAACAAAGATCAAAAGTTAGAAGATTTCGTTCCAGAGTTAGGTGTTTTAGAATGAGAAAACAGAAGACAAGCGAAGTTAGCTAAGATGGTTAATCGTGTTGTAGTTGTTATTCCGAATGCTCAGGGTGAGCTATTTGACAGAGATGGAAACAGATACAACGAGCAGGGGGATAGGATTGACGAACCTGGTAATGCCATCGTGGTGGCAGAAGAGGTTGACGATGCAGTTGCAACACAGCAAGCTGAACTAGATCATCAACGGGCTGAGTTGGAGCGTTAGCGTGCTGAGCTAAAGCGTCAGGCTCGGGCGAATCGTAGACTGCAGGAGGGTGTGGTTAACCAACGCACTTTGGGAGACTACAACCGTCCTGAAGAATACTACGCCAATAGGGCAGCGATTCGGCCTCCTAGATTTCGAATAAGGGATTTCGAGTTGAAGCCTGCTTACTTCTCTTTAGTGACTCAACATCAGTTCCATGGGCACCCATCTTAGCACCCCATGGATCATCTCAAGATGTTCGAGGATCTTGCGTCTAGCATCAAGGCTAACGACGTCTCTGAAGACTACATCATGTGTAAGCTCTTCCCTTTTTCTCTTGCTCGAGAGGCAGCCTCTTGGCTGAAACAGTTGGAGCCAGGCTCGTTGACTACTTGGAGTGATACCAAGAACACTTTCCTGAATCATTTTTACGATGAGTCACGTTCAGAGGATCTACAAGCTAAGATCTCCACGTTCGTTCAGGGTCCAACAGAAGCACTCAAGGCTGCGTGGGAAAGGTTCAAGGGATATCAGAGAGATTGTCCTCAGCATGGGTTTACAGACCCCGCCTAGAAATTCTACTTGCCACGTTTTAATGGATACAATTTTGACTCTATATTTCGACAACTAACATAGGTTTTGATTATCTCAAGTCAAGGATATTAGATCAAGGAAACGAATCACATTCATGACATATTTTTCCCTTTTTACCACTGTCTTGTTGTCATGAATAGCCAGCTCATCTTTAGTTGGTACCCCACCTTAAACCGTGTAACCTTCTTTCAGACCCCATGCCTTCTTTCCTTTCATTTCATACTTGCAGATATGTGCAAAAACGTAGGAGAGAATAGGGTCGACACAATTTTCCAATCAGTAAGAGATGCGTCAACATGTTAAAGAGTGGTGGAGTACAAAGAGCAAAATTCAAAGAGCTTGGTCATTCCTTGGGTGTCTAAACAAAGTATCAGTTTCGTGCCTATAACTCATTGTTACAAAAGAGAAAGGAAAACGATTGCACAATTGAGTTATATGGCCAAAGAATATCCCAAGGAAGGACGTGATCAACAAGAAGACGAGAGTAGAAGAGATTTTCAGTGATTCCCAGAGAAAAATCTAAGTTTGGGGGAAGAGAAGCAACAACAAAGTGATTGGGGAATTGCAGACATCAATAGGTCCATTCTCTCTTGCGATTTTGCATAATGTCTCGCACCCGTAGATTATGGTAACCCTAAACACTTTTAACCTCACCACTAAAATCAGCCTTCCCTTATAAATGTAGCCCGTATTCCTTGAATGATAGCCTTGATGAGAGTTTTCAATACCTTGGTAGAGTAGAAAGAGTCAATTGAGTAGAAGTTAAGATGCGTGTAGGGAGGATATTTAGGACGGGCCTGCGAAGTCATGATGGGATATGAGGAGAGCGTTTGCGAACTAATCTTGTATCATGTGGATTACAGGTTTAGATTTTGAGACAATGGATTCAAAGGATATGTGAGTTCCCGTGTTTTCAAACCTCTTTTCTAGTCTTAACCTTTTGTTTTCTTGAGGACAAGCAAAAGCTAAGTCTGGGGGAGTTGATAGACCTCATATTTTACCACTTTTACTATCTATTTCCATATGCTTTCTAAGCATTTTAATAAGGTTTTATGCCTATAAAGGTAGTTTTCTCGTATTTGTAGTTTTAGAGTCTTTATGAGGGAAATCAATCAAAAAGGATGAAAAGGAGCATAATGAGGTATAACTCAAGCTAGAGCAGCTCACGCGAGCCAAAGAACCCATCGGAGCCAAGAAATTCCCAAGTTTACACATTCTACCAAGTTGGACAGATTGCATACGCCAGAAGTTTAGCAATAAACGGAGTATCAAATGAAGTTTTAATTGGATGAAACTTGGAGTGGAGATATCCCATTGAGTCAGATTTCCAATGGAGTTTGATTTGCATCATTTGGAATTGTGTAGAGAGTGTTATACCCAAAATACTGAAGACATGTCAAACTGCCTAGGAGATGAAGCTGCCCGTTACCGACCCCCCATACCAACTAGGTAACCCGATCGGTACCGGGACTCCCAGAACACTCCAACACGATCCAGGAAGAGGCCTGAAGATCCCCATACCGACCCAAGACCCACGATCGGCGCCAGGCCCAATATGGAGCATTTTGAGTGTTTTGACGTTTTTGTCCATAGAACTTAACCCTAGAAGACCCTAGACCTAAATATACTTGCTTTTAGCCTTTGTATGTTGTAAGCCACGTGAGAGGAGCCTTTGGGCAGCCGCACAACACCACAATAATCAATAAATACGTTTTTACCTTTGTTCTTCATTGATTTGGATTCTAAGAGCTTGAAAAAGGAGATCTCCCTTGTTCTTCGACATAGAGAAGATTTCTTATCCTTTACTCTTTCAAATCATCATGTTTCGTGCTTTCTACTCTAGCTGCGTTGTCCCCTTAACCATGTCTGAGTAGTTTGCTTGTAAGGTTTTAAGCATTCAAGGATTTCATGTTAATGCATCAAAATTGTTATGGTTTTCATCTAGATTCTTCATCTTTATTTGAGCATAAAGCCTTAGCTGGAGTAATTAACCACGCTATTGAGCTTAGGTTGGTGTATCCACGAGACCGTTCTTAATACCACTGGATCTAGTATTTGATGAGGTAGGCGTCTTAACAATCATACCAATTAGTTAAGGAGTCCAGTGAACAATTGAACCTTAATTGTATTGCGTGTTTTAACCTTTTAATAACCATGCGATAGCTGAGTCTATTAGGGTGTATAGCATAGAGAATCCAAACCACGATAGTGGAGAGATTCTAATTTCGTGGTTTGAGTTCTAGAATTTAAAACCCTTTCGATACCTTGTATGTGTTCATGAGTTTCCGCGAATTGCATAGTGCCTAACTCTTCCATTATATTGATTTCACATCCTTGTTTGCATTGCCATTCATTCATCACGTTTGCATTCACACAAAAACCCCTCTTCATATTTTGTCTTAGCTTAATTTGCATATCTAAATTCGTAGCGTATCATATTTCCAGTCCCTGCGGATTGACCCCTAGGTACTACTGCGTTTGCCTGTGCACTTTCAGGAATCTTTGGATTATAAATTTAAGGCTTGATAATATAACCCCCATTAATGGGGCATAGGGATGTGATTCCCATTAGCCTCACGGTCCATAGTGCTCGCTATTTTCCTTGGATTGTTGGTTTGATGCTCCATTGACGAATCTCTGAAACAACAAAGAAAACAAAAAAAAACAAAAATTAGCAAAGGAAAACAAAAACTTAGACTTATTCTCTATCAAAAAATCTTGGGCAAAGAAATCATTTCCCCGGCAACGGCGCCAGAAACTTGATGGGGGTAATTCGTTTGATTCATTTATCCAAGTTTTAAATTTATAACCCTAGATAAAGACTGCAAGTGCACAGTAAACGCAGTAGTACTTAGGGGTCGAACCCAAAAGAATTAATGATGCATAAAGAACCTATATAATGCAAAATAAGCTAAGCTAAACATATTTTTGTGGGGTTTTAGTTTTTTATGAAGGTAAAAGTGCAAGGGATAGATAAGCAATGGTTAACTACGTGCAATTAATAACTTAAAATTTAGATGCAAGTTTGTTCTAGAACTCAAACCATGAAATTAGAATCTCTCCACTGTCGTGGTTTGGATTCACTATGTCCTATTCCCTAATAGACTCAGCTATCGTATGGTTATTAAAAGGTTAAGACACGCAGTAGAATTAAGGTTCAATTGTTCGCTAAACTCCTTAACTAATTGGTATGTGTTAAGACGCTTAGCTCATCAAATACTAGATCAGGAGATGTTAAGAACACTTTCGTGGATACATCAACCTAGGATCAATCACTGGTTAGCTACGCCAGATCAAGCATTGAGCATAAATAAAGATGAAGAACAACTAACAACAAACCCTAAGATACAATCATAAAAGCATACGCATAGAACTTTAAAGGCAACGAATCTAGTTAAGCTCTACTCCAATGAGTCAGTTTGATCTTGTTAGCAGCAGGAGTAAAGCATAAAACATGATGAATTTGTGATACACAAAAGCAAATAGAGATCTCTTCCTTCAACCAAGAAGGCCTCATTGATCTAGCCTTAAAGAACTCTTAAAAAGTAGATGTATTATTAAGAACAAAGAGAGAAACGAAAACATGGTTTAAGTATTGATTTTGTGGCTGCCTTCTTTTCCTAGAGAGGCTAAAAGCAAGTATATATAGAGCTAGAAGGGATCCTAAGTCGGTTAGGGTTTTAATTCTAAGAAAAAGGAAAATTGCCAAAACTGCTCGGTAATGTCTCCACACCGACCGCCCATACCAATCGGATTACCAGGTCAGTATGGAGGCTGAGTCGGCGTATCTTCGTGTGCTGGACGTCCTGGTACCGATCGTGTTGCCCGACCGGTGTGGCCGGTCGGTACTGGACAATCTTCATCTTCTCGGCAGCTTGACATGTCTTCAGTCTTCAACTCATATCTCCTTTTGTATAATTCCAAATGATGTAATTCCAACTCCATTGTAAAGCTAACTCAAAGATCTATCTTCACTCCATATTCATCCAATTCCAAACTCATTTGGTCCTCTGTTTGTCGCTAAACTTCCGGCATATGTAATATGTCCAGTTTGGGGATGTACTTTATCTTCAAGGTATGATGACTTGGGTTGGCTCATTTGGCTTCTTAGATGGCTTTGACATGATGAATACTCCTTTTTCTCCTATTTGCATCCTTTTTGATGATTTAACCTGTTGGGACCTTAAAACCTATGTATATGAGAAAACTACCTCTTTTGGTCGATTAGGGAAATAAAATCCACAAAATAAGTATGAAAACCGATAGTAAAATGGGTAAAATATAGGGTATATCAGCAAGTGAATGAGAAATTGTGGGCATGAACTGGACCATTTTTTCTCTTGCGATTTTGCATAATGCCAGCATCCACCAAATAACATCCAATAACCCTAAACACTCTTAACTCCAATAAACACTAAAAGCCTTTATATACCTAGCCTTTTACTTGGTTGATATCATTAGACATATTCCATCATTACTAGGATCGAGTGTGCGACAGGTAGGAGAGTGTAAAATTGAAATCTTTGCAGGCTAATAATTCGAGGCCCAACCTATGATGGTTGCGAATTCGTGACCACCAAAAGTTCCCGTGATTTTCAAACCTCGACTCCATTTTTAGTCTTTAGTTTGCTTGAGGGCTTACCGTTTTTTGACCATGATTTAATCTCTTTGATATATCATGGTTTTTACCGGTTTTTGAAAATGATTTAACCTCGTTTTATTGAGTCTTTTCGGTGTTTTTCGAGTGTTTTATTGTCTTTGCAGGTTTGTGTACGTGTGGAGCTTAATTGAAGATTATGGAGCATTTTGGAGCATTGTGGAAAGAGGAGCTGAAGTCGTTATTGGTGGTTATCGACACCAAGAGTGTGTCGATCGACACACTTACATAACGAGAAAGAAACTACTATTTTCCAATTTTGAAGATTTCCTTTATGCGCCAAAAGTTCGAGAAGTCTACAATAAAAGCCCAAACTAATTTTAGAACCTTATATATAGTTTTCTTTTCGCTTTTTAAAGTTGGGTATTTGATCTTCAATTTTGAGACTTAGAGATTTGGGAGACGTTGGAGGGCTAGGGAGACAAGTTGTTTTCAGACCTTTTGGAGATTTCTTCGAACCCTTTTATGTCTCTTTCTTTATCTCTTATTAATGAAGTATTATTCAGTCATCATGTTTGAGTAATTCACTTGTTAGGTTTAGGGTTGTTTAAAGGTTTTAAGTTGAATTGTTAGAATTGAAATCATGTTAGGATTATCTTATGGTTCTTTATCTAGATTGCTTTAATTCTAATTTAGAATTGTTCATCCTGAATTAGACATCCTAAGTTGATTCAATTAGAAGCGGAAGCATCAACTAGTAACCTGAATCGAATCTTAAATGAGCAAAATCTTGTATTCACAGATGAATTTGGTTTAGGGATTTTGTGAATAATTGAAACCTGAACTTCAATGCTTGCATAAATTGTTTGAATTCACAAAGGAATTTGGTTTTCTAGGATCTAAGCATATATAACTAATTCTACGGAAGTCGTATAATTTTACATTAGAGTTTCAAGTTCGAGAACGAATCTTCTTTAAAATCCTAACAATTTTCTTAATCTACAAGTTAACTTTACCTGAGAATTTCCAAAGCCTAACTCTTTTTCCAATTGAAGTTGAATCACACACCAATCTTAGTTTGTTTACATTGATTTTTGCATTCATCATACATTATTGATATATCATGGTTTTTACCGGTTTTCGACCATGATATAAGTCCTTTTATCGAGTCTTTTCGTTGTATTTCGAGTCTTTTTAGTGTCTTAACAGGTTATTACACGTGAGGAGCTTATATGGTGAATACGGTGCATTTTGAAGCGTAAACAAGGTTGGAGCCGGATTTTGCAAGAAAAGAAGTTGATATGAAGCAGCCTGTCGATCGACAGCCACAAGAAGGACGATCGATCGACAGCTACACTACAGCCTGTCGATCGACAGACACATAGACGATCGATCGACAGGTGCTCGCAGAGACCGACCTAATACGTTTTAAAGAAGGAAAATTGTTCCTTTTCGGGCCAGAAGTTACCAATAAACCGTCATAAAAGCCCACCACGAGTTCTACCTTTATAAATAGTTTATTTTAGGTTTTTAGATCATAACTTAGATTTTACTTAACAAAGTTTAGAGAGAGATTTTTAGGGTTTTTAGGGAGACAAGTTTACTTTTTACTTTGAGATTCTTCGAACCCTATTGTAATTCTTCTTTTACTCTTTCTTTATGCAGTATTATTCAGCTATGATTTGCTTTGCTGCCATGTCTGAGTAGTTTGCTTGTTAGGTTTAGGGTAGTTCGAATGGAATGATGATGAATTGTTAGGGTAAACTCACTTGTTAGGATTATCTGTTAGGTTCTTCACCTAGATTGCTTTAACTCTGATTTAGAATTGATCACTCTAAATTAGCTATCTTAGGTTGATAGATTGACACGAAAGTGTAATTGATTAGCCAGAACTAGATCTTAGGTGAGCAAAATTACTTATTCGCAAAGAAATTTGGTTTAGGGATTTTGTGAACAAATTGGACTTGAATTTAATGCTTGTTTAAATTGATTGAATTCGCAAAGAAATTTGGTTTTCTAGGGTTTAGACATAGTTAGTTTTCGCAACGACAGTTGGTTAATTAAATCCTGATTTTGTTTAACCTGCAATTCTGATTCATCCTGAGAATTACCCAAAAGCCTAACTCTTTGTTTAATTGAATTTGAAATCAACCAACTTTCCTGTTACTAATTGAATTTGCTATTTATTTCATATTATTTTACTTAGCCGAATTTGAAGTCAATATTCCTATCGTTTGATTTGACTCCCAGTGATTCGACCCCTACTACGACGACCTCTTAATTTGAGAGAGTAGCTCAGGGTAAATTTGAGCATATCAAATTTTGGCGCCGTTGCCGGGGAGTCAAAATCTTCCATAGGATTTTGATTCTAGAATTCTGACTAAGTTATTTTTGTTCGTTTTTACGCGTTTTCTTTTGTTTTTGTGTTTCAGTTGGCTAAGATGGTTAATCGAGCTGTAGTGGTTTTTCGGAATGCTGAAGGGGAGAATGTTGATCGAGATGGCAATCGATACAACAATCAGGGAGACCCCATTGATGAAGCTGGTAACATCATTGAGGTTATGGATCCAGTTGCAGCAGAGCGTGCTGAGCTAGATCGTCAAAGGGTTGAGTTAGAGCGCCGGCGCGCAGAGATTGAGCATCTGGCTCAGGCGAATCGCGGACCTCAGGGGGCAGTAGTTAACCAACGCACTTTGGGAGACTACTACCGTCCTGAAGAACATTATGCCAACAGGGCAGCGATTTGACCTCCTAGATTTGAGCGGAGGGATTTTGAGTTGAAGCCTGCGTACTTCTCTCTTGTGGCTCAACATCAGTTCCATGGGCACCCATCAGAGCACCCCATGGATCATCTTGAGATGTTTGAGGATCTTGCGTCTAGCATCAAGGCTAACAACGTGTCGGAAGACTACATTATGTGTAAGCTCTTCCCATTTTCTCTTGCTGGAGAGGCAGCCTCTTGGCTGAAGCAGTTGGAGCCAGGCTCACTGACTACTTGGAGAGATACCAAGAGTGCTTTCCTGAGTCACTTCTACGATGAGTCGCGCTCAGAGGATCTACGGGCTAAGATCCAAACATTCGTTCAGAATCTGACAGAATCTTTCAAAGCTGCGTGGGAAAGGTTCAAGGGATATCAGAGAGATTGTCCTCATCACGGGTTTACAGAGGTTCAGCTGCTAGGTATATTCTACAGAGGAATGGATTGGAGACATCAAATGACTCTAGATGCTTCGAGTAATGGGAATTTCAAAACCAGGTTCCCAGCTGATTGCTTTGAGCTCATCAAGAACGTATCTACTAGCAATAGTACAAAGAAGATTGACGAGGAAAGGAGACGAGGAGCTGGTCAAACAAATGGAGCGGAGATTGTTGAGGAAAATGTTAATTACATCAACCAGAATGGCTACCAGAATCAGCGGTATGAGAATCAGTCAGAGAACAAGGGATACAACAATTACAATCAGAGGAACTACGAATCTTCATCGTATCAACCGATTCCTGCTAAATCTTCAGAAAGTGACTTGAAGAGTATGTTCGAACAGCTTCTTGAGGGGCAACAAACCCTAACAGTAAGTATCAATGGGAAGATTGACGGGCTGTACACTAATCTCAATGGAAAAATAGAAGCCATCAACATTCACTTGAAGAAGCTTGATACTCAGGTTGCTCAGACTGCTGAAAATGTAAAGAGACAAGAAGGTTGTCTTCCAGGGAAATCTGACATGAACCCAAAGCATTTCTCCAATTCAATCACGTTAAAGAGTGAAGAACAACTGTTTCCAACTGTTGAGAAGTGCGAAGATGAAGCCTTGCTCGTGGTTCTTGAAGAAAACCTTAATTTTGAGATTTCAGAGAGCCTGTCGATCGACAGGCCTCCTGCTGTCGATCGACACCTACATCTGACGGCAATCGAAAAACAGACCCTGTCGATCGACACACACAGTGAGTGTCGATCGACAGCCACGGGAAATTTCTGTACGAATGCAAATTCATCTGCTCCGAAAAATGCAGAGGTTTTCGAATGTCAGTCTGAAACTGCCATTGAACTTGTCTACAAGCCCAAGATTCCGTATCCAAGGAGTCTGTACCCCTCGTGCACCGACCAAGGCAGTCAAAAAGCATCTAAGGTCAAAGGGAAACAAGCTCCAACATCATTGAGGAAGCTGCCAAAGTTGTTAAATCCGGGAATGTTTGTGGTTCCTTGTTCGATCAATGGTGTAGAACTGAAGGATTCTCTATGCGACACAGGAGCAAATGTGAATGTTATGTGTGAGGCTGTTGCAAAGAAGCTAGGAATCTTGGAGTTACAACCCTTAAGGACTCCTATCGAGCTCATAGATAGATCATGTACGATTTCTAAAGGCTTCATTCCTGACGTATCGATTCAAATAGGAGATTGTCTTGTTCCTACGGACTTCTACATCATTGAGAGAAAGGATGAAATCTGTAAACCATTGGTTCTTGGTGCACAGTTCCTTGCAACAGTGGGAGCAATGGTGGATTTTCCTAACAAGCGGATCTCCTTCTCGAACATCAACAAGGATGTTTTCTATCCTTCGGTTCTTGTCACATCAGCTTCCTGTATGAGTGTCAATGTTGGAGATACGCTGGGTTTTGAAAATGAGATGAAGAAGGTTCAAAACGTTCTCAAGCTGGCTCCTCCCACTCCACGTCAAAACATTCCTACAAGCTCCAAGTGCGATGAGTCCCCCAAGGTGAAGCGCAGGAAGACCTCTAAACCTTTCTCCAAGTTCAGAATTGTCATTCCTTCGGAGTTGAGGGACAAGGGAGAGGTAGTTGTCCAAGAGATGTTGGACAATACTATGAAGCTCTTTCCTGGTATTTTCCTTGCAAGTCTGGGGGAGTGCATTTCAGTGATCCACCTCCAGCCTGAACGTCATCCGCAGTCCAGCTAAAGACTGAAAACAAGCGCTTGGTGGGAGGCAACCCACCTGTAAGTTTTTCTTTTCTTTTAAGTCATTTTTCTTTCTTTGAGTCAGTTTATTCTTTGTTTCCTTTTAATTTTTAGGATTTGTGAACATTGTTGTTTGCGACTCTTTGTTGTGGTATTTGATGGTATTTTGTTTCAGTGATCTTCAGTTTTTCTTTAGATTTCTCCAACAACATCAGTCGTCAAAGCCAAGTTTTCAGAATTTCCGAGAGCCTGTCGATCGACACACCTGGTGGTTGTCGATCGACAGCCCCAATAAAGACCTGTCGTTCGACACACCTAATGGTTATCGATCGACAGGCCAGCAGAACAGGTCCGAATTTCATTCTTTTCACAAATTTTCTGACTTTTTCTTTTTCTTTTCACCAATCTCAGATTTAATAACACTGGGGACAGTGTTGTTTAAGTCTGGGGGAGGTAGTTACTAACATTGTTTTCTATTTTGGAGTCAAAAATTTGTTTTTATTGAGTCAAAATGTTGGGAATAATGATCTTTCTTAGGAATAAAGCTTAGTTTTTGAAACTCTTAGCTGTTGCGATGAAGCCTTTGGATGGAACGAATTCGAAATCAGATGATAGTACAGGTTCCCCTCTTATCGCAATTTGCAGAACGAAGTAGATCAAACTCCAGACTAGCACACTTGATCTCCATTTCGCTATATTCTCTTTGATGATATCACGACAGTAAAACATTCAGGACTCCTTATTCTCTTTACCACTCTTTGTTGATCCTGAATGGCCAGCTCATTTTTAGTTGGTACCCAACCCCTAACCTTAACCTATTGTTCAAACCTCATGCAGTCTCTTTTCCTTTTGTTTTATGTGCAGGCATGTGTATAAACTCCAGAGAGAAAGAGGTCCGACGCAGTTTTTCATTCACAAAAATTGCACAGGAAAAGGATTTGGTAGGAGTACTTGAAAGAGAGCAGAAATGCTGAGCATTCCTTGGGATTTAATACACAACAATGGTAATTTTCGAGACTAATATCTTTGTAAAATCATTTCCCCCTTAGAGATAAAAAAAAAAAAAAAAAAAAAAAAAAAACAATTATTTACTTTTATTTCGAAAAATAAGTAAGGGAAAGGGAAATGATCATTTTAATAAGTCTCTAGCTTTAAAAGAAAATCCCAAGGAATGAAAAGGTTGGATGTGAAAAGTGGAACATGTTATGGTATGGAGGTGTTTGGTTCCTGATAACGTTTTGGAGAAGGGAGTGCAATGTGAATGAGAAACTGTGGGCATCAACTGGATCCGACTCTCTCTTGTGATTATGCATAATGTCTGCATCCACCAAATAAAATCCGGTAACCCTAAACACTCTTTAGCTCCACTTAGACACAAAAGCCTTTAACATCACACCTAGCCTTTTACTTGGTTGATATCATTGGAGAGAATTCCATCATCACTTCGATTAAGTGTGCGACAGTTAGGAGGATGTGAAACTGATAGGTTTGCAGGTTAAGATTTGAGGCCCAACCTATGATGGTTGAGATTCGTGACCGCCAAAGGTACTTTGTTTACATGCAGCGAAAGAGTCGAGAAAGCGAAAGCAATGTTCCCAAAGATAAGTAAGTTCTCGCGATTTTTAAACCTCGACTTCAGTTTTAGTCTCTAGTTTGCTTGAGGGCAAGCAAAAGCTAAGTCTGGGGGAGTCCTTAGCATAATTCGTAGTTAGAATTCTATTGTGTGACGGAGCTTCCCTGTGTTCGATCCATACTGCATACGATTTCTTAATTTGAGACTGTAGCTCAGGGTAAATTTGAGCATATCACAGGTCTAGTATGTGTTGAGTTAACTGGGATCAAGTCCCCAAATTTGAGCATGTCTTTGACCAGTCCCCTCCCAAGGATCAAGTACATTGTCGTTGAATCCATTGTTGAGTTAACTGGGTTTTTCTATGATCCTCTTGGCTTCCGGGCGAGTATGTGTTGCCAAAAGTGAACATGTTATGTTGTTTGAGACCAGCGATGCGTTAGCTGGGTTTTCTGATGATCATTTTGGTTTACGGGCAAGTCTTTATTGACACCCCCGCTCCAAAAATGACCATGTTATCGCGTAATGACCAACATTTCGGTTTACGACTTTGTATTCAATGAACGCAGCCGCTCCTATAATGAACACTTTGCGATTGTACCAGAGTTATGGTTTAACTGGATTTAGAATGATCATTTCGGGTTATGCAAGTGTTACTCTCTGAACACCTCCGCTCGATAATGAACATTCATTTATATGTATATTGCGATGTGTACCCACGGTGGGTGTAATAGTGGAAATGAAGTCAAGTCTTTTCTTTTTTTACTTCAGTAATCCATGAAGGATGTAAGAGAAATGTGAACAAAACTGTGATCTTTATTAATCGTAGAGTTTGTTAAAAAAAATGGGAGTATATAAGCATACATACGCACTCGCCCCCCTCTTTTTACGGAGGAGGGCAACTGAACTCATCCAAAGATGAGCTGCCTACGTACGATTTGCAGGGATCAAGTTGCCTCGTAATTTATGATTCGTCATGCTCGAGTTACAAAAAGCATTCCCCTATATCAAAATCTTTGAGACTGAAGTTGTCTTTTAGTGTATGGACGACGAGCTTGGAAGTGATTTTTTGTCCCAAGGTAGGACAGTTTCCGTTAGAATGTCGAGAGGTACAGTTGTATTCACAATAAGATATTTCATCGTAGGTGCTTTGTCCTCCAGATCACAAGTTGTAGCTTTCTAGCTCTATTTGGTAGTTGTGAGCTCCTTCGAAGTCGCCTTCGTGCTGGACGGAGCCGGAACCAATGTTCTTCTTTTTTACAGCATGAAGGTTAGCGGTTTGCAATGGGACGTTTGTCTTCTTGGCTTTTCCAGTTTTTTTAGATGCACGGATTTTGTCTTCGCTTTTGGCAAAGTTGTAGAGCGGTGAAGGGCGTCCTGGATGGTTGTTGGTTTGTTTACGGTCATTTCTTGTCTAAAAGGAGAGGGGCACCATAAGGCTCTTTTCAAAGCGTCCAACGCAGAGGCGTTGCTAATTCCTTCCACCTTAGAGAGTATCGTTTTGAACTTTCCCATGAAGGTTCGCAGACTCTCGTTTTTTTCTTGCTGTATATTCCATAGATCACCGTCGAAGATCTTCTGCTCCATGAATATACCATAGTGTTTTATAAACATCTCGGAGAACTGCTTGAAGTCATCGATGAAGTTCTTTCCCAGTCTGTAGAACCATTGGAGTGTAGGTCCTTTGAGGTGTTCGACTAGTATCTTTTAGTATCGGCCTCTCTTTTTTCTTCCTTGAAGTAAGCTCTGTTAAATGCCACTCTGAACGCCAGGAGATGATCTTTTGGTCAGTTTTTCCTCTGTAGGGTTGGATCTTGAGTCTTCTAGGGTCAGTAATTTTGATCTTAGAGATGCGTTCACTGAAATGAGTGTTTTGCGCCTCCTCGAGCACACGTTCGATTTTGGGAGTCCTACTGGTAACGTGGTGTACCTGGGATTGCACAATCCTTAAGTTAGATGCGCCTCGTTCCGTCTCTACTCACAGCTTGGTCATCTCATCCTATTGAGCCTGGTGATGTGCTCTGTGCTCCTGCTCAAGGCTTTCGTGCTCGATCCAGTAGGGGTCATCCTCCTTGTAGGCGAGGTCTAGTGTAGATTCCACGTCCCCGCCGCTTCGGCGAGTCTGGGTACGGCTCCTGTCTGCAGGTAGGTTGCGGTTTTCTATGAGAGTTGCGCGTAGGTTGCTGCATGCGTGTCTTGTCTGTGCGATTCTTCGTGAAGTCTACAGGTTGACGCGCGTTGTTTTGTCAACTTGCTCTAGAGCAGCATTCGTCGTTCACAGCGGCGGTGGTGGTGGAAGGTCATCTCTGGTTCTTTGTGCAGTGTGCGGAGTCGCGAAGCTGAGGGCGTGTCGCTTGAATCGTCCAATCGATCCGCGTGTTCCTCCCTTCTTGAGCGCTGTCGTGAGAACCTTCAGCTTGCCCTTGATAGTAGTGTTATATTTTTCCTACTTTTCTGACTTTTCGAGGAGAGTTTTCAGCATGTCCTTCACTCCGTCCAAGGATGGTACTGGAATATATTCTCATTTGATATTTTCGATTAACTTAGATGTACTGTTTCATATATTTTCCTTTCCTATTGTTCATCTCTATGCATAAATACATTGGCTTATCCCTAAAGAATACAACACAATATTTCAACCAAACATGGATGGAAAGCCTTCGCATCGTACTTGAAAATCGATTTGTTTCTAAATTTTCGGTGTATACATCTAACAGCCTAATAAGTTAAATGTGAAAAATTTCAGCAAGAACGTTCATCATTTTCAAGAAATTGCTAACAAAATAACCCAATATTCTCAAATATATACGTAGAGTGTTATTGAGGGTGATTGGTAATTTGACTGTAAAAATTAGATGTACAGTCCAATCAAACTTTAATGATTTTACAGTTTTAAAAGCCCTAAAAAGTCTCCTAATTTTTTTCACAATCACTTTCTCTCATTTTACGCATAATAACATCTTAAAGAGAAATTAGGATCAAATTACTTATTAACCATATATTTAACTATCTAATGATATGTCATGGTTTTTACCATCTTTTGGCCATGATTAAACCCGGTTTTATCGAGTCTTTTCGGTATTTTTCTAGTGTTTTAGAGTCTTGGCAGGTTTGTATATGAATGAAGCTTAGTTGGTGATTATGAAGCATTTAAGAGCATCGAGGAAAGAGAAGCTAAAGTCGCGAGGACGGATTTTCGATTGGCGTCAGATTGGCGTGTCGATCGACGCCCGGCCTTGTGCGTCGATCGACGGAGAAATTTATTTCGCGAAGAAAGAGGATTTTTCCATTCTGAAGATTTCTTTTTCGCCTCAGAAGTTCTAGAAGTTAACAAATAAAGCCCACCACGAATGCTAGCCTATAAATACACAGTTTTCTTTTAGTTTTCATTATGCTTTCTTTTATTCAAGAGTTAGAGCTTCAGAGAGATTTTAAGAGTTAGGGAGACAAGTTTTCAGACGTTTCAGATTTCTTCGAACCCTTCTGTATCTCTTTCTCTATCTTTATTTAATGCAGTATTATTCAGTCATCATGTTGTCCGCATCCATGTTTGAGTAATTCACTTGTTAGGTTTAGGGTTTTTCAAAGGAATTAAGATGAATTGTTAGAATTGAATTCATGTTAGGATTATCTTATGGTTCTTCATCTAGATTGCATTAATTCTGATTTAGGATTGATCACCCTTAATTAGGCATCTTAGGTTGATTATTAGAAGCGGAAGCATCAACTGATAACCTGACCATAATCTTAGATGAGCAAATTCACCTATTCTCAAAGGAATTTGGTTTAAGGATTTTGTGAACAATTGAAATCTAAACTTTAATGCTTGCATAAATTGATTGACTTTACAAAGGAATTTAGATTTCTAGGGTTTATGCATAGATAATTAATTCAACGGAAGTCGTTTAATTTTACATTAGAGTTTCAAGTTCGAGAACGAATCTTCATTAAAATCCTCACAGTTTCATAATTCTGCAATTTTTCTATTCCTGCGAGTTTTCTGAAAGCCTAACTTCTTGTAAATTGAATTTAAACCACAACAAATAAGATTTTCTTTCATTAGTTTTTGTCATTCATACATTCATATTTTGCTTAGCTTGATTCGAAGTCAAATACTCCATTGTTTGATTTGGTTCCTAGTGATTCGACCCCTAAGTATTGTGGATGCTGGAAATCGCACAATTAGATTTGTAAGGGTTTCGGTAGGAAGAAGATATTTCTGAAGATAAGCTATGAACAACAATGATGAGCAAAGAGAAATTAGGGTTTGTAATTGCTTTGTATTGCTTTTGTGAATAAAGTTGCCAATACCCTTTACAAGTGTTTGTACATTGATATATATAGCCCCCTAAGTCGGCTAAGCATTTTCCTAAAATATAATGTCAACTTTTCCTAAACCTTCGCGGATTGCTTTTTTCCGAAAAATTCTTGGGTTCACCTCTAGCCAATCATAATTAAGTATTTAATTAAAATAAAACAAATCAATACAATTAACATTAATCAATTAATATTTGGGAATTAGAGTTTAATATTTGGATATTAGAGTTTAATATTTGTGGTTCAGGGTTTCGTATTTGGGGTTTAGGGTTTAGAATATCTGGTTTAGGATTTCGTATTTGGGATTTAGGGTTTAGGATTTAATATTTGTGGGTTAGAGTTTAGGATTTATATTTTAGTATTTGGGGTTTAGGGTTTAATATTTAGGGTTTAGGGTTTAGTATTTGGGGATTAGGGTTTAGTATTTATGGTTTAGGGTTTAGTATTTGGATTTTAGGGTTTAATATTTGGGATTTAGGGTTTAAAATTAGGGTTTAGGGTTTAGTATTTGTGGTTTATGGTTTAGTATTTGTGTTTTAGGGTTTAGTATTTGGATTTTTGGGTTTATTATTTGGTATTTAGGGTTTAGTATTGGGGTTTAGGATTTAGTATTTGTTGTTTAGGGTTTAGTATTTGTGCTTTACGGTTTATTATTTGGGGTTTAGGGTTTAATATTTGGGGTTAAGGGTTTAGTATTTAGGGTCTAGAGTTCATTATTTTGGATTCAGGGTGTAGTATTTGGTGATTTAGAGTTTAAGATTTAATGATATAATTTAATTTTTTTAATTAGTAATATTAATTGTTTTAGTTTGTTTTATTTTAATTAAATACTTAATTATGATTGGCTAATGAGGAGGGGGTGAATGAGGTTGGTTCACCCTAGGGGTGAATGAGGTTGGTTCACCCTAGGGGTGAACCTAAGAATTGTTCCCTTTTTCCCCTATGTCGGTTGTGCCTATGTGGGCTTCGTTACTGGGCTTTAACGCGTTGAACCTTTTGGAACATTCGTTGATGTTCTGACGGGTGACGAAACACCTGAACCCGATGGGAATGGCCTAGGCACCGATGGCAGCTGCCTGGACACCGATGAGGCCAGGCACATCGGTGTCACTGGGCAGTGACATCGGTACCACTGCCTCACATCGGTGTCACTACTCAGTGACATCGGTGCCAGGCAGTTTCGGCTTCTGCAACGCCTCCTATTGGCTCCGTGATCTCTCCAACGCTGCATTCATGGCTTTTCCTGGGGTGAAGATAGCTTCGAAGGTTCCCTTGTCAAGCAAAGGGGACTTAGGCAATTTCAAGAGGTCTTCATCTTCTTGCAGGTGAAACGACTTAGGGGCTATATTATCTCTGCATGTCAAAATATACTCGTTGTCTATCATAATTTTGAACGTCAAAGTTCAGCGGGTGAAATCCGACCCCAACAGTTAGCCCTCAGCTCGGTAGTGTTAGTGCTAATAGTATCGAGTTAAGGACCATTGGGTGTTAAGTTAGCTGTTCAAAATTATGATGATGTTGTTAGTGTGATGTTGTAGGCTTGAGCCTTTAGTGTTGATAACACTGTAAACGTTATTTTTCGTTCTTCGAAGATTTTAAAACTTTGTGTTCTGCTTGCGAGAGCTTACAGCGTATGCTGTTTACAATGGTTTTTATACTAAGGATTTTAAGACCTTGCTGAAGATTTAAAGACTTCGTTTTTCGCGTGCTGAAGTTTGCAGAAAAAGTTTTTTTTTTTTTTGTTCTCCGAAGATTTTAAGACTCCGCGTTGCGTTTGTTTATGTCAACAACGTTTTTTGCAACGGGAAAAAATGAATTCCCAAAATGATAATCTGTCTGAAGATTTCGGAACCCGCTGAGAGAAAGAGAAGCTTTTTTACGCTTTTTTCTTTTTTTGAAAGGATAAGATCACTTTTCTTTTCTCTTCCTTTCTCTTCCACTCATTTTCTCTAGGGTTTTTGGCTTTCTCCTCTCCTTCTTTTTTCTCTCCCGCCGCGGACGTCTCTTCCCAGTCAACCCCGCTGGAAATTTTTCCGACGGTCGCCGTGAACATCGCCGCCGAAGACCTCTTGGTAGGTTTCCTTCTCATCCCTCTTGATTTCCAAAGCTTTTTATTCATTCAAGTGTTGTAGATCTAGTTTGGTGAAGAACAAGTTTTAGCCATTGTTGGAGCTTTGATTGTTGTAAATACACCAAGCTTTTTCATTGGTGGATTCAAGCTTTACCCTATGTAGATTGTAGAACATCTTTGCCTTAGAGCTTGAATTTGGTTTATGGAGGTTTTGGTCTTCATTGAGTGATTTGGAGAAGAAACAAGCTTGGTTGGTGTTTATGAATAAACCCTTGAATTTTGATCCTTGATTTGGCTTGATGTAGGTAAGTTTGGCGTTTGGAGTTGATGGATCCAAAAGGGACTGGATTGGCTTTGGAGCTCGATTCCGATGGATGCGGATCCGATGGCATTAACCACTCCCGTGATATTCCCGACGACAATGCCAGTCCCGATGACCGGGGTGTTCAAGACCCGACGTCAGGGATATGTGGACCCAAGGACATGGTCGACCCGACGGTTTCGAAGCGAACCACCAATAATCCTTCGTTTGAGACTCCTCGGTCTAATGTCGTTGTGGATGCCGACGCGTTGTCGATGCGTTGTCGATACCGACGTCGTCGGGGACCCGATGTATCAATGAGGCCGACGTGCTGATGATACCGACGTCGTCATCGGGGACCCAGCGTGTTGACGACACCAACATTGTTGCTCCCCGAGGTGTTGGCACCAAAGTCATCACGGTCCGAGGACTCGTCTTGTTGACAATCTGATTCCTCTAAGGACTCGTCTTGTTGACAATCTGATTCCTCTGAGGACTCGTCTTGTTGACAATCTGATGAGGATCCTGAAGTTCCACCCGGCCGTGCTGATGCATCGTGTTCTTCCTCTTCATTTGACTCGCGGGGTTCTAGCAACGAGAGTGATGATGAGGACATGTTTCTCGAGGTCGAGCAAACAAAGAAAGCTAAGAAGGCTAAGAAGAAGGCGAAGGTGAAGGTTCGCCCTGATCCTCCTGGGTTTTCTCTTTCAGATGAGAAGTCTTTGCGGCGTCTTCGAAAGAAGTGTGGGATCTCAAAGGAGATCGTGTTACTTGCTCCTAGTCTTGCTGACAGAGCTGACGCCCCGCCTCCAGGATACATGACTCTGTTCAAAAACTACTTCGACCAGTGCCTGTTTTGGTTTCCATTGCCCCATTTCCTCATGCGCTTTCTAGCGGTACATGGTGTCTGCCTTACTCATATTAACCCCAGGGGCATTTGACATCTTCTTGGTATCTATGTGTTGAGCAGAGAGTTTGGCGTTGTCATCAGCACCGAGCATTTGTACTACTTGACGGATTTTAGAATTCGTGGTCGGAGTGAATAGCTCAAGCACACTGTTACTAACTCGTCTGGGATGGCACTCATTGAGGATCGTTTCTTCTTTGTTGAGATTTCTGAGAGGACCGTTGAGGTGGACTGCATCGACCATGTCAAGACGAGATGGGAAAGAAGAGGTAACCAACACATAATGATTTTTTTTTTCTCTTTTGTCTTGTTAAATGCTAACTCTTGAATTGTTGTCTATCGTAGTGAAACCGTCGTTACCTGAAGTCTCACAGGAGTTTGTCACCGCCATGCATACCGAGCTCTCCTCTGGGAATGACAACTGGAGGAAGTCATTCCGTCGGAGGAGGATCGAGAGGGCACTTTCCGCTGAGATCTTCCCGGGGAAGATTCTTGGACGAGGCCAGGCGAGGGTTTCTTTTCGTGAGCAGGCTGCACTCGAGGCCAAGAGGTCGTCGGGTACCAACACGCCGAGGGTGGTGGCACCGATGACCTCAACCCCGACGGCCCCGTCAGTGCGAGCGAGGTCTTCAAGGCCTTTGGCGCCGAAGACCCTTCTTCCTGTCAGCGGAGAGAGCCCGCATTTCCAGTGGTAAAGCAAAGAGCGTCGCCGTGAGACCCCTTCAAAGAGGTAGAGAGTGGACAAATACCCTGCAGCAGTTGTTGGCAGAGAGACTTCAGTGAGCCATGTTGGTTGGCTGCTTCATGACGAAGCTTACTCGGCGGTGAAGTGAAAAGCCTCTGAGGTTCGACTCTTTCGACTATAGGGATAGCGAGCTTGGCGTGGCCAAGGAGGCCAACGCCATTCTACAGTCGAGGCTGGATGAGTTCACCGAGCGGAACGAGGTTCTTGAGCGTGACGCTCTCTCATTGCAGAAGGTCAAGAAGGACTATGATGATAAGTTAGCGAAGCTTAAGTTGAGGTGTACCAAGGCCTTGGGTGAGGTAGTTCAGCTGAGGGGTGAACTTAGCTCTGCTAGTGATCTTCAGCGCTCTATGATTGATGAAGCCGTTGCGGAGGCCAGAGATGAGATGGCTCGCGGTTTTGCGGGGCAAGCTAGCGAGGTTGTCGGGATACTTACAGTGATTGACGGGAAGGCCCAGAACGACATGTTGAACCTCACTAAGATTGATGAAAACTTGGAGTTCATCGGCCTTCTTCAGGGATCGCTGCGCGAGCGGCGTCATCCAATTTACGATGTTCAGGACGTGATTGCGGATTTACTTGCAAGTGTCCGGAGAGTACTTGAGATTCCTGTGGTTTCCGCTGGCGCTGCTGAGGCCAGCGTCGCTATCGACGATGACGTCGAGGTGTCAGACAACGTCGAGGTGTCAGACGACGTTGAGGTGACAGACGACGAGGAGGACGCTGAGGACTGATCGTCTTTCCTTTTTCTTGTTTTTCAGACTTAGCCTAGTTTATGACTTTATGATTTTCGGACGTGATTACTCAGGATTTTTGGAGATAACGTTGGATAGTTTGTATCCATGCTATGATTATGTTTACTTCGCATTGTAGCGGTGCTTTGATTTCTATGACGTTTCGTCCATGATTTTGTTTCGATTGCGATTGCATTTCATGCTTTGTCTTTGATAGATCAAAAGATCTACAAGAGTAACGATACTTATTTTGTTGACCAAGCCTCTAGTATAGGTTAAAGGTCGTTTACACTTGAAACGCCTTTGCCTGGTTGTACCAACGTTGTTGTTGGATTAGTGAAAATGGGGTAGCAAAAATCGCAAATGCGTTTTTGCACCTTTTCCACCAACGTTGTTATTGGGTTTTTGCTTTTACCAACTTTGATGTTGGGTGGTGCTTTCTGAACATGTCTGTTCGTAAGCGATCATACCTTTTGACTTGACCAATGCGTTTATTGGGTTTTCAGAATGATTATTCGATGTATAAACCTAAGTAATCATTGGCAGCTGCTTTTAACCAACGGTGTTGTTGGGTCCTTGAATGAACACCCGGGGTCAAAAAGCCCAGAAACTGATCGTTATAACTTATATAGTGCGCTTAGGATCCGATGATGGATTTTGGTGGGGGTCGGATTTCACCCGCTGTACTTCGACGTTAAAAGTTATGATAGACAACAAATATATTTCAACAAGCAAGGACAATATGGACCCTAAGTCACTTCACCTACAAGAAAGGGTGAAGGACTCTTAAAAACACCTAAGTCCCTTGAACCTTTTACCTGGTGAAGTCATGAATGCAGCGTCGGAGAGGTCACAGAGCCAACATGAGGCGCTGCAGAGACAAAGGCTGCCTGGCACCGATGTCACTGAGCAGTGACGCCGATGACAGGCAGTGACGCCGATGTCCCTGGCCTCATCGGCGTCCAGGTAGCTGACATCGGTGCCCAAGCTGTTCCCATCGGCTTCAGGCTCTTCAACATCCGTCAGAACGTCAACGAAGGTTCCAGAAGGTTTGACACGTTAAAGCCCAGCAGCAAAGCCCACGTAGGCTCGACCGACATAGGCAAAAAAGGGAATCCGCAAGGGTTTAGGAAAAAGGCTTAGCCGACTTAGGGGGTTATATATAGGAATGCAAAAACACTTGTAAAGTCATTCACAATTTTTATCACACAAGCAATACAAAGCTATTACAAACCCTAATTTCTCTCCGCTCATCATTGTTCTTCATAGCTTATCTTCAGAAATCTCTGCTTCCTCTCGAAACCCTTACAAATCTAATTGTGCGAATTTCGGCTTCCACAATTTGGCGCCGACCAAAGGGAACTTAGAGAATTTCTTACACAAAAAAGCTACGTTAAATACCGAATCAAGGATGTGAGCGGCGAAGAAAACACGTCTCGCAGAGACAACCAGGAGAAACAACCTTCGGTCGAGGCTACTGCTACCAAAGCTCCAGCTCAAGGCGACATGACCGAGGTGAAGAAAATGCTAGACACCTTCCTCACCGAACAAAAGAAGCAAGCCAAGATCATCGAGGCAAATTCGAAGGAGCTTAAAGCTCTTTCACGAAGAAAACGCGGAAGACCCGACACAGCAAGGATTAGGGCACGTGTTGACCCTCAGCGCCTCGACTTCTCCGCACCTCATGCTACTCGAGGAAACCCGGAGGACCTACCACCACCACCACCACTTCGGGAAACGGATAAGTCTCCCGAGCGCGTCGTGGATATCTCCGACCAAGAAGAACCAGCTCTTACAAAGCGTGCACGCGCGAAAGATGCAGAAGGCGGCAGATAAGAACCACGCGCCTCGGACACTCAAAGCGCGTTAAGCTATTCCAAGACAGAGATTGTGGGAGACACCTCGGAATACTCCAACTACTCTAGCGAAGAGCGGTACAAGAAGGAGCGGGAGCGCAGAGCATTCAAACGCTCTTACGCTGCAGAGCTCGCTGCAGTTAAAGCTCAGATGGATCGGGTGACCTCGGACCTAAAGCACACCCAATCGCAGATGCACCAGGGAACGGGAAAGGCTCCTGCCATCTCCCATGTTCTAGAAAAGGCGAGGAATACTCCCTTCGACGAACAAATCGTGAAGACAAAAATCTCTGATCCCGGAAGGATCAAGTTACCCGTCTACGAAGGAACCACAGACCCTTCGGATCATCTAATGGAATTCGAAGTGGCCTTGGGAAGAGCAAACTTCAAAGAAGCAGAAAAGGACATTGTCTACTGCAAGCTGTTCGTAGAAAGTCTCAAGGGACCTGCCCTCCAATGGTTCTACAAGCTAGAGAAGAATTCAGTTCACACTTTTCTCCAGCTTTCCGAGTTGTTCGTGCAGCACTACAACATCTTCATGGAACGGAAGATCTACCACTCGGAACTGTGGAATAACAAACAAGGCGAGACCGAGAGTCTTCGGTCTTTCATGACAAGGTTTAAAAACACGCTGTCAAAGGTCGAAGGGATCAGCAACAAGTCAGCATTAGAAGCTTTACGGGGAGAACTTTGGTGTCCATCTTCATTCTGGCAGGAGATGAGCCTCAACAAGCCGATAACAATCCAAGACGCCCTCCACCGCGCTGCTGATTTCGCTCGAACAGAGGAAGAAGTCCAAGCCAGGAAAGGCAGAAAATCCAAACAGGTAAGCGAACCGGCAAAGGTCACTGTACCTAAGAAAAGCAACCCCGCCTACGTCCAATACGAAGAAGGATCCGGAGGGGCTCATAATTATCAAGTGGAGTCGTCGGGTCGCGGACGCGGAAGAGGCCGTGGGCGCGGTCGCGGAAGAGGAACCTGGAACAACACTTGGACTAGAGAGTCAAAGGACTATGACGAGAAGCTATACTGTGATTTCCACAAGGCAAGTGGTCACTCCACCGCAAGGTGTCGCGAGTTAGGGCGACAACTCATAGCCAAGCTCACAGAGGGCACCTTGAAAAGCAACAACAACTTGTCAGATTTCAAGCCAGAGGAGAGAGCTCCCGCTAACATCGAGGAACAAGCAGATACTCCCAGACGCCAACGCCGTGATGACGGCATGGAAAACAAACAGCAGCGCGAAGTTATCAACATGATAATGGGAGGCTCACAGTACTGTGCTGATAATGAAACTGCGATCGAAGCTTACCAATGCCGTGCTGACGTCTGCGCAATCATATCAGCGCCCGCAAAGCCAAGGCTTTCCAGCGACTCAATCACCTTCGACGAGAAAGACACCGAGGGCCTCGATCAACCACATAACGATCCCTTCGTAATCAACCTAACTTTCTACGACTTCAACATCGCTCGCGTCCTCATCGATACAGGAAGGTCGGTGGATGTCATCTTCAAGAAAACACTTGAGAGAATGAAGATCGATCTGTCCACAATCAAAGGGAGGCCTAAACCCATAACGGGCTTCTCTGGCGAAACAACCATGACGATAGGAACGATTCGCCTACATGTCCAAGCTGGCAACGTAAAGAAGATGGTCGACTTCACCGTCTCCGATCATCCAGCAATCTACAACATGATCATGGGAACTCCGTGGCTCAACCTGCTGAGAGCTGTACCTTCAACATACAACTTATGCCTCAAATTCCCAACACCCATCGGTATAAAAACAATATGGGGAAATCAGAGGGATTCCCGTACCTGTTTTCTGGCTGAGCATAAGATGAGAAACATCGAGAAGAAGAAGGACGACCCTGAGCCTCAAGAATCACGAAAAAGAGCGAGAACCAGCCCCGAGCAGGTCAAGAACTTGACTGACCTCTTATAGCAATTACAGATTGCAGAAGGTCGTGTAGAAGAAGAGCGACACACCTGCGAACCTGTAGTGTCTATATGTATTGACGAGCAACACCCCGAAAGATGTGTGGAGATCGGAGCTACACTTGATGAACACATTAAAAAAAAGCTCGTGGTCTTCCTCCAGAAAAACATCAACACCTTTGCCTGGGCAGCGGAAGACATGCCTGGAATAGACATCAACGTGGCCAGCCACGAACTCAACGTCGACCCGACCTTCAAGCCAATAAAACAAAAAAGGAGGAAGCTCGGTCCTGACCCAGCAAAAGCGGTAAACGACAAGGTCGAAAAGCTTCTACGCGTCAGATCAATCACCGAAGTCAAATACCCCGATTGGCTTGCCAACCCAGTCGTGGTAAAAAAGAAGAACGGAAAGTGGCGTGTCTGCGTGGATTTCACAGATCTAAACAAAGCATGTCCGAAAGACAGCTTCCCTCTAACTCACATCGATCGCTTGGTGGAAGCAACAGCAGGAAATAAACTCTTGACGTTCATGGACGCCTTCTCAGGTTATAATCAAATTCTAATGCACCCTGAAGATAGAGAGAAGACCGCTTTCATCACCGACCGTGGGATCTACTGTTACAAGGTGATGCCCTTCGGCCTAAAAAACGCAGGAGCAACATATCAAAGGCTCGTGAACAAGATGTTCATGGATCAGTTAGGCAAAACGATAGAGGTGTATATAGACGACATGCTCGTGAAATCCCTTGAGGAAGAAGACCACATATCTCACCTGGAAGCATGCTTCGAACAGCTGAACCTTCACAACATGAAGCTAAACCCCACGAAGTGTAGGTTTGCGGTAACATCAGGAGAATTCTTGGGATACCTAGTCACTCGTCGTGGCATCGAAGCAAATCCGAAGCAGATCGACACGCTCATCCAAATGGCATCCCCAAGAAACAAGCGAGGTGCAGAGACTAACTGGACGAGTTGCTGCGCTTAACCGTTTCATCTCGCGCTCAACTGACAAATGCCTACCTTTCTATGATACGCTGCGAGGTAACAAGCAATTCGAATGGTCTGAAAAATGTGAAGACGCTTTCAAACAGCTCAAAGAATATTTGGCGACGCCGCCTATCCTTGCTAAACCAGTCACTGGGGAACCTCTTTTCCTCTATATTGTTGTTTCCGAAACGGCAGTCAGTGCTGTGTTAGTACGCGAAGAGCGAGGCGAGCAAAAGCCCATCTTCTATGTTAGCAAGACCCTCACCGACGCAGAAACAAGATATCCTCAGCTGGAGAAGCTAGCTCTTTCCATCGTCATGGCATCACGAAAGCTAAGGCCTTACTTTCAATCTCATACCATACGTACGGTCTTGCATAGTCCAAGTCAGTCTGGCAGGTTGGCCAAGTGGGCTATAGAACTTAGCGAATACGACATCGAGTATAAAGGACGAATGTGTAACAAGTCACAAGTGTTAGCAGACTTCCTTATCGAACTCCCAGAAGACCAATCCGCAAAGGAGGTTTGACCAGGGATCTGGGAGCTACACGTCGACGGCTCATCCTCCAAAAACGGGTCCGGAGTAGGGATACGCCTGACATCACCAACAGGCGAGATCCTCGAGCAATCTTTCCGTCTAGGCTTAAGAGCCTCCAATAACGAAGCAGAGTACGAAGCCATCCTCGCTGGAATGAGACTCGCCCAAGGACTTAATATCGAGCACGTTCACGCCTTCTACGATTCACAACTGGTTTCCAGCCAGTTCAGTGGCGAGTACGCAACCAAAGACGATCGGATGGAAGCTTATCAAAAAATAGTCAAGGACCTCGCCTTGACATTCAAAGAGTTCACACTGACTCGAATTCCTCGAGCAGAAAACGTTGACGCAGACGCCTTGGCAAACCTTGCCTCCGCATCGGCTCCACCAAAATATCCAACCTTGAAATAGGTTATCCCCGTAGAGATCATCGAATTCCCGAGCATCAAACAAGACATGACGCTCGCTATATCGACACGATCACAGGCTGCTAAACAGACTGAAGCCACTACTGAAACAAGGGTCAATGACGTCGAAATGACAGAAGCCGAGGCAAACACAGAGCCTGCGCCTTTAACAACACCAGCACCTGACGCCGATGCCATCGGACCTGAAGTCATCGGGGCCGATGCCATCGAACCCGAAGTCATCGGGGCCGATGTCGCCGAGGACCCGAAGACCTAAGGCAACTCGAAGAGTCCCCCACGCAGAACCTTCCGCTTAAGCCTATAGACAAAGACATGACCGTCCCCATGAACACGGATGAAGAACCCGAATACGGTTGCGATAAACCCTGGATGGATCAAATTCGCGCTTACATCGTCGGTGGAAAGCTCCCTAACAGCAAGTGGGAAACTCGCAAGGTACAAAAACAAGCCGCCCAGTACGTCCTGTTCGACGATAACATCTACAGGCGGGGATTCTCCGGTCCTTTGCTCACCTGCGTAGAGGGACAAGAGGCCAGACAACTCATGGAAGAAGTACACAGTAGATCCTGCGGCAATCACTCAGGAGGCAAAGCCTTGGCAATCAAGATTAAGCGACATGGCCACTTCTGGCCTACCATCGTGAACGATTGCATTAAGTTTTCAGCCAAGAGTGAAAGATGTCAACGTCATGCTCCCAAAATTCATCAACCAACGGAGAAGCTCTCTTCCGTCACCTCTCCTTACCCATTCATGAGGTGGGCGATGGACATCGTAGGACCTCTGCATACGTCAAAACAGAAGCGTTTCCTACTTGTTTTAACATATTATTTCTCAAAGACGCCGAAGTCGAAAGTTTCGTCTGGAGAAACATCATATGTCGTCACGGAATTCCATTCGAAATTATCACCGACAACGGTTCTCAGTTCATCTCCAACAGGTTCGAGGCCTTCTGCGCAAAGTGGAAAATTCGACTCAACAAATCTACTCCTCGTCATCCCCAGGGAAATGGACAGGCAGAAGCAATGAATAAAACGATTCTCGATGGCCTTAAGAAATGTTTGAACGAGAAGAAGGGTTGCTGGGCAGATGAGCTGGAAGGCGTTCTATGGTCCCACCGCACCACTCCCAAACGCGGAATGGGAGAAACTCCTTTTGCTCTTGTCTATGGAACTGAATGTGTCATACCATCCGAAGTGACTTATCCATGACCGCGACGTCGTCTCTTAACGGAAAACGAAGAACTCAACGATTCACTCCTCTTTGATGAACTGGACTTCCTTAACGAAAGGCGCGATAAGGCACTCATCAGAATAGCAAACTATCAAAACGCAGCCGCACGCTATTACAACTCCAAGGTTCGAGAAAGACGTTTCCGCGAGGGTGACTTGGTCGTACGCAAAGTCTTCCAAAATACAGCAGAGCGGAACGCAGACAAGCTAGGAGCTAACTGGGAAGGACCTTACAAGGTCACCGCTGTGGTCCGTCCCGGCGTCTACGAACTCGCCAACATGGCTGGCACGCCAATACTCCATTCTTGGAACGCAAAGCACCTAAAGAGGTACTACCATTAGTCCTCTTCTAAGGCCCTTGCCTTGAACTACGAGGCGACTTGATCCCTGCAAAGGGTACGTAGGCAGCTTGTCTTCGGACGAGTTCAGTTGCCCTCCTCCGTCTCAAAGGGGGGGGGGGAGTAAGTGCTTTAACGAACTACGGGGCGACTTGATCCCTGCAAAGGGTACGTAGGCAGCTTGTCTCCGGACGAGTTCAGTTGCCCTCCTCCGTCAAAAGTGGGGGGGAGTGGGGTACGTATACTCGTATACTCCCATTTTTATCAAGTTATTTGCTTAACATGCACTCGACACAAGTCTCATGGACTTCATCTATTACATCCTCTACGGATTATTCAAAGCCTTTTTTAAAGCAAGTTCAATCCGTTGTCGTTGCTGTTGGCCACAGCAACAATGTGCGAACACTGAACGCATTGACATCCATCACCGGATCCTAAGCGCGCTATATAAGTTATAACGATCAGTCTCAGGGCTTTTTGACTCTGGCTGATTCTAATGATCAGTTCGCGGTCTTTTGGCCACGAACGTTCGTTCGAAAACCCAACAACACAGTTGGTAAAAAGCAGCTGCCAATAGTTACTTAGGTTTATACACCAAATAATCATTCAGAAAACCCAACAAACATGTTGGTCAAGTTAAAAGGTGTGATCGCTTCTGGACAGACGTGTCTGGAAAGCACCGCCATTCTCGAAAACCCAACAGCGAACGTTGGTAGGAAAGGAGCAAAAGCACACTTGCGATCCTGGACAGCACAATCACAAACCCAATAACAACGTTGGTACGAAAAGCCTAAGGCGTGCTATGGTATGAACGACCTTCAACCAATGATAAAGATTTGGTCAAACGGGTATCATTACTCTTAAAAGTTCTATCAAAGGTAAAGCATTATAGAAATCAGAAAACCGCTACAATGAGAAGTAAGCATAGTCATAGATTGGACACAAACCGTCCAACGCTATCTCCGAAAATCATGAATAGTCATGTCCGAATATCATAAAACAAGCTAAGTCTGAAAAACAGGACAAGTAAGATCAGTCATCAGCGCCCTCGTCGCCTGTCACCTCGACGACGTACTCGTCAGACGATTCGACGTTGTCGTCCACAGAACCAGCAGGAGCCGTGGGGATCTCAAGGACTCTCCGGACACTAGCAAGAAGATCTGCGAACACGTCATGAGCATCATAGATCGGATGACGCCGCCCGTGCAACGACTTAACCTCCGTTGAAAGGTCTGGCGGCTCCGATCCCTGAAGAAGGCCAATGAACTCCAGGTTCGTGTCAATCTCAGTGAGGTTCAACATGTCGTTTTGGGCCTTCCCGCCAATCTCCGCAAGTAGCCTGGCAACCTCGCTGGTCCGCTCCACAAAACCGCGAGTCATCTCGTCTCTGGCCTCTGCAACGGCAGTGTCGATCCTAGAGCGCTGAAGGTCGCTAGCAGAGCTAAGCTCACCCCTCAGCCAAATTGTCTCACCCTCGGCCTTAGCACACCGCGACTTAAGCTTCGACAGCTTATCTTCATAATCCTTCTTGACCCTGTGCAAAGCAAGAGCATCGTGCCCGAGAGCTTCGTTCCACTCCACGGTCTCATCCAGCCTCGACTGTAGGGCGGCATTGGCCTCCTTGGACGCACTAAGCTCACTACCCCTAGAGCGAACGTCCTCATCATAGTCTCCAACCAAACGGTCAAAGAGGAGGGAGAGCTGCAAGAACACGTAATATAATGTAAAGACATATTAAGGCGAAGAAAGTATTAAAGGAAGGAATGCAGAGAGAAATAGTCAAACCTCATAATATCTTGACTTCACTATCGAGTAAGCTTCGCCACGAAGCAACCCGTCGTCACCGCTCGCTGAAGCCTCGCCGCCGAAAGCTGCTGCAGGGAACGCGTCCGTCCTCTGCCTCTTCGAGGGGGTCACACGGTCGACGCCTTTTCCTTTGCCACTAGATACGCGAGCTCTCTCCGCTGACAGCCTGCGAAACTCTGCAACGTCGCCTGAAGAAGGAGGAGGAAGAACGGTCTTCGGTGCAGAAGGTTGGGAGGTTCTCGCCCGCGTCGACGGAGCAGGCGGAGTCAAGGTCATCGGCATCACCACCCTCGGTGCGCCGACGACAGAAGACCCTCTGGTCTTTGCTGCTGCCTCAAGCGCAATCTGCTCGCGAAGAGACAACCTCGCCAAACCTCGCCCAAGAATCTTCCCGGGAAGGATCTCAGCGGAAAGTGCTCTCTCGATCCTCTTTCGGTTGAACGACCTCCTCCAGTTGCCATTCCCAGAAGAGAGTTCCTTATGCATTGCAGCGAGAAAGTCCTTCGAGACTTTAGGCATCGCTGGCTTCACTGCAAAAGATAGATTCAAGCAGTTAGTATATGACAAAGCAAACAATAAAAATCACTAAGTGATAGTTACCTCTTCTCTCCCATCTTGCTCTGACAAGGTCGATGCAGTCTTCCTCAACGGTCCTCTCGGAGATCTCAGCAAAAAAGAAACGGTACTCGAAGTGGTCATCCTTGCTCGGAAATCCAGCGATGAGAGCCATTCTCGATGAGTTGGTCACGCTGTGTTTGAGCTCTTCGCTTAGACCACGAGTCCTGAAATCCGTCTAGTAGGATAAGTTCTCGGTACTGATGTCAACGCCGCGCTCTCTGCTCAACACGTAAATACCAAGAAGATGTCTGATGCCCCTGGGGTTAATCTGAGCAAGGCAGACACCGTTGACCGCCAGAAAACGCATGAGGAAACGGGGCAGCGGAAACCAGAGCAGGCACTGATCGAAGAAGTTCTCAAACAGGGTCATGTATCACGCAGGGGGGGCGTCAGCTCTGTCAGCAGGAGTAGGGGCAACTAGAACAATCTCCTCTGAGATCCGGCATATCTTTCGGAGATGTCTCAAAGACTTCTCATCCGAGAGAGACGATCCGGGAGGATCAGGACAAACCTTTGCCCTCTCTTTCTTCTTAGCCTTCTTAGTTTTCTTTGGCTCCTCCACCTCATCGAACGTGTTTTCGTCATCGTTTTCGTCGTTGGAAGCCTCTGAACTGGACGAAGAGGAAGAAGACGACGCGAAAGCTTTCCCTGAGGGAAGGTCAGGATCCTCGTCATTCAAAGGGAAAATCTCGTCTGCAACCTCGGTATCATTACCGTGAAAAGTGTCTAAGCCATCTACACCGACTTCGATACCTTCAATCCACGTCGGGGCCCTGTTTCCGGGAAATACATCGGTGACACTGGGATCACCCAAGCCTGTGAGGCGCCTTGTGTCGTCGTCACTCGTCGAGCTACCGTGACAATGACAGGAACCGAATGGGACAGCTTCGGCACGACAGTGCCCGATGACGTTTGAGGGATATCGAGGATCAAGCTCATCGGTCACTTTGCCCGAGACGTCGGATCAGGTGGTGGCAGCATCGGGACATCACCGCCCGAGGAGGACGACGTCGGCCCGTCGTCAACACGGGTTGACCCCAATGTCGTCAAGACATCGGTGTGCACCGATGACTTCGGAGACTTCGGGTCCCCATCGACGTCGGAGCACCTCATCGTCTTCGGTGCGTTCCGTTCACCGGGAATGGGGCCACCGGTGAGTGCGAAAGCGGCGGCTTTATCCGCACCTAGGTCCTCCATAAACCCAACTTACCTACATCAAACCCAATCCAAGGATCAAAATCAAGGATCTTCTTTATTCCTCAACAACCCCAAGAACATCAAGATCAATCAAAAAGAGTTCAACAATATACTCAAATCAAAAGTTCGATTCATTGACAATCAAAGCTTATACACAAAACCCAAGCAAGATTCATCAAGCAATTATCAAATCCAAGGGTTTACCATAAATCTAACAACTAGTTCTTCATGGAAAAGAGTAGGATCCACCACATTTGAAAGGCTAAATAGCTTTGAAGGAAAAGAAAGCTTTGATGAAGATGAAAAGGGAACTTACAAAAGATACCAAGAAGACTTCGGGGTGATCGGAAAAAGAAACGGCGTCGCCGGAGGCCGGTCGTGACGGCGTCGGGAAAGGAAGGAAGAAGAAGAGGGAAAGAAAAACCCTTGAAAAATGAGTGGAGGAGAAACCTTATCCTTTAAAAAAAAAAGGGGTAAAAGCTTCTCCTTCCCTTAGCGGGTCCCGAAAGTCTTCAGCAAGATTTTCATTCTCGGAATTCGTCTTTCCCGTTGCAAAAAACATCGTTGACATCAACAAACGCAACGCGGAGTCTTAAAATCTCCGGAGAGAAAAAAAAAAAAAAAAAAAAAAAAAAAAATCTTTTTCTGCAAAACTTCAACACGCGCAGAGCAAAGTCTTAGAATCTTCAGCAAGGTCTTAAAATCCTTAAGTATAAAAACCACTATCAACAGCAGACGCTATAAGCTCTCGCCAGGAGAGCACGAAGTCTTAAAACCTTCGAAGAACGAAAAATACACGTTTACAGTATTATCAACACTAAGGGCTCAAGCCTACGGCATCATAACTTTCAACGGCTAACTTCGACACTAAATGGTCCATGAACTCGATATTGTTATCACTAACACTACCGAGCTGGGGGGCTAACTGTTGGGGTCGGATTTCACCCGCTGTACTTCGACGTTAAAAGTTATGATAGACAACAAATATATTTCAACAAGCAAGGACAATATGGACCCTAAGTCACTTCACCTACAAGAAAGGGTGAAGGACTCTTAAAAACCCCTAAGTCCCTTGAACCTTCTACCTGGTGAAGGAACCTTCGAAGTTGTCTTCGCCTCAGAAGAAGTAATGAATGCAGCGTCGGAGAGGTCACAGAGCCAACATGAGGCGCTGCAGAGACAAAGGCTGCCTGGCACCGATGTCACTGAGCAGTGACGCCTATGACAGGCAGTGACGCCGATGTCACTACCCAGTGACGCTGATGTCCCTGGCCTCATCGGCGTCCAGGTAGCTGACATCGGTGCCCAAGGTGTTCCCATCGGCTTCAGGCTCTTCAACATCCGTCAGAACGTCAACGAAGGTTCCAGAAGGTTCGACATGTTAAAGCCCAGCAGCAAAGCCCACGTAGGCTCGACCGACATAGGCAAAAAAGGGAATCCGCAAGGGTTTAGGAAAAAGGCTTAGCCGACTCAGGGGGTTATATATAGGAATGCAAAAACACTTGTAAAGTCATTCACAATTTTTATCACACAAGCAATACAAAGCAATTACAAACCCTAATTTCTCTCCGCTCATCATTGTTCTTCATAGCTTATCTTCAGAAATCTCTGCTTCCTCTCGAAACCCTTACAAATCTAATTGTGCGAATTTCGGCTTCCATAGATGTCAATGTGTTTAGGTTCACACATTGTTGTTGTGGCCAGCAACAACGACTGTGGATTGAACTTGCTTCAAAAAGGCTTCGAATAACCCATAGAGGATGTAACAGATGAAGTCTATGAGACTTGTGTCAAGTGCCTGTTATTTGAAGGAAAGAGCTTGATAAAAAATGGGAGTATACGAGTATACATACCCCCACTCCCCCCCCCCCCCCTTTTTGACGGAGGAGGGCAACTGAACTCGTCCGGAGACAAGCTGCCTACGTACCCTTTGCAGGGATCAAGTCGCCTCGTAGTTCGGTAGAGCACTTACTCCCCCCTTTGAGACGGAGGAGGGGGACTGAACTCATGCGGAGACAAGCTGCCTACGTACCCTTTGCAGGGATCAAGTCGCCTCGTAGTTCAAGGCAAAAGCCTTAGAAGAGGACTAATGATAGTACCTTTTCAAGTGCTTTGCGTTCCATGAATGGAGAATTGGCGTGCCAGCCATGGTGGCGAGCTCATAGACGCCGGGACGGACCACGGTGGTGACTCTGTAAGGTCCTTCCTAGTTAGCTCCAAGTTTGCCTGCGTTCCGCTCTGCTGTATTCTGGAAGACTTCGCGCAAGACCAAGTCGCCTTCTCGGAAACGTCTTTCTCGAACTCTGGAGTTGTATTAGCGTGCGGCTGCGCTTTAATAGTTGGCTATCCTGATGAGTGCCTTTTGTTAGGGAAGTCCAATTCATCGAAGAGGAGCGAATCGTTGAGATCTTCGTGTTCTGGTAAGAGACGACGTCATGGTCCTAGAGAAGTGACTTCGGAGGGTATGACACAATCAGTGCCATAGACAAGGGCAAAAGGAGTTTCGCCTGTTGCACGGCGAGGACTGGTGCGGTGGAACCATAAAACGCCTTCTAGCTTGTTTTCCCAACGTCCCTTCTTGGCATCTAAGCGTTTCTTAAGGCCATCGATAATTGTCTTGTTGATTGCTTCTGCCTGACCATTACCTTGAGGATAACGAGGAGTAGACTTGCTAAATCGAATCTTCCACTTTGCACAGAATGTCTCGAACCTATTGGAGATGAACTGGGAACCGTTGTCAGTAACAATTTCGTATGGAATTCTGTGACGGCATATGATGTTTCTCCAGAGAAAACTTTCAACTTGGGCGTCCTTGATACTTGCGTAAGCTTCAGCTTCTACCCACTTCGAAAAATAATATGTCAGAACAAGTAAGAAGCGCTTATATTTTGAAGCGTGCAGGGGTCCACCGATGTCCATGGCCCATCTCATGAATGGGTAAGGAGAGGTGACAGAGGAAAGCGTCTCCGTTGGTTGATGAATCTTAGGAGCATGTTGTTGACACCTTTCGCGCTTGGCTGAAAACTTAAAGCAATCGTTCACGATAGTAGGCCAGAAGTGGTCATGTCGCTTTATATTGATTGCTAAGGCTTTGCCTCCTGAGTGATTGCCACAAGACCCGCTATGTACTTCTTCCATGACTTGTATGGCCTCTTGTCCCTCTACGCAGGTGAGCAGAGGACCGGAGAATCCCCACCTATAGATGTTATCGTCGAACAGGTCAGACCGAGTGGCTTGTTTTTGTATCTTGTGGGCTGCCCACTTACGGTTAGGGAGCTCTTCATTGACGATGTAAGCACGAATTTGATCTATCCAAGGTTTATCGTAACCATACTCGGGTTCTTCATCCGTGTCCATGGGGATGGATGTGTCTTTATCTTTAGGTTCAAGTAGAAGGTTCTGCGACGAGAGGTCTTCGGGTTCCCCCATGTCATCGGGGACCTCGGCCTCGGTGACCTCGGTCCTGGTGACCTCGGCCTCAGGGACATCGGCCTTGGTGACATCGGCTTCAGTTGTTGGCATCGTTGTCAAAGGCGCAGCATCTGTGTGTGCCTCAGCTTCTGTCATCTCGACGTCCTTGAATCTTGTTTCAAAAATGTCTCGAGCGTCATATCTTGTTGGATGCTTGGAAATTTGATGAACTCTACAGGGATAACCCGTTTCAAGGCTGGATCGTTTGGCGGAGCCAAAGCAGAGGCAAGGTTTCCTAAGGCATCGGCGTCAACGTTCTCCCCTCGGGGAATTCGTGTCAGCGTGAACTCTTTGAATGTCGAGGCGAGGTCCTTGACTATTTTTAAATAGGCTTCCATCCGATCGTCTTTCGTTGCATATTCACCGCCGAACTGGCTAGGGACCAGTTGTGAATCACAGAATGCGTGAACGTGCTCGATGTTCCTTGAGCGAGTCTCATACCAGCGATAATGGCTTCATACTCTGCTTTGTTGTTGGAGGCTTTGAAGCCTAGACGGAAAGATTGTTTGAGGATCTCGCCTGTTGGTGACGCTATGTGTATCCCTATTCTGGACCCGTTTTTGGAAGATGAGCCGTCGATGTGTAGTTCCCAGATCACTGGTCGAACCTCCTTTGAGGTCTGGTCTTCCCTAAGTTTGATAAGAAAGTCTGCCAACACTTGTGACTTTTTACACGTTCGTCCTTTATACTCGATGTCATACTCGCTGAGTTCTACAGCCCACTTGGCCAGCATGCCAGATTGACTTGGACTATGCAAGACCGAGCGCATGACGGTATGAGAATTATGATGGTATGAGATTGGAAGTAAGGCCTTAGCTTTCGTGATGCCATGACGACGGAAAGTGCTAGCTTCTCCAGCTGAGGATATCTTGTTTCAGCGTCGGTGAGGGTTTTGCTAACATAGAAGATAGGCTTTTGCTCGCCTCGTTCTTCGCGTACTAACACAGCACTGATAGCCATTTCGGAAACGGTGATGTAGAGGAAGAGAGGTTCTCCAGTTACTGTTTAAGCAAGGATGGGCGGTGTTGCCAAATACTCCTTGAGCTGTCTGAAGGCGTCTTCACACTTGTCTGACCATTCGAACTGTTTGTTTCCTCGTAGCGTGTTGTAGAAAGGTAGGCACTTATCAGTTGATCATGAGATGAACCAGTTGAGCGCAGCCACTCGTCCAGTCAACCTCTGTACTTCACGCTTGTTTCTTGAAGATGCCATCTGGATCAACGCGTCAATTTGCTTTGGATTGGCTTCGATGCCACGATGGGTGACCAAGTATCCCAGGACTTCCCCGGAGGTTACCGCAAATCTGCACTTCGTTGGGTTTAGTTTCATGTCGTGAAGGTTCAGCTGTTTGAAGCACGCTTCTAGGTGAGAGATGTGGTCTTCCTCTTCAAGAGATTTCACGAGCATGTCGTCTACATACACCTCCATCGTCTTTCCTAGCTGATCTTGAAACATCTTGTTCACGAGCCTTTGATATGTTGCTCCAGCGTTTTTTAGGCCGAAGGGCATAACCTTGTAACACTAGATTCCACGATCTGTGATGAAGGCGATCTTCTCTCTATCTTCAGGGTGCATTAGAATCTGGTTATAGCTTGAGAAGAATGTTAAGAGTTTATTCCCTGCTGTTGCTTCCACTAAGCGATCGATGTAAGGCAGAGGGAAGCTGTCTTTCTGACACGCTTTGTTCAGATCCGTGAAATCCACGCAGACACGCCACTTCCCGTTCTTCTTTTTTACCACGACTGGGTTGGCGAGCCAATCGGGGTATTTGACTTCGGTGAATGATCCGATGCGCAGGAGACTTTCGACTTCGTCGGTTACCTCTTTTTCTCAGTCGGGACCGAGCTTCCTCCTTTTTTGTTTTATTGGCTTGAAAGTCGGATCAACGTTGAGCTCGTGGCTGGCGACACTGATGTCTATTGCAGGCATGTCTTCTACTGCCCAGGCGAAAGTGTTGATGTTTTTCTGGAGAAAAGGCACCAGTTCCTTCTTAAGGTCTTCATCAAGCGTGGCTCCAATCTCTACACATCTTTCGGGATGTTGCTCGTCAATGCATACATATACTACAGGTTCGCAGGTGGGTCGCTCTTCTTCTATGCGACCTTCTGCAATCTGTAATTGCTATAAGAGGTCGGTCAGGTTCTTAACCTGCTCAGAGCTGGTTATCGCTCTTTTTCATGATTTTTGAGGCTCAGAGTCGTCCTTCTTTCTCTCGATGTTTTGAGCTTATGCTCGGCCAGAAAACACGTACGAGAATCCTTTTGATTTCCCCATATTGTTTTATACCTATGGGTGTCGGGAATTTGAGGCATAAGTGGTATGTTGAAGGCACAACACTCATCAGGTTGAGCCAAAAAGTTCCCATGATCATGTTGTCGATTGCGGGATGATCGGAGACGGCGAAATCAACCATCTTCTTAACGTTGCCAGCTTGGACGGGAAGGCGAATTGTTCTCATTGTCATGGGTTTCTCGCCATAGAAACCTGTTATGGATTTAGGCCTCCCCTTGATTATGGACAGATCAATCTTCATTCGCTCAAGTGTTTTCTTAAAAACGACATCCACCGAGCTTCTTGTATCAATAAGAACGCGAGCGACGTTGAAGTCATAAACAGTCAAGTTGATTACCAGGGGATCGTTGTGTGGTTGATCGAGGCCCTCGGTATCTTTTTCGTCGAATGTGATAGGGTCGCTGGAAAGCCTTTGCTTTGCAGGTACTAATATGTTCGCGCAGATGTCAGCGCGGCGTTGGTAAGCTTCGATCGCAGTTTCGTTGTATGCACAGTACTGTGACCCTCCCATTATCATGTTGATACTTTCATGCTGGTCTTCGTTTTCCATATCATCATCGCGACGTTGGCGTCTAGGAATATCCACTTGCTGTTCGGTGTCAGCAGGAGCTTTCTCCTCTGGCTTGAAGTCTGACAAGTTGTTGTTGTTCTTCAAGGTGCCTTTTGTGAGTTTAGCTATGAGCTGTCGCCCTAACTCGCGAGACCTTGCAGTGGAGTGTCCACTTGCTTTATGGAAATCACAGTACAGCTTCTCGTCATAGTCCTATGACTCTCTGGTCAAGGTGTTGTTCCAGGTTCCTCTGCCGCGACCGCGTCCACGGCCTCTTCCATGTCCGCTACCCGATGACTCCTTTTGATAGTTGTGAGCCCCTCCGGATCCTCCTTCGTATTGGACGTAGGAGGGATTACTCCTTTTAGGTACAGTGACCTGGGCTGGTTCGCTTACTCGTTTAGTTTTTCCCCCTTTCCTGGCTCGGACTTCTTCCTCTGTTCGAACGAAATCAACAGCTCGGTGGAGGGCGTCTTGTACTGTCGTTGGCGTGTTGAGACTCATCTCTTGCCAGAATGGAGACGGACACCGAAGTGCTCCTCGCAAGGCCTCCAGGGCTGACTTGTTGCTGATACCTTCGACCTTTGACAACGTGTTCTTGAACCATGTCATAAAAGACCGAAAACACTCGGTCTCGCCTTGCTTGTTATTCCATAGTTCGGAGTCGTAGATTTTCCGTTCCATGAAGATGTTGTAATGCTGCACAAACAACTCGAAAAGCTGGAGGAAAGTGTGAACCGAATTCTTCTCCAGCTTGTAGAACCATTGAAAGGCAGGCCCCTTGAGGCTTTCTATGAACAGCTTGCAGTAGACGATGTCCTTTTCGGCTTCCTTGAAGTTTGTTCTCCCCAAGGCCACTTCAAATTCAATCAGATGATCCGAAGGGTTTGTAGTTCCTTGGTAAACTGGTAACTTGATTCTTCCGGGATCGGAGATTTTCGTCCTCGTGATTCGTTCGTCGAAAAGCGTGTTCCTTGCCTTTTCTAGTACCTGAGCGATGGCAGGAGCCTTCCGTGTTCCGTGGTGTATATGCGATTGGGTACGCTTCAGATCAGAGGTTACCCGCTCCATCTGAGCCTTTACTGCAGCGAGTTCTGCAGCGTAAGATCGTTTAAATGCTCTACGCTCTTGCTCCTTCTTGTACCGCTCTTCGCTAGAGTTGTTGGTGTACTCCGTGGTGTCTTTCACCACCTCTGTTTTGGAAGAGCTTGCCGCGCCTTGAGTGTCAGAGGCGCGTGGTTCTTGTCGGGTGCCTTCCGCACCTTCCGCTCGTGCACGCTTCGTGGGAGCTGGTTCTTCTCCGTCGGAGATATCCACAACGCATTCAGGAGACTTGTCCGTTTCTCGACGCGATGATGGTGGTGGTAGGTCCTCTGGATTTCCCCGAGTGGTACGAGGCGTTGAGAAGTCGAGGCGTTGAGGGTCGACTCGCGCCCTAAGTCTTGCTGTATCGGGTCTTTCGCGCTTTCTTCACAAAAGAGCTCTCAGTTCTTTCAAAGTCGCCTCATTGATCTTGGTTTGCTTCTTCTGCTCTATGAGGAAGGTTTCTACCATCTTCTTCACCTCGGTTATGTCACCTTAAGTAGTGTCTTTGGTAGCAGTACCTTCGACAGAAGGTTCTTTCTCCTGGTTGTCTCTGCGAGACGTGTTTTCTTCGCCACTCACCATCTTTGATTTGGTATGTAACTTAGCTTTTTTGCGTAAGAAATTCTCTAGTATCCTCTTGTGGATGCCGAAAATCGCACGATTAGATTTGTAATGGTTTCGGGAGGAAGATGAGATTTCTGAAGATAAGCTATGAAGAACAATGATGAGGAAAGAGAAATTAGGGTTTGTAATTGCTTTGTATTTCTTTTGTGAATAAAGTTGCCAATACCCTGTACAAGTGTTTGTACATTGATATATATAGCCCCCTAAGTCGGCTAAGCCTTTTCTTAAAAGATAATGTCAACTTTTCCTAAACCTTTGTGGATTGCCTTTTTCCCCTATGTCGGTTGTGCCGATGTGGGCTTCGTTACTGGGCTTTAACGCATTGAACCTTCTAGAACCTTCGCTGATGTTCTGACGGGCGACGAAGCACTTGAACCCGATGGGAATGGCCTAGGCACCAATGGCAGCTGCCTGGACACCGATGAGGCCAGGCACATCGGTGTCACTGGGAAGTGACATCGGTGCCACTACCTGAGATCGGTGTCACTGCTCAGTGACATTGGTGCCAGGCAGCTTTGGCTTCTGCAGCGCCTCCTGTTGGCTCCGTGATCTCTCCGACACTGCATTCATGGCTTTTCTTGGGGTGAAGATAGCTTCGAAGGTTCCCTTGTCAAGCAAAGGGAACTTAGGCAATTTCAAGAGGTCTTCATCTTCTTGCAGGTGAAACGACTTAGGGGCCATATTATCTCTGCCTATCGAAATATGCTCGTTCTCTATCATAATTTTGAACGTCAAAGTTCAGCGGGTGAAATCCGACCCCAACAAGTACTACAACTGATCTCTTAATTAGAGAGAGTAGCTCAGGGTAAATTTGAGCATATCAAATTTTGGCGCCGTTGCCGGGGAATCAAAATCACCATTCGAGTTTTGATTATAGAATTTAGTCTAAGTTTTTATTTTCGTTCTTACGCATTTTTCTTTTGTTTTTGTGTTTCACGAAAACACTACGGCAAGCTAAGATGGTGCGTCAGCTTTTGGTTGTGATTCCGAATGTTGTGGGTCAATTGGAGTTTTAATTCTAGAATTTAGTCTAAGTTTTTATTTTCGTTCTTACGCGTTTTTCTTTTGTTTTTGTGTTTCACGAAAACACTACGGCAAGCTAAGATGGTGCGTCAGCTTTTGGTTGTGATTCCGAATAATGAGGGTCAATTGGTTGACAAGGACGGTAACGTGTACAATGATCAGGGTGAGAGACTCGACGCAGAGGGTAATGTGATCATTGAGGAAGTTGGGGCCGACGAGGCAGCAGGAAGAGAGCGTGAGCGCGCTCTAGCTGATCCTCAGGTTCAGGAGGTTTTGGTAAACCAGCGTGCCTTGGGAGACTACAACCGTCCTGAGGAGTATTATGCCAACAGGGCAGCGATCCGACCTCCTGGATTCGCTAGGCAGGACTTTGAGTTGAAGCCTGCTTTCTTCTCACTAGTGGGTCAACATCAGTTCCATGGGCATCATTCTGAACACCCCATGGATCATCTTGAGAGATTCGAGGACCTAGCATCCAGCATCAAGGCGAATGGAGTATCTCTTGACTACGTTTTCTACAAGCTTTTCCCATACTCTCTAGCTGGGGAAGCAGCTTACTGGTTGAAACAGTTGGAGCCGGGCTCATTGACAACATAGAATGCTACCAAGAATCCCTTTTGAGTCACTTCTATGATGGGTCGCGTTCATATGATTTTAGAGCGAAAATCTCTTCTTTTCAGTAGGGTCCAATCGAAGCATTCAAGGCTTCATGGGAGCGATTCAAAGGTTATCAGAGAGATTGTCCACATCATGGCTTCACCGACGTTCAGCTGTTGAGCATTTTCTTCAGGGGTGTGGATTGGTAACATCAGATGGCTCTAGATGCTTCTAGTAACGGGAACTTCAAAACCAGAGTTCCAGCTGACTGCCTTATGCTCATCAATAACGTGGCTCCAGTACAAAGAAGATGGATGAGGATAGACGAAGAGAAGCAGGTCTATCAGGTGGAGCTGAGATTACTGAGGCGAAGGCCAATATTGATTTGGTTCACAATCTTTTGGTGGGGAAGAAATCGGTTCAGTTTGCTCAGGAAATTGACACATTCTTTCCAGATGATGATAGAGAATAAGAATATGTCAACTACATCAACCAGAATGGGTACCCGAATCAGAAATTTGGTAATCAGTCAGAGAGCAGGGGGTACAATAACTACAATCAGAGGAGTTCATTCTCAGGAAATCCTAGTTCTCCAAGTTATGCGCAGAGGTCTCAGTATCAGAATGGGGATTTTCAGAAACCTTATGGCAGCAACAACAACAACCAAAGAACCTATGGATCTGCATCCTATCAACCAATTCCCGCTAAGTCTTCAGAGAGTGACACAAAAGCTATGTTTGAGTAACTTCTTGAGGGACATCGAAAGTTGACAGTAAGCCTCAATGGGAAGATGGACAACATCTACATTGATCTCAATGGGAAGATTGACAGCATCTACACTGATTTGAATAGAAAAATTGAGGCTCACAATCTTCATTTGAAGAAGCTGGATACTTAGGTTGCTCAAACTACAGAGTCAGTAAAGAGACAAGAAGGTTGTCTTCCAGGAAAGACAGACATGAATCCAAGGCACTTCTCCAATTCTATCACGTTGAAGAGTGAAGAACTAGTGATTCCAGCTGTTGAGAAGTATAAAGATGAGGATTGGCCCGTGGTTCTTGACGAATACTTAAAATTTTGGGCTGTGCAACGATCGATTCATGAAGAAAACTCAAAAATTGAGGTTGCGGACCCCAACGTCGATCGACGCAAAGAATTTTGCAACAATCAACGCACCAATCTGACGGCAATTGAAAAAGACGTAACGTCGATCGACGCCAAGGCTGTGGAACGATCGACACAAGGTAAAAACGAACAGAGTTCGTGTTCTGCCATTAGCGAAGCCCAGGATCAGTCTGCAATCGCCAATGAACGAGTCTACAAGCCCAAGATTCTGTATCCAAGGAGCTCATATCCTTTACCTATCAACCAATGCAGTGACAGAGCACATGAATAAGGAGGAAAACAAGCTCCACCATCATTGAGGAAGCTACCAAAGTTGTTGAATTCGGGGATGTTTGTTATTCCGTGTTCAATCAAATGTGTGGAATTGAAGGATTCTCTTTGTGACACAGGAGCTAATGTGAATGTTATGTGTGAGGCTGTTGCAAAAAAGCTAGGGATTTTGGAGTTACAACCTTCAAGGACATATATCGAGATTATACATAGGTCTTCTACAGTTTCTAAAGGCTTCATTCCTGACGTGTTGATTCAAATAGGAGATTGTCTTGTTCTTACGGACTTCTACATCATTCAGACCAAGGATAATAGTTGTAAACCATTGGTTCTTGGTGCATAGTTCCTTGCAACAGTGGGAGCAATTGTGGACTTTCCTAATAATTGAATCTCCTTCTCGATTATCAACAAGAATGTCTTCTATCCTGCAGTTCTTGTCACACAGACTTCTTGTATGAGTGTCAATGTTGGAGAGACGTTGGGTTTAGACCATGGAGATGAGATGAAGAAGGTTTAAAACGTCCTCAAGTTGGCACCTTCCACTGCACATCATGAAGCCAACAATCCTGCGAGTTCCAAGTGCAAGAAGATCCCCAAAGTCAAGCACATAAAGCCCTCAAAACCATTCTCCAAGTTTAGAATTATCATTCCTTTAGAGTTGAGGGAGAAAGGAGAGGTTTTTATGCAAGAGATGGTGAACAATACTATGAAGCTCTTTCCAGGTATTGTTCCTTGCAAGTCTGGGGGAGTGCAATTCAGAGATCCACCTCCAACCTAAGCCCCGACTAGTCAAGCTAATGACTGTAAACAAGCGCTTGGTGGGAGGCAACCCACCTGTGAGTCTTTTTCTTTCTCTTTTATTTTCTTTTTATTGAGTCAGTTTGTTTATGAAATTATGAATTGTGAACTTGATTGGATAATATGATGTTGGTGCTTTTAATCTTGTTCTGTTTTAAGTGATTTTGCAGCAGTTACCAATCATTGAAATTAGCAGCCACGAAGTCAGTAAAATAGCAACGTTGCGCTCAGTTTTTCAGACAGGCCGTCGATCGACAAAATGTTTTTTCCAACGATCGACGCAGTATCAGCGTCGATCGACGAGATATTCTTGCAACGATCGACGAGTAGACAACCACAAGTCCAACTTTTTCACAATTTTCTAACTTTTTATTTTTCTTTTCTTTCACCAATTTCAGGCTTGATTAACACTGGGGACAGTGTTGTTTAAGTTTGGGGGAGATAGTTGCTAACATTGTTTTCTATTTTGGAGTCAAAATCTGTTTTATTGATTCCAAACTTGTAGGGGATGATGACCTTTCCTAAGGAACAAACGCTCAGTTTTTGCGACATTTAGCTGTTGCGAGGAAGCCTTTGGATTGAGCAAATTCAAAACCAGATTATAGTACAGGTTCCCCTCTTATCGCGGTTTGCAAACTAAATTAGATCAAACTCTAGACTACCACACTTGATCTCCATCTCGCTATATTCTCTCTGATGATGTCACGACAGTAATCGATCCAACATTCAGGACTCCTTATTCACTTTACCACTCTTTGTTGATCCTAAATGGCCAGCTCATTTTTAGTTTGTACCCAACCGCTAACCTTAACCTTTTGTTCAAGCCTCATGCGATCTTTTTCCCTTTGTTTTATGTGCAGGCATGTGTATAAACACCGGAGAGAAAAAGATCTGACGCAGTTTTTCATTCACAAAATTGTACAGGATGAGGATTTGGTTAGAGAACTTTATAATGAGCAACGATGCTAGGAATTCATTGGGATTTCATGCATAACAATGGTAATTTTCGAGACTAACACTTATGTAAATCATTCCCCCCTTGTTAGTCAAAAAAAAAAATCAAAAATTTCATAAGGGAAAGGGAATGATCATTTTCAATAAGTCTCTAGTTTCTACAAAAATCCCAAGGAATGGAGTGGATGGATGTGAGTAGTGGAACTTGTAATTATTGTACTTTATGATGATGTTTGGTTCCTGATTACGATTTGGAGGAGAGAGTGCAATGTGAATGAGAAACTATGGGCATCAACTGGACCGGTCTCTCTCTTGTGATTATGCAAAATGTCTGCATCCACCAAATAAAATCTGGTAACCCTAAACACCTTTAACTCCACTAAACACCAAAAGCCTTTTTACATACTACCTAGCCTTTTACTTGGTCGATATCATTAGAGAGAATTCCATCATCACTTTGATCAAGTGTGCGACAGTTAGGAGAATGTGAAATTGATATGTTTCCAGGGTAAGATTTGAGGCCCAACCTATGATGGTTGAGATTCATGACCGCCAAAGGTACTTTGTTTATATGCAGCGAAAGAGTAAAAGAAACGAAAGCAATTTTCGAAAGGATAAGTGAGTTCCCACGATTTTCAAACCTCGACTTCATTCTTAGTCTCTCGTTTGCTTGAGGGCAAGCAAAAGCTAAGTCTGGGGGTGTTGATATATCATGGTTTTTACCATCTTTTGGCTATGATTTAACCCAGTTTTAACGAGTCTTTCCGGTATTTTTCTAGTGTTTTAGAGTCTTGGCAGGTTTGTGTATGAATGGAGCTTAATTGGTGATTATGGAGCATTTTAGAGCATCAAGGAAAGAGGAGTTGAAGTCGCGAGGACGAATTTCAATTGCCGTCAGATTGGCGCGTCGATCGACGCTAGGCCTTGTGCGTCGATCGACGGAGAAAGTTATTTCTCGAAGAAAGAAGATTTTTCGCCTCAGAAGTTCCACAAGTTAACAAATAAAGCCCACCACGAATCCTATCCTATAAATACTCAGTTTTCTTTTAGTTTTCATTATGCTTTCTATTAAAACATAAACTTTAATGCTTGCATAAATTGATTGACTTTACAAAGGAATTTGGATTTCTAGGGTTTATGCATAGATAATTAATTCAACGGAAGTCGTTTAATTTTACATTAGAGTTTCAAGTTCGAGAAGGAATCTTCATTAAAATCCTGACAGTTTCATAATTCTGCAATTTATATATTCTTGCGAATTTCCCGAAAGCCTAACTTCTTGTTAAATTGAATTTAAACCACAACAAATTTAGATATGCTTTCATTAGTTTTGTAATTCATATATACATTCATATTTTTCTTAGCTTGATTCAAAGTCATATACTCCATTGTATGATTTGGTTCCCAGTGATTCGACCCCTAAGTACTACAACTGATCTCTTAATTTGAGAGAGTAGCTCAGGGTAAATTTGAGCATATCATCTAACATCACATAAAATGAAATTTAGAAACTAACATTCTAATTACGTGAGATTCCAATTCTTTTCTAATGTATTTATGTTAAGTGGTTCCATATTTTATATTCATCATTATTTCATTTATTACATTCTCTCTTTCATATTAATTTTATCATTATTTTATATAATTTTTGCATTATTTAGAAGATAAAAACAATAACCACAATCATAAAGGTTTAGTATTTTTATTTCAATTAATTATATATGTAATTAATTATGTACTGAAATACTTATCTTTATAGTGAATTGATATATCATGGTTTTTATCGGTTTTTTACCATGATTTAACCCCGTTTTATCGAGTCTTTTTGGTGTTTTTGAGTGTTTTAGAATCTTTGCAGGTTAATGTACGTGTGGAGCTTAATTGGTGATTATGGAGCATTTTGGAGCATCAAGGAAAGAGCAGCCAAAATCACAAGCTTGGAATAAAAAATACGCAGTGCGTCGATCGATGTAGCTTAATGTAACTCGAAGAAAGAAGAGTTTTCCCATTCTGAAGATTTTCTTTTCGCCGCAGGAGTTCCAGAAGTTTACAAATCAAACCTAGCATGAATTTTAGCTTATAAATATTCAGTTTTCTTTTAGGTTTTAGTATCTTATCTTCGATTCATGACTTAGAGATTTCAGACTTTTGAGAGCTTAGGGAGACAAATTTTCATACCATTCAGATTTTTTCAAACTCTTCTATATCTCTTTCTCTATCTCTTATTAATGCAGTATTATTCAGTTATCATATTTTCTGCATCCATGTGTGAGTAATCTACTTGTTAGGTTTATGGTTTTTCAAAGGATTTAAGATGAATTGCTAGAATTGAAATCATTGTTTGGATTATCTTATGGTTCTTCATCTAGATTGCATTAATTTTGATTTAGGATTGATCACCCTGTAGTAGACATCCTAGGTTGATTTAATTAGAAGCGGAAGAATCAATTGGTAACCTGAATAGAATCTTATATGAGCAAAATCTCATATTCTCAAAGGAATTTGGTGTAAGGATTTTGTGAACAATTGAAACCTGAACTTTAATGCTTCCTTAAGTTGTTAGAATTCACAAAGGAATTTGGTTTTTTGGGTTTATGTATAGATAATTAATTCAACAGAAGTCGTTTAATTTTACATTAGACTTTCAAGTTCGAGAACGAATCTTCACTAAAATCGTAACTGTTTTCTAAATCTACAATTTATCGTTGCCTGAAAAATTTCCCAAAAGCATAGCTCTTTGTCCAATTGAAGTTAAAACATAAAACAGCTTTTAGTTTATTTACATTGATTTTCTGCATTCATTCATACATTATTTGTTTAGCATAATTCGTAATTGGAATTCTATCGTGTGAATGCGATTCCCAGTGATTCGACCCCTACCACGACAACCTCTTCATTTGAGAGAGTAGATCAGGGTAAATCACCTTTAGGATTTTGATTTTAGAATTTTTCTAAGTTTTTATTTTCGTTTTTATGTGTTTTTCTTTTGAGTTTTAGTGTTTCAAGTTTATGCATCATCGCAAAACCAGGAGTGACAAAAATCATAAGTTACTGGATTTTGTTTCTGAATTAGGAATCTTAGAATAACCCAATAGACAAGGTACAAGAGAAGCAACAATGGTTAATATTCCATTAGTGCTTAATCCTAATGAAGCTGGGGCATTGGTTGACAGAGAAGGCAACATAAGGAACGAGGTAGGTCAGAGGTTGGATGTTGCAGGCAATGCCATCATCGAGGCAAATGCTGCTGCAGATCCAGTTGTACAGAGTGAGCGTGCTGAGGATGGTCGTTACGGTCAGGATGTAACTGAGCGTGTGCGTACCTTGGGAGATTTCAATAGACCGGACGAATTCTACGCCAACAGGGCTGCAATTCACCGGACGAATTCTACGCCAACAGGGCTGCAATTCATCCAGAGGCACGATTTTGAGCTGAAGCCAACATTCTTCTCGCTTGTGGCTCAGAATCCATTTCATGGACTCCCATCTGAACATCCTATGGATCTTCTGGAGAGATTTGAGGACTTGGCATATAGAATCAAGGCTAATGGAGTGTCAAGCGATTATATGTTTTGTAAGCTCTTCCCCTACTCTCTTGCTGGAGAAGCTGTTTATTGGCTAAAACAGTTGGAGCCAGGATCGTTAACTACCTAGTAGGATACGACGAACACGTTCCTCAACAACTTTTATGATGAGGCACGTTCAGACGAATTGAGGGATAAGATCTCTACGTTCGTTCTGGGTCCAACTGAAGCATTCAAGGCTTCATGGGAGAGACTCAATGCTTATCACCGAGATTGTCCACACCATGGTTTTTCTAATGTTTAGCTGTTGGGGATTTTGTTGAGAGGAGTTGATTGGAGGCATCAAATGGCTTTAGATGCAGCAAACAATGGGAATTTCAAGACTAGATATCTAGCAGATGCTCTTGTACTGATTAAGAACTTGGCTTCTAACAATAGCACTAAGAAAATTGACCTGGAAAGAAGGAGAGCTGGTCGAAACGCATATGGGGTTGAGATAGCTGCAGTTAAAGCCAAGTTCGATTTTGTGCATAACATTCTAGTGGGTAAGAAGGCAGTTCACTTTTCTCAAGAGGTGGAGACTTTGTTCCCAGAGGAAGACAATGAGCAAAATGATGTTAATTACATCAATTGGAATGACCATCAGAATCAGAGGTTTAAAAGATACAACGGAAACAACTACACTATGAACTATGGTTCCTCTTCTTATCAGTCACCACCTGCTAAGTCTCCAGACAATGAGATAAAGGCTATGCTTGAGCAGATTTTAGAGGGACAACAGAAGATGACAGTCAGCTTCAATGGTAAGACTGACAACCTCTACACGGACTTTAATGGGAAAATAGAAGCTATCAATCTCCATCTGAAGGAGTTGGATACTCAAGTTGCTCAGACTGCGGAGTCAGTGAAGAAGGAAGAAGGTTGTCTTCCAGGAAAAGCAGACAAGAACCCAAGGCACTTCTCCAATTCAATCACTTTGAAGAGTGAAGAACAAGTGATTCCAGCTTTTGAGAAGTGTCAAGATGAGGATTGGCTCGTGGTTCTTGAAGAAAACTTGAAACTGAAGGTTGCAGATTCTGCGTCGATCGATGCAGAGCAGGTGCAACGATCAATGCACGAAAAAAAGTTGAGGTGAGCCCGACGGAAGCTCGATCGACACAACTTGGTCAAGTCGATTGATGCGTAGAGAGTGGCGTCGATTGATGCACTACTCATAGATGCCAAATTCCATAGACATCAAGTAATTCAGTCGAGGGAGTTTACAATCCCAAGATTCCGTATCCAAGGAGCTCATATCCTTTACCTACCAACCATGGCAGTGAAAAAGCACCTAAGGATAAAGGGAAACAAGCTCAACCATCATTGAAGAAGCTACCTAAATTGTTGAATCCCGGAAAGTTCGTTGTTTCATTCTCAATCAAAGGTGTGGAATTGAAGGATTCTGTTTATCACACATGAGCTAATGTGAATGTTATGCCTGAGAGTGTTGCAAGGAAGCTAGGGATTTTGGATTTACAACATTCAAAGACATATATCGAACTTATAGATTCCTCTTCTACAACTCTAATAGGCTTCATTCCTGGCGTGTTGCTTCAAATAAGAGATTGTCTTGTTCCTACAAACTTTTACATCATCATGGACACAAAGTAGGACAGTTATAAACCATTGGTTCTTGGGGCACAGTTCCTTGCAACAGTGCGGTCGATGGTGGATTTTCCTAATTTCCTTCTCGAGTACCAACAAGAATGTCTTCTTTCATGCAGCTCTTGTAACACACACTTCTTGTATGAGTGCAAATATTGGAGATACGCAGGATTTAGACCATGAAGATGAGACAAATAAGGTTCAAAACGTCCTCAAGTTGGCTCCCTCCATCGCACATCATGATGCCAACCATCCTGTGAGTTCCAAGTGAAGAAAGATCCCCAATGTGAAGCGCAAAAAGACCTCAAAACCATTCTCCAAGTTCATAATTGTCATTCCTTTAGAGTTGAGGGAGAAAGAAGAGGTAGTTATCCAAGAGATGGTGAATAATACTATGAAGCTTTTTCCTGGTATTGTTCCTTGTATCTCTGGGGGAGTGCACTTCAGAGATCCACCTCCAACCTAAACGGTATCTACAATCAAGCTAACGACTGAAAACAAGCGCTTGGTGTTAGTCTTTTCTTTTCTCTTTTACTTTCCTTCTTTTGAGTCAATTTTTTATGTTTTTATTGAGTTAGTTTGTCTTTGAATTTCTGAATTTGTGAACTTGATTAGATGATATGAAGTTGGTGCTTTTAATCGTGTTTCGTTTTTGAGTGATCTAAGAGTCTAACTTTTGGAACGCTTATCTGACAAAAGTGCAAAAGTTGCAGCAAAAGCCACGGTTCATTTTATAGCAGTTGCGTCGATCGACGCCACCTGCTTGCGTCGATCGACGTAGCACACCATCAAGTATATCGACTTCTTTTTCACAATTTGACTTTTTATTTTTCTTTTCTTTCACAAATTTCAGGCTTAATTAACACAAGGGACAATGTTATTTAAGTCTGGGGGAGGTAGTTGCTAACATTGTTTATTATTTTGAGAGTCAAAATATTCTTTTATTGAGTCAAAACTTGTCGGGAATGATGCCCTTTTCTAGGAACAGACGCTGAGTCTCTGCGACTTATAGTTGTTGCGATAAAGCCTTCGGAAGGAGCGAAGTCAAATCCAGATGATAGTACATGTGCCCCTCTTGTCGCGGTTTTCAAAACGAAGTAGATCAAACTCTAGACTACCACACTTGATCTCCATCTCGCTATTTCTCTCTGATGATGTCACGATAGTAGATGATCTAACATTCAAGACTTCTTATCCTTTTTACCACTCTCTGCTGATCCAGAATGGCCAACTCATCCTTATTTGGTATCCCACCCTTAACCTTAACCTTAACCTTTATTCAAACCTAATGCAATCTTCTTTTCCTTTTTGACTTATATGCAGGCATGTGTAAAAACGTGGGAGAGAAAAGGGATCAACACAGTTTTTCATTCACAAGATTGCGCGGGAAGAGACATTTGGTTGGAGTACATGAAGAATCACAACGAGGTTGGCATTCCTTGGGATTTATGCGTGGTAATTTTTGAGACATCTATTATTAGTAGATCATTTCCCCTTCAGTAGTAAAAAAAAAAAACCAAAATTTTATAGAAGGAAAGGGAATGACCAGTTTTCAAAAGGTCTCTAGTTCTAAGAAGTCTCAAGAAATCAAAGGATGGAATGAAGTGTATGGATGACAATATTATTTGGAGGAGAGTGCGCAAGTGCATGAGAAATTGTGGGCATCAATTGGACCATTCTCTCTCTTGCGATTTTGCATAATGCCTGGATCCACTAAATAGCATCTGGTAACCCTAAACACTTCTAACTCCACTAAACACTAAAAGCCTTTATATACCTAGCCTTTTACTTGGTTGGCATAATTAGAGAGAATTCTATTCCTATATATTATGTGTGCGACAGTTAGGAGGATGTGAAATTGATGGGTGAAGGCTAAGATTTGAGGCCCAACCTATGATGGTTACGAATTCGTGAGCACTATGGTTACTTTGTTTATATGCAGCGAAAGAGTCAAGGAGGCGAAGGCTGTGTTCTAAAAGATATGTGAGTTCCCGCGATTTTTAAACCTCGACTCCGTTTTTAGTCTCTAGTTTGCTTGGGGGCAAGCAAAGGCTAAGTATGGGGGAGTTGATATATCATGATTTTTACCGGTTTTTGATCATGATTTAACCCCGTTTTATCAAGTCTTTTCGGTGTTTTTCAAGTGTTTTAGAGTCTTTGCAGGTTAATGTACGTGTGGAGCTTAATTGGTGATTATGGAGCATTTTAGAGCACCAAGGAAAGAGCAGCCAAAGTTACAAGCTTGGAAGAGAAAAATACCCAATGCGTCGATCGACGCAAGGAGCAATGCGTCGATCGACGCAGCTTAAAAGTGACGCGAAGAAAGAAGAGTTTTTCGATTATGAAGATTTGCTTTTCGCCCCAGGAGTTCCAGAAGTTTACATATCAAACCCAGCATGAATTTTAGCTTATAAATATTCAATTTTCTTTAGGTTTTTGTATCTTATCTTCAATTCAAGAGTTAGAGATTTCAGACTTTTGAGAGCTTAGGGAGACAAGTTTTCAGACCATTCAGATTTCTTCGAACCCTTCTGTATCTCTTTCTCTATATCTTATTAATGCAGTGTTATTCAGTCATCATGTTTTCTGCATCCGTGACTGGGTAATCTACTTGTTAGGTTTATGATTTTTCAAATGATTTAAGATGAATTGTTAGAATTGAAATCATTGTTAGGATTATCTTATGGTTCTTCATCTAGATTGCATTAATTCTGATTTAGGATTCATCACCCTGATTTAGACATCCTAGGATGATTTAATTACAAGCGAAAGCATCAATTGGTAGCCTGAATAAAATCTTATATGAGCAAAATCTCCTATTCACAAAGGAATTTGGTTTAGGGATTTTGTGAACAATTGAAACCTGAACTTTAATGTTTGATTAAGTTGTTAGAATTCATAAAAGAATTTGGTTTTCTAGGGTTTATGCATAGATAATTTATTCAACGGAAGTCGTTTTATTTTACATAAGAGTTTCAAGTTCGAGAACGAATCTTCATTAAAATCCTAACTGTTTTCTAAATCTACTATTTATCTTTGCCTGAGACTTTCACAGAAGCCTAGCTCTTTGTCAAATTAAAGTTAAAACATTAAACATCTTTCGGTTTATTTACATTGATTTTCTGCATTCATTCATACTTATTTGCTTAGCATAATTCGTAATTAGAATTCTATCGTGATTGCGATTCCCAGTTATTCGACCCCTATTACGACGACCTCATAATTTGAGAGAGTAACTCATGGTAAGTTTGAGTATATCATGAATTTAATATATATATATATATATATATATATCTTTAGTATGTTTATAGATATTAAAATATTATGGTTTGTCATATACATTTAAATATTAAAAATTTATATATATATGTTCAAATCGATTTGTTAACCTATATATATTTAATTGAAATCTAGTACTTGTAATATTTACGAATATTTCACTATTATTTCTATAGTTAAATTTATACACAAATTGTTTACAATTATACATTTTTAGTGTGAATCTTGTAAATTATTAAATCAAACAAATAGTTAATTATATTAAATTAAAGTTCACTATTTTTTAATTCATATAATGAAATAGTCTACAATTTATGTCTATAGTGATACAATTGTGATATAATTCAATACATTTGTTTAGTTCAAATAGTGAAATAGTTTACTATTTATATCAGTAATAATATAATTGTGATATACTTCACTATATAGTTTATCAATCTAAACAATAATCAAATTATTTTGAATAGTAAGAAAATATTGTTGTTTTGAGAAAACATAAAAAATATAATTTGTTTTTATATATGAGAACTTCAAATTTATTTATAAAAAAGTTAAATGTGAAAATTATTACAAGGAAAATATACATTAATTTTGCATTAAATGTGATAATTTTGATTGAATGTATAAGAAGATAAAATTATTTAATTTTATTTCTCTTTGTTACTTACTAAATTTTCATATTACACATGTTATTTTATTAATTTTGATACTCAAACCTATTATTTCACTAAATAACTCTTTTTAAAAAGCTAGAAATTATTACTTCAATCTATTTTTTAAGTCACATCCTTTATTCAAAAGTCAAAGTTTTAAGAGTTACCATATAAATTAAAAATTTAAAGTCACACTATAGAATCACCCTACTACAATCACTACAAGAATAGGGTAATATTGCTACAATTTTTGTTACAATGTTAAACTTTCCAAACGTTTTCATTAGGGAAAAAAATATGAAAAACTTTGAGAATTACCACTTTCAACATGCTACTTTGCAAAAATGTCACAGTTGAAAACACTTTCACAAAAATGCCACAACTTTTATTAAATATTTCCACATTACCTTTAATAAGGGCTTTTTCTCTCACGCTCATTTTTTCATTTTGTTTTTTCTCTCCTTTGTTCATCCTCTCTCTCCCCAAATCTTCTCTTTCTCTCTCAGATATGTTCATCTCTCTCCCAAAGTCTCTACATCGATGTTTGATTTCTCCATCTATGACGATTTTTGACTTTTCCATCTCAGATCTCCAATTTTTCCATCTTCGATCTCGATCTCAGATTGAGATCTCGTTGTTCTAAAATTGAGAAATTAAATCAGATCGGATCTCGTCTAATCTCTACAAGATCTTATCACTATGAACCAAATTTAATCTTCCTCCCTATAAAAATTTGAAAAAAAAATTTGGTGAAAAAGCATGGATATGAAATTGGATCTTATGGATTTCAGAAGAAGAAGAAGAAGAATATTCCCAGCAAAGTACATATGCAGACCCAAACGTAACACTCAAAAACGTTTTTAAATTTTTAGGTTTGGGTTAACTATTTTAAATTTAGGGTATAATTTTTGAGATATGGTTAGGGTTTAAAATCTTTATTTACATTATAAAACATTAAAACAGTCTCACAAATCTCCTAAAAGTGTTTATAAATTGTACAAAAACCATACAAAATAGTTTATAAACTATACAAATCGTTTATAAACCTTACAAAAAATGTTTATAAACCTTACAAAACGTTTATAAACCATACAAAACGTTTATAAACCTTACAAAAAAATTTAATTTGTTTTTGTAAAATTTCTATGCAAACTCAGACGCAAACACAAAAGCATTTTTAAATGTTTTGGTTTGGGTTAACTATTTTACATTTAGGGTATAGGTTTTTTTGGGAGGGGGGGGGGGTGGTGTAGGGTTAGGGTTTAACGTTTTTATTTACATTAGAAAACCATACAATAGTGTTTATAAACCTTACAAAACATTTATAAACCTTACAAACGTTTATAAGGTTAACAAAACCTTACAACACGTTTATAAGGTTTATAACCTAGAGAAAAAATAATAGATCTTGAACCCTAATAGAATAAAAATCTTAGATTTCTACCAATCAAATCAAAAACTCAGATTTTCAAAATAAATAAAATAAAACCAAATTTTGAAACAAAAAGTGACAAAATCCGGATCTATATATGTATTTGTTGCTTTCTTCAACCTCATAGAGAAAGAGACACAAATAAACCCAAATTTACAACAAAATTTGACTAAATTGAATTTAGATCGAGATTTTTTTGCCTTCTTCAACCTCACAGAGAAGAAGAATACACAAATCAAATAAACCTAGATTTACAACGTCTCCCAAAGTCTCTACATCGATGTTTGATTTCTCCATCTATGACGATTTTTGATTTTTCCATCTCAGATCTCCAATTTTTCCATCTTCGATCTCGATCTCAGATTGAGATCTCGTTGTTCTAAAATTGAGAAATTAAATCAGATCGGATCTCGTCTAATCTCTACAAGATCTTATCACTATGAACCAAATTTAATCTTCCTCCCTATAAAAATTTGAAAAAAAAATTTGGTGAAAAAGCATGGATATGAAATTGGATCTTATGGATTTCAGAAGAAGAAGAAGAAGAATATTCCCAGCAAAGTACATATGCAGACCCAAACGTAACACTCAAAAACGTTTTTAAATTTTTAGGTTTGGGTTAACTATTTTAAATTTAGGGTATAATTTTTGAGATATGGTTAGGGTTTAAAATCTTTATTTACATTATAAAACATTAACACAGTCTCACAAATCTCCTAAAAGTGTTTATAAATTGTACAAAAACCATACAAAATAGTTTATAAACTATACAAATCGTTTATAAACCTTACAAAAAATGTTTATAAACCTTACAAAACGTTTATAAACCATACAAAACGTTTATAAACCTTACAAAAAAATTTAATTTGTTTTTGTAAAATTTCTATGCAAACTCAGACGCAAACACAAAAGCATTTTTAAATGTTTTGGTTTGGGTTAACTATTTTACATTTAGGGTATAGGTTTTTTTGGGAGGGGGGGGGGTGGTGTAGGGTTAGGGTTTAACGTTTTTATTTACATTAGAAAACCATACAATAGTGTTTATAAACCTTACAAAACATTTATAAACCTTACAAACGTTTATAAGGTTAACAAAACCTTACAACACGTTTATAAGGTTTATAACCTAGAGAAAAAATAATAGATCTTGAACCCTAATAGAATAAAAATCTTAGATTTCTACCAATCAAATCAAAAACTCAGATTTTCAAAATAAATAAAATAAAACCAAATTTTGAAACAAAAAGTGACAAAATCCGGATCTAGATATGTATTTGTTGCTTTCTTCAACCTCATAGAGAAAGAGACACAAATAAACCCAAATTTACAACAAAATTTGACTAAATTGAATTTAGATCGAGATTTTTTTGCCTTCTTCAACCTCACAGAGAAGAAGAATACACAAATCAAATAAACCTAGATTTACAACAAAACTCACAAAATCGGATCTAGATCAATATGAGAGATATATATATATATATTTGATATTTGTTTTCCCTTCTTCAATTTCATAGAAAAAGAGAGAGAGATCTTCATTGTTGCAGAGAAAAAGGAGATAGAGAAAGAAAGAGAAGAGAGAGAGAGAGAGAGAACAAGATCTTGAGATCTCCATTGTTGTTGTAGAGAAATAGAAGGAGAGAAAGAGAAGAGAGAGAAAGAGAAGAGAAGAGAGCGGAAGAGAGAGAAAAATTTTTTAGAAAACCTCCTTGGTTTTGCAAGGGGTAATTTTTTCCTCTCTGATGAAATTGGTGGCATTTTTGTGAAACCAGTTTTTAGTTTGGCAGTGGTAATTCAAAAGTGGCATATTTGCAATTCTCTCAAAAATATAGACATGCATTTTGGCTACCCAAAATTTGGGTGTTGTTGTCCTCGTCTTTGTGTAGGAATAACATGATCAAAATAGGAACTAAAATTTTCTTTTCCATCGGCAAATCTTTTTACTAAGATCTATCCACAAGTTTTGTTTTGCGAGAATGCAAATACAATAAGTTGATAACTATTAGAGATACGGATTGGAAATCCTTGTTTTATAAGGCTTATAGCTAGATAAGAGGTATCTCCTAAATTAAATGAGTTTTGTATCTATCTTAAGTTAAGATAGTTGTGTATATTACCTTAAACATATGAAGTGATAAAGCAAGTAGGTTCATTATCTAATTCTACATGGTATAAGAGAAGACGATTCAAGGGAATTTAAACTAGGCTTCTACGAAAATAAGTCATAGAGAGGACGAGTGTTGAAGACGGAGATGTTGATGATCCAGACTATGACGTGAAACAATAAAAAGTTGGGTTTGTTGTTAGCGTGATTATTTGTGAAACGACCCGACCCGTTTTTTTTATATATAATAAACCCTTGGTCTCGGACTAGCATACGCATAAATGCTATCCTCAGCAACCAAGCAAACCACAACACTAACGATTGCGGATAACAAATAAATTAAACCAAACAACCAATTCCATTAAGTAACTAACCAATCAGTTCAACAACAATAACCAATTCAATATGTTCCAGCAACCTAAAGGGCAGTTCTAAAACAATATTTGAAACAACACGAAACATGAGACCCTATATCATCTCCCTCTTCGTAGCCGTGATTCCACGATTACAATTTGCCTTTACTTGCATCACATGGAAAAAGTGATGCGTGAGTATTATCATAAATACCCGGTGAGACGGTCATCCCATCTACGACTGCGCACTCAGGCACGATGGACCGCTCAGCCAAACAAACATACACACAACACACACGAAACAACAAACGGCTCAACTCAGCCAAACAGGTGGCTGTCGATCCACACTACCACTAGGTGTCGATCGACACCCCATGGACTGGCTATCGATCCACACTACCACTAGGTGTCGATCGACATACTTCATGTGTGTCGTTCGACAATCCTGGGAAATCGATCATGATTCTCTCGGATCGATTCCTCCTCTGCGTCAGTACGAAAACCTGCACAAAACAACAACCAATATACACAGCCTCAAATCAATCACCACAAGATCAATCAACTCGTTCAAACCTATCACCAAGCAACCCTAACGATCCAACGACCCAGAAGCCATGGTTACGCACTCACCTTGGATTTTCGGATAGAAACTGATGGAATTGAGACTAGAAACGAAATCAGCTAAAACCACCACGAAATTCTATTCCAAAACGACCAAGAACGAAACCTTATCACACAAAACTCTTAGGAAACAAGAGAAATCCTCTCCAACTCTTTTCCACTGATTTTGGACCTTTGTTTCGATCAGAATGCGGCCAAAAGCCTTAAATATGAAACCCTAGGTTTCCCAAACCAAACCAACACGAACCGTCCGATTTAAATCGAAACAGAAAACCGACCAATTAAGACCCTGTCGATCGACATACACAACATGTGTCGATCGACACCCCTTTAGAACCGTGTCGATCGACATACACCACGTGTATCGATCGACAGCCACTCGCAGAAACCGGCCTTAAGCCCCAAAATACAGCATGTGGATCGGCACACCTCACTAGTGTCGATTGACACACCCTCCAATTTCCTCAAAATTGGTTCACGGGTGTCACAATTCTCCCCCACTAAAACTGGATTCGTCCTCGAATCCTCAAACACAGCCCACAAGGCTAACCACCCACTACAAGAAAACAGATAATTTGTGACACCCTTAATCGTCACAAAATCGTCACAAATGGGTCATTTGCGACTACTTAGTGACGAAAACAGGACGTCGCAAAAATGTCGTCGCTAATTTCTGTAGTCGCAAAGTAGTCGCAGATTAGCGACTACTTTATTACGCTGTTTTAGACGTCGCTAATTAGCGACTAATTTGTGACACCGGTACATAGTAGCAAATTAGTCACACTTTTGTTACAACTGTATCGTCGTGGCAAATTTGCGACGCTTTTGCGACAATAGTAGGGAGTGGGAAATACACGACGAAGTAGCGACGCGTGGTATTTGTGACTACTTTGTGACTATTCTTATCAATCGTTAATTTACGACTAATTAATGACGCCTTTTTAGTCACTAATAAGAGACTGATTAGTGACGAGTTGGTAGTCACAAATAAGCGACTGATTAGTGACAATCTTTGTAGTGGCTAAATTTTACATTAGTTACAAATTAGTCTCAAAAGCGTCACTAATAAGCGACGACTTAGTGACGCCCACAAAGTTTTTGGTTATTTTCAGTTCCAAATTTGGTACGGATACTATTTAGATTTGAGAGTTTTTGGAAAGCCTAAATCAAATTCATTGCTAAAATTCTTCTAAATTAAACAAAGCATATGTATTTAAACATTAGTTTAGAGTGTTATAGTAGAAGAGATAATTATACAAACATTGAAAAATATAAAGTTTGTTCAAGAGTTTAAGAGTAAGAGATTTGCAGAGAGAGTCATATTGTCAAGCTTGGGGAGAGGTTGTTGTGTGTTGTGCATTTGGTTCTGGTTCAGGGGAGTTGGTTGACTGACCGTTGCTCATCATGATATCGGTAACCATCTTCTCTAATTGAGCAATCCTCGACTGACTATCCTTGAGCTCATTAGCGAGGCGCAGATTTTCCGTATCACGACGCTTGTTATCTTCATCTTGTGCAGCAAGCTTTTCACGAGCTTCTTTAAGGTCGTCCTGTATCTCTAAGAGAGATGTTGTAGAAGACTCAGCGTAACATGTCTTCCTCTTCCCATTCCTTACCTCAAGCTCCTGTGATAGTTGACCCATTCCATAAGGGTTACCCTTGGGATCAAACCTAGTACACTGCAACATACACATACACATATCAAACCTAGTACACTGCAACATACACATATCCAAGCAACAACAAGTTAAGAAAAAATCCAGTTTGATCAATAATAAATGGAAGCTCAAGTACACAGCCCTAAATCCAAGTACGATCAATACTAAATCCAAGCTTAAGCAACCCTAACTCTAAACTCAAGTATTCATAAACTAAAATCAGTGACAGAACAATGCTAGCAAAGAAGTACACTGACAAATCACCTAATTGAGAAAGAACCAAATTGTAGAACAATCTATTGAAGCATAAACACATGGAAAACAAAAACAGAGGGGAAGAGAAAGGGTAAGAAAAGAAACATACCTTAAGGAATATTTCATTCTTCTGAGCAATTGTGAGATTCCGATGAGTTGAATCGAGAGTTGAATATGACTGTTCTGGTGCATCGGCCTCCTGCTCCAGAACATCTTGAAGGGCATTCTCATAAGTCTCAGTGACTTCCTTAGCTTTCTGATCAATGAAGGAGCCATCGTCATTGGTAGGAGTCCTCCTAAAGACTTCACCCCATGAGACTGGTCGTCCTAGTTCCTCCTCCTGCAACAGTAGATAAGATTGATCAATTAGAGGAAGTTAATTTGTAAGAAAAGGAAAAGAGAAGATTATTAACATATCTTGTTGAATGGTCAAGTAAGAAGATTGGCCACCTCTACGTCTGTGAGCTCCAAGTCCATTACGATGAGACATACGAGAGTTGGAAGCCGTTATGCTCTTACTCTGAGCCTCTGGAGTATCCCAATGGAGGCACATGTAATTCCAAAGTTTCTCACCAATCCAGGTTGGCCTGACCCCCTTCTTCTTAGCTTGACTCACAATTCCCCTCATCCGCTTTGTCGCAATCTTGTTGAAATGAGACCTAACAAGCTCAGTGATCCCTAACTCCCAATTGTACTTGCTCTACACAGTAAAAAACATAGTTAAACATGTATAATTCAAACATAATTGGAAAGTTTGTGAAGCAGAAAAGATTACTGCAAAAGTTCTGAAGTATCTTTCTTGCTTGTCGATAGGTGTGACAGTCCAGCTGTAGAAAGGTCCATCAAACTTGTGACGAAAGATTCCAGCGATGACACGAGTAAGTTTGCCTTTGTCTCGAGTAAACCTAGCAAAAAGATAAAAACAGAGGCTGAGAAACTACCAAATAAGCTAAGAAACAGAGGCTAACTACCAAATAAGCTAAGAAACAGAGGCTAAGAAACTACCAAACTACCACAAGTTAGCTAGCAGATGCGAACTACCAAATAACTTAGCTACCAAATAACCAGTTAACAAGAATGAGAGGCATATAGATCGATGCAAACTAAACAAACCATTGAAATCAACTTACCAAACTATACAACACATAAACTACACATTTACAAAAATAAAAGACAGTTTGAAAGCAACTTACCAAATACTCTTTTCGACTGTGGGAACGTGACTGAGGAGAGGCAGAGTTTGACGACCTGGAAGAGCCAAAACATCATCCAACAGCTGCTGGTAGTCTTGCCCTTCTGGTTCCTGCTGAACCACATGTTCGTACTGAACTTCCATGTCTTCAACCGCGTCATCACCACCTTCCTCATCATCTTCCTCATCTTCTTCCTCTTCCTCATCTTCCATTTCAATCTCTCGACTGCATGGTTGGAGATTGAGATTGAGTTCTGGAGATAGACGAAACGCTGGAGGAGTAGGACGGTTTGATAGAGGAGGGTACTGAAGTGGCACATCCCTAGTCCGAGAGACTGAGACAGTCCCTTGAGACGTCGGCGTACCCTGAGAAGGAGTCGTATGCTGACGGTTGGAGTTACTTGAAGATGTCTGACCGCTGTTTAACCTAACTCGTGTGGTTGGTGAAGCTGCGTCCTTGTCTTCTCCGGCTAAATTTGGTCCACGAGGCGCCGCCAGTCTCTTAGTACCAATGGCAGGAGCAAGATCCTTGTGTTGAGTCTTTGAGACAGACTGAGAACCACCAGCTGCAGCAGGACGCTTCCCATCTGCTTTTGAGAGTGGCGGAGAACCACCGTCTGCAGCAGTACGCTTCCCATCAGCCTTTGAGAGTGGTGGAGAACCACCGTCTGTAGTAGGGTTCCCAGCAGGCTTTGAGAGCTTCGGATAACCACCTCGTGTAGCAGGACGCTTCCCCTCATCCTTCGTGTCTACACGAGAACCACCAACTGCAGCAGGACCCTTTGAGGTTTTCTGAGAACCACCGCCTCTTCCACCGCCACCTCCTCCTCTTCCACCGCGTCCTCCGGTTCCCTGACCTCGCCCTCGTGGAGCCCCTACTTTTGTTTTCGCCATCGAAGACGTCGTTCGATCTGGTTTAGGGTAAGGATGTCGGTTAGGGTTTCGAGAGAGTAGAGACTGGAATGATTGAAAGAAAGAGATGAAGATTAGTGGTTGTGTTTGAAGAAGGACAGAATTGGAGGCTTACGGTTTGAGAGATGAAGAATCGATCGATTTCTTCACTGACGGATCGAATCGAGAAGATGATTCGATACAGAGAGATCGAGAATAAACGATTAAGAGAGAATCGAACAATAAACGCTCGATTTTGTGGAGAAATCGGAAGATTCGAACGACAGAGTCGAATCGTGTAGAGGAGAAGAGAGAAAACAAAAAATTAGGGTTTGTGCGAAATGAATTTGGGAATTGGTCTGAATTCCTTTTGTTTTCAGTGTAGTCACTAATTCGTCGCTAAGACGTGGGAAACCATTTGCAGGCTTTAAGCCCAAATATTTGGTTGTGTAGGCCCATATATTCGTCACAAGTGAGTCACAAAGTAGTGGCTAATTTGTGACTAATTTGTCACTCACTGTTAGTAGTAGCAAATGAAACCCTAAACCCTAAACATTTGGACCAAATAGTTTGGTCAACTAAAACTCCAAATAATTTCAAATGCATTCCTTCATTGTGTGTTCTAGTATATCATCAAAATATTAGTAATCATATATTTTGAGAAACAATACAAAATTATCAAATCTTAGATTAAAATTCTATGTGTCTCATTCCAATTTACTTGTAAAGTTGGAAAATAATTTTTGGCTTTTGAAAAACCCAAAAATAAATTTACTATTACCATTTGAGTTTATATACATTGTAAATACGAAGTAAAGTACAAAGAAACATATAATGTGTTGATTTAAATGCAAAACTTAAAAAAGCGTGGGTAATCAGTTGCAAAGTAGTCACAATGTTTTTACGGCGTCGTGAATCAGTTGCAAAGTAGTCGCTATTTTGTGACTAATTTGTAACTCAGTGTTAGTAGTCGCAAATGAAATCCTAAATACAAAACAGTCTTTGAGCCATTAAAGCTTAGGTAATCAATTGATTGTGTGTTTTATTGTATAATCAAAATAGTTTTAATCATATAATTCAGGAAACTTTAAATATATTGATTTAAATGCAAAACTTAAAAAAAGCGTGGGTAATCAGTTGCAAAGTAGTCACAATGTTTTTATGGCGTCGTAAATTAGTCACAAAGTAGTCGCTATTTTGTGACTAATTTGGGTGGTAGTCACAACTTAAAAAAAACCGAAAAGGGGTTGTCCGGGTAGGTTCGAACCCGGATACGAATGCATTTATATTGAGTGTCAAACCATTGTGCCATTGTCTTCAGTTGGTATTTTGATACACACAAATTTATATATACTTGATCAATTAAAAAAAAACCAAAAAAGGGTGGTTCAAGTAGGTTCGAACCCGGGTACGAATGCATTTATAGTGAGTGTCAAACCATTGTGCCATTGTCTTCAGTCGGTATTTTGATACACACAAATTTATATATACTTGATCAATTAAAAAAAAACCAAAAAAGGGTGGTTCAAGTAGATTCGAACCCGGGTACGAATGCATTTATATTGAGTGTCAAACCATTGTGCCATTGTCTTCAGTAGGTATTTTGACACACACAACTTTATATATACTTGATCAATTTTTAAAATTTACCGAAATTGTAAAATACAATCACACAAATTATTACATAAATTTTATAAAAGTCGTGGAAATAACTAAACACATTTGGATAATAACGACGTCTAACACAATCACACAAATATATTACATATAAATTTGAATCCCGGTTCAAACTTCATCGTCATCGTCCGAAGATGATAAATTACATTGAAACTCATCTTCTGCATCATCATCTCCAATCTCAAAATCGATGTCTTCCATTGGTTGTGCGCGATCAACTAAAGAATCGACATTGATTTCATCAACGGTAGACGTTAATCCTTCATCGTAGGTTTGTTGCAAAATAACGACCTCTTTCTCGTTGTACTTTCCTTGAACACGATTTCTTGGATTTACTTTCAAAACAGATTGCCATACTTTCCGAGGACGTTTCGTATTTGGGTATGGCAGATAACACACTTGATCAGCTTGGGATCCTGACATTAATTAATTATTTGATTAATACAAACACACAAACATATATATATATATATAATCAATAATGTGGATGATGAAAACATACCCAATATGTATGGTTCGTAGTTTGGATATTTCCCAGTTTTAAGGACGTCGACAACACCTACCGAGCTCTTTCTCGTCCCTATGTGAGGAGTAGGATCTAACCATTTACATTGGAAAAGTACGATCTTCAAATTCAACGATCTGGGATATGTGAGCTCGATAATCTTATCTACGGTTCCATAAAAATCATCTTCCACAGACGCTTCAGAATAACTTTGCCCTCTGACACAAACCCCATAATTCATTGTTTTCCTGTCTTTTCCGTGGTCCTCGGTGTGAAACATATAACCCCTTGTAAAATACATAGGCCATTCAGTTGCCTTGTTTAGAAGACCGTCTACTATATCGTAAACCCATAGTGGAAAATGTTGTTCATGTCTCGTTGCATTCACCTACATGATTCGATTGATAAATCAAATTTTGTCAATCCTTCATATGCGTAAGAAGATTTTAACAATTAACTCATAAAAAGTACATACGTATTGGTATATCCACGTGTGAAATTCATCATCTATTTTCGCTCTGACCTCGTCATCAGTTAGGTCTGAATTTTCCAATCGAATTTGTGCATCGACAATGCTGTGTTGCCAAAACACGACTAAAACGTAAGGATGTAAAATTATATAAATATGTTATACATCATTGTGGGATGAATCACAATTACCTCTCAAACTGCCGAAAATACTCACAATTACGCAAAATATATGCATGAACGCTCTTATATTCCTTATCTCTCAACCACAAATCACTACTTTGGCCACTTAGACGACCCACTTCCTTAAATATATCTGGTACATCTACATTGTATACGGGCACTTAACCTTCGTCATACCGAGAAGCCCTAAAAACATTACCATGTCTTGTACAGTTATTGGAAGAGAAACATATATAAGTAACAAACAAGTGAATGTTAATTAATAATTACCTCCTTCTTCTTGCTGTAGAAATTTGTGGTGGAAAGTAGTGTTCTGAGAAGTAAGATATCTCCTCCTTCATGTACGCATGCACGATGGATGCCGCTGGATATCTTTTGTTCTTCGCTAAGCGTTTCAAATGTCCAAAAAATCTTTCAAACGGATACATCCATCTGTATTGCACTGGACCGCCAAGTTTTGCTTCGTATGGTAGGTGGATAGGAAGGTGCTCCATCACATCTAAGAAAGACGGTGGAAAGATTTTTTCCAAATTACATATAATCATCACAATGTTTTCCTTCAAAACTAGCAGACGGCTTTTATCCAATGATCTACTACTTAGATCACGGAAAAATGCTCCAAGTGCTGCAGTTCAATTTCTTTATATAAGTCCAACATTTAAATCCTTATCCTATACCAATTAATATAATGATGATTGTAATGTAAATATACCTGATATTGCTTGGTGAACATTACGCGGGAGAAGTTCTGCAAATATGAAGGGAAGCAAGCGTTCCATAAAAATATGTGCGTCATGACTTTTCATTCCTGAAAACTTTCCACCTTTGATGTCTGCACAACTTGCTAAATCTGACACATAGCCATCTGGAAACTTAACTTCATTTTTGACCCACAATAGTAAGGTAGCTTTTGCTTTTGCTGTTACTCTCCAAATCGGGAATGGGGCGTTCCCACGAGAGTCAAGATGCAGTTCCTTCCGAGCACAGAACGTTGCGACATCTACTCTTGACTTAAGATTGTCTTTCGATCTGTCTTTGACATTCATTACAGTATACATGATGTTATCTTCAACATTCTTCTCGATATGCATCACATCCAAACAGTTTCGTAGATTCAAATCAACCCAGTACGGAAGCTCCCAAAATATGCTTTCTTTATGCCAGTTGTGCCAATTCCCATAACCGGCAGGTTTAGTCTCATGCCCATTTCCACCGCATTCTGATGTTTTCGGTGCTCCGGTATTTAGTATACGCTGGTATACTTGTTCACCCGTCAACGTTGCAGGTGGACACCCGTCAACGTTGCAGGTGGACACTCGTCCAAGGCGCTCTTTCCCTTAAGAAAATTAACTTTATTCTTTCGTAATGGATGATTGTCTGGTAGAAATCTTCTATGATTGTCAAACCAACACGTCTTCCTACCAGTCGGCAAGTAGAAAGCATTTGTATCACTCATACAAAGTGGACATGCTAAATTTCCATGTGTCGTCCATCCCGATAACATCCCATACGCCGGACAATCACTTATTGTCCATAGGAGAACAGCTTTCATGTTGAAGTTTTGATTTAAGGACACATCATACGCCTCAACTCCATGATTCCATAAGTCCTTTAACTCCTCGATCAATGGTTGGAGAAAAACATCAAGACTTCCTCGTGGATGATTTGGTCCGGAATTCAAAATCGTCAAAAACAGATATTCCCTTTTCATCGCCATATCCGGAGGCAAGTTGTACGGTGTCATGATCACCGGCCACAATGAATGGTTTTTGGACATTCCAAAAGGATTGAAACCGTCGGTGCAAATACACATTTCGCGTTTCCTCCGCAAATTGTGGATGTATTTATTGAAATTTTGCCACTCTTCCGCATCAGATGGGTGAACCATTTTTCCATCTTCTGTCTGGTACTCAGCATGCCACCTCATCGACGCTGCAGTCCTTTCACATTGGTACATCCTCTTTAATCTGTCAGTGATGGGTAGATACCACATCTTGGTAACCGGTATTTTAGTACGCCCCCGACTAGCCTTGTATCTCGATTTTTTACAAAACCTACAATGGTCCAACTGCGCATCGTCTTTCCACAAGAGCATACAATTATCTACGCAGACATCATATGTATGGAACGGCAATCCTAGCTTCCGCATCAACATTTCCGTCTCATAGAAAGAACCAGTTGCATTATTAGGCTCCGGCAAATACTCCGTCATCAATTATGCCACTGAATCCATGCAAACTTCAGCTAAATTGTGATTTGCCTTGATATTCATTTGCCGAGCTGCTAATGATAACTGCGCCAGACCTTCACGACAACCATCATACAATGGCGTATTTGCTGCAGCTAACATGTCGTAGAACTGTTTTGCGTCATCGGTAGGTTCTGCATAAACAGGATCATTTCCACTTTGATGATCATGTTCATGGTGATAATCAGTAAATGGCACCGAACCACGAAATGCATCATGAACCATTTCACCATAAACATTTGCGCCATTGTAATTAAACTCTTCATTACCACCACCACCGCTTCCTCCACCACATTATTGCTTCCTCCGCCATCGTAATTTATTTCTTGGTTACCGCTACTAAGATCAGCATTCCCATAATAGCTACTACTACCTACCCCAGCCCCAGTTACATCGTAATCTTCACCGTGTGCCGTCCAAACATAATAGTTTTCCATGAAACCTCTACTATGTAAATGGTACCGAACAGTTTTAGCTTGTTTAAAACCATTATCATTTTTACACTTTGCGCAAGGGCAGTATAACATACCTCCACCTGTAACTGACGAATACTGGGTAGATGCAAACTCCAAGAAATGTTGTACCCCCACCAAAAATTCATCTGCGATATTATTTGTACGAGGATCAATCCGGTTGTACATCCACTCTCGATTAGAATTAAACATAATTTTTGGATTTTTTTCGGGTTTCTCGGTGTTTTCGTGATTTTGAAATTTTCCTTTTTTTGGGTTTTTTTTTCTAGGATTTTTTGGTTATTTTGGATTTTTTTTTCTGATTTTAAGGAAGAGAGAGGGGTTTGATAGATGGATAGAGAAAGAGAGGTGCGTTGTAAATGGAGAGGGAGGGGTGTGTTGCTTATATAGATAAAAATTAGTCACTACTTTGTGACTCTTAAAAAGTTTCACAAATTTGTGACGATTTAGTGACGCTTTAGTGACGATTTAGTGACGATTTAGCGATTACACGAACGAGTCACAAAAGTTAGTTTACTCACCAACCACCCGCATTAATCACGTGTCCAACCACTTGACTTCATTGCCGACATAGCTACCGACATAAATATTAGTGACTGATTTGTGACACTTTCATACAGTCCGTTCGGCGTCACAAAAGTGTCGCAAATTTGTGACTAACTTGTGACTACCCTTACTGACCACGGCTGTAGTCACAAAGTCGTCGCTAATTAGTGACTTCTGTATTGTAGTCGTTATTTCGTCGCTAATCTGCGATGGCTTAACGACCATCTTTATTCGTCGCTAATTTGTCACGACTTTGCGACTAACAATATGTAGTCGTTATGGCGTCACAAATTCGTCATTAATCGGTCGCAAAATTAGTGACTGAAAAATCAGTCACAAATTGTAGTCACTAATTACATGTTTTCTTGTAGTGACCTGGCCAACCTGCCAGTAACACCGAAGACTACATCTCCCAGACTCTCTCGATGCCCACATCCGTCCTATGCATATAGACCCATCACAGACATTGATCGCTCATAGCTCATAACTCATAACCACACCATCTAGCTTTCAGGATTGTCACCCCTCAGCTCTCGGTGCCTCGTATCAACCCACCTCAGTCCGCGCAGTACTGACGGTGTTCGATACCAACCATCTCCATACCCCTCAAACCATCAAGACACACAGTCCGTCAAGCTCTCGGTATGCAGGGAACTCACTATCCCCTGGAGAGACGCATCTCTCAAAGATCTGCCAGAGATCGCAATCTCCCCAAACTATCTCCATACCCTCACGCTCTCAGTCCTCACAGTCGTGATGAACAATCGGTATGTAGGGAACCAACTATCCCCCGGAGAGACGCATCTCTCAAGATCTGCCGGAGACTCATCTCCAAGAAAGAACCAATGTCCCTCTCTCTGAGCTATGCGAATCAATTCCTAACGTCTATAATGCACCTCTGACCGGAACTACCTCCCAAGGTCTCAACATGATACTCCCAACCCGGAATACCATCACAAACATGATCATCACAGATGATCTGGACCATCCATCACACCGGATGTCCCTGCAGAGTCTCTCTGAAACTAGACAGTTCTAACCAGAAAAACTGTCTATTTCCACACGAAAACTTTGACATACATATATATGGAACTCAATAGTTTACTTTCGTACCAATGTCTCAGAGTCAAAAGTTAAATGTCTATATATCCCTCAAATCAATTTTGATTCGGTTTTAGTGGTTACCGATACAAAACCAAGAAAACAAAAAGTATACCAAGAAACCCGCAATTAAACCGAACCAGAGACCCAATTGAAACTCAAACCTGACTTATAACCCGAGACCCGAGTTCGTCTTCATCGTCGATTAACCCAACTCCAAAAACTTTATTTTTAAACCCAGAAAATACAAAGTTTTCTTGGATTTCGTGGAAAACAATTACGCACCCAATCCATCTAAAACTTCCCCAAAATAAAAAAAAACCCAAATCTACATTTTCCCCTTTTGATTGTTCCAAACTTTGTATTGTCAAATATGCAAACGAGTGAATGTGGAAGTCAATGTCACTATGCATGCACAGTAAATTCTATCCGTTAAACTTCTATATAAAGAGGATATCGGAAATGTGAATATTATTACCAAAAAGAAGAAAGGTTAATACAAAAGCTTCATAGCAAGGTTCTCCTTAAGCCCAAAAAAAGGTAAAAAGGCCAAGAAGAATAATTAAAGTTAGCAACTAAGCACGTAGAGAGACAGTAGCTATGGCGAAACCATTCGGAGAGAAGACCAATGCAGCATTTCCTTTCCACAAAGATATCGAGTTTTAGATAAAAAGACGAGTTTGATAAAACACAGAGGACAAAAAGAAGAATATAATCTTAGTTGAGAAGACGCAGAGATGGTTATGAGAAGAAGCTTCACGAAGGGTACACTTCCAAGGAGGTTTAATTCATGGAGAATAGCATCTGGGTTTTATTGAATTGACAAATATCCTTTATTTCTTTTTGTCTCTTGAAATTTCTTTGCTTATTTCCCTTATTGTTCCCCTTCTTCGGATTTGTTGAGTATGTTAAACATGGTTGTGGTTAAATGTTAATCAGACTTTCATGATATCATCATCTTCTTCTTCTTCTTAATCCAAATCACGTTTAATCTTCCTCACAAACCACAACCAATTGGGTTTTGAGAATTGATTTTAGGGTTCTTCGTGATGCAATTCTCTGTGCTTCCACAATGTTTTATGATCCGTTGATTTGCTCTCAATGTGGAGCAGTGTTAAACCAATCTTGAATATGGGCTTGTCCCTTTTGCTTTAACAAAAATCCTTTCCCTCGTTATTACGCCGGAATCATAGAAACCACTGATTTCTTTCACGAGTCCGGTGAAGATTGTTTACCAATCTCAGCGGAATTCAAATCTTCACCAATCGATCCTTGGCGAGTTTATGCAACAAGATTACTCCGCATTGATGACCCGTCACCACGAAACTCTCGTTCTTATTATACACATACATATAAGAAACCATTGATGTAATCGATAATGCTTTCGTTCAAAATCTGGTTTTTGATTTCAATTTTGGTTTTTGTTTTCAGTTTAATTGGATCCTAATGGGGTCAAAATCCGGTTTTATTCCGGTTAAACATTGTTTTAGTGGTTAACTAATGATTTGAAAACAGTAAACCAAACAGCAAACCGATTTGTGGGTAAATAAACATTCAACCTTTAATTTGTGGATGTATATACATTTAATTTTGATTTGATAGAAATATAAACATTTAAGTTTTGACTTAGAGACATTGGTGCGGAGGTAAACTATTAGGTTCCATATATGTGTATGTCGAAGTTGTCGTGGGGAAATAGACAGTTTTCCATTCTAACCACTGTAAAACTTCTATCCCGAGACTCTCTCACACATAAACACACAAGCTCGTTAGAGTTCCACCGAAACTGGCAAGTTCTACTCACTATAAAACTTCCATTTCGAGGTTCCCTAACCAGATACACATGACTATCAAAGTCAAAAACATAAGAAATCCTTATCTGGAAAATGTCATAATCATTACAACTTAAATGAAAATACATAATCCACATTCACAATCCTCACCACACACGGTGACTACAACACAAAACCGAAACTGGGAACCACAAAGAAAAACAAATTCACTCTTTGGCTTGCTTCTCGAACCACTTCTTGAACTTCGTTTTCATCTTCGCCTCTGGTTCCCAAGTCTCCTCCTGAAGACCGTCACAGTCCCATAAGACTCTCAACAACGGCACTCTCTTCCAGCGCAAAACCTTGATACTCCTCTCAAGGATCCTAACCGGCTTCATCCCAACAGTCAGATTAGGCTGAAGGTGTGCAGGAATCATCACTACTACCTCCTCAGATGTATGCAAACATCTCCTGAGCTTCGAAATATGAAACACATCATGGAACTTCTCCATGATCGGAGGCAGCTCGAACCGATAAGCAACTGGTCTCACACGTTCCACAACACGGAACGGACCCATGTACCTCGTACTCAGCTTATCCTCGGATATGGACCTGTTCAGACCCTGCTTCATAGCCATCTTGAGATACACTCGATCTCCGACAACAAACTCCAACTCTTTTCTCCTCCTATCGGCATAACTCTTCTGCCAATCCTGAGCCTCCTTCATGTTCAGCTTCACAACACGGATCTTCTCCGTCGTCTCCTGAACAAAATCAGCAGCATAAATGCTCCTCTCCCCCACTTGGGTAAAACATAGCGGTGTACGACATGGCCTCCCATACAACGCCTCAAAAGAAGTCATACCAATACTCGCCTGAAAACTATTATTATACGCGAATTCCACCAAACTCAAGTGATCCGCCCAATGACCACCCCAATCCAGCACACAAATTCTCAACAGATCCTCGAGTGTCTGAATCGTCCTCTCGGACTGCCCATCCGTCTAAGGATGATTAGTTGTACTCATATGCACCTTAGAGTCCATCTCAGCCTGAAAAGCTCTCCAGAACACCGAGGCAAACCTCGGATCTCTATCCGACCCAATGCTCGCTGGCACTCCATGCAACCTCACCATCTCTTTCACATACATCTTAGCTAAGACCTCAGCTTCATCTGTCTTCTTAATGGCCAGAAAATGTGCTGATTTAGTCAGTCGATCAACAATCACCCAAATGACATCATAGGTCCGAGAATCCGGCAATCCTACCGTGAAATCCATGGTAATCATATCCCACTTCCACTCTGGAATGGGTAAACTCTACAATAATCCACTCAGAACCTGATGCTCAGCCTTCACTAGTTGATAAACATTGCAAGCTGCAACCCTATCCGCCACATCTCTCTTCATCCCGACCCAATGATAATACCATTTCAGATCACGATACATCTTAGTCGCTCCCGGATGAATCGAAAACTTGCTCGCATGAGCCTCTCTCAGAATCTCCTTCCTAAAGTCCTCATCCTTAGGCACAAAGACTCGTCCATGCACTAAGATAGTCCCGTTAGCAGAAACTTGATACTCAGAACCAGCAGCCTTAGAGAGATCAACCAACACCTGATCCTTCTCCTGAGCTACTCGGATCCTGCTCAAAAGATCCGCCTGATTAACTGCCGCTAACCCCAAAGCCTCCTCTGAAGTAACGCACAACCTCAAGCTACCCATCATACTCACAAGAACCTCCACATCCCGCTCCTGAGATGAATCATACCGCCTTTTACTAAGAGCATCTACCACAGTGTTAGCCTTACAATGATGGTAAACAATGTCCAGGTTATAATCAGCCAACAACTTCGACCATCACCTCTGTCGTACATTCGAATTCTGCTGAGTGAAAATGTACTTCAGATTATGATGATCAATGAACACCTGAACTCTGCCACCATACAGATAAGACCTCCAAATCTTCAGCCAACTCAAAGTCATAAACAGGATAATTACCCTCGTGATTCCTCAACTGCCTCGAAACATAAGCAATCACCTTACCATGTTGCATCAACACACAACCCAAACCAACTCCCGAAGCATCTGCATACACCACATAAGGCTCACTAGGCTCAGGCAACGCCAACAGCAGCTTCGCGAAACTCAGCTCACAATCAGCAGACCACAAAAATGGAACATCCTTCTTTGTCAGTTTTGTCATAGACTGAGCCATACTCGCAAAACCTTTGATGAATCTCCGATAATAACCTGCCAACCTAAGAAAGCTCCTGATCTCAATAGCATTCCTCGGTCTAGGCCAATCTCGGATAGAGTGAATTTTCGCCGGATCCACATAAACTCCCTCTGCGGAAACGATGTGACCCAGAAATCCCATCTCTCTCTGCCAGAAACTACAATTGCCCAACTTAGCAAACAACTTCTGTTCCCGCAACTTCTCAAAAACTCTCCTTAGATGTACCTCATGATCCTCAAGACTCTTCGAATACACCAAAATGTCATCAATGAAGATAATTACGAACTCATCCAGATACTCCTTGAAAACTCCGTTCATCAACCTCATAAATGTCGTCGGTGCATTCGTCAACCCGAATGGCATAACTACAAACTCAAAATGCCCATACCGAGTCTTGAAAGCCGTCTTCCTGACATTTGCCTCATCTATAGGAATTTGGTGGTAACCGGATGCCAAGTCAATCTTGGAGAACCAAGTAGCCTCTCTCAACTGATCCAACAACTCATCAATTCTCGGAAAAGGATACTTGTTCTTCACATTGACTCGGTTAAGCCCTCTATAACTGATGCACAACCGGAAACTACCATCCTTCTTCTTCACAAACAACACTGGTGCTCCCCACCGTGAAGTACTCGGTCGAATAAAACCCTTATCCAACAAATCTTCCAACTGCTTGTTCAGTTCTGCCAACTCTGCTGGAGCCATTCGATAAGGTGCCTTAGATAACGGCGTTGTTCCGGACTGTAACTCAATCGTGAAAGGATCAGACCGAGACGATGGTAATCCCAGCAACGATTGAAAAACATCCTCGAAATCCCACACAACGCGAGTATCTCTCACAGCAACCCCACCAACAGCCCCCGGTATCACAATCGTGGCCAAGTAAGCTTCGCAACCCTTCTCAATCATCGCCTCAGCCTGGACAAGTGAGATCACGAGACTACCAGAAGTCGGTCTCACTCCCTGATAAACCAAACTACCACCATCACGTTCGAACACCACTCGACCCTAGTGACAATCTAGATGAACTCTGTACCGATTCAACCAATCCATACCCAGGATAACATCGTACAACTCCACCGGACTGATCAACAAGTCCGCTGGCATCAACTCGCCAGCCACTAGAATATCCACATATCTCGCCCGGCCATGAGTAGTTAGAAACTCCCCTCCATCAACCATAACCAGTCCAGTCCGCTCACCAGCGTCACTCCGGATGCCACTCCTCTCTGCATGATCCGGAGTAATGAAGCAATTTGATGCTCCAAAATCAAACAACACGTGGGACTCACACCCACCCACAAATAAGGTCCCTACACAAATCTCATATGTTAAGAAACCAAACTTTTCAACCACAAGGTAAACAATCCAAAACAACCACAAAATTCAAACACAACAGAATTTACTAAGTTTGAGTTAGAAGGTTTACCTGTAATCGGCCTTGAGCTCGGCTCACCAAGTGTCGCACTAGCCGGCGGACGCTGCATCGCCGCAATATGATCCAAAGGCTGCACCGCCCCATACTAAGCTAGTGGCTGGACTACTGCCACGGCCAACGGCTGCAACTTAGGACAGTTCAGCCTGATGTGTCCCGACTCACCGCACTGATAACACACCCGAGCCGCTCGAGACTCACTCTTCTTCGGGCAACTCGCCCTCTTGTGGTCCAAACTCCCACAACTATAGCACCCTCGGCCACTCTGGCCCGATCTCAAAGTGTCTTCCCACTTCCTCTTCTGTCCCTGCGCAGGCTTGCCGCCTTTGCTAGGACCCACCTGCTGCACCTGCTGCTGAGGCCTCTTAGGCTGAACAGCTGGGACAACTGCCGCAGCCTGCTCCTTCAGGTCCTCCTTGATCTGTGCAGCAGTCTCTACCAACTCTCCTCTAGACACAAACTTGATGCCTCTGCACCGAGTCCTCAAGTCTATCCGAAGTCCCCGCAAGAACCACCTAATCTGAGCTTGCTCATCCTCCAAGCTCCTACCAGCATAACCCAAGAGTCGGTTAAACTCTACGCCATACTCACGAACGGACATTGCTTCCTGAACCAGATCCAAGAACCTCGCCTCCAGACGATCCAACGCCTCCTGAGAAAAGAACTTGGCGTTAAACTGCGCCACAAAGACTGCCCACGACATCACAGTCCGAGCCTGTCTCGCTGCAACACCCTTCCACCAGAGATGTGCATCACCGTCCAAATAATGGAATGCCAAATCAATCATGTATCCCTCTGGACACCTAATCGAGCGAAAGTTACGCTCCAACCTTATCCCCAACTCATCAGCCTCCTCAGGCTTAACACCTGCTGCGAAAGAACCTGTACCGATCCTCTGCATCTACTCCATCATCTGAATATAAGACGAAACCTTATCCACAACCGCAACCGTCTGCTGCACATCTGCCACACGTGGCAACACTGGAGTCTACACTGGCACCGCACCCGGTAACCGCTCCAACAACTGCCGCCAGACAATCATCACCAGCCTAGGCTACACCTGCGGCCGCGACCGCACCCTCAGCTGCGCCAACACCACCAGCACAATCAGCCTCAACGGGACCCAAACCAGCCCCAACAAGACTCAAACCAGCCCCCACACTGGCGGCTGACAATCATGCAACGTCTGCTTAACTGACACAGGCCCATGCGTGGAACTCTGAGCCTCTTTCAAGACTGGCTCATCCACAGGTCCACGACCTCTGCCTCGGCCTCCATGCCCACGCCCTCTAGTACCTCTAGCCATCTCACTCCACTCACAAGTACACCAGCTAAGCACTAGAAAGACCAAAAAAACAACACCTATAGTGTGTCGTTTGACAGGCCTTTGACAGAATCCTGGGAAATCGATCATGATTCTCTCGGATCGATTCCTCCTCTGCGTCAGTACGAAAACCTGCACAAAACAACAATCACAAAACAACAACCAACATACACAACCTCAAATCAATCACCACAAGATCAATCAACTCGTTCAAACCTATCACCAAGCAACCGTAACGATCCAACGACCCAAAAGCCATGGTCACGCACTCACCTTGGATTTTCGGATAGAAACTGATGGTATTGAGACTAGAAACAAAATCAGCTACAACCACCACGAAATTCTATTCCAAAACGACCAAGAACAAAACCTTATCACACAAAACCCTTAGGAAACAAGAAAAATCCTCTCCAACTCTTTTCCACTGATTTTGGACCTTTGTTTTTATCAGAATGCGGCCAAAAGCCTTAAATATGAAATCCTAGGTTTCCCAAACCGAACAAATACGAACCGTCCGATTTAAATCCAAACAGAAAACCGACCAATTAAGGCCCTGTCGATCGACATACACAACTTGTGTCGATCGACACCCCCTTCAGAACCCTGCCGATCGACATCCACCACGTTTGTCGATCGACAGCCACTCGCACAAACCAGCCTTAAGCCCCAAAACAGAGCTTGTCGATCGGCACACCTCACTAGTGTCGATCGACACACCCTCAAATTTCCTCAAAATTGGTTCACGGGTGTTACAATTTGCATATGAGATCTATAGTTTTGGTTTTCTTGTCACGTTTTTTTGTTTTATTCTAGTTTGATTTGGTGAGAGATTCTTAATTATGATGTTTAAGGGTTAGAATTTTCACAGTGTTTTTAAAAAAGAAATTTTTTATTTTATGATATTATATATTAAGTTTAGAATATCTCAAGAGTTCCTGTTTTTGCTTTCTCCTATTACGAGAGAGTTTTTTTGTGTTTTTAGGGAGTTCGACTTGAATGCTCATGTTCTTTTAGGTCATTATTTTTAATCCGATTTGTGGACTGTCCGGAAAAAAGGACAATTGTTTGTGGAGTTGCAAGTTGCACCCACGGGATGTATTCCCCTTTATCAAAACCAAAGACGAGTTAAAGTTTCATCCTTATTTTGAAGATTGAAGTTTATACCCGGAGGAGTCTGTTGACTAGTTATGTCCGTCCTCGACAAGTTGTCCACAACATACGTGTTTAGTTTGATGATTTCGCGTACCACGTTTGTCGTACGGGGAAAGTATTGAAGATAAAGATTGGAAATCCTAGTTTGATAAGGCTTATAGTTAGCTAACAAATATCTTCTAAATTAAAGAAGTTTTGTATATCTTATGTTAAGATAGTTGTGTATAAATATCTTAAACATATGAAGTAATAAACCAAGTTAGTTCATTATCTAACTCTAAAAAACTACTATTTAGCAAAAATAATAGTTGAAGACTACTATATGCATGAACCGCTTTGCGGCTAGAATCTCAATTCATAACCAAGGCTACAAATGGAAAACTATTTTTGACAAAAAGATGTCCGAATTATATAAGAGGAATTTGATTCGAATCAACTGAAATGGTGTAATAATAGGATACAAAAGTCTCTTGATAACATGGCTGGACAAATTATTTCTTAGATTTCCCCCAACTCGTTATTCGCAGTAATTCAATCTCAAAAATCCAGATATCCGTTATAAATCAAAGAAAAACAAAAGTAAAATTTACTATCCGTTAAAGAAAAGCAAATCACAAATACCACTTCTGAATATTAGAATATCCGTTCCGATCCGTAGAATACATATATACATTTCATAGATAGATTTAAAACATATATTTGCATTTTAAGATTTTTAAAATATATTGGACGGATAAACTTATAGTAAAATAGATAGATATTAGTTTTTTAACTGATATTTTTTTTGTGTTCTTATAAATGTTTCGTCGTTTCACCATTTTAATTTTTCACTCTTTTGTTGTTCTCGCTTCTAGCCCGGCAAAACTTAGGGCCGACTCTGATCCCATTCAAAGTTAATTCCTCTAATAACAATAAATAGTTCCAAACAGACAACTTCGGAGTTAACAATACGTACGAACATTTCCTTACTTCTATCTATGAAAATATATAATGTAATATTATCCGCAGCAGCAAAAGTAAATCACATTTTTGAATTTTATACATTTCGTATTCCGGCCGAGTAAGCACGAAAAGCATCGATCTAAAACATCATGAGTCTATCCCAACACTACATTGTCCAAGCTACATGTTTAGAGCATTCTAGAGATTATGAGCAAGTTAAAACATTTTTCATGTTAACTAATCATCAATGTAAAAGTCAAACTAATCACATGCGCATGAGTGTTACCTTAGAAACACGAAGTCTGATGTCTTTGGATGATAAAATTAAATTATTAAAGAAAAAAAATCGTCTGTAGTTTTAAAAAAGCCATGAAAGTATAATTACAAAAAACACAAGAGAATTCATTACATTTTAGTTACCTGAGGCTTGAAATATCGATGGGTAAATAGCGTAATAGGCTTCTGTTGAGAATGTTAAGTACTTTAAACCCCTAAGCTACACAATACAAGGAAACATAGATCACACATCCATAAAGTTAAAAACTGAAAACACAAACAGAACTACGAGCATATAATTTTTTATAGACCCCTAAAACGCTAAAACCCAAGTACATGTTGATGGCGATTGTATTAGCCAACAAGATCACCTCCATTACATTACCAATGATGTAGACACCAAGCTAAGAACTTGTGGTATAGCCGTCAACGATGGTTTCCATTTCATATGTTACTGGATGACCAAGCCCTTGTAAGAAGCTGAGAAGGATGCAGTAAATTAGATACACAACTAACCAATCAAGGAAATGGTATTTGACCTCTTGAGCCAAATATCTTGAATGTATCCAGTCCTTCAGCCTTCAGGTTGAAATCCAATCCTTGATCTAGCCACAAAATTTAGACTCTTGTTTTAAGAAATTGTTGGGTAGAGACGAAATTATTTAAAAACGAAACACATACACACACACAAAGTAAGAGTTTCTGGTCGCCTTTTTATTTTGTTAACCGGATTTTCTTTCCAGAATCTCTCAACTTAATACAAAGATCCATACAACTATCTCCAAAATTGTACAAAGTTCTTATTATCTTAAGATGGACATTTTCATTCACACTAACTTCATATTACAAATCATTTTACAGACTTAGAGACGTACTTCTGATAAAAGTTCTTTGTTTCAAGTAACAATTCTCTCAGTGAACACATATGTACCTTATTTCAATGTTCTCTTATGATATTAAGAGAGTATAATTGTAACTTGTGAATGAGCTTCGTACTTATGGTAACCTCAGAAGCCTGCAACAAAGGAAATTTGATGATAACTTGTGAACACCAAGAAAAACGAATTTAGAAAAATCCCCATAGTTTGATGATAACATACTAATTGACCAACATTTCGTCTTCACCAAAAAGTAGAAATTAAAGCACCATTAAGCATTTGTTTCCATGAGATAAATTTCAAAACATGAAAACTTACATAGTAATTGATAGAAAAAACTTAACCATTTTGCCTACATCATCAATTTGAGCTCCCTGCAATGAAAGCACACATTACACAGTGAGCTTGAATTCAATTGAGAAAAATAAGATCAATAAGAACTTGCAGATGAATTAATAGAAACAACAAGTGATATGCTCAAATTTACCCTGAGCTACTTGATAAGCCATTAAAGGCGTTTACAAGGAGAAGGATTAGAGTCTAAGGAGCTTTGAAGAACCAAAAGAAGAGGCGGTGGTAGAAGATAAGAGAAAAGGAAAGCTTAAGAGAAACGGAAAGCTTAATAGAAAAAGGAAAGTAGTTCATGGCTAAGAAAGGCAAGAGCCATTCTTATAAATAAAGGCTCGTTAGGTTTGTTTAGGGGATCATCTTTTTGGCATCTTGAGTTGTATTTTGATAAGAACTGATTGCTTAATAAAGATTTTCTTAAGTTTTAAAAGAGAAGTCGTATCAATTGGTGCGGTGAGCCGACTTCGAGATGCCTCCAAAGGTGACCGATGTTACGAATCAACGAGTCTCGGAACTAGAAACTTCGATGGAGAATCTTGCTGGACAGGTGACCGGAGTTGTGGAAGCATTGGCGAAGTCAGATCGGGATACAAAGGAGAATTTCCAATCGATGGAAGCTAAGCTCGATCAACTTTTTCAACTGTTTTCTGGTGGAGTTTCGCAGCCGGAGAGACAAGAGACGAGGTCAGGGATTTTACCAGTGGTCTTCCCAACAGACACTGTAGGTTCGCTTACGAATCAGACTCAGGTACTCGATTCTCCACTGGAACAAAACCGGAATAATTGTAGAGTAGAAACTCAGGTGGTTAGCTCAACTTCCAAACATAGAGATAATTGGTTGAGGAAATTGGAGTTACCTGTGTTTGTTGGAGAGGATACGTATGGTTGGATAGTTAAAGCGGAGCAATACTTCAAGATAGGTCAATATAAAGAAGAGGAAAAGATGGGAGTTATCGCGGTTAGTTTGGGAGGAAAGGTTTCACAGTGGTATAATTGGGAAATTCGGAAGACCCCGTTTACCGATTGGAAGGAGTTCAAGCACAAATTGTTGAGAAGATTTGGAGGATCGAAGAATGTGTCTATTTCGGATAGATTGTTTGCTCTCAAACAAAAAGGCACTGTCGATGAATTTGTATCTGAGTTTGAGGAGTTATCAGCTCAAGTATACAATGTTGATGATGAGAGTTTGGAATCAGTGTTCAGGAATGGATTAAAACCTGAAATCCGAGCTCTAGTACGGATGTTGAAACCTAAGGGATTGGCAGAATTAATTGGAACATCGTTAGAGATGGAAGATAGTATCATGTCAAGAATGGTAGGAGGAGCATTGATACAAGAACGAGGCAGTTCCAAGCCTAAGGCGACATATTTTACACATAATGATGGCGGATGGAAGCATAAGCTCAGTGGTAATGAGAATAGAAATCACTCTCACTCTGAGTCCAAAGGTAACAGACCTCGATTGAGATTAACCCCAGCAGAATTTGAAGAAAAGAAGAGAAAAGGACTTTGCTTTAAGTGTGATGAGAAGTATTTTATTGGACATAAATGTGTCAACGCAGAACTCCGAGTGATGCTCTTAGTAAATGGATTTGAGATTGAGTTGGAAGAGAATGGAGAGGAGTCAGTAGAGGAAGAGGAGAGGGAAGAAGAGACAAAGGAATTAATGGAGCTTTCATTGAATTCTTTTCTAGGAATAAATTCACCAACAACAACCAAGTTAAAAGGATACATTGGAAAGACGGAGATTGTGGTAATGTTAGACAGTGGTGCCACACATAATTTCATGACACCGGAGGTATTAAGGAGAACCAAGATACAACCAGGAGTTAAAAACAACTATGAAGTGTTGTTAGGGACAGGAATAACAGTGAAAAGTATGGGATCTTGCAAAGGAGTTAAATTCCATATTAATGAGGTCGAGTTTCAGGCTGATTTTATAACCTTAGAGCTAGGGAATGTTGACGTTATTTTGGGTATACAATGGTTACGGACACTTGGGAAGTGCCAAATTGATTGGGAGACACACGAATTGTCTTTCACGTATAAAGGAAAACGGGTCAATCTTTGTGGAGACCCGGCCTTACATACTAAACAAATGTCCTTAAAATCTCTTATGATGGAAGAAGAAGAGAATGCTCAGGGTTGGGACAATCTGCAGTTGTGGGGAATGGAGATACGTATGAACATGGTCTAGTTCCTCAAGAAATAGAAGAAGTATTGAAACAAAATGAGAAGATATTTGTGGAGCCAACCAGATTACCTCCAATTCGAGGAAGAGAACATGCTATTAACTTAATAGCAGGAGCAGATTCCGTAAGTGTGAGACCGTATAGATACCCACATTGTCACAAAGAAGAAATGGAGAAGATGGTGAAACAAATGTTGAAGTCCGGCATTATTAGACCGAGTCATAGTCCATTCTCAAGCCCAGTTTTATTAGTGAAGAAGAAAGATAAGACTTGGCGATTCTGCGTCGATTACAGAGCCTTGAATAGGTCAACTATACCTGATAAATTTCCTATTCCAGTTATCGATCAGTTGCTTGATGAGCTGAATGGAGCAAAGATCTTCTCTAAACTTGACCTCAGGTCCGATTATCATCAAATAAGAATGCTTGAAAAGGATATAGAGAAAACAGCGTTTAGAACGCATGATGGACTATACGAATTCTTGGTAATGCCATTTGGGTTAACCAACGCACCGGCAACGTTCCAAGCATTGATGAACGAGCTATTTCGACCATACTTGAGGAAATTCATATTGGTGTTTTTTGATGATATTTTGGTATACAGTTCTTCTCTTCAGGAACATCTCCAACACTTATCTATAGTTTTGGATCTGTTTGTCAAGCATCAATTGTTTGCTAATAAGAAGAAGTGCTTATTTGGTCAAAGGCAAGTCGAGTATCTTGGCCACATTATTTCAGAGAAAGGAGTGTTAACTGATCCAAGTAAAACTGAAGTGATGGAGAAATGGCCTGTTCCAAAAAATGTTAAAGGAGTTCGAGGATTTTTGGGTTTAACGGGTTACTACAGGAGGTTTATTAAAGGTTATGGTACATTAGCAAGACCACTAACTGAGTTACTCAAGAAAGACAATTTTCATTGGACGCCGACAACTCAGCTAGCATTTGATAAACTGAAGAAAGTAATGAGTAGCGCACCGGTATTAGCTTTGCCTGACTTTAAGGAAGTATTTGTTGTTGAGTCAGATGCATCCGGGTTCGGACTAGGGGCAGTACTGATGCAAAAACAGAACCCCATCGCCTATTTCAGCCATGGGTTAACTGATCGAGAACAACTTAAGCCCATTTGTGAGCGCGAATTAATGGCTATTGTGTTAGCTATACAAAAATGGAAGCATTATTTATTGGGGAAGAGATTTATAGTCAAAAATGACCAAAAGAGTTTGAAATTCTTGTTGGAACAGAAGGAAATCTCAATGGAGTATCAAAGATGGTTAATTAAGTTGTTGGGATATGATTTTGAGATCTTATATAGACCAGGCGTAGAGAATGGAGCAGCAGATGGATTATCACGGATTGAGCAAGGAGAGTTCAGTTGTCAAAGCTTGTTGATGGCTTTGACTATTCCTGCTACTATTCAGATGCAAGATATATACAAAGAGATCGATGGTGATGAGGAAATTCAGGCAATATTAAGAAAGATTCAAGATGGAACATTAAAGAATCCGAGATATAGGGTTTGTCAAAACCGATTGCATTATAAGAATAGGCTGGTTTTGCCAAAACAGTGCGTGCACATTCCCTTGATTCTTGCTGAATATCATGCTGGTTTATCGGGTGGACATTCAGGAGTGTTGAAGACATTAAAGAGGATACAAAATCAGTTTTATTGGGTGAAGATGAAGCTGGATATTCAACGTTATGTTGCAGAGTGTCAAATTTGCCAAACACACAAATACTCGACTTTGTCTCCCGCAGGATTATTACAGCCGTTACCAATACCAGAGAGAATTTGGGAAGAGTTATCAATGGATTTTATAGAAGGTTTACCTACTTCTCAAGGGGTCAATGTCATAATGGTGGTAGTAGACAGATTGAGCAAATATGCTCATTTCATTGCATTGAAACATCCATTCCAGGCACCCGATGTGGCAGCAAAATTCATAAAAGTTGTGGTAAGGTTGCATGGGTTTCCTGCTTCTATTGTTTCAGACAGAGATAAGATTTTCCTCAGTAATTTCTGGACGCAATGTTTCAAGCTAGCTGGTACTAAACTCAAGTACAGTACTTCGTATCACCCTCAGACGGATGGACAAACCGAGGTGTTGAATAGATGTTTAGAGACTTTTCTTCGTTGCTTTGCTTCAGGACAGCCACGGAAATGGGCTCACTATTTACATTGGGCTGAGTTGTGGTACAATACCTCGTATCACACATCGTTACATGCTACTCCCTTTGAAATTGTGTATGGACGGAAACCACCTACCTTACTAAAATTTGAAGCTGGTTCTACTACGAATTTCCAACTTGAGACAGCTTTAAGACAACGAGATGTGATGTTGAAGCAGATTATGGAGAATTTGAGTAATGCCCAGCAGAGAATGAAGAATAATGCAGATAAGCATCGCAGGGAGTTACAATTGGAAGTTGGAACGAAGGTGTATTTAAAGTTAAGACCATATAGACAACAATCTGTTGCTAGAAGAGTGTTTCAAAAGTTGGCCGCTAAATACTATGGACCATTTGAAATCTTGGAGAAGATTGGATCTGTTGCATATCGGTTAAAATTACCGATGGATTCAAAGATTCATCCGGTCTTCCATGTATCTCAGTTAAAACCGGTTTTGGGTACCACCCATGAAGTCTCTGAGTTACCTACTGATTTGACAAGAGCGGAAGAAGTGGTCATGGAACCTGAAGACATTTTGGGTACACGTTATAATAAGGATGGGGACTTAGAAGCGTTAGTCAAGTGGACTAAATTGCCTGCGTCTGATCAGATTTGGATTCGAGTCAAGGATTTGAAAGCGCAGTTTCCAACATTTAAGCTTGAGGGCAAGCTTGGTTCTTCCGAGGGGGGTATTGATAAGCCATTAAAGGCGTTTACAAGGAGAAGGATTAGAGTCTAAGGAGCTTTAAAGAACCAAAAGAAGAGGCGGTGGTAGAAGATAAGAGAAAAGGAAAGCTTAAGAGAAAAGGAAAGCTTAATAGAAAAAAGAAAGTAGTTCATGGCTAAGAAAGGCAAGAGCCATTCTTATAAATAAAGGCTCGTTAGGTTTGTTTAGGGGATCATCTTTTAGGCATCTTGAGTTGTATTTTGATAAGAACTGATTGCTTAATAAAGATTTTCTTAAGTTTTAAAAGAGAAGTCGTATCAATTGACCACCAAGCCTTTGAATTACAGGAACACCAAGAAAAACGAATTTAGAAAAATCCCCATAGTTTGATGATAACATACTAATTGACCAACATTTCGTCTTCACCAAAAAGTAGAAATTAAAGCACCATTAAGCATTTGTTTCCATGAGATAAATTTCAAAACATGAAAAATTACATAGTAATTGATAGAAAAAACTTAACCATTTTGCCTACATCATCAATTTGAGCTCCCTGCAATGAAAGCACACATTACACAGTGAGTTTGAATTCAATTGAGAAAAATAAGATCAATAAGAACTTGCAGATGAATTAATAGAAACAACAAGTGATATGCTCAAATTTACCCTGAGCTACTCTCCCAAATTAAGAGATCAATTGTAGTAAGGGGTCGAATCACTGGGAGTTATATCAAACTATAGGAATTTTACTTCGAATTGAGCTAAGCAAATAAAGTAAAATAAAAGCAAAAGCAATTTGAAACAGAGAAATATTGTTGATTTCTTTAAATTCAATTAAACAAAAAGCTAGGTTTTCCGGTAATTCTCAGGATGAATCAGAATTGCATATTTAAACAAAATCAGGATTTAATTACGAACCGTTCTTGAACTTGGAACACTAAGATATAATTAACCAACTTTTGTTGCGAAAACTAACTATGCCTAAACTCTAGAAAGCCAAATTTCTTTGCGAATTCAATTAATTTAAACAAGTTTTAAATTCAAGTCCAATTTGTTCACAAAATTCCTAAACCAAAATTCTTTGCGAATAAGTAATTTTGCTCACCTAAGATCTAGTTCAGGTTAATCAATTACACTTTCGTGTCAATCTATCAACCTAAGATATACAAATTTAGGGTCGCGAATCCTAAACCAGAGTTAAAGCAATCTAGGTGAAGAACCAACGAGATAATCCTAACAAGTTAATTTAACTTAACAATTCATCTTTTTTTTAATCACCCTAAACCTAACAGGAGAACTACTCAGACATGTAAGCAAAGCAAACCATAACTGAATAATACTGTATAAAGAAAAAGAATACGAAGAGATACAGAAGGCTTCGAAGAATCTCAAGAATAAAGTACACTTGTCTCCCTAAAAAACTCTCAAAAACCTCTCTCTCAATTTGTTCAATAAGATCTAAGATAATGATCTAAAAACCTAAAAGCAAACTATATAAAGTGTTTTAAAATCGTGGTGGGCTTTTTCTGATGACTTCTGGTAACTTCTGACCCGAAACGAGTAATTTTCCATTCTTTTAAAAGCAATTCGTCGGCTTCTAAAAAGTGGGTGTCGTTCGACACCCGTTGAGTGTGTCGAACAACAGGTGACCATCGTGGGTGTCGATTGACACTCGTTGAGTGTGTCGATCGATAGGTGCTATCATTTCTGCTTCTCCACTTGTAAATCCGACTTGTATCTCATTTATGCTAAAAAATGCACCATAATTATCATATAAGCTCCCCACGTACAATAACCTGTTAAGACACTAAAAAGACTCGATAAAAAGACTTATATCATTGTCGAAAACCGGCGAAAATCATGATATATCAATTCCCCCAAACTTAGCTTTTGCTTGCCCTCAAGCAAATTAGAGACTAAGAATGAAGTTGAGGTTTGAAAATCGCGTGAACTTACTTATCCTTGAGAACATTACTTTCGCCTCCTTGACTCTTTTGCTGCATATAGACAAAGTACCTTTGGCGGTCACGAATCTCAACCATCATAGGTTGGGCTTCAAATCTTAACCTGCAAACCCATCAGTTTCACATTCTCCTAACTGTCGCACACTTGATCAAAGTGATGATGGAATTCTCTCTAATGATATCAACTAAGTAAAAGGCTAGTATGATGTTAAAAGGCTTTTGGTGTTTCAGTGGAGCTAAAAGTGTTTAGGCTTACCGAATTTTATTTGGTGGATGCAGACATTATACATAAACACAACAGAGAGACTTATCCAGTTGCTGCTCACAGTTTCTCATTCACATTGCACTCCCTCCTCCAAAACGTTATCAGGAACCAAACACCATCATATAATAACATGTTCCACTATCCACATCCATCCTCTCCATTCCTTGGGATTTTGTAGAAGCTAGAGACTTATAAAAAGGATCATTCCCCTTTCCCTTACTAAATTTTCGAAATAAATAATTTTTTTTTTCTTTAACTAAGGGGGGAAATGATCTTCATAGGGGTTAGTCTCGAAAATTACCATAGTTATGCATGAAATCCCAAGGAATGCTTAGCATCGCTGCTCTTTGTAAAATTCTCCAACTGAATCCTCATCTTGTGCAATTTTGTGAATGACAAATTGCGTCAGACCTTTTTCTCTCTGGTGTTTATACACATGTCTGCACATAAAACAAAGGGGAATAGATCGCATAAGGCTTGAATAAAAGGTTAAGGCTAGGGGTTGGGTGCCAACAAAAATGAGTTGGCCATTCAAGATCAACAAAGAGTGGTAAAGTGAATAAGAAGTCCTGAATGTTGGATCGATTACTGTCGTGATATCATCAAAGAGAATATAGCGAAATGGAGATCAAGTGCGCTAGTCTGGAGTTTGATCTACTTCGTTTTGCAAGTCGCGATAAGAGGGGAACCTGTACTGTCATCTGGTTTCGAATTCGCTCCATCCAGTGGTTTCGTTGCAACAGGTAAAAGTCATAAAAACTAAGCTTTGTTCTTAGGAAAAATCGTTGTTCCCTACATTTTAACTCAATAAAAACAAATTTTTGACTCTTAAATAGAAAACAATGTTAGCAACTACGTCCCCCAGACTTAAACAACACTGTCCCTAGTGTTATTAAAGCTGAGATCGGTGAGAAGGAAAAGAAAATAACGGAAAAATTTGTGAAAACAAGAAACTTGGACATGTACTGTGGATCTGTCAATCGACAGTCACAATGTGTGTTGATCGAAAAGTTGTGCGTGGGGGTGTCGATTGACAGTCACAATGTGTGTCGATCGACAGGACCTTCAAAATTATGCAATCGTGGCTTTTGTGGCGTCTGTCATTTGAGCAGTCTAAAGGAACACTGTAAATCACTCAAACGAAACACGATCAAATAGCACAACACATAGTCTTAAGTAAAAAGTTTCACAAATCTGAAAATCATACGGAAGCAAATAACAAACTGACTAAAAGATAGAAAAAAATGACCCAAATGAAAAGAAAAAGGAAAAAGTAAATCGAGATAAAATGGAGACGAGCTAATCCTCCTCTTCGTCCTCCTCTTCAAGTGGTGAACGAGCTAGTCGAGGATTGGTGAACGAGGAAGAACACAATCGCAGCGGGACAAATCGGCAAAGGCATCCCAAAGTGTCTGAATGCTCGTGACAATCCATCTCTGAACTGGATCCATGTCAACCTGAGGAGGAGGCGCTAAGCGTCGAGCTGAAGAAGTAGAGGCGGCAGTGGCTCGAGCTGATGAAGAAGCACCCATGCGGTGAGTAGAAGCCTTGCGAGTGGATTGTCTGCTGACGACGTGTTGGCGCTGATCGGGAACGAAGTAAAGTGCAGCACCACCAACTCTGATGTCAGTCAACTCTGGAAGTGGCAGAAGAACCTGAAACTGTGTCCAAGAGTCATCGCGGATGAGCCACTAGCGATCCCCGCCAAACCATGTGGCACTCACCATGTGCATGTTGTCCATAGAGCAAGGTGCGCAAATCGCGGAGCTCTGAGAAAGGTCAATGCCACAGAACTCCAACATAGGAGTAATGAGGCTACCTGCGCGAAATTCCTTACCGGCTCCAAGAGTTAAAGGGGTAATGTCCAGCTAGAATAGCTCCCCAGTTGGGAGCATCAAGGAGATCACCATACAACTGCCAGGTAATGTCCTCTGATATAAGATGGTAGAGAACCAGGAGCTCGTCATGTCGCACCTTATCGGGCTCGTTCCTGTACAGAACTGTGTTCGAGAGCAGACGAGTTAGATAGCGGAGGACTGCATGGCGAATGTCTGTGTGAGAGGTGCATCCGCCAGAGTATTCGCCAGCTCCAAACATTTCCCAGAAAGTCTTCATCTCTAAAACGCATTGGGCAAAATGACGTTTTTCCTCTCTGGTGGAAATCCATATACATCACAAAGTTCCCTGAGACTAACCCTATATATGACCCCTTCAATCATGAAAGTCAATGTCCCATTTCCTCATGTTGGGAAAGCATCCGTGGGGTAATAGACCCGAACTGTAGCGAAGAACTGACAAACCAAATCGGGATACAAGTTGTGATGCTTGGTGGTGATGTTACCCAAACATCCGCGTTCCAACAACCGCTTAACTCATCAAAAAGACCCAATTCCTTCAATGAAACTCGGTTTGCAATCCGCGCAGGCTGCATAAACACACTGATCCACTGATTGTAGAAGAGAGAATCATAATCATCCCAAGCCTCTGATATCCTCCTGTTGGCAACCTCAGGTTTGGAAAGAACAACTTCTGCACAATCTCGCCATGTCTGACCAGTTGGGATCCTCTCTCCCTCTCTCTTTGGCCATGGGTTAGAACCGCTGGATCTTGATCTCTTAGATATATGCAAAACAATCAAACAACAAACACACATAACCAAAATTAGGGAATTTTGGTCGGAAAAGGTGGCTGTCGATCGACAGTCCCTGTGTATGTCGAACAACATGGCTATAACTAGCCTGTCGATTGACACCCATCAAGTGTATCGATTGACAGCCTGCAAGAATTTAGACAACGACCATAAAGTTTGAATTCGGTAATTCCATCAATCCACCACTCAAACACAGCAACGGTTGTTCCTTAAACATCACTAATGTCATCCCAACCCATGAAACAAGCAAAATCTAACAAAATCTGGACCCAAATTCTCCTTCAAAAACTAGACTAAGAACAAGGGGTTTCGAGTACGTAACTTCGTAGATCGAGAAAACAAGTGATAGAAATGGAAAGATTAAGAGATTTAACACAATTTAGAACCGAAAATTGCTCAAAATTATGAAGATTTGAGAGATCTAGGGTTCTTGAGCCATTTTTGTGTCGAGCAAAAGAGTGTGTTTTGTGTCGAGCAATATAAATACTTACCTCGTTAGCTCCCCTGAAGGGCTGTCGATCGACACACACAGGTCCCAATTTTCCTCTCTTTTTTTTACTGAAACAAAACGAAACTAAAGGTAGTAGAAAATGAAAGAAAACGAATATGTACAGACACTTACCACTGGGTTGCCTCCCACTAAGCGCTTGTTTTCAGTCATTAGCTTCATTGTGTCTGAATTCAGACAGCGGGTGCATCATCTAGTGACACAATGTGTCCATCCGGAATTTTGGCTTTCGCCCAATAATGCTTCACCCTTTAGCCATTCATAGTAAATTTTTGGCCATCCTTACTGATAAGGACAACAACTCCATGTGGTCGAACCTCTTTGATGGTGAATGGACCTAACCAACGAGAACGCAACTTTCCAGGAAACAAAGTTAAACGAGAGTTATACAGGAGTACCTGTTCATTTGGTTCGAAAGTCCGAGAGATGATCTTCCTGTCATGATACGTTTTAGTCTGCTCCTTATACACTTTGGAGTTTCTGTAAGCGTGATGTCGTATCTCATCCAACTCGTTCAACTGAATCATACGCCTCTCTGCAGGTTTGATGTTGAAAATATACTGTTTCACTGCCCATGCTACTCGATGTTCAAGCTCCACTGGAAGTTGACATGCTTTCCCATAAAGCAAATGGAAAGGAGTAGTGCCCAATGGCGTCTTGAATGCGGTTCGATAAGCCCAAAGTGCGTCATCTACCTTTGCAGACCAAACCTTTCTTGTAGCGTTAACAGTTTTCTCCAAAATTTCCTTTATCTGTCTATTGGAAACTTCAACCTGTCCACTCATCTGAGGATGATAAGGACTAGCCACACGATGCTGAATTCCATACTTAGCTAATAATCGGTCAAAAGCCTTGTTCATGAAATGCGTTCCTCCATCACTAATGACAACTCGAGGCACTCCGAATCGAGGGAAAATAATGGCTTTAAACATCTTAATGACCACCCCTGAATTGTTCTTCGGACTAGCAATTGCCTCCACCCATTTGGAGACATAATCCACAACAACTAATATGTAGGAATTCCCATAAGATGATGGGAAAGGACCCATGAAATCAATGCCCCAACAATCGAAAACCTCCACTTCCAGGATAAAGTTTTGAGGCATCTCATGTAACCTGCTGATTTTCCCTCTTCGTTGACAAGCATCGCACTGCTTAACAAAGGCGTGAGCATCTTTGAACAATGTAGGCCACCAGAAACCTGCTTGAAGAACCTTGAAAACTGTCTTGAATGTAGCGAAATGCCTTGCATAATCAAAACCATGAAAATGGAACAACACCTCTTGGGTCTCGGGCTCAGCAATGCATCCCATGTAAATACTATCAGAACAAAACTTGTAGAGATAAGGTTCATCCCAATAGTACATACGAAGTTCTCGGATAAACTTCTTCTTTTCGTACCCCTTGAGATCACTTGGCATGTCCTCTACAGCAAGGTAATTGGCGATATCAGCGTACTAAGGACGAGTAGAAAAAGAAACGGCGAAGACGTGTTCCTGGACTATGTCGTTGATGATTTGTGGAAGACAATCTAGTGCTCTATACAGGGGCTGTCGATCGACACTTGATGGGTGTGTCGAACGACACCTATGTAGTTGGCATGTCGATCGACACTCATCAGGTGTGTCGATCAATAGAGTCTGTAATTTTCTTGAACTCTGCGGATTTTCAGCTTGTAACCCGCTTTCAACAAAATTACATCCCTCCGTTGGGAAGAAATCATCAATAGGAACATGATCCTCGATCCTAATCCTTGAGAGATGATCCGCGACTCCATTTTCAACTCCTTTCTTACCCTTAACTTCAACATCAAACTCTTGAAGAAGAAGAATCCATCTTTGCAACCGCGGCTTCGCATCCTTTTTCTGCATCAAATACTTAAGCGCTGAATGATCCGTATGCACAATCACCTTAGAACCAATCAAATATGGACGAAATTTCTCAAATGAAAACACTACTTCCAACCACTCCTTCTCCGTGGTAGCATAATTCCTTTGTGTATCATCAAGAGTCCGGGTAGCGTAGTAAATGGCATGAAGCTTCTTGTCCTTCTTCTGACCCAAAATAGTTCCAACCGCGAAATCACTAGCATCACACATTACTTCAAAAGGAAGAGTCCAATCCCGAGGTTGTACAATTGGAGCACTCACTAAAGCTTGCTTAATCAGTTCGAAAGCAGCGAGATAATACGCAGTAACCACAAACTTGACGTCCTTACAAAGCAGGGTGGTGAGCGGGCGGGCAATCTTGGAGAAATCCTTGATGAATCTCCTGTAAAAACCAGCGTGACCAAGAAAACTCCTAACAGACTTCACACAATTAGGCGGCTGCAAACTTGTCATAACTTCAATCTTGGCATGATCTACCTCAATCCCATCTTCTGACACTTTATGTCAAAGCACAATGCCACTTTTCACCATGAAATGACATTTCTCCCAATTTAAAACTAAGTGTTTTTCTTCATATCTAGCAAGTACCTTCTCCAAATTACCCAAAGATTCCTTGAAAGAAGACCCGTAGACTGAGAAATCATCCATGATGACCTCCATGTAATCAACAATCTTTCTCTATTTCAAATTGCTTTTGCTTTTATTTTACTTTATTTGCTTAGCTCAATTCGAAGTCAAATTCCTATTGTTTGATTTAACTCCCAGTGATTCGACCCCTTACTACAATTGATCTCTTAATTTGAGAGAGTAGCTCAGGGTAAATTTGAGCATATCAAATTTTGGCGCCGTTGCCGGGGAGTCAAAATCACCCATAGGATTTTGATTCTAGAATTTTGAATAAGTATTTTTTTTATTTTGTTACTAATCTTCGATTTCTTCTCTTTTGTTTTTGGTGTTTCATGTGTACGCCTTCTAGATCAAAAGTTAGCAGATTTTGTTCCAGAGTTAAGTGTTTTAGAACGAGAAAACAGAAGACAGACAAAGTTAGCTAAGATGGTCAATCGTGTTGTGGTTGTTCTTCCGAATGCTCACGGTGAGTTGGTTGACAGAGATGGAAACCGATACAACGAGCAGGGAGACAAGATTGATGAAGCTGGAAATGCCATCGTGGTGGCAGAAGAGGTTGACGATGCAGTTGTAACACATCAAGCTGAGCTAGATCGTCAACGGGCTGAGTAAGAGCGTCAGCGTGCTGAGCTAGAGCCTCAGGCTCGCAGATTTGAGGAGGGTGTGGTTAACCAATGCACTTTGGGAGATTACAACCGTCCTGAAGAATACTACGCCAACAGGGCAGCGATTCGGCCCCCCTGGATTTGGAAGGAGGGATTTCGAGTTGAAGCCCGCTTACTTCTCTTTAGTGGCTCAACATCAGTTCCATGGGCACCCAACTGAGCATCGCATGGATCATCTCGAGATGTTCGAGGATCTTGGGTCGAGCATTAAGGCCAACGACGTGTCTGAAGACACATAATGTGTAAGCTCTTCCCTTTTTCTCTTGCTGGAGAGACAGCCTCTTGGCTGAAAAGTTGGACCCAGGCTCACTTTCCTGAACCATTTTTATGATGAGTCGCGTTCAGAGGATCTGCGAGGTAAGATCTCCACGTTCGTTCAGGGTCTAGCAGAAGCGTGGGAAAGGTTCACAGGATATCAAAGAGATTGTACTCATCACGGGTTTTACAGAGGTTCAGCTACTGGGTATTTTCTACAAATGAATGGATTGGAAGCATCAGATGGCCTTAGATGCTGCGAGTAATGGAAACTTCAAAACCAGATTCCCAACTGACTGTCTCGAGCTTATCAAGAACGTGTCTACTAGCAACAGTACGAAGAAGATCGATGAGTAAAGAAGAAGAGAAGCTGCTATGTCAGGTGGGGCTGAGATTACTGAGGTTAAGGCCAAGATAGAATTTATGCATAGCCTTCTAGTGAACAAGAAGTCGGTTCATTTTGCACAGGAAGTTGATACTTTCTTTCAGGATGAAGATAGAGAATAGGAAGATGTTAATTACATAAACCAGAATAGCTATCAGAATAAGCGCTATGGGAATCAATCAGAGAACAAGGGATACAATGGTAACAATCAGAGGAGCTCATTCTCTGGAACTCCTAGTTCTCTAAGCTACGCTCAGAAGTCTCAATATCATAAACCATTTGGCAGCAGCAGCAACCAAAGGAATTATGGATCTTCGTCATATCAACCGGTTCCTACTATGTCTTCAGAAAGCGACACGAAGGCTATGCTCGAGCAGATTCTTAAGGGTCAACAAGCACTAACAGTGAACTTCAATGGAAAGATTGACAACCTCTACACTGATCTTAATGGAAAAATAGAGGCCATCAACATTTACATGAAGAAGCTGGATACTCAGGTAGCTCAGACTGCAGAGAATATGAGAAGACAAGATGGGTTTCTTCCTGCCATAACCAATACGAATCCTAAGCAGCATGGTGTAGCACTATCATGACCAGAAGTGGTAAAATTATCAATTCAGTACTCAAGAAACAGCTAACAGTCGAGCAACTAGACGAGCTTGAAGATGTTGAGGATCAAAAGTTGTTTGTTCCGGATGCAGTGTCGATCGACACACACAAGGAGTATCGATCGACAGGGCCAGAAATCGTCGATGAAAACATAAATTTGGAAGAGGTGTCGTTCGATACACCCATCGAGTGTCGATCGACAGGACCCTTGAAGTAGTGTCGTTCGACATACCCATCGAGTGTCGTTCGACATACCTATCGAGTGTCGATCGACAGGTACCCCAGACGAACCAAAATCAGATTTTGCCTACCGAGAGAGTGTACAAGCCAAAGGTGCCTTATCCTAGAGGTCTTAAGAAGTCTAGACAGAAGCTTGAGGAAGCTAAGTGTAAGGCCATCATTGACAAGATCACAATTGAGATGCCATTGGTTGAGGCGATTAGAACTTCTCCAGAAATTCGACGATATGTGAAGAAATTGGTCACTAAGAATTTGTGCGTTGAAGGAGTTGCTATGATCTCAGAACAAGTAAGCGCTATAATTCTGAACAAGGTTCCAAAGAAGCTAGCTGATCCTGGAAGCTTTGTGTTGGATTGCTTCATCTTTTCGGATATGTTTTCGCGATCCTTGTGTGATTTGGGTTCTATTATCAACTTGATGCCACTTTCGGTTGCTTTAAGCCTTGGGATGATGGATTTATAGCCTACTAGGATTTCTCTTATCCTTGTCGACAGATCAGTGAGAGTTCCAGAGGGTGTATTGGAAGATGTTCCAATCAAGGTTGGAGATTGCTTGATTCTTGCTGATTTCGTGGTTTTGCAGTATTGTGAGGAGCCCAAGGATCCTCTTATTCTTGGACGTGCATTCTTAGCTACAGTTGGTGCTATGATAGATGTGAGAGGAGGAAGAATTACTCTATGTGTGGGAGATTTGTCAATGAAGTTTGATATGGACCAAGTGGTTCAGAAACCCACCATAGATGGACGGACATTCTATGTGGATACAATTTAAACAAACTTTAAATTCAAGTCCAATTTGTTCACAAAATTCCAAAACCAAATTTCTTTGCGAATAAGTTATTTTGCTCACCGAAGATCTAGTTCAAGTTAATCAATTACACTTTCGTGTCAATCTATCAACCTAAGATATCCAAATTCAGGGTCGCGAATCCAAAACCAGAGTTAAAGCAATCTAGGTGAAGAACCAAAGAGATAATCCTAACAAGTTAATTTAACCTAACAATTCATCTTCAATCCTTTTGAATACCCCTAAACCTAACAAGAGAACTACTCAGACATGCAAGCAAAGCAAACCATAACTGAATAATACTGTATAAAGAAAAAGAATAGGAAGAGATACAGAAGGCTTCGAAGAATCTCAAGAACAAAGTACACTTGTCTCCCTAAAAAACTCTCAAAAAGCTCTCTCTCAATTTGTTCAATAAAATCTAAGATAATGATCTAAAAACCTAAAAGCAAACTATATATAGTGTTTTGAACTCGTGGTGGGCTTTTCTGATGACTTCTGGTAACTTCTGGCCCGAAATGAGCAATTTTCCATTCTTTTAAAATAATTCGTCGGCTTCTGAAAAGGGGGTGTCGTTCGACACCAGTTGGGTGTGTCGAACGACAGGTGACCATCGTGTCGATCGACACTCGTTCAGTGTGTTGATTGACAGGTGCTATCATTTCTGATTCTCCACTAGTAAATCCGACTTCTATCTCATTTATGCTCCAAAATGCACCATAATCATCCAATAAGCTTCCCACGTACAATAACCTGTTAAGACACTAAAAAGACTCGAAAACAATAAAAAGACTCGATAAAAGGACTTATATCATGGTCGAAAACCGGCGAAAACCATGATATATCAACAAGTTTTTAAATAATATAAAAACATCACCAAAAGGGATCTCATAGCACATATATTTTGTATAATTTGAAAGCTTTTGTCGTCTTCTACAGTCATTAAGCTCTCATCTTTGATTCCTCCATTGCTCTTGGAGCTGCAGTAGCAACATGATATAGAATAATAAGACATTTCGTAATGATAGACCATACCAAACTCCTAAGGGATGAAGATTGTTTTAATGGCGTTTGCAATTTATCTTTACATGTTAAATTGTTGTGGTTACCCTCAAAAGAAAAAAGTAACACGAATAAAACCACGAATTTTAATCATACACACTTTGTAATGGATCTTTAGAACATGTAGATTATTTGGGCTGTATTTTAGAAGCATATAGAAGAATATAGACGTACCTAACCCAATGGCACCACAACCTTTCAGTATATTCATCTTATTGCATACATCAATGGACAAACGTGATTGCCATGCTAATAGCTAAAGCAGTTGAATCCGTGAATATATTATCTTGGCCTTCTATGAATGTATTGGTCAATGCAATTGCAGAAGATATGAGTAGGTACGTTACTGTTTGGGATAATTTAGCACGTTCGAATATATAGTTCTACGGATTAGTGGAAGATATTCGTTCTTTATTGATGAATGATCTTTCAACAAAATAACTCGAAGCTACAGTAAATCGAAAAAGTTAAGTAGTTGCTTGAAGAAGATCTTCAGTGATTCGGACGTGTCGCAAAATCGTAGATAGTTTTGGAGGTCCGATTAGCATGAATCAGAGCTCTATTGAGGTCTCGTAGCTTTGGTGATTCGAACGTGTCGTTGAATCGCAGATGATTTTGGAGGTCCGATTAGCATGAATCGGAGTTGTGCCAACGTCTCGTAGCTTCCTCTCGGAGGTGTTCGTACCTCGTCACCGGAGGTGTCTGTATCTCTTTCTTGGAGATGTTCGTAGGCGTTCGTAACTTATTCTCACGGTGTCCGTGGCTCGTCCTCGGAGGTATTCGTAGCTTGTTCTCGGAGGTGTTCGTAGCTTGTTCTCGGAGGTATTTGTATCTTGTTCTCGAAGGTGGCAAAAGTGTATTTTTTAGGGTTTTTAGCTGTGTTTCCTCTCCCCTTGTTATTTTCGGAGGTCCCTCTTTTTATAGGTCCATAGGTCAGTGAGGATTTGTCCCATAGGTCGGTTCCCAACTTCCTTTTTTCATAGATTCGTATCTATCATTATATGGAAATTCGTATATATCTTGTAGGATTCGTAGCTCCTCAATCACGTGGGATTCGGATGTCACACCTATCGTAGGATTTGAAGGTGTAACATTTGGACCTATACTAACTAGACTTGGGCCACATGTAACGTTTTCAATAGGTCCAAGTCAATAATTTATTTTTGCCCAACAACTTGCCCCCCCCCCCCACTCTTCAATTTCTTTTTAGAATTTGGAGAGTAGTAAAATGCAAAAATCAAGTGTTAGTCGACGTTATGCACATTTTCTTGATGTACATCCCATTGGGTTGTTTTTGAACAATGAATGCTCATTCTATAGAATTTCGGAGCTATTAAAAGTTGTTTTTCAACGTCGGAATGCTTGTCAGATATTTTCAGAGCTTGCAATTTTGAAGCTTGCAATATTGATATGAGCATTATAGCTCTTTCTTCGAATATTTTACAGCTTGCAGTTACGTCTTGAACGCTACAGCTCTTTCTTTATATATTTGTGAAGCTTGCAGTTACGTTTCTAAACATTGCAGCTCTTGATTTTTGGAGCTTACAATTGCGTTTTGAATGTCACAGCTCTTGTTTATAATGAAACAATAGTAGTTTCAAAGGTCTTGCAAGTTCTTTTAAACGTTGCGGAGCTCAAAGATGAAAACTTTCAGAGGTCTGCAAGTTCTTTCAAACGTTGCAGAGCTCACTACGAAAAGTTTTGGAGGTCGTATAAAGCTTGTTTGAAAGTTTCTTCCGACCTCTGCGTTTTTGTAGCTCTCATTTTCGGAGCTTAGTTTTCGAAGCTCTTGTAAGTTCTCTTTGAACATTAGAATTCATGTTTATAATTTTGCGAGACATGTCTCTTTTTAAGTGTAGAGCTCTCGCACGTTTCCTTCGAACATTACGATGCATTTATGAGACGTATCTCCTTTCAAATGTAGAGCTCTCGCACGTTTCCTGAGCTCTAATTTTGAAGGTCTTGTAAGTTCTTTTCGAAAGTTACAGTGACGATTTTGTAGAATTTCGGAGCTCCTACAAAACTTGTTCGAATCGATTTTCGGACCTCCACCTTTTAGGAGCTTTAGTTTTTGGAGCTCTTGTAAGTTTTTTTTGCATGTCGCAATACTCTCACTATCTTTGTGGAGCTTCAACAAGTTCCTTTTAATTGTTGCAGTGCTCTTAGAACAAATGTTGTGTGAATGTTGTTTCGGAGGTCCAATTTTCAGAGGTATACATTTTCGGAGCCACTCTTTTCAAAGATTTTGTAATGCTCTTTAGTGCTTTGCGAGACGTATCTCCTTTTACACATGGTAAGGTTAGCTCTTTGTGGAAGCTTTTTATTTTTTATGAAGCTTTGCCTTCATGCAATAGTGACCATGGTCATATCAAAACTTGGATTCGTGAAACTACTTTATTATAATAGTTGTCCGTAGACTTGAATAAACTTAAAACAAAACACTAAAGCAACAAGTAGAATGTTGGGACCTATCTTGAACTATGAGAAGACCAAATAAAACTCAAAGTAAATCATTGATAATTAAAAACTCATGTAAAGGTGTACCTTCGAACCGACGTGCTGTTTCATATTTGATTATCTTCCCTTAATTGAACCTCGTCAAGATGTTGCACTTCTGATTTTTCACTATGGGTAGTGGGTGACAAGTTGAATGATTGTTGAGCGTTTATGTGGTCGCTTCTATTAGTAGATCTATAGTAAGGTTTATCATCTCTCGTAACTCTTTCGTTTCTTATCACACATGATTTGGATTGTGAAGAGTGTCGATGACGATAGGCATGGTCTTCTTCCCACTTTATTTGTGCCCATGCTCTAGAAAGCAAGTCTTCCATCGTCTTGCATTGGTATTTTGTTAGCTCTTTGTATAGGTCACCGTCGCGAGGCAGACCTCTCTTGAAGGCTCAGATGGCCGTAGAAGTAACATAGCTAGGGATGAACACTTTTTTCCTTGTTGAAACGTCCCATGTAGCTCCGTAGCGACTCTCCTCTCTTTTGTATTAGCTCGTAGAGATCATCAGTTGTTTTCTCTAAGTTTCTGCTACTTGCAAATTGTTCGACAAAGCAATCGGTCAATGATGCGAAAGAATCTATCGAAGCGTTTGGTAGGTTCGTAAACCATTGAAGAGCAGGTCATGTGAGACTTGAGCCAAATACTTTGCACATGCTAGCTTCATGGTATTCTCTTGCAATCGCTGTCGTGAACATTCTTTGTTTGTATTGAGGAATGTGGTTGTCGGGATCTTTTGTTCCGTCGTACATTATCATTGAAGGAATTGTGAATTTCTTAGGCATCTCTACGAGCGCGATCTCATCCGTGAACGGAGTATCTGTGTAGCAGTTAGGTGCGCTCTTTGTTATATGTGGTGCTATGCCTGGGAGGCGCTTAAGCATAGCTTCCATCTCGTTGAGACGTTTGAGAACCACGTGTGGATCGTCAGATGGTCGGGTCGTCCTAACTGCCTCTCCCGTAGGTCCTCCGGCTTCTGGTAGTACCAAAGTACTAGCATTAACTCCATGTGTAGTATCATCCAGAGGTCGCATCGGCTCAACGCGTCTTTGGAATCGTTTCGAGCATCCATCTCAGTGTTTCGAGTTTCGTCCTCTGCGTTTCTACTTGCAGCAAGCAACAAAGCATTTTGAGTCTTCAAGGAAGCGTTTTCCGACTCGAGTATCGCTAATCGCTCTTCGTTTTGCTTCATCTGGCCGGTGAGAGCTTCCAAATGCGCAGCAGCATCCTGAGTGTTGTCAACTCCAGCAGTATCACGAGTATCTTCGTTCACCATATCTCACGTAGTTAAAATTATCCCCTCTCTCTAGGGCCAAACTGTTTGGGATAATTTTAGCACGTTCGAATATATAGTTCTATGGATTAATGGAAGATACTCGTTCTTTATTGATGAATGATCTTTCAACAAAACAACTCGAAGCTACAATAAATCGAAAGAGTTAAGTAGTTGCTTGAAGAAGATCTTTAGTGATTCGGACGTGTCAATGAATCGTAGATAGTTTTGGAGGTCCGATTAGCATGATTAGGATTAACATTTTGGAATTTGATTTAGCGAACAGAGGTTTTTACATATCTATAGTGAGAGTGGCAATATGTATGATGCGAACAGGTCTCCTATCTATCGAATGAAGGCGATGTTACTGGCGACAACCAGAACCCTTGTATTTTGCAGCCTTTCATTTGATATAGTCGGAGACAAAAAAGAGCAAAGCGAAGAAAAGGAAGGGGCAGAAAGACGGATCAGTTCTCTGAGAAACTGAAGAGATCTTAGGCGAAGAAGCAAGGCGAGAGGGCCATTTCATTTTTTCGTAAATAATTGGGGGGAAAAAAGTTGATCAGAGAAGAAGCCACGTGTTGACCAAATTTTATAGTATAGATATCGAGTAAAATTAGATAAGTTAATTTAGTTATTCATTAGTTTCAATATTATACAAACAAAATTATTTAACAAGATTATGCTGTTTTGTTTTGTTTTGATTTTTTGGTTTTAAACAAATCTGTAAGTATTCGAATATCTATATCTGTAAATATTTGAAAAAAATCCGGATATTCGTAATTCCAAATATTCGAAATTTTTCGAAGCAAAGCAGATCGAAAAATTAAATATTCTCAAAAGCAAAACATATCACAAATACTTTATTTTTTCGGGATATCTGATCCGTGTCCTATCCTTTATTATTCACAAATAATAAATAGTTCCAAAGGGCATGTGTTACCCATTGACCATAGTAAGAGAGAGTGAGACAGAAGCAAGTGCGATATGACAGCTGTTACGATGTAACGTTTGCAACTCGTGATCGGTTTGGAATGTTATGACCACAACGTCACAAAAGCGTTTTTAACTAAAGAAAATCGAACCAAGTTCAAGCAGACATTTTTTCTTTTTCTAAAGGACCTTACAATCAATTTATTCATATATCACTCAGTGACCAAATTCAATTTAGTTGATAATGATTACCAACAAATTTCAACAGCTTTTATCCACATCGAACTATGTTATTCATCAAGATTTTCTTGATTCAGAAACTCTTTCAGACTCGTATTGATGACTGTCCCTGAACTTCTTGTAAATATCACCTTTGTAAAACTCTCTAGTCCTTATCGCTAGACCCAAAGCCACAAGTGCCCCAAAGAACGTAACTGCAGCCAAAATCACAAATGGCAACTTATAACATTGGCTCCCTATGCAAGTCAAGTCCTTCACATCTTCTCGGGTTAGCCCTCGAGCTTTTAACTGCTTCAAAGCCTCTCTATCGTAAAGCATTCCCGTTACACGAACGTTCAAGATGTAAGACCCGAGCGGACTGGCAAGCTGTCCACAATTGAACAATGTAGAGTAGTACTTGAGCCCGAAGAGTTCTGAGATGATAGCAAAAAGCAAAGGAAGTTGCGCACCAAATGAGAAACCCATTAAAATCGACGCTATGTATACCGAGCCTGGTATCGGGAAAGCAATGAGAAGGTGGCCCGCGCAACTCAGTAAGAGAACTAATGTCATCATAAGCGGTCGTGGCAATTTATACTTAGCGAGCAAGTATTCCGAGACAAAACCTGAGAACACTCGACCAAAGTAGTTCCATATGCTGACTAGAGACACAAATGAGCTAACCGTGTGGTTCGGGTAGCCGAGGGATTCCCCTATCTGCCCTAGGTTGTCTACGGCGGTCAAGCTCGATCCTAAACCGCAAAAAGTGGCAACAAATAGGATTATCATGTCGATGCTGAACAACGCTTGCAGTATTGTGTAATCTTCTCCTCTTGAAGGTGGATCAAAAACAGTCGAGAAACAAGATTTCTTCTCCTTCTCTTCTTGATCCTCCTTGGCTGTTTTGTCTTGGACATGATCAAGATCAACTACTTGCTTCGGTTTCTCAACCTTGACTTCGCTTGGCTCTTCCACCGGCAAATTCGTCATGTTCCACACTTCAATCTCTTGCTTAACCGCAACGGTAAGAGGCACAAAGAGTAAAACACAACAGATGGCAGCGCTCGCCACCAAAGCGGCTTTGGAGTAATGAACTTGTTTCTCAGCAATATTCATAGCCATGAGGAACAAAGCCAAGAAAATGGAGATATAAAGGAATTGGTAAAACACATTGAGCTCATTCCTCTGCCTCACAACCTTCTTCTCTCTTATAGAATACACAAACACAAGGGAAACCACAGCAGGTAACCATGCGATCAAAAGAATCAAAGACTTGGAATCGTGACCATATATGGCTAAGTAAAGCTGCGTCATAATGGCTCCACTTAGACCAACATAACCCTTGAGCAAACCAAGCATAACTCCTCTGCTCTCCGGGAAATTCTTGACACAAGTAACCAAAGCTCCTGTGTTTGCAAAGTTCTGAGAGTTAGCTCCGATGCAAATGTATAGACACATTTGCCAGACTTTTGGTTTCGCAACTTTGCCTGTGACACTGAGCCAGATCATGAAGTAACCGACAAAGTTCATCGCCGAGCCGATGGTGAGGACGAACCACGTTGGAGTAACCTCAGCGATGAGTCCAGACATGACACCAACGTTTGCTCCAAGATCTTTGAAGAAACCCATCAGGTTTAAGGTTGTCTGGTCGTAACCGAGAGTGGATTTGATATCTTTCGAGTAAGTCCCGAAGAGATAGGTAGCGCCGGCGCAAGCCATGATGAGGAACGAAGCGAACACCATGAACCATCTTCCATTGAATATGTGAATCAAGAATCTTACGGTCTCGTTGGACTGATGATTCCCGTTTCCCATCTTGGAAACCAGAGTGAGGCTAGAATCGAGAGATCTCTGTGGATTTGAATCTTGGAAAGATTTGAGTCTTGGATTGATTGAGAAAACCCGGACTGGTATTGTGCTGATCCAGAATGAGAATGAACTAAGAGAGAGATGAATGATTAAAGTAGTGTTTAGTGCAGAAAGAGAGTCTCAGGGCTATAAAGTAGAACAGAAGAATAGGGCAATTTGTATATATGTATAGAAATAAGAGCAGATTGTCGGAACGTTTGAGGTGGATTGACCCTTGATGAAGCCAAGAAATAATATAAAGATTGACCAGTTATCTGTCTTTCCTAATTTTGTCTGTTAAGGAGATTAACTTCAAAAATTAATCTTGTTATCCCTTTCGACAGTATTTTCTAAGAGATAAATTTAGAAAAGACAGATAAATGGTCAAGCTTTATATTTACCATGTAAAAGACACATAAATGGTTTAAGTTGACCGGATATATTTGTTTGTCTTTTCAAAACTCTTTTTAGCAGTGTTCTAAAACGCGCTAGGCGCTTGCTAGGCGGCGAATGAGGGCCTAGCGTCTAACTGTATACGCGGGAGTATATGCGGGGCCTAGGCGGATAGTTATATATTAGATATATATATATATATATCTATAAACATGAATATATGTTATATTTAGAAATAAAAGAGTTTAAATATATTCTCAAATAAAAAATTAAATAAAAAATTAAATAAAAAACATATAATTTTTAATGTACATATAATCTCAAAATATAATTTCAAAAACCAGAGTCATAAAAAATATATATATATATTGATAAATATATAATTTCTAAACTTATGTATTAAATGAATTTAACTAATAAGTTTAATATTGCTTTTGAAAGTTTTTTAGTATACAATATGATAAAAAAAATATCTGATTTTTTATTTTCTATGTGGCCGCCTAGGCATCCGCGTAGGCCGCATAAACGTCCGCCTAGACCGCGTAAACGTCCGCCTAAACCGCATAAACATCCGTATTTTTAATAAGCGCACAAATCACCGTATAATATAAAATCGTGGCGCTCGGCATCCGCGTAGCGTCCAGGCGCCGCCTAGGCACCCGCCTAGACCGCGTTTTAGAACACTGCTTTTTAGTTACATTACGCGTGGAATCTTACATGAGATCCCCTAAATATTATTAGGGTGGTGATTTTTTCAAATATGCTTGTGTGTCTCGTTCTCCTTCAAAGTTTGACAAAATAAAAGTCATGTAAAATATGATAAGGCAAAAAATTTATTCAATTAGCTATGAGCTATTGAATACTTAGCCCATTAACTTTATACAGAATCATCATTAATTAACTTCATACTTAACCCATTAACTTTGATTATTCTTATTCAATTGATTATTTTATGTAAACTAATAGTAAACTTCATATATTATATATAAAGTTATACACAAATGACAAAATTTCAACATGAACATTTTTATAAGTTTACGTAAAATTATAAAAAATAATGTTTAATCGAAATGTCCAAATTTACTATTGAATAAAATAAAATATAATATTGATCTATTGGAGAAAAATAATATTTTGATTAAAATGTAAAGATAAGCCAAAATTAAACTATACAAACTTATCCATAGTAGATTATTTTCATTTTTCATATTGTTATTCACAAATAATTCACATTATTTTAACTAAATGGATATTGAACACAATTAGAAAACAATTAATGATAAATTTCTTTTTTAAATTCATTGGATATTTTAACAAATAAATAATATTTAGATACTAATTTAAAAGTTAAATTTATTTGAGAGAAAAAGTATTTGATAAAAATTTAAATATGAATCGAAATCATATGATCGTCTCACACTAAAATATGAAAAAACATTTAATGAATTTCACACTAAAATTGTGTAATACTGAACTATTTATTAATATATTTAACTATATATAATAATGAACTATTGTTGAATGTAACTAACTACATTTAAATATAGTTATATATATAAATATATATATATATATATAATAGTGAACTATCATATAAGTGGTGTAGTTAACAGTTTGTGAAAAAATTAACTATATACATCATATATTCATAGTTTCTAATATGTGATATACTTCACTATATAATTTATCTATTCAACCAATAATTAATTATTCCGAAAATTAAAAGACTATGGCCATTGTGATATAGTTCACTTTATAATTTATCTATTTAAATACTAATTTATTAGTTTGAATAGTAAAAAGATAATTATATAGTGAACTATATACAAAATTAGAAACTATGAATATATGGATTCATGCGTAAACGTTTGAAATCTGCTAAACCCTAAACTTTAATTAGAAACTACTGAAATAAATAGTGAATTATTTCATTATATCTATCTAAACAATAATATATTAGTTTGATTAGTAAAAAATTAATTATATAGTGAATAATTAATTATTGTTTTTATAGATAAATTATATAGTGAACTATATCACAAATTAGAAACTATTGAAATAAATAGTGAACTATTTCATTATTTGGATTTAAATAAAGTAGTGAATGTTATTTTAATATACTATGTACTTGTTTGATATAATGAATTTCACCTTAAAATTGCGTAATAGTGAACTATTTATTAATATATTTAACTATATATAATAATGAACTATTATTGAATATAACAAGTATAGCTGATTGTTTGTGAATAAAATTAATTATATAAATAATTATTGTTTAATTGTAACTAACTACACATGGATATTGAAAAACGACCCGACCCATTTTTTTTTTAACAATTAAACCTTGGTCTCGGACTAGCATTCCCATAAATGCTATCCTCAACGACCAAGCAAAACCACACAACAACCAGCGGATAACAACAACTCAATTCAATTTCCAAATCCATTAAATCGAACAAAAGTCAAACAATAACCAACTCAAAGGGTCCAGAACTAAACCAACAACCTATGGCAGTTCTAATGCAATAACAGAAACATAAACCAAACAATAGAGATCCCAGATCATCCGCCTCTTCGTAGCCATGATCCCATGGTCACACTTTGCCTTTACCTGCATCACATGGGAAAAAGAGATGCGTGAGTATTATCATAAATACTCAGTGAGGTTGTCATCCCATCTATGACTGCGCACCCAGGCACGATGGACCGCTCAGACAAACACACAAACAATACAACAAGCAAACATCACACGCAACACAACTACATACATGCGTCGGTCGACACAACCTATATGTGTCGATCGACGCACTGGTCTTGTGTCGGTCGACACACCACATACCAGGTACATGTGTCGATCGACACAACCTCTAGGTGTCGGTCGACACAACCTTTAGGTGTCAGTCGACACATCACCTTGATATGGATGCGTCGATCGACACAACCACTAGGTGTCGCTCGACGCATCCCTTGCCACAGTTGCATCGATCGACACACCCATATGTGTGAGGATGTGTGTGTCGAACGCGCACCAAACGCCATCTTTTCCCAATCCAATCGAAACCCTCAAAAGGAACTCCTTGGGAACGATAAAACTCTCAGGGATATTTATAACTCTGATTCTCTGCCTTTTTTCTCTCAAAGACATGACCAATCAGTTTATAAACGCAACCCTAGGATTTCCCCCGTAAACCAACCAATTAAAACCGAACCAACAGTTGTGTCAATGGACACACCTCACTTGTGTCGATCGACACACCCTTCCAATTTCTCAAAATTGGTTCATGGGTGTTACAACTCTCCCCCACTAAACTTGGATTCGTCCTCGAATCCACAAAACACCGCCATCACGGCTAACACTGGAGACTACATCTCCGAGACTCACTTGAGGCTCCCATCTAGTCCTATGCCTATAGACCCTTCTCAGACATTGATCGCTCATAACTCATAACCACACCACTACACTCTCAGGATCGTCACCCCTCGAGCTCTCGGTGCCTCGTACCATCCCACCTCAGTCCCGGAGTCCTGACAGGTGATCGATACCAACCATCTCCATACCCTCAAACCATTAAGACACACAATCCATCAAGCTCTTGGTATATAGGGAACCATCATCCCCTGGAGAGACGCATCTCTCAAAGATCTGGCGGAGAACGTATCTCCCAAAACTATCTCCATACCCTCACACTCTCAGTCCCACATTCTTGACGAACGATCGGTATGCAGGGAACAACTATCCCCTAAAGAGACGCATCTCTCAAAGATCTCCCGGAGAACGCATCTCCGAGAAAGAACCACTGTCTCTCTCTGAGTTATGCGAGAAAATCAACATCCCAGAACGAAATCAATTCTTAACGTCTATATATGCATCTTTGACCGGAACTACCTCCCGTGGTCTCAACATGATACTCCCAACTCGGAATACCATCTCAAACATGACCAAAACTCACGTCATCTGGACCACCCATCACAGAGGGTGCCCCTGCAGAGTCTCTCCAAAAATAGACAGTTCTAACCACCGTAAAACTTCTATTCCGAGATCCTCTAAACACATAAACAAATATGCCCCGTTAGAGTTCCTCCAAAACTGGCAAGTTCTACTAATTACAAAACTTCCATTTTCGAGGTTCCCTAACCACATACTCATGACTACCAAAGCCAAAACATAAGAAATACTCATCTTATAACAATATAAAATGTCATAATCGTTACAACTCAAACGAAAAAACATAAACCAAACACAATCCTCACCACACACGGTGACTACAACACAAAACCGAAGTTGAAAACAATAAAACAAGTTTACTCCTCGACTTGCTTCTCAAACCACTTCTTGAACTTCGTTTTCATCTTAGCCTCTGATTCCCAAGTCTCCTCCTGAACACCGTCACAGTCCCACAAGACTCTCAACAACGGCACCTTCTTCCGGCGCAGAACCTTGATACTGCTCTCAAGGATCCTCACTAGCCTCATCCCAATAGTCAAATTAGGCTGAAGATATGCATGAATCGTCACTACTACCTCCTCGGACGTGTGCAAACACTTCCTGAGCTTCGACACATGAAACACATCATTAAACTTCTCCATGATCGGAGGCAGCTCCAATCGATAAGCAACAGGTCCTATACGTTCCACAACCCAGAACGGACCCATGTACCTTGTACTCAGCTTATCCTCTGATATGGACCTGTTCAGACCCCGCATCATAGCCATCTTGAGATACACTCGATCTTTGACTGCAAACTCTAACTATTTTCTCCTCTTATCAGCATAACCATTTTGTCGATCTTGAGCCTCCTTCATGTTCAGCTTCACGACACGGATCTTCTCCGTCGTCTCCTGAACAAAATCTGCACCATACATGCTCTTCTCCCCCACTTGGGTAAAGCATAGAGGTGTACGACATGGCCTCCCATACAAAGCCTCAAAAGGAGCCATTCCTATATTGCCTGGTAACTGTTATTATATGCGAACTCTACCAAACTAAAATGATATGCCCAATGACCACCCCAAACCAGCACACACATACTCAACAAATCCTCAAGTTTGTGAATTGTCCTCTCAGACTGCCCATATGTCTGAGGATGATTAGTTCTACTCATATGCACCTTAGTGCCCATCTCAGCCTGAAAACTCTCCAAAACACTAAAGCAAACTGATGCGCTGTTTTTATCTAGCTCAAGCTTTGCTAAAGACCAAAGATCCAACTAGGCGCTTAAGCTTTAATATTTATAAAGCCTTAAACAAAACAACAAGTGCATGGTACACCGAGGTAGTATTTAAGGGTCGATCCCACGAGGAATAAAGATTGCAAGACACTAAAGATGCGAGAAACAAACTAATCTATAGTATGCATTTTTATGGGTTTTCATTTAGTTTAAGAATGCTAAGAAATGCTAGAAACTAAGATGCAAAGAAAATGCAAAACAAAGAAAAGACATTGGACCATAAGCTAATATATCATAAGAGCAAGCTAACAATCAAACAATGATATCAAGATTGAAGTAAACACCGTCCTAGGTCATGAAACTCGATCATTCGACTAATCCACCTTCGTGGTTCTAATCACTTCACGTAATCACCTAATCATCACAACTTCCGTTGGTATCTAGATTGATAAGTGCATAAATTGCCCTTTCTTAGCATGCATTTTAGATAGATTTTGAGGTATTTAGCTTAAGTTTTTACATGTTTTATTGCATAATTTGTTCCTTTAAGATTTTATCGAGTATAGAGTCTAAGTTCTCGTTTTCTTGTATTTGCATGCATATTTTGTCCATTTTAGGTACAAATGGAGCTTTGGATCAATTGTGGAACAAGTAGAGCAAAGAATCAAGATTGAAGGATCAAGAACAACAAAGTGAAGATCGAGAAGGCCTACGGATCGGCCAGAACTCGGTCTCCTGGTCGATCCATAGGAGGTGCCAAGAGCCAAAATCCACTGCCTGAATTTTGGCTCGTGGACCGACCAATTGGTCAGTCTCTTGGTCGGTCCACAAAGCCTCTCCTGATGCAACTTTTGTGTTTGACCCGGGTTGACCCGGGTACACTTCTATTTCTCTCTAGATACTCCTCTTATGATTAAAAACCCTAAGTTTTAGCCTGTCTTCTATTATCGTTTGTGTAAAACCTAAGACCTTTGTGTTTTTGATGATTTGAGGTTAAAGTCTTCACCTTTTACGTTTGGGTTAGTAAAGTTAAATCTTCTTTATTTACTTTAAGCTTTTCATTATGCATTATTTAATTCTTGCTTTTTGTGTTTTAATTAATATTAGTGAGTAGTTTCCTTAATGGATTTTGGGTTGGGAAGATTAAGGTTGATTCAAGGTATATAAGTGATGCTAGGTTGTTAGTCTTTAATATTTTATTGATTAAAGAGCTCTTAATGCTAGATTAGGAAGTAATTACCCCAAATCTAGATCATGGTCTTTTCATGCCCGGAAGGTGTTCGTGAAAATGTCTAGAAGAACCTTAATCATGCTTAACTCATCTTAGCCAATGGAAGTTGATGTCTAAGGGGTTTAGTCAGATTATATCAACATTTCCTTAATGATCCTTAGTTAATCTTTAGTAGAGCTGTAAAGTGGGATGGTCGCCCATTGTCCAACCCAACTCTAAACATTACTGAATAATAATGGTCATGACCAAATGGTAAGGAGTCCAAATGGGTTATTTCCAACTTTGCCCAAGTTAAAAGTGGGACTAAATGGTTATTGGTTTTCCAATGGACAAATAATTAGTTTAAATTTTGAGTTTTATTAATTTGGGTAAAAAACAAAACCAAGACTATAATTATAATAAAAAAATATAGATCATTTAATAATTAAAATGCAAATTTCCGGTTTTTGCGAAAAAAATATCTTTTTTGTTGTTTTCACGGAAAACATAATTTTTTTTGGTGGGATAGCACAATTTTAAGGTTTTGGCAAGAAAACATATTTTTGCGGTTTTGGCGGGAAATATAGTTTTACGAATTTGGCGAGATATATAATTTTGCAGTTTTGTCGGAAAAACTACAGTTTCGCGGTTTTGACGGGAAACACATTTTTACGAATTTGACGAGAAAAATACAATTTTGCGGTTTTGGCGGGAAAATACAGTTCACAGTTTTGACGGGAAACACATTTTTACGTTTTTGGCGGGAAAATACAATTTTGCGGTTTTGGCGGAAAAATATAATTTACGGTTTCGGCGGGAAAATACAATTTTGCGGTTTTGCCGGGAAAACTACAGTTTCGCGGTTTTGGGGAGAAACATGGTTTTACGAATTTGGCGAGAAAAATACAATTTTGCGATTTTAGAGGGAAAATACAGTTTTGGCGGGAAAACTATAATTTTACAGTTTTGGCGGAAAACTACAGTTTCACGGTTTTAGCGGGAAACATGGATTTGCGAATTTAGTTAGAAAATACTAATTATGTGTTTGACGAGAAAAATACAATTTTGCGGTTTTGGCGGGAAAAAACGCAATTTCACGAATTTAGCGAGAAAACGTAATTTTACGGTTTTGAGGGAAATCACAATTTTACGGTTTAGGCGAAAAACGCAATTTTAGGATTTTATCGGAAAACACAATTTTACGGGTTTAACGGAAAAATAAAGCTTCACATTTTTTTGTAATCTAAAGAGACAATAACCAATTTAAAATGTAATCTAAAATTAGACTAAAACATAATATAACTAGTGAATTATGTTGGTCGATTTGGGACCCATGGACAGACCATTTGGTCACAGTCGTTGTTGGTCCCGGTCGTTGATGGTCATGGTCGTTGTTGGTCATGGTCATGATTTGTCCCCAAAAAAAATTGTCCGGCTGGACATGACCATATGGACGATGGTCATCCCATTTGACAGCCCTAATCTTTAGCAAGATGGAAGTTTGTGTTAGATTTTGATTAAGAAATGGATTAGTACCATGGAAGTGGGTTAATCTAGTTAAATGGATTCATGCTTTGAAATTAGCTATCTTTAGTTATTGTGCATCACTATGTTTACTTGTTTCAACCTAAATCATTCACCTTTACTCAAGATCCATGCTTCAATCTCATTGTTATTCAAGTTTGACTTTTGTTGACTTTCCGTTGACTTTTGTTGACCTTTACTAAATTGCATTTTTATCTAGTTTTACTTTCATTTATGCATTGCTTTTCTTTATTTTAGTGTTTTGCATTATTTAAGCTTGCATTTTACTTATTGCATCCTTTCATATTGTCATTTTAGTTAAGTAAAAACCATATCACTTTGAAATTGGATTCACCTAGCTTCATTAGTTTCATGCATTCTAATTGCTAAAAGAAAATCATGAATCCTTGTGTAAGAATAACCCTTGATTACTACATCCAATCGCCATGCGCTTGTGGTTAGTTAATTGAGGTTTAGAGCTCATAGCATATCTAGGTTGGACATTGATTTGCATTGTTCATCTCTACTTTTTACGCTATCAAGTTTTTGGCGCCGTTGCCGGGGATTGATTGATTAATTTCGTCTTTTTAGCATTTGGATTTGGAATCTTTTGTAGACTAGGTTTTATTTTTGTTTGGTATTCAATCTATCTTGTTTGTCTCTTGGTCTTACTTGGTTTGTAGGTGCATGATAACAAGGTCTTATCCTCACCATGGAGTTCCTATGGAAGCTCTACTTGGAATCTTTCATAGAGGGATTGAAGAGAAGTACTACTTAGCTCTAAACATAGCAAGTAATGGAGACTTTGGAAGCTTGACAATTGAAAAAGGAGAAGAGCTCATTGGGAATCTAGCTCAAAGCAATCCAAGCTACAATAAGGAGTATGGTAGATCATACAAGAAACCTAAGAATGAGCTCAATAGTGAAGATCAAAGGATCAAGGAGATGAGTGATAAGCTAGACAAGCTTATTTTAGCTACCATGAAGCAATTCCACTATGTTGGAGATTTCGATGGGAATCAAGAAGTAGTTGTTGAAGGAGTCCAAGAAGGACATGAAGAGATTAGCTACATTCAAGGTCAAGGGTACTATCAAAAAGGATTCAACCCCAACTATAGGACTCATCCCAACTTCTCCTATAGAAACACTAATGTGGAGAATCCCCAAGACCAAATCTATCCACCTAAACAACAAGTTTTTATCCCACAACAAGTTCAAGGATTTGTTCCTCAACTAGCTTTTGTCCCTAAGCAACAATATTTCTCTAATCAAGTTGCTCCTACCAATCAAGCTCCTACCTCTACTCAACCCGCTTCTCAAGACCAAGAGCTCAAGGCGTTGGTTCAACGAGTTTTGGATGGACAAATAAAGAGTAACGCGGATATTGCTAAGAGGTTCCATGAGGTAAACTCTAGGATTGATGGGATGTATCAAGAGTTGGATGGCAAAATTACAAGTTTAGCTTCCCATGTTAAGACTATTGATGTGCAACTAGCACAATTTGCTTCAAGCTCAAAGGCACCAAGCGGTGTTCTACCGGGTAAACCCGAGTCTAATCCTATAAGCAACATTTGGAATGTGGTGATCTTAGAAGAAGATAAAGGATGGAGATCGAGGTATGGACCTTTGACTAAGGAAGATTATGAGGAAGATGAGCTTTACTTAGAAGGATTGGCTAGCCTATAGGAGCCTCCTCAAGAAGTGAATGTTATTGTGAAGAAGGAACACTCCAACCTATGAAGAAAGGCAACACAAGCCTAAGCTAGACCTTCCAAGACAGGATTTCACTAAGGCGGTTAAGAGGATCTTAGCTAGTTACAAGAAGGATATGGAGGATATTGGCATTAAGTTCCAAAACGAAGATGACTACAAGCGAATAGCTAAAGAGTGAGATCTTATCACGGATGTGTTAGCTAACCAAGGAAAGGTTAGAGAGGTTATGATGAAATATCAAGTTAAAGGGGAAAGGGATAAACCAAGAACCCTAGAGAAGAAGCTTAACCCCGGAAAGTTTACGATTACTTGCACACTTGAAGACTTGAAGATCAACGATGCGTTGTGTGACTCCGGTTCGAACGTTAACGTGATTTCTCGAGAAATGATGGATCATCTAGGAATCACAAAGCTCAATATGACACCATTCTCTCTCATCTTTGGAGATGCAACATGTAAGCAACCACTAGTAGTTGTTGAAGATTATCCATTAAAGATCGGTAATTGCATTATACCGACGGATCTTATGGTTATGGAAATGGAGATGGCTAAGTCGCTCCCGCTTATACTTGGTATGCCTCTCTTGGCTATCACCGGAGCTAGTCTAGACTTTCTCCGCATGAAAGCTCTATTGATAAACGTGAATCCTTACACTTACTACGATATTGACCCAATTAAGGTTGGTATTTGTGGTATGGTCTCTAATGAAGATATTAAAGAAGAAATGATGAGTCTAGAGACTAGTGAAGAGATCAAGAAGGTCGTGAAAGAAGCTCTCAAGCTAGATGATTACAAGCAGAGCTTAGATTTGTTTGATGGTGGCGGTATTAGATCGATGTTTGAAGTAATTAAAGAGACGTCTATGGTTATAACTAACAAGCCAAATGGAGCCGATGGTAAGAGCTCCGAGGTGTCCAAGGAAAAGGCTAGAGACAAGCTCACACTAGAGCCTATAGAGAGAATCGGTGAAGAACTCGAGTGCAAAGCCGTTTGGAATGGCGAGCTTGGAAGTTTCTATAAAGCTAAGTTAGTTTTTGTCACCGGTATGAACCGAGAAGAGGTCGACAAGTGTAAGAAAGCAATGAAGGAAGCCTTTGACATTGATTTGGAGGATTGGGAACCAAGAAAGATTGATGGTTCTCCATTGATCTCCAACTAGCGCAATCATCAAACGTCAAGCTTAGAGACGTAAAACAAGTGCACTTGGGAGGCATTCCCATCGTATCCTTTGTACATATATCTTATGCTTTATATTTATGTTTAGTATGTTTTTAGAGATTGATTTTGGTGTAGGACCCTAGGAAAGGTGATAGGAGGAGCATTGAATCAAGTTAAGAAGGTAAAAAAGGCCAAGAAACTCGAAGACCAGCAAGGATCGACCAACTGGTCGGTCCCTTGGTCGATCTATACGAGGCTCCAAACGTAAAAATTCACTGCCTGATTTTTGAGCTCTAGTCCGACCAACTGGTCGGTCTCCTGGTCGATCCGTACGAGCTCTTCAACTGCCAGGTTTGACCTTTTTTTTTCTACGCGTTGACTCGGTCCAATTTTGGTGTAAACCGGTTTATTTCAAGTATTTTCAATCAATTTTGACCGGTTTAGTCTCTAAAAATCAGATTTCAAAGACTCTCCTCTTTCAAATTCAAATTATTTTGAATCTTTTAAAGATTCTTTAACATCTCTCTCTCTCACTTTACTCTTTCTCTAAAAGAGAATTCAAAATCTTTCAAAATCAAGAAAACTTTTCTCTCTCAAGCTTTGAAAGAACTTTGAATTCACCATTTCTTTTGGTTCTCCTCTACCATAATCTTTGATTATCACAAGGTATTCTCTCTTTCCTTTACTCATTTCAATTACTCTTGAAACTCATGGATGCATACATGAGAATCTTGTGAAATCTACTATCATTGGGTTATGAATTGAGTTTCTTTGTGGTTTAATATGAGTTATAATTGTTTGGGTAGTTGATTTCATATGCAAATATGGACTATTGAAGGTTGAATTTGAGTTTATATCATCTTTAAAAGTTCTTGAATGTTAGAAATGCTTTAAATTTGAAATCTTTAGATGAAATTGAGTTTATTTATGAGTTTTGCTAATCAACTATTGCATTTAAACCTTGTTGGTACCTAGTGCTCACTAGAATTTTGAAAATTTATCAAGTTCAAGATTTGATCTTTGGTAAATAGGTTTATTAAGGAATGAAAAAGTTAGAATTTGTTCAAAAATGAGTAGATTAGTGATTGGATGTTGCTTATTGCATTGATTGATCAATGGTCTAGCCTTAGGTGATGCACATTGTTGATGAACTTTTGATAATTGGCTAGACAAGTTGTGCTTTGGATGGAAAATGGTTCTTATTTGGGAACATTTCTTTGTAGGATCAATCTAAAAACAATGACTACTAGAATTCAGAAGTTCGCGACAACTCTTGACGAGATTCGAATTGGTATCTTGAGCCAAGCGACATACGAGGCTACAAGGTTCGCGTGTCCAATGTTCTTGGCTAGAAGTGGACTCAAAGACAAAGTCGATGATCTTTTAGGAAGAATGCATTTGAGTGGGTTATCGACGATGAGTTACGCTACTTATCCCGAGCTTACCAAGCAATTCCTAGCCACAATGGTGTGCAAGTTCGATGATCATCTAGGCACTTATCTCATTTCTTTCAAGATTGACGGATGGAAGTATATGGTCACGTTTAGAGATTTTTGCGACATTTATGGTTTTCCACCGGGGAAACTTGGAGAAACGATGGAGTTCCACAAGGAAACCCTACTTTGGCGTAATGTGGCACTCGAGGAGAGCTACACGGCCGTCTCCAATCATATTACGCGAGTCAAGAATCCAACGGTTCGATATGTTCTTCACTTATTGGCCAACACTTTCAACGCAAGAGGAAACGACGATTTCCCAACAAATGACGACCTCAAGCTACTCTACATAGGAATCCATTCCGCTTTCAATGAATTCGATGGTCAACCTATAGAGATGGACCACAACTACTATGGATACGAGCTTGGCGCGATGTTCTTTGCCAAATTGAAGAAGTTTCGGTTTTGCTTGACAACTACGGCTACACTGCGCATATGTTTTGGCGGCATGCTCACTCCATTGTTCTTACACGTGGGAATCGATCTCAATGATTTCATGGCTCTACAAGAAAGACCATTGATTGATGTTCAATATTTGGTTGAGAAGGAGACTTTTGGAGGACCATTTGGGTTGGGACACTACATTTACCGGTTCTTCGATGACGATGGCGAGCCACTTTGTTGCCCCCTTCCATTACCACTGAAATTTGGAAGAACTTCAAGCAATCGTGCCCTCCGATTCAATCTACCTCACCGTCTTACCTTCACTCCACCCCCGCTTGATCACTACAAGTCCAAGTTATTTTGGTTCCCTTTATCATATCTTGAGTCTCATTACATGCATTGCATTGTTCATATGAGAAAAAGCTTGAAAAACCCTAAATGTTTTAAAATTTTTGAAAAAATCAAAAAGATTTTCATTTTTTCATACAACTGCATTTCATACATTTGTATGATCATTTAGGTTGCTTTGAACATATTTTAAAATGTTTATGAGATTTATGGCTTAGCATTCAATATGATCTTTAGGATAATGCTAGATATTGCTAAGTGAATTATAGAAATCTCTTCTTTGCATCTTGATCTCTTCGCTCGAAACTCGTGGTTAGGTTGAAGCATATTAGACTTTAATCCAATTATATCAATTTGAACCTAATATTGACTTTAAATTCTTGCTTAGAGACTTGATATGCTTGTTTAAAGTAACCATACACACATTTGGACTTTCTTTATCCCTCTTTACCAGTCTTTGCTAGTCCAAATGGCCTTCCCGATTCACGACATCTAATGTGAATGAGGTTGGTTTCCCTTACCTTGCATAACCTTGACCCTTCTTTGAAACCTACATGTATTTTCTTGACTGAGGCCTCCTTTTTGAAAATGCATACGCAAGTAAAATATTGAAAGATGGGAACGGCAAAGAAGTGCTTTCATTTTAGAGCTAGTCTCGGTTTATGACTAGTATTAGCTTAGGATTTGTTGTTCTTATGGGTTGGGTTTGGGGAGTGTTTTGGTGAGAAAATAAAGAGTGTTTGATCATAAATGAAAAGAAAGCCAAAGAAAGGAAAGAAGTTAAGCTACTCTAGGAAAATAGTGTGTTTTGTTAAAGTTTAAAGAAAGACTCTAGTGTTTGTTAATGAATAGAAATCCCCTCTATAATCTAGAACCCAAAAGGGCTAGTACGAAAAGTATAAAAGGAAACCATAAAGGAAAGGATTGAAGTAAAAAAGAGTCTAGAAGTAAAGAAACTCCCTAGAGTAATCTAAAAAGTTTAAAGAAAGATTCAAAAGGTCTAGATCACCAAAAGGAAAGAAGAGTTTGCAAGTTCATGGGTAGAACTTAGGAGTTCAATATTGTTATGGGTTGGGTAGAATGAAAGCACTTATTTGTATGCATCAATTGTTCCATTTCTTCCTTGCTTTTACATGATGTTTTGCATTACTCTTTCTTGAGTGTGAGTCATCTAAAAACGTTTTTATAACCGCCTTGTCTTTCGCATTTTAACCTTCTTTAACCTAGCCTTGAACATTGTTTGATAGTTGATAAGCAAGACCATGCATTAATCCTTAATGAATGTTAAAGAATTGGTAGATAGGAAGGTATGTGAATGCTTAATCACCTTGTCTAGAGGCAAAAGATTGGAGTAGCGATAGATTGCGAGAAGATTGATTGAGCTTGAAGGCCTTAGCGATAGCTTTGTATTATCTTAGGTGATGGTGTTGAATGCTTTTTTTTAATCTCTTTGTTTTATTTTTCCGTTTTCAAACGTCTCCATCGGTTTGCCCACTTTGATTGCTCGAGGGCGAGCAAAAGGCAAGTCCGGGGGAGTTGATAAGTGCATAAATTGCCCTTTCTTAGCATGCATTTTAGATAGATTTTGAGGTATTTAGCTTAGGTTTTTACATGTTTTATTCCATAATTCGTTCCTTTTAATTTTTATCAAGTTTAGAGCCCAAGTTCATGTTTTCTTGCATTTGCATGCATATTTTGTTCATTTTAGGTACAAATGGAGCTTTGGATCAATTGTGGAACAAGTAGAGAGAAGAATCAAGATTGAAGGATCAAGAACAGTAGAGTGAAGATCGAGAAGGCCTATGGATTGGCCAGAACTCGGTCTCCTGGTCAATCCATAGGAGGTGCCGATAGGCAAAATCCACTGCCTGAATTTTGGCTCGTGGATCTCTTGGTCGGTCCACAAAGCCTTTCCTGATGCAACTTTTCTGTTTGACCGGGTTTGACCCGGTTTGACCCGGGTACACTTCTATTTCTCTATAAATACTCCTCTTATGATTAAAAACCCTACGCTTTAGCCTCTCTTCTATGATCCTTTGTAAAACCTAAAACCTTTATGTTTTTGATAATTTGAGGTTAAAGTCTTCACGTTTTATGTTTTAGTAAAGTTAAATCTTGTTTATGTACTTTAAGCTTTTCATTATGCATCATTTAATTCATGCTTTTTGTGTTTTGATTATGATTAGTGAGTAGTTTCCTTAATGGATTTTGGGTTGGGAAGATTAAGGTTGATTCAAGCTATATAAGTGATGCTAGGTTGTTAGTCTTTAATATTTCGTTGATTAAAGAGCTCTTAATGCTAGTTTAGGAAGTAATTACCCCAAATCTAGATCATGGTCTTTTAATGCCCGGAAAGTGTTCGTGAAAATGTCTAGAAGAACCTTAATCATGCTTTACTCATCTTAGTCAATGGAAGTTGATGTCTAAGGGGTTTAGTAAGGTTATATGAACATTTCCTTAATGATCCTTAGTTAATCTTAAGCAAGATGGAAGTTTGTGTTAGATTTTGATTAAAGAATGGATTAGTACCATGGAAGTGGGTTAATCTAGATTAAATGGATTCATGCTTTGAAATTAGCTATCTTTAGTTGTTGTGCATCACTATGTTAACTTGTTTCAACCTAAATCAATCACCTTTACTCAAGATCCATGCTTCAATCTCATTGTTATTCAAGTTTGACTTTTGTTGACTTTTCCGTTGACTTTTGTTGACCTTTACTAAATTGCATTTTTATCTAGTTTTACTTTCATTTATGCATTGCTTTTTTTTATTTTAGTGTTTTTCATTGTTTAAGCTTGCATTTTACTTATTGCATCCTTTCATATTGTCATTTTAGTTAAGTAAAAACCATATCACCTTGAAATTGGATTCACCTAGCTTCATTAGTTTCTTACATTCTAATTGCTAAAAGAAAATCATTAATCCTTGTGGAAGAATGAGCCTTGATTACTACATCGAATTCGCCATGCGCTTGTGGTTAGTTAATTGAGGTGTAGAGATCATAGCATATCTAGGTTGGACATTCATTTGCATTGTTCATCTCTACTTTTTAAGCTATCATAGATAAATCAAATAAGCTTTAAGGAACAAGTTCAATAAGTTCACTAAACACCATAATCGTCAATTGTTAGATGGATAGGATAAGTCAAGCTCACAAAGGTTTGGTTCAAACAATCTCACGATTACCTTTCGGGTGGAAATCTCTTAAGATATAAATTTTGAGTGATCAATTCAATAACTAGCAAAAAGAACAACCTAAGTGAAGGATCCAACAAGGTTCAATCATAACAATCATCATCTAACTATCAAAGCATCCTAATCAATCATAACTCAAAGTCCAACAAAAGAGAAAACATGAATTAAAGATGAAGGTTATTGAGCAAGGATGATTAACAAGTAACTAGAGATATCAAGCAAGTTTAGTTCCAAAGCATGAATCCGTTTAATCTAGACTAACCCACTTCCATGGTGCTAATCTATTTTTAATCAACAATTAACACAAACTTCCATTTTGCTAATCACTAATCAAGAATCATTTAATGAAAATGTACATATTAACTTACAAATCCCCTTACACATCAACTTCAATTGGCTAAGATGAGAAATGCATGCTTAAAGTTCTCCTAGACATTTTCACAAACACCTTCCGGGCGTGAAAAGACCATGATCTAGATTTTGGTTAGCTACTCCTAAATCTAGCATTAAACACACTTTAATCAATAGAAATCACAAGATTATAATCCCAACATCATTAATCAACTATCAATGTTCCTTAATCATAATCCATAAGAAGTATAGAAAAGCTACTAACTCATATGAATGTTAAACATGAAAACTATAACAAGTAAAGAGATAAGCATGATTATAGATATGAAATGATTAAGAAACTTCAATAAATCATATAAAGATTCAAGCTTTGAACAAGAGAGAAAAGTAATCAAGATAAGAGAAAAAACAAATTCTAGGTAAAACTAAATGCATAAACATAAAGATAAACATGAAGAATCCCTCTCTAGGATGGAATGAACATGAAGATCATATCCAAATCATCAAGAAAAGAGTTTGGATCAAAGCCATCTCTAGAGGAAAGGAAACTTAGAGAAAAATATGTTTTTACAAGTCTTTATACTCGAGGAAGCAAGGGAATTCGGGTCAACCCTAATTATTTGGTAAACACTTTTTCTTCATGTCCGTCTGATTTGATATGCGCCCAGTAAATCGATCATAACTCCTGTAATATAGCTCCGATTGAGTTGAAACCACCGCCATTGGAAAGCTAACTAAATTTCCTATCTGACCCCAACATTTCAGATCAATTGGAGTAGTATAAGGCTTCGACCTGACATGATATTGAAGAGGTTGATTTTTTGGCAGTGACTTTTGTCACTTTGGAGCACCCTATGGATCGGCTACGCAACCGGATTGCTAGCCGATCCATTAGCCTTCTCGATCTTCAACTTCTTGTTCTCCATTATTCCATCTTGATTCTTCTCTCCATACTTGTTCCATACTTGTTCCAAGACTCCATTTGCACCTAAAGTAGACAAAATATGCATGCAATGCAAGAAAACAAGAACATGGACTATAAATTCGATAAAATCTAAAGGAACGAGATATGCATCAAAACATGTAAAAGCCTAAGCTAAATGCCTCAAAATATAACTAAAATGCATGCTAATAAAGGGCAATTTATGCACTTATCAACTCCCCCGGACTTGCCTTTTGCTCGCCCTCGAGCAAACAAAGAGCAAACCGATGGAGAGGTTTGAAAACAAAGCATCCAACATCATCACCTACGATAATACAAAGCTATCGCTAAGCGCTTTAAGCTCAATCAATCTTCTCGCAATATCGCTACTTCAGTCTTTTTCCTCTAGACTCAATGATCAAGCATTCAAATATCATTCTATCCACCAATTCTTTAACATTCATTAAGGATTTAATTCATGATCTTGCCTATCGACTATCAAACAATGTTCAAGTCTAGGTAGAAGGAGGTTTAAATGTGAAAGATAAGGCGGTTATAAAAAATTTTTAGGTGACTCACACTCAAGAAAGAGCAATGCAAAACATCATGTAAAAGCAAGGAAGAAATGGAACAATTGATGCATTCAAATAAGTGCTTCCATTTTACCCAACCCAAAATGATTTCAAACTCCTAAGTTCTACCCATGAATCTTGCAAACTCTTCTTTATTATGGTGATCTTTGCCTCTTTGAATCTTTCTTTAAACTTTTTAGCCTACTCTAGGGGGTTTCGTTACTTGCTAGACTCTTCTCTTTACTTCTATCCTTTCCTCTATGATTTCTTTTTATACTTTTCTACTAGCCCTTTTGGGTTCTAGCTTATAGAGGGGATTTCTATTCACAATCAAGCACTAGAGTCTTTCTTTTACCGTAACAATAACAACCTTTCCCTAAAGTAGCTTTACTTCTTTTCTTTCTTTGGATTCTTTTCATTCCAACTCATACACTCTTTCTTTTGCTCACCAAACTCTCACCAATCCCAACCCATAAGAACAACAAGTCCTAAGCTAATACTAGTCTTAAAACGAGACTAGCTCTAAATGAAAGCACCTCTTTGTCGTTCCCATCTTTCAAGATTTTACTTGTGTATGCATTTCAAAAAGGAAGCCTCACTCAAGAAAATACATGTAGGTTTCAAAGAACGGTCAAGGTTATGCAAGGTATGGAGAACCATCCTCATTCACATTAGATGTCGTAAATCGGGAAGGTCATTTGGACTAGCAAAGAGTGGTGAAAAGGGTAAAAGAAAGTCCAAATGTGTATATAGTTACTTTTAACAAGCATATCAAGTCTATAAGCAAGAAAATAAAGTCAATATGAGGTTCAAATTGATAGAATCACGAGTTTTGAGCGAAGAGATCAAGATGCAAAGAAGAGATTTCTATAATTCACTTAGCAATATCTAGCATTATCCTAAGGATCATATTGAATGCTAAGCCATAAATCTCAAAAACATTTTAAAATATGCAAAATGTAACCTAAATGGTCATACAAATATATGAAATGCAACTATATGATAAAATAAAATAAAAATTTTGGTTTTTCGAAAATTTCAAATTTTTTGGTGTTTTTGCCATCTGTACAATGCAATGCATGAAATGAGACTCAAAGAATAAGAAATGTAAAACAAAATAACTAATATAAGCATTAGCAACTACTTTCTCCGGACTTACTTTTCATCGTCTTGATGAGAAAGCAAACCGAAGAGAAGAAAAGAGAGAATAAAGCAAAAATGCATGAAATGGAAATTTAAAAATGAATGGTATTTACAATGATAGGAAGGTACCTTGTAACTAGTTTTGATCGGATTGTGGAGATGGCGGTAAGAAGGTAAGAACAAGCAAAACGTGAAGGTTCGAACGTTGCTCGGTTTAGCAATGGCTAAGGGTTCCTTTTCCCCACATTATAGTGAATACTAGTTAACAACAAAGCTTAATGATATGATTCGATTAGCAAAACTCATATTTAAACTCAATTTCATCTAAAGATTGCAATTTTAACTCATTTTCAATATCAACAACTCTAAAGTGAACATAATCTCAAATTCAACCATCAATATCCCAAATTTGCTTAAGAAATCATCTATTCAAGCAATTACAACTCATATTAAACACAAAGCAACTCATTTCATAACCCAAAGATAGTGAATTCCACAAGATTCTCATGTAAGCTTCCATGAGTTTCAAGAATAATGAAATGGATAAAGGAGAAAGAGCATACCTTGTGATAATCAAAGATTATGGTAGAAGAGATCCCAAAAGTAATGGTGAATCTAAAGTTTTTGCAAATTTTTAGAGAAAAAGAGGTTCTTGATTTTGAAAAGTTTGAGATTGTTTAGAGAAGGAGTAAAGTAAAAGAGAGAGAAAGTTGCTAAAGATCTTTAAAGATTTCAAAATAATTTGAAAATGCGGGAGTAGGGTTTTAAAAATCTTATTTTTAGAGGCTAAACCGGCCAAAATTGATTGAAAACACTTAAAATAAACCAGTTTATACCAACATTGGACCAAGTTAACGCGTAGAAAAAAAAGTCAAACCTAGCAGTTAGAGGAGTCTAATGGAATTTGGTTAGTGGAATTTGGTCATCTGGAGCCTCTGACGGATCGACCTGGGGATCAACCTGCCTGGTCGGTCCAACCTGGGTTTTCGAGCAGAGGTGTTTTTCACCTTCTAAACTTGCTCCAAATCCTCTCCAATCTTCTTCCTTAATTCCTACAACAAAAACAATCTCCAAAAACATACTAAACATATATAAAAATCATAATAAATATATACAAATTATATCATGGGAATGTCTCTCAAGTGCACTTGTTTAACGTCTCTAAGCTTGACAAAGGCGCCTTTAATGTCACTAGCTTGACGGTTGCTTCCTCTTATTAAAATCTTCCTTGCATGTTCACCTAAGAGATCAAAATCACAATAAAGAGAGAAAAGAGTAGCAACAAAAGAAATAAAAAGCTATAGTCTTAATTTGAATCCTAACTCTAATGGCAATCGTTTAATCCCCGGCAACGGTCCCAAAAACTTTATGCGCTATTTTTATCTAGCTCAACCATTACTAAAGACCTAAGATCCAACTAGGCGCTTAAGCTTTAATATTTATAAAGCCTTAAACAAAACCACAAGTGCATAGTTACACCCAGGTAGTATTTAAGGGTCGATCCCACGAGGAATAAAGATTGCAAGACACTAAAGATGCGAGAAACAAACTAATCTATATCATGCATTTTTATTGGTTTTCATTTAGTTTAAGAATGCTAGGAAATGCTAGAAACTAAGATGCAAAGAAAATGCAAAACAAAGAAAAGACATTGGACCATAAGCTAATCTATCAAAAGAGCAAGCTAACAATCAAACAATGATATCAAGATTGAAGTAAACACCGTCCTAGAACATGAAACTCGATCATTCGACTAATCCACTTTCGTGGCTCTAATCACTTCACGTAATCACCTAATCATCACAACTTCCGCTGGTAAGTAGATAAATCAAATGAGCTTTAAGGAACAAGTTCAATGAGTTCACTAAACACCATAATCGCCAATTGTTAGATGGCTAGGATAAGTCAAGCTCACAAAGGTTTGGTTCAATCACTTAAGATATAGATTTTGAGTGATCAATTCAATAACTAGCAAAAAGAACAACCTAAGTGAAGGATCCAACAAGGTTCAATCATAACGATCATCATCTAACTATCAAAGCATCCTAATCAATCATAACTCAAAGTCCAACAAAAGAGAAAACATGAATTAAAGATGAAGGTTATTGAGCAAGGATGATTAACAAGTAACTAGAGATCTCAACCAAGATAAATTCCAAAGCATGAATCCGTTTAATCTAGACTAACCCACTTCCATGGTGCTAATCCATTTCTTAATCAACAATTAGCACAAACTTCCATTTTGTTAATCACTAATCAATAATCATTAATGCAAATGTACATATTAACTTACAAATCCCCTTCAACATCAACTTCCATTGGCTAAGATGAGAAATGCATGCTTAAAGTTCTCCTAGACATTTTCACAAACACCTTCCGGGCGTGAAAAGACCATGAGATAGATTTTGGTTAGCTACTCCTAAATCTAGCATTAAACACACTTTAATCAATAGAAATTATGATGGGGTTATATTATCAAGCCTTAAATTTATAAACCCAAAGATTCCTGCAAGTGCACAGGAAAACGCAGTGGTACTTATGGGTCGATCCGCAAGGACTGGAAAGATGATAAGTTATGAATTTAGAGATGCAAATTAAGCTAAGACAAAATATGAAGTGGGGTTTTTGTGTGAGTGCAAACGTGATGAGTGAATGGGAAAGCAAACGAGGATGTGAAATCAATATGATGAAAGAGTTAGGCGTTAGGCAATTCGCGGAAACTCATGAACACATACAAGGTATCGAAAGGGTTTTAAATTTTAAAACTCAAACCACGGTTATAAAATCTTCCCACTGTCGTGGCTCTGATTCCCTATGTCTTATTCCCTAATAGACTCAACTGTCGCATGGTTATTAAAAGGTTAAAACAGGCAGTCTAGATCAAGGTTCAATTGTTCACTAAACTCCTTAACTAATTGGTATGATTGTTAAGACGCCTAGCTCATCAAATACTTCAGGAGGTATTAAGAACACTCTCATGGATACACCTACCTAAGATCAATTGCATGGTTAATTACTCCAGCTTAGGCTTTGTGCTCAAATAAAGATGAAGAACCTATATGATAAACCCTAACAATTTTGATGCATTAACATGAAATCCTTGAATGCGTAAAACCTAACAAGCAAATTACTCAGACATGGTTGAGGGGACACCACATCAAGAGTAAGAAGCTAGAAACATGTTGAATCGAAAGAGTAAAGGGTAAGAAATCTTTTCTATGTCGAAGAACATGGGAGATATGCTCTTTGAAGCTCTTAGAATCCAAATCAATGAAGAACAATGTAAAAACGTATTTATTGCGTATGGTTGTATTGGACGGCTGCCCTAGGGCTCCTCTCAACGTGTCTTACAACTTAGAAAGGCTAAAGTCAAGTATATATAGGTCTAGAGTCTTCTAGGGTTAAGTTCTATGAGCAAAAACGTCAAAACACTCAAAACTGCTCCATATTGAGCCTGGCGCCGATCGTGGGTCTTGGGTCGGTATGGGGTTCTTATGGCCTCTTACTGGACCGTGCTGGAGTTTTCTGGGAGTCCCGGTACCGATCATGTAATCTGGTCGGTATGGGGGGTCGGTATCGGTCAGCTTCATCTCCTAGGCAGTTTGACATGTCTTCAGTATTTCGGGTATAACTCTCTCTACACAATTCCAAATGATGCAAATCCAATTCCATTATAACTCTCTCGACCCTATTCTCTCTGACGTTTTTGCACATATCTGCAAGTATGAAACGAAAGGAAAGAAGGCATGGGGTCTGAAAGAAGGTTAAAGGGTTTAAGGTGGGGAACTAACTAAAGATGAGCTGTCTGGATGTCAGAAATCGCAAAATTAGATTTGTAAGGGTTTCGAGAGGAAGCAGATATTTCTGAAGATAAGCTATGAAGAATAATGATGAGCCAATATAAATTAGGGTTTGTAATTGCTTTGTATTGCCTATGTGATAAAGATTGTCAATCTCCTTTACAAGTGTTTGTACATTGATATATATAACCTCCTAAGTCGGCTAAGCCTTTTCCTAAAAGATAATGTCGACTTTTCCTAAACCCTCGCGGATTGCCTTTTTCCCCTATGTCGGTTGTGCCTATGTGGGCTTTGTTACTAGGCTTTAACACGTGGAACCTTCTCGAACCTTCGTTGCTGTTCTGACGGGCGACGAAGCACCTGAACCCGATGGGAACGGCCTTCGCACCGATGACCCCGATTAGGCCAGGCACATCGCTGTCATTGGGCAATGACATCGGTGCCACTGCCTGACATCGGTGTCACTGCTCAGTGTTATCAGTGCCAGGCAGTTTTGGCCTCTACAACGCCTTCTGTTGGCTCCGTGATCTCTTCGATGCTGCATTCATGACTTTTCCTGGGGTGAAGATAGCTTCGAAGGTTCCCTTGCTCAGGTAAAAGGGACTCTAGGCAATTCAAGAGGTCTTCATCTTTTTGTAGGTGAAATGACTTAGGGGCTCGTTGTCGAAATATGCTCGTTGTCTATCATAACTTTGCTCGTTGTCTATCATATTATCTCTGCCTGTCGAAATATGCTCGTTGTCTATCATAACTTTGAACGTTGAAGTTCAGCGGGTGAAATCCGACCCCAACATTTAGCCCCCAGCTCGGTAGTGTTAGTGATAATAGTATCGAGTTAAGGACCATTGGGTGTTTGAAGTTTGCTGTTCAAAGTTATGACGTTGTTGTTAGCATGATGTTGTAGGCTTGAGCCTCTAGTGTTCATTAACACTGTAAACGTTTTTTTTCGTTCTTCGAAGGCTTTAAGACTTCGTGTTCTACTTGCGAGAGCTAATAGCGTTTTAAGACCTTGCTGAGGATTCAAAGACTTCGCTCTTCGCGTGCTGAAGTTTGCAGAAAAAGTTTTTTTTTTTTTTGGTCTCTGGAGATTTTAAGACTTCGCGTTGCGTTTGTTGATGTCAACGACGTTTTTTGCAACACGGAAAATGAATTTCGAGAATGATAATCTCTGAAGATTTCGGGACCCACTGAGAGAAAGAGAAGCCCTTTTACCTTTTTTTTTGAAAGGATAAGATTCTTTTTCCTCCCCACATTTTCCTAGGGTTTTTCTCTCTTCATCTTCTTCTTCTCCTCTCTCCTACCGATGCCGTCAACTCTTCTCCGACCACCGCCGGTGACTTTTTTGGGGTTGTCCTGAAGTCTCCTTGATTTCTTTGTAAGTCCTCTTCTCATCTTCATCAAGGGCTCTCCGATTCCCCAAAGCTTTTTAGCCATCCAAGTGTTATAGATCTTTAGCTTTTCTCATGAAGAATAACTTATTAGATTCATGAACCAACTTTTCGATTGTTAATTGCTCCATGAACCTAGCTTGTGTTTTGTGTATGAGCTTTGATTTGTTTATGGATCAAGCTTTAGTTTGAGTAGATTGTTGGACTCTCTTTGAATTTTGATCTTTGAATGTTGATTGTAAGAAGGCTCTTTTGATGTTGGATTTTAATTTTGTTGACAAATCCTTGACCCTAGATCCTTTCTTTGACTTGGTGTAGATAAATTTGGTGTTATGGAACCAATGGAACCCTCTACGGTCCTCAAACACGACACCGGTGAGATCGATGGTTCCATTTTATCCGCAGGAAAAGTGGTCTCTGATGACCCGACGTCGTGCAGCCGTCCGTGCCGATGACTCGGCGGGTCGGACCAAAGACTTGGGGTCCTCGGTGATATATGCCTCGATGACAACGACGCCGAGGTCTTCGGGCCTTGTCAATGCGCCGACGCCATCTTTTTCCAAAAGCCCGATGTCGTCTTGTGGCCGTGGTGAAGACCCGACGTTGCTTGCCTACACCGAAGACCCGACGCCGCCTGTTCGTACCGAAGAGCCGAAGACCCTAGTTGATGACGCGAGCCGTGCTGATGTATCGAATAACGAGGGGGACCCGACGTGGATTGAAGACGTCGGTACCGATGTGTTTGATAGAGAAGGGTCCCTGACGTGGACCGAAGGCGTCGGTACCGACGTTGATGGCTTGGGGACTCGACGTGATAGCGACACCGAGGTCGCGGATGGGATGTTTCCCTTGAACGACGAAGATCCGGGGCTTCCGCTTGATCCGTTATCCTCGTCATCTACTTCTTTGTGAGCTTCTACTGCTGAGAGCGATGATGAGGATACGCTTGACGAGGTTCAACAGACGAAGAAGACCAAGAAAGCTAAGAAGAAGGCGAACGTGAAAGTCCGACCTAACCCTCCTGTGTCTTCTCTTTCAGACGCGAGGTCTCTGCAGCGTCTTCGGAGGAAGTGTGGTATCTCAGAGGAGATCGTGTTAGTTTATCCTAGTCCTGCTGATAGACCTGACACCCCGCCTTCAGGATACATGACTCTGTTCGAGAACTACTTTGACCAGTGCCTGCTTTGGTTTCCACTGCCGTGTTTTCTTATGCGCTTTCTAGCGGTACATGGTGTCTGCCTTGCTCAGATTAACCCCAGGGGCATTGGACATCTCCTTGGTATCTAAGTGTTGTTCGTGGTCGAAGTGAAGAGCTCAAGCATACTGTTACTAACTCGTCTGGGATGGCGCTCATTGCCCGGTTCCCGAGCAAGTATGACTACTTCGAAGATCATTTCTTCTTTGTTGAGATTTCTGAGAGGACTGTCGAGGTCGACTACATTGACCTTGTCAAGATGAGATGGGAAAGAAGAGGTAACGAACACTTAGTGATTTTTTGTTGTATCTCTTTTGCCTTGTTATTTACTAATTCTTGAATTTTTGTCTTTTGCAGTGAAGCCATCGTTGCCTGAAGTTTCGAAGGAGTTTGTCACCGCCATGCATACCGACCTTTCCTCTGGGAACGGCAACTACAGGAGGTCGTTCAGTCGGAAGAGGATCGAGAGGGCACTTTCCGCTGAGATCTTTCCGGGGAAGATTCTTGGACGAGGCCAGGCGAGGGTGTCTTTTCGTGAGCAGGCTGCACTTAAGGTAGCAGTGAAGGCCAAGGGGTCATCGGGTACCAACACACCGAGGGCGGTGGCACCGATGACCTCGACCCCGATGGCTCCGTCGGTGCTGGTGAGGTCTTCAAGGCCCTTGGCGCCGAAGACCCTTCTTCCTCCTCCCTCTGCAGGCGAGCTTGCGGAGTTTTGTAGACTGTCATCGGATAGAGCCCAGATTTCTAGCGGTAAAGGAAATCAAAGACTTGATCAACGTTAGTACAAATAGCCAAACAACGTTGGTACAAGAGCCCGGAGGTCATTTTCTAGAAACGCCTTTGGCTATTTGTACCAACGTTGTTGTTGGGTTTATGATTGCAGGGTAGCACAATCGCAACTGCGCTTTCGCTCCTTTCTTACCAACGCTTATTGTTGGGTTTCTGCTTTTACCAACGTTGTTGTCGGGTTTTCTAGAACGGCTGTGCTTTCCGAACACGTTTGTTCAGAAGCGATCTCACCTTTTGACTTGACCAACGTGTTGTTGTGCTTTTACCAACAAGTGCACTTGAGAGACATTCCCATGATATCATTTGTATATATTTATTATGATTTTTATATATGTTTAGTATGTTTTTGGAGATTGTTTTTGTTGTAGGAATTAAGGAAGAAGATTAGAGAGGATTTGGAGTAAGTTTAGAAGGTGAAAAACACCTCTGCTCGAAAACCCAGGTTGGACCGACCAGGCAGGTCGATCCCCAGGTCGATCCGTCAGAGGCTCCAGATGACCAAATTCCACTAACCAAATTCCATTAGACTCCTCTAACTGCTAGGTTTGACTTTTTTTTCTACGCGTTAACTTGGTCCAATGTTGGTCTAAACTGGTTTATTTTAAGTGTTTTCAATCAATTTTGGCCGGTTTAGCCTCTAAAATAAGATTTTTAAAACCCTACTCCCGCATTTTCAAATTATTTTGAAATCTTTAAAGATCTTTAGCAACTCTCTCTCTCTTTTACTTTACTCCTTCTCTAAACAATCTCAAACTTTTCAAAATCAAGAACCTCTTTTTCTCTAAAAATTTGCAAATACTTTAGATTCACCATTACTTTTGGGATCTCTTCTACCATAATCTTTGATTATCACAAGGTATGCTCTTTCTCCTTTATCCATTTCATTATTCTTGAAACTCATGGAAGCTTACATGAGAATCTTGTGGAATTCACTATCTTTGGGTTATGAAATGAGTTGCTTTGTGTTTAATATGAGTTGTAATTGCTTGAATAGATGATTTCTTAAGCAAATTTGGGATATTGATGGTTGAATTTGAGATTATGTTCACTTTAGAGTTGTTGATATTGAAAATGAGTTAAAATTGCAATCTTTAGATGAAATTGAGTTTAAATATGAGTTTTGCTAATCGAATCATATCATTAAGCTTTGTTGTTAACTAGTATTCACTATAATGTGGGGAAAAGGAACCCTTAGCCATTGCTAAACCGAGCAACGTTCGAACCTTCACGTTTTGCTTGTTCTTACCTTCTTACCGCCATCTCCACAATCCGATCAAGACTAGTTACAAGGTACCTTCCTATCATTGTAAATACCATTTATTTTTAAATTTCCATTTCATGCATTTTTGCTTTATTCTCTCTTTTCTTCTCTTCGGTTTACTTTCTCATCAAGACGATGAAAAGTAAGTCCGGAGGAAGTAGTTGCTAATCCATATATTAGTTATTTTGTTTTACATTTCTTATTCTTTAAGTCTCATTTCATGCATTGCATTGTACAGATGGCAAAAACACCAAAAAATTTGAAATTTTCGAAAAACCAAAATTTTTATTTTATTTTATCATATAGTTGCATTTCATATATTTGTATGACCATTTGGGTTACATTTTGCATATTTTAAAATGTTTTTGAGATTTATGGCTTAGCATTCAATATGATCCTTAGGATAATGCTAGATATTGCTAAGTGAATTATAGAAATCTCTTCTTTGCATCTTGATCTCTTCGCTCAAAACTCGTGGTTAGGTTGAAGCATATTAGACTTTAATCCAATTATATCAATTTGAACCTAATATTGACTTTAAATTCTTGCTTAGAGACTTGATATGCTTGTTTAAAGTAACCATACACACATTTGGACTTTCTTTATCCCTCTTTACCAGTCTTTGCTAGTCCAAATGGCCTTCCCGATTCACGACATCTAATGTGAATGAGGTTGGTTTCCCTTACCTTGCATAACCTTGACCCTTCTTTGAAACCTACATGTATTTTCTTGAGTGAGGCCTCCTTTTTGAAAATGCATACGCAAGTAAAATCTTGAAAGATGGGAATGGCAAAGAAGTGCTTTCATTTTAGAGCTAGTCTCGGTTTATGACTAGTATTAGCTTAGGATTTGTTGTTCTTATGGGTTGGGTACTTTAAGCATGCATTTCTCATCTTAGCCAATTGAAGTTGATGTGTAAGGGGATTTGTAAGTCAAACCGGGTCAAACCCGGTCAAACAGAAAAGTTGCATCAGGAAAGGCTTTGTGGACCGACCAAGAGATCCACGAGCCAAAATTCAGGCAGTGGATTTTGGCTATCGGCACCTCCTATGGATTGACCAGGAGACCGAGTTCTGGCCGATCCATAGGCCTTCTTGATCTTCACTCTACTGTTCTTGATCCTTCAATCTTGATTCTTCTCTCTACTTGTTCCACAATTGATCCAAAGCTCCATTTGTACCTAAAATGAACAAAATATGCATGCAAATGCAAGAAAACATGAACTTGGGCTCTAAACTCGATAAAATTTAAAAGGAACGAATTATGCAATAAAACATGTAAAAACCTAAGCTAAATACCTCAAAATCTATCTAAAAGGCATGCTAAGAAAGGGCAATTTATGCACTTATCAACTCCCCCGGACTTGCCTTTTGCTCGCCCTCGAGCAATCAAAGTGGGCAAACCGATGGAGACGTTTGAAAACGGAAAAATAAAACAAAGAGATTCAAAAAAAGCATTCAACACCATCACCTAAGATAATACAAAGCTATCGCTAAGGCCTTCAAGCTCAATCAATCTTCTCGCAATCTATCGCTACTCCAATCTTTTGCCTCTAGACAAGGTGATTAAGCATTCACATACCTTTGATATGCTCCAATTTACCCTGAGCTACTCTCTCAAATTAAGAGGTCAATTGTAGTAGGGGTCGAATCACTGGGAGTAAAATCTAACAATAGGATTTGTGACTTTAAATTCAGCTAAGTAAAATAGTAATGTAAAAGCAAGAAATAATTCAAAGCAAAGCAAGATTGTTAGTTTTTTTAATAATTCAATTAAACAAAAGCTAGGTTTTCGGGAAATTCTCAGGTAAAGATAAATTGTAGAATTAATAAACTGTCAGGATTTTAATGAAGATTCGTTCTCGAACTTGAAACTCTGATGTAAAATTAAACGACTTCCGTTGAATTAATTATCTATGCATAAACCCTAGAAATCCAAATTCCTTTGTAAAATCAATCAATTTATGCAAGCATTAAAGTTCAGGTTTCAATTTTTCACAAAATCCCTAAACCAAATTCCTTTGAGAATAGGTGATTTTGCTCATCTAAGACTATGGTCAGGTTATCAATTGATGCTTCCGCTTCTAATTAATCAACCTAAGATAGCTAATTAAGAGTGATCAATCCTAAATCAGGGTTATAACAATCTAGATGAAGAACCAATAGATAATCCTAACATGAATTCAATTCTAACAATCCATCTTAATTCCTTTGAAAAACCCTAAACCTAACAAGTAGATTACTCAGACATGGATGCAAAGCAAATCACAATAACTGAATAATACTGTATAAAAATAGAGTAAGAAAGAATTACAGAAGGGTTCGAAGAAATCTGAATAGTCTGAAAACTTGTCTCCCTAACTCTCAAAATCTCTCTGAAAACCCTAGGTATTTTATAAAAGAAAACTTAATGAAAACTAAAAGAAAACTGAGTATTTATAGACTAGGATTCGGGCTGGGCTTTATTTGTTAACTTCTGGAACTTCTGGTGTAAAAAGGAAATCTTCAGAATTGGAAAATCCTCTTCTTTCGCGAAACATGTGCCTCCGTCGATCGACGCACAAGTGACTCCGTCGATCGACGAAGAAGTTAAAACTCTGCACTTTCTGCATCAAGCTTGCGACTTCGACTGCTCTTTCCTTGATGCTCCAAAATACTCCATAATCACCAATTAAACTCCATTCATCCACGAACCTGCCAAGACTCTAAAACACTAGAAAAATACTAAAATGACTCGATAAAACCGGGTTAAATCATGGCCAAAAGATGGTAAAAACCATGATATATCAACCTTCCTATCTACCAATCCTTTAACATTCATTAAGGATTAATGCATGGTCTTGCTTATCAACTATCAAACAATGTTCAAGGCTAGGTAAAAGAAGGTTAAAATGCGAAAGACAAGGCGGTTATAAAAACGTTTTTAGATGACTCACACTCAAGAAAGAGTAATGCAAAACATCATGTAAAAGCAAGGAAGAAATGGAACAATTGATGCATACAAATAAGTGCTTTCATTCTACCCAACCCATAACAATATTGAACTCCTAAGTTCTACCCATGAACTTGCAAACTCTTCTTTCCTTTTGGTGATCTAGACCTTTTGAATCTTTCTTTAAACTTTTTAGATTACTCTAGGGAGTTTCTTTACTTCTAGACTCTTTTTTACTTCAATCCTTTCCTTTATGGTTTCCTTTTATACTTTTCCTACTAGCCCTTTTGGGTTCTAGCTTATAGAGGGGATTTCTATTCATTAACAAACACTAGAGTCTTTCTTTAAACTTTAACAAAACACACTATTTTCCTAGAGTAGCTTAACTTCTTTCCTTTCTTTGGCTTTCTTTTCATTTATGATCAAACACTCTTTCTTTTTCTCACCAAAACACTCCCCAAACCCAACCCATAAGAACAACAAATCCTAAGCTAATACTAGTCATAAACCGAGACTAGCTCTAAAATGAAAGCACTTCTTTGCCGTTCCCATCTTTCAAGATTTTACTTGCGTATGCATTTTCAAAAAGGAGGCCTCACTCAAGAAAATACATGTAGGTTTCAAAGAAGGGTCAAGGTTATGCAAGGTAAGGGAAACCAACCTCATTCACATTAGATGTCGTGAATCGGGAAGGCCATTTGGACTAGCAAAGACTGGTAAAAAGGGATAAAGAAAGTCCAAATGTGTGTATGGTTACTTTAAACAAGCATATCAAGTCTCTAAGCAAGAATTTAAAGTCAATATTAGGTTCAAATTGATATAATTGGATTAAAGTCTAATATGCTTCAACCTAACCACGAGTTTCGAGCGAAAAGATCAAGATGCAAAGAAGAGATTTCTATAATTCACTTAGCAATATCTAGCATTATCCTAAAGATCATATTGAATGCTAAGCCATAAATCTCAAAAACATTTTAAAATATGTTCAAAGCAACCTAAATGATCATACAAATGTATGAAATGCAGCTGTATGAAAAAATGAAAATCTTTTTGATTTTTTCAAAAATTTTAAAACATTTAGGGTTTTCAGGCTTTTTCTCATATGAACAATGCAATGCATGTAATGAGACTCAAGATATGATAAAGGGAACCAAAATAACTTGGACTTGTAGTGATCAAGCGGGGGTGGAGTGAAGGTAAGACGGTGAGGTAGATTGAATCGGAGGGCACAATTGCTTGAAGTTCTTCCAAATTTCAGTGGTAATGGAAGGTGGCAACAAAGTGGCTCGCCATCGTCATCGAAGAACCGGTAAATGTAGTGTCCCAACCCAAATGGTCCTCCAAAAGTCTCCTTCTCAACCAAATATTGAACATCAATCAATGGTCTTTCTTGTAGAGCCATGAAATCATTGAGATCGATTCCCACGTGTAAGAACAATGGAGTGAGCATGCCGCCAAAACATATGCAAGGTGTAGCCGTAGTTGTCAAGCAAAACCGAAACTTCTTCAATTTGGCGAAGAACATTGCGCCAAGCTCGTATCCATAGTAGTTGTGGTCCATCTCTATAGGTTGACCATCGAATTCATTGAAAGCGGAATGGATTCCTATGTAGAGTAGCTTGAGGTCGTCATTTGTTGGGAAATCGTCGTTTCTTCTTGCGTTGAAAGTGTTGGCCAATAAGTGAAGAACATATCGAACCGTTGGATTCTTGACTCGCGTAATATGATTGGAGACGGCCGTGTAGCTCTCCTCGAGTGCCACATTACGCCAAAGTAGGGTTTCCTTGTGGAACTCCATCGTTTCTCCAAGTTTCCCCGGTGGAAAACCATAAATGTCGCAAAAATCTCTAAACGTGACCATATACTTCCATCCGTCAATCTTGAAAGAAATGAGATAAGTGCCTAGATGATCATCGAACTTGCACACCATTGTGGCTAGGAATTGCTTGGTAAGCTCTGGATAAGTAGCATAACTCATCGTCGATAACCCACTCAAATGCATTCTTCCTAAAAGTCCACTTCTAGCCAAGAACATTGGACACGCGAACCTTGTAGCCTCGTATGTCGCTTGGCTCAAGATACCAATTCGAATCTCGTCAAGAGTTGTCGCGAACTTCTGAATTCTAGTAGTCATTGTTTTTAGATTGATCCTACAAAGAAATGTTCCCAAATAAGAACCATTTTCCATCCAAAGCACAACTTGTCTAGCCAATTATCAAAAGTTCATCAACAATGTGCATCACATAAGGCTAGACCATTGATCAATCAATGCAATAAGCAACATCCAATCACTAATCTACTCATTTTTGAACAAATTCTAACTTTTTCATTCCTTAATAAACCTATTTACCAAAGATCAAATCTTGAACTTGATAAATTTTCAAAATTCTAGTGAGCACTAGGTACCAACAAGGTTTAAATGCAATAGTTGATTAGCAAAACTCATAAATAAACTCAATTTCATCTAAAGATTTCAAATTTAAAGCATTTCTAACATTCAAGAACTTTTAAAGATGATATAAACTCAAATTCAACCTTCAATAGTCCATATTTGCATATGAAATCAACTACCCAAACAATTATAACTCATATTAAACCACAAAGAAACTCAATTCATAACCCAATGATAGTAGATTTCACAAGATTCTCATGTATGCATCCATGAGTTTCAAGAGTAATTGAAATGAGTAAAGGAAAGAGAGAATACCTTGTGATAATCAAAGATTATGGTAGAGGAGAACCAAAAGAAATGGTGAATTCAAAGTTCTTTCAAAGCTTGAGAGAGAAAAGTTTTCTTGATTTTGAAAGATTTTGAATTCTCTTTTAGAGAAAGAGTAAAGTGAGAGAGAGATGTTAAAGAATCTTTAAAAGATTCAAAATAATTTGAATTTGAAAGAGGAGAGTCTTTGAAATCTGATTTTTAGAGACTAAACCGGTTAAAATTAATTGAAAATACTTGAAATAAACCGGTTTACACCAAAATTGGACCGAGTCAACGCGCAGAAAAAAAAAGGTCAAACCTGGCAGTTGAAGAGCTCGTACGGATCGACCAGGAGACCGACCAGTTGGTCGGACTAGAGCTCAAAAATCAGGCAGTGAATTTTTTACGTTTGGAGCCTCGTATAGATCGACCAAGGGACCGACCAGTTGGTCGATCCTTGCTGGTCTTCGAGTTTCCTGGCCTTTTTTACCTTCTTAACTTGATTCAATGCTCCTCCTATCATCTTTCCTAGGTTCCTACACCAAAATCAATCTCCAAAAACATACTAAACATAAATATAAAGCATAAGATATATGTACAAAGGATACCATGGGAATGCCTCCCAAGTGCACTTGTTTTACGTCTCTAAGCTTGACGTTTGATGATTGCGCTAGTTGGAGATCAATGGAGAACCATCAATCTTGCTTGGTTCCCAATCCTCCAAATCAATGTCAAAGGCTTCCTTCATTGCTTTCTTACACTTGTCGACCTCTTCTCGGTTCATACCGGTGACAAAAACTATCTTAGCTTTATAAAAACTTCCAAGCTCGCCATTCCAAACGGCTTTTCACTCGAGTTCTTCACCGATTCTCTCTATAGGCTCTAGTGTGAGCTTGTCTCTAGCCTTTTCCTTGGACACCTCGGAGCTCTTACCATCGGCTCCATTTGGCTTGTTAGTTATAACCATAGACGTCTCTTTAATTACTTCAAACATCGATCCAATACCGCCACCATCAAACAAATCTAAGCTCTCCTTGTAATCATCTAGCTTGAGAGCTTCTTTCACGACCTTCTTGATCTCTTCACTAGTATCTAGACTCATCATTTCTTCTTTAATATCTTCATTAGAGACCATACCACAAATACCAACCTTAATTGGGTCAATATCGTAGTAAGTGTAAGGATTCACGTTTATCAATAGAGCTTTCATGTGGAGAAAGTCTAGACTAGCTCCGGTGATAGCCAAGAGAGGCATACCAAGTATAAGCGGGAGCGACTTAGCCATCTCCATTTCCATAACCATAAGATCCGTCGGTATAATGCAATTAACGATCTTTAATGGATAATCTTCAACAACTCCAAGTGGTTGCTTACATGTTGCATCTCCAAAGATGAGAGAGCATGGAGTCATATTGAGCTTTGTGATTCCTAGATGATCCATCATTTCTCGAGAAATCATGTTAACGTTCGAACCGGAGTCACACAACGCATCGTTGATCTTCAAGTCTTCAAGTGTGCAAGTAATCGTAAACTTTCCGGGGTTAAGCTTCTTCTCTAGGGTTCTTGGTTTATCCCTTTCCCCTTTAACTTGATATTTCATCATAACCTCTCTAACCTTTCCTTGGTTAGCTAACACATCCGTGATAAGATCTCACTCTTTAGCTATTCGCTTGTAGTCGTCTTCGTTTTGGAACTTAATGCCAATATCCTCCATATCCTTCTTGTAACTAGCTAAGATCCTCTTAACCGCCTTAGTGAAATCCTGTCTTGGAAGGTCTAGCTTAGGCTTGTGTTGCCTTTCTTCATAGGTTGGAGTTTCCATAGCTCTTTTTCTAACTAACTCAATCGTTCTTGAGTGTTCCTTCTTCACAATAACATTCACTTCTTGAGGAGGCTCCTATAGGCTAGCCAATCCTTCTAAGTAAAGCTCATCTTCCTCATAATCTTCCTTAGTCAAAGGTCCATACCGCGATCTCCATCCTTTATCTTCTTCTAAGATCACCACATTCCAAATGTTGCTTATAGGATTAGACTCGGGTTTACCCGGTAGAACACCGCTTGGTGCCTTTGAGCTTGAAGCAAATTGTGCTAGTTGCACATCAATAGTCTTAACATGGGAAGCTAAACTTGTAATTTGCCATCCAACTCTTGATACATCCCATCAATCCTAGAGTTTACCTCATGGAACCTCTTAGCAATATCCGCGTTACTCTTTATTTGTCCATCCAAAACTCGTCGAACCAACGCCTTGAGCTCTTGGTCTTGAGAAGCGGGTTGAGTAGAGGTAGTAGCTTGATTGGTAGGAGCAACTTGATTAGAGAAATATTGTTGCTTAGGGACAAAAGCTAGTTGAGGAACAAATCCTTGAACTCGTTGTGGGATAAAAGCTTGTTGTTTAGGTGGATAGATTTGGTCTTGGGGATTCTCCACATTAGTGTTTCTATAGGAGAAGTTGGGATGAGTCCTATAGTTGGGGTTGAATCCTTTTTGATAGTACCCTTGACCTTGAATGTAGCTAATCTCTTCATGTCCTTCTTGGACTCCTTCAACAACTACTTCTTGATTCCCATCGAAATCTCCAACATAGTGGAATTACTTCATGGTAGCTAAAATAAGCTTGTCTAGCGTATCACTCATCTCCTTGATCCTTTGATCTTCACTATTGAGCTCATTCTTAGGTTCCTTGTATGATCTACCATACTCCCTATTGTAGCTTTGATTGCTTTGAGCTAGATTCCCAATGAGCTCTTCTCCTTTTTCAATGGTCAAGCTTCCAAAGTCTCCATTACTTGCTATGTTTAGAGCTAAGTAGTACTTCTCTTCAATCCCTCTATGAAAGATTCCAAGTAGAGCTTCCATAGGAACTCCATGGTGAGGACAAGACCTAGTGTAACCCTTATATCTTTCCCAAGCTTCATAGAGAGCTTCGTTTGGACCTTGTTTGAAGCTAGTGATATCATTTTTAATTCTCGCGGTGCGTTGATTGGAGAAGAATTTGGCCAAGAACCGCTTTTTACACTCTTCCCAAGTAGTGATGGAAGATGTAACTACACTCTTCTCCTATTGACTAGCTTTGTCTCCCAAAGAGAATGAAAACAAAGTAAGCTTCACTACGTCTTCGGAAACGCCATTCATCTTCACCGTTCCGCATAATCTATCGAAGTTATCAAGATGTTCAATTGGGTGCTCCAAGGGTAAACCGAAGAAACGGTTGTTTTGCACCATGTTGATCAAAATCGATTTGATCTCCCAATTGTCGTTAGCGCAAGGTGGTGGGCGAATACCAGTTCTCGTTCCATTGGTGAGTGGTTTGTCGAAATCTCCAATCGTCCTTTCTTCTCTAGGAGCATGAACGGGTACTCTATTACCATTACCATCCACATTTCTTCTAACTTCTTCAACTTGGCGATTACCGCCATTACCATTACCAACGTTAGCTTCCATTGCTAAACGTTCTCTTTCCTTTCTTGCTAATCTAGCTTGCTTCTCAACTTGGCTAATGTCAATACGTAGATCAAAGTTGTCTAAACTTTTGCTTCTTGTTATCATGCACCTACAAACCAAGTAAGACCAAGAGACAAACAAGATAGATTGAATACCAAACAAAAATAAACCTAGTCTACAAAAGATTCCAAATCCAAATGCTAAAAAGACGAAATTAATCAATCAATCCCCGGCAACGGCGCCAAAAACTTGATAGCGTAAAAAGTAGAGATGAACAATGCAAATGAATGTGCAACCTAGATATGCTATGAGCTCTAAACCTCCATTAACTAACCACAAGCGCATGGCGAATTGGATGTAGTAATCAAGGGTTATTCTTACACAAGGATTAATGATTTTCTTTTAGGAATTAGAATGCATGAAACTAATGAAGCTAGGTGAATCCAATTTCAAAGTGATATGGTTTTTACTTAACTAAAATGACAATATGAAAGGATGCAATAAGTAAAATGCAAGCTTAAATAATGCAAAACACTAAAATAAAGAAAAGCAATGCATAAATGAAAGTAAAACTAGATAAAAATGCAATTTAGTAAAGGTCAACAAAAGTCAACGGAAAGTCAACAAAAGTCAAACTTGAATAACAATGAGATTGAAGCATGGATCTTGAGTAAAGGTGAATGATTTAGGTTGAAACAAGTAAACATAGTGATGCACAATAACTAAAGATAGCTAATTTCAAAGCATGAATCCATTTAACTAGATTAACCCACTTCCATGGTACTAATCCATTTCTTAATCAAAATCTAACACAAACTTCCATCTTGCTAAAGATTAGGGCTGTCAAATGGGATGACCATCGTCCATATGGTCATGTCCAGCCGGACAATTTTTTTTGGGGACAAATCATGACCATGACCAACAACGACCATGACCATCAACGACCGGGACCAACAACGACTGTGACCAAATGGTCTGTCCATGGGTCCCAAATCGACCAACATAATTCACTAGTTATATTATGTTTTAGTCTAATTTTAGATTACATTTTAAATTGGTTATTGTCTCTTTAGATTACAAAAAAATGTGAAGCTTTATTTTTCCGTTAAACCCGTAAAATTGTGTTTTCCGATAAAATCCTAAAATTGCGTTTTTCGCCTAAACCGTAAAATTGTGATTTCCCTCAAAACCGTAAAATTACGTTTTCTCGCTAAATTCGTGAAATTGCGTTTTTTCCCGCCAAAACCGCAAAATTGTATTTTTCTCGTCAAACACATAATTAGTGTTTTCTAACTAAATTCGCAAATCCATGTTTCCCGCTAAAACCGTGAAACTGTAGTTTTCCGCCAAAACTGTAAAATTATAGTTTTCCCGCCAAAACTGTATTTTCCCTCTAAAATCGCAAAATTGTATTTTTCTCGCCAAATTCGTAAAACCATGTTTCTCCCCAAAACCGCGAAACTGTAGTTTTCCCGGCAAAACCGCAAAATTGTATTTTCCCGCCGAAACCGTAAATTATATTTTTCCGCCAAAACCGCAAAATTGTATTTTCCCGCCAAAAACGTAAAAATGTGTTTCCCGTCAAAACTGTGAACTGTATTTTCCCGCCAAAACCGCAAAATTGTATTTTTCTCGTCAAATTCGTAAAAATGTGTTTCCCCTCAAAACCGCGAAACTGTAGTTTTTCCGACAAAACTGCAAAATTATATTTCTCGCCAAATTCGTAAAACTATATTTCCCGCCAAAACCGCAAAAATATGTTTTCTTGCCAAAACCTTAAAATTGTGCTATCCCACCAAAAAAAATTATGTTTTCCGTGAAAACAACAAAAAAGATATTTTTTTCGCAAAAACCGGAAATTTGCATTTTAATTATTAAATGATCTATATTTTTTTATTATAATTATAGTCTTGGTTTTGTTTTTTACCCAAATTAATAAAACTCAAAATTTAAACTAATTATTTGTCCATTGGAAAACCAATAACCATTTAGTCCCACTTTTAACTTGGGCAAAGTTGGAAATAACCCATTTGGACTCCTTACCATTTGGTCATGACCATTATTATTCAGTAATGTTTAGAGTTGGGTTGGACAATGGACGACCATCCCACTTGACAGCTCTACTAAAGATTAACTAAGGATCATTAAGGAAATGTTGATATAATCTTACTAAACCCCTTAGACATCAACTTCCATTGGCTAAGATGAGTTAAGCATGATTAAGGTTCAATTCCATTGATAGAACATGGGACAACAAACTTGCCCGGATTTTCAATCTTCTCAAGTGGCTCTCCGTGAAGCCTTCTCTTGTAAGCCCTCCTTGACTCTCCTGGTCGGCGTGCTTCTACTATCTTTGGGACCAAATTAGGCTTCTCCTCAAGTGGTTTAGGAACAACCACGAGTGTATCCTTAATGGCGGAAGCAACGTTGCAATACTTCCTTGACTTTTCCACTTCTTATATCTTGACGGCTTCGCTTGTTTGGGCGAATTGGACATCCATCTTGGAAACATGAGTCCAAATAGACTCAACCTTTGTGTTTAGCTCAACATAGACGTTATCAACCTTTTGGCTAATCTCCATGTTGGTTTGACCAAGAGCTTCCAGTAGTTGATTCTTCATCTCTAATGGTGCATTCACCCAAATTAGTCAAAGATTAGTCGCAAAAGCTTCATGAGTGACTACTTTGCGACTAAAAAAAGTAGTCGCAATTGTTTCGTCGCAAATATTATGAGTCGCAAATCAGTCGCACATTACAAACTAAACTGTGACTAATTTGGTTAGTCGTAAATAAGCGACTGATTGGTGATCAAATTAAATAGTCGTACATTTGTGACGAGTGTGTTACTACTCTGACCTTGTAACTAACTTGTGACTATTTATGTCAGTCGTAAATCTGCGACTAATTAGTGATTATGTTGTGCGGTCTTTACTTGTGACTAATTTGTTACTAGGAGTACTCTACGACTACTTTATCACGAACTCTGTTAGTCGAAATTAGAGACTAATTGGATACTACTTTTGTTGGATTAAGTCACAAATTGGTCATGCAATCATGACCATGTTATTGTGTTTTTCTTATTTGTAGTTGTAAATTAGTAACAAATACATAACCAAATAAAAATAATTTTCATTTTACAATATGATTTTCTTACGAATATTTAGAATAGCTAAAGAGAAATTACTAGATTGTATTGATTGATTTACAAGAAAAGTTATGAGGCATAAAGAACAAAAGGTAGATAGTTTTAACAAAAGTTAGATAGTTTAGACACAACAATATTAGCATTGCATTGTTTAGTGCAATAACAACAACTAGATATATGTTACACAAAAGAGGTTACCAAAGATGAGATAAGACTAGGATTATGACGCCCGTGAACCATTTTTGAGGAAAATGGAGGGGCTGTCGATCGACACACGTGGCGTATGTCGATCGACAGGGTCCTTAAGGGCTGTCGTTCGACACCCATGGGGTGTGTTGATCGACAGGTCCTTTAATTGGTCGATTTTCTGTTTCGATTTTAGTCATGCGGTTGGGCCGGGCCGGTTTGGGGAAAAAAATAGGGTTCGTATTTAAGTCTTTTTGGCCGCATTCTGATCGAAACCAAGTCTCAAAATCAGTGGAAAAGAGTCTGAGAGGAGTTTCTCTTGTTCCTGATAGTTTTGTGAGTTAGGGTTTCGTTCTTGGTTATTTTGGAGTGGAATTTCGTGGTGGTTGTAGCTGATCTTGTTTCTAGCCTCACTTCCATCAGTTCTATCCGAAAAATTCAAGGTGAGTGCGTGACCATGGCTTCCTGGCCGACGGATCGTTAGAGTTGTTTGACGATAGGTTTGGAACGAGTTGATTGATCTTGTGGTGATTGTTTGAGACTGTGAATTGTTGTTTGTTTTTTGTGATTGTTGTGTCTTTGCAGGTCTTTTTGCTGACGCAGAGGAGGAATCGATCCGAGAGGATTATGATCGATTTCCTAGGAATCTGCGCATGGCCTGTCGAACGACACACACTAGGTGTGTCGAACGACAGACCAATACGAAGGCTGTCGAATGACACACAGAAGGTGTGTCGAACGACAGCCTTGTTCACATGTTGTCGATCGACACCTAGTGGTTGTGTCGATCGACAGGCATGTACAGAAGGTTTCGATCGACACCTAGTGGTAGTGTCGATCGACAGCCTGTCTAAGTGGTTGTGGTTGAGCCTTTGTTTTTTGTGTGTTATTTGGTTGTATGTTTGCATGAGCGGTCCATCGTGCCTGAGTGCGCAGTCGTTGATGGGATGATTGTCTCACTGGGTATTTATGATAATACTCACGCATCTTTTTTTTCTATGTGATGCAGGTAAAGGCAAATTGTGATCGTGGAATCACGGCTACGAAGAGAGAGATGATCTGGGGTCTCGGTTGTTTGCTTTTATTCTGTTATTACTTTAGGATTGGCTAGGTTGTTGGCTTAGTCTGGAACTTGTTGTGTTTGGATTTGATGTTGAACTGGTTGATCATTTAATGGAAAAATTGTTTGGTTAAGTTATCGGTTATCTGCTGTAGTATTGTCTATGTGGTTTTGCTTGGTTGTTGAGGATAGTATTTACGGGAATCCTAGTCCGAGATGATATATCATGGTTTTTACCCCTTTTTGACCATGATTTAACCCGGTTTTATCGAGTCTTTTCGGTGTTTTTCGAGTGTTTTAGAGTCTTTGCAGGTTTGTGTAGGTGTGGAACTTAATTGATGATTATGGAGCATTTTGGAGCATTATGGAAAGAGGAGTTGAAGTCGCTAGAACGGAATTTCAATTGCCGTCAGATAGTGGTGTTGATCGACACATACAACGAGTGTCGATCGACATCCACGTTGATCACCTGTCGTTCGACACACCCAGTGACTGTCGAACGACATCCACTTTTTTGAAGCCGACGTAATATGTTTGAAAGAAGGAAAATTACCCGTTTCGGGCCAGAAGGTACTAGAAATCATCGGGAAAAGCCCACCACGAGTTTTAGCACTATAAATAGTTTACTTTTAGGTTTTTATATCATTATCTCTTAGCTTCTATTGAACAAGTTTAGAGAGAGCTTTTGAGAGATTTTAGGGAGACAAGTTTACTTTGTTCTTGAGATTCTTCGAACCCTCTGTATCTCTTCTTTATTCTTTTTCTTTATGCAGTATTATTCAGCTATGATTTGCTTTGCTTCTATGCCTCAGTAGTTTGTTTATTAGGTTTAGGGTTTTTCAAAGGTTAAAACTGGATTGTTATATTCACATCATTGATTTGGATAATCATCTTGTTCTTCATCTAAGTTTACTCTTAATGCTTGTTCTAGATTGATCACCTAGAATTATGATCTTAGGTTTATAAATTGATGCGAAAACATAATTGATTTCCTGAACTATCTTAGATGAACAAACTTCCTACTCGCAAAGAAATTTGGTTTAGGGATTTTGTGAGTAATTGAACCTGAACTTAATACTTGTTTAAGTTGTTAGAATTCGCAAAGAAATTTGGTTTTCTAGGATTTAGGCATAGATAGCTTTCGCAACGACAGTTGGTTATCTTTACATTCATGTTTTAGCTCAAGAACTGTTCTTAATAAAATCCTATCGTAATTGAATCTGCAATTTAGTTTTACCTGCGAATTACTTGAAAACCTAGCTTTTTGTTTAATTGAATCTTAAGAAATCAACAATCTTTCTCTGTTTTAATTTGCTTTTGTCTTTATTTTACTTTATTTTGCTTAGCTCAATTCGAAGTCAATAATCATATTGTTTTATTTAACTCCCAGTGATTCGACCCCTTACTACAATTGATCTCTTAATTTGAGAGAGTAGCTCAGGGTAAATTTGAGCATATCAAATTTTGGCGCCGTTGCCGGGGAGTCAAAATCTTCCATAGGATTTTGATTCTAGAATTTTGACTAAGTTTTCTTTTTATTTTTGATTTCGTTTCTTTTGTTTTTGGTGTTTCAGGTTTATGCAACAAAGATAAAAAGTTAGCAGATTTTGTTCCGGAGTTGGGTGTTTTGGAACGAGAAAACAGACGACAAGCAAAGCACGCTAAGATGGTTAATCGTGCTTTGGTAGTTGTTCCGAACGCTCAAGGAGAGTAGTTCGACAGAGATGGTAATCGGTACAATGATCAGGGAGACCGAATTGATGATGCTGGTAATGTCATCAAGGTGGACGATCCAGTTGCGGTACAACAAGCTGAGCTAGATCGTCAACAGGCTGAATTTGAACGTCACCGTGCTGAATTTGAGCATCAGGCGAATCGTAGACCTCATGAGGCCGTAGTTAACCAACGCACTTTGGGAGACTACTACCGTCCTGAAGAACACTACGCCAACAGGGCAGCGATTCGGCCTCCTAGATTTCAAAGGAGGGATTTTGAGTTGAAGCCTGCCTACTTCTCTCTAGTGGCTCAACATCAGTTCCATGGACACCCATCTGAGCACCCCATGGATCATCTCGAGATGTTTGAGGATCTTGCGTCTACCATCAAGGCTAACGACGTTTCTGAAGACTACATCATGTGTAAGCTCTTCCCATTTTATCTTGCTTTGGCTGAAGCAGTTGGAACCAGGCTCACTGACTACTTGGAGAGATACCAAGAACACTTTCCTGAATCACTTCTATGATGAGTCGCGTTCAGAGGATCTACAAGCTAAGATCTCCACGTTCGTTCAGTGTCCGACATAATCTTTCAAGGCTGCATGGGAAAGGTGCAAGGGATATCAGAGAGATTGTCCTCATCACGGGTTTACAGAGGTTCAGCTGCTAGGTATTTTCTACAGGGGTATGGATTGGAGGCATTAGATGACTTTAGATGCTTCGAGTAATGGAAACTTCAAGACCAGGTTTCCCACTGACTGGCTCGAGCTCATCAAGAAAGTGTCTACTAGCAATAGTACGAAGAAGATCGATGAGGAAATGAGAAGAGAAGCTGGTACATCGGGTGGAGCTGAGATTGCTGAGGTTAAAGATAAGATAGATTCCATGCATAACCTTCTGGTGAACAAGAAGTCAGTTCATTTTGCACAGGAAGTTGACACTTTCTATCAAGATGAAGATAGAGAGCATGAATATGTTAATTACATCAACCGGAATGGCTACCAGAATCAGCGTTATGGGAATAAGTCAGAGAACAAGGGATACAACAGTTACAATCAGAGAAACTATGGCTCTTCATCGTATCAACCAATTCCTGCTAAGTCTTCAGACAGCGACATGAAGGCTATGCTCGAACAGCTTCTTGAGGGGCAGCAAGCACAAACAGTGAACTTCAATGGGAAGATTGACACCCTCTACGCTGATCTTAATGGGAAAATAGAGGCCCTCAACATTCACATGAAGAAGTTGGACACTCAGGTAGCTCAGACTACAGAGAATATGAGGAGACAAGAAGGTTATCTTCCAGGGAAGACGTACATGAACCCAAAGCATTTCTCCAATTCTATCACATTGAAGAGTGAAAAACAAGTGATTCCAACTATTGAGAAGTGTGAAGATGAGGATTGGCTCGCGGTTCTTGAAGAAGACATGACTTTGGAGATTGCAATGCGTATGTCGATCGACAGACCTCCTGCTGTCGATCGACACCAAGATCTGACAGCAATTTCGAAACAGACACTATCGATCGACACACACAGTGAGTGTCGATCGACAGCTACGAGAAATTTCTGTACAAATGCGAATTCATCAGCACTGTCGATCGACACACCTGATGAGTGTCGATCGACAGCACCAAAAAACGCAGGAAATTTCAAAAATCAGTCTGAAATCACCATTGAACGTGTCTACAAGCCCAAAATCCCGTACCCAAGGAGTTTATATCCTTCATATATCAACCAAGGCAGTGAAAAAGCACCTAAGGAGAAAGGGAAACAAGCTCCAACATCATTGAGGAAGCTACAAAAATTGTTGAATCCAGGAATGTTCGTTGTTCGGTTCTCAATCAATGGTGTAGAATTGAAGGATTCTCTATGTGACACAGGAGCTAATGTGAATGTCATGTCTGAAACTGTTGCTAAGAAGCTAGGGATTTTGGAGTTACAACCTTCGAGGACTTATATCGAGCTCATAGATAGATCGTGTACAATTTCAAAAGGCTTCATTTCTGACGTGTTGCTTCAAATAGGAGACTGCCTTGTTCCTACAGACTTTTACATCATTGAGACCGGGGATGACAGCTATAAACCATTGGTTCTTGGTGCACAGTTCCTTGCAACAGTGGGAGCAATGGTGAATTTTCCTAATAAGCGAATCTCCTTCTCGAACATCAACAAGAATGTCTTTTATCCTTCAGTTCTTGTCACATCAGTTTCTTGTATGAGCGTTAATGTTGGAGATGAGACGAAGAAGGTTCAAAGCGTCCTCAAGTTGGCTCTTTCCACTCCACGTCATGATATCAACATTCCAGCAAGTTCCAAGTGCAAAAAGACCCCCAAGGTGAAGCGTAGAAAGACCTCTAAACCATTCTCCAAGATCAGATTTGTCATTCCTTTGGAGTTGAGGGAGAAGGAAGAGGTAGTTTTCCAGGAGATGCTAACAATACTATGAAGCTCTTTCCTAGTATTGTTCCTTGCAATTCTGGGGGAGTGCACTTCAGAGATCCACCTCCAGCCTGAACATCATCCGCAGTCAAGCTAATGACTGAAAACAAGCGCTTGGTGGGAGGCAACCCACCTGTAAGTTTTTTTCTTTCCTTTGAGTCATTTTTCTTTCTTTGAGTCAGTTTGTTATCTGTTTCCGTTTGACTTTCAGATTTGTGAAACTTTTTACTTAAGACTATCTATTGTGCTATTTGATCGTGTTTCGTTTTAGTGATCTACAGTGTTCCTTTAGACTGCTCAAACGACAGAAGCCATTTCAGCCACGATCCCAGAAATTCGAACAGCCTGTCGATCGACACACTGTGCCTGACGATCGACAGCCCCGCGCAGAACCTGTCGATCGACACACATTGTGGCTGTCGATCGACAACTATACTGTACAGGTCCAAGTTTCTCATTTTCATAAATTTTTCCGTCATTTTCTTTTCCTTCTCACCGAACTCAGATTTAATAACAATGGGGACACTGTTATTTAAGTCTGGGGGAGGTAGTTGCTAACATTGTTTTCTATTTTGGAGTCAAAAATTTGTTTTATTGAGTCAAAATGTAGGGAACAACGATCTTTCCTAAGAATTAAGCTTAGTTTTTAAGACTTTTAGCTGTTGCGACGAAGACTTTGGATGGAGCGAACTCGAAACCAAATGATAGTACAGGTTTCCCGCATATCGCAACGTGCAGAATGAAGTAGTTCAAACTCCAGACTAGTACACTTGATCTCCATTTCGCTATATTCTCTTTGATGATATCACGACAGTAATCGATCTAACATTCAGGACTCCTTATTCTCTTTACCACTCTTTGTTGATCCTGAATGGCCAGCTCATTTTTAGTTGGTACCCAACCCCTAACCTTAACCTTTTGTTCAAGCCTCATGCGATCTCTTTCCCTTTGTTTTATGTGCAGGCATGTGTATAAACACCGGAGAGAAAAAGGTCCAACGCAGTTTTTCATTCACAAAATTGCACAGGATGAGGATTTGGTTGGAGTACTTGAAAGAGAGCAGCAATGCTAAGCATTCCTTGGGATTTTATGCACAACAATGGTAATTTTTAAGACTAACATCCTTGTAAGATCATTTCCCCCCTTAGAAAAAAAAAAAAAAAAATTATTTCGAAAATATAGTAAGGGAAAGGGGAATGATCATTTTTATAAGTCTCTAGCTTCTATAAAAATCCCAAGGAATGGAGAAGATAGATGTGGATAGTGGAACATGATGTTATATAATGGTGTTTGGTTCCTGATAACGTTTTGGAGGAGAGAGTGCAATGTGAATGAGAAACTGTGGGCATCAACTGGACCGGATTCTCTCTTGTGATTATGCATAATGTCTGCATTCACCAAATAAAATCCGGTAACCCTAAACACTTTTAGCTCCACTTAAACACAAAAGCCTTTAACATCACACCTAGCCTTTTACTTGGTTGATATCATTGGAGAGAATTCCATCATCACTTTGATCAAGTGTGCGACAGTCAGGAGAATGTGAAACTGATGGGTTTGCAGGTTAAGATTTGAGGCCCAACCTATGATGGTTGAGATTCGTGACCGCCAAAGGTACTTTGTTTATATGCAGCAAAAGAGTCAAGAAGGCGAAGGCAATGTTCTCGAGGATAAGTAAGTTCTCGCGATTTTCAAACCTCGACTTCATTCTTAGTCTCTAGTTTGCTTGAGGGCAAGCAAAAGCTAAGTCTGGGGGAGTTGATATATCATGGTTTTTACCCGTTTTTTACCATGATTTAACCCGGTTTTATCGAGTCTTTTCGGGTTTGTGTACGTGTGGAACTTAATTGATGATTATGGAGCATTTTGGAGCATTATGGAAAGAGGAGCTGAAGTCGCTAGAACGGAATTTCAATTGCCGTCAGATAGTGGTGTCGATCGACACACACAACGAGTGTCGATCGACATCCACGTTGATCACCTGTCGTTCGACACACCCAGTGAGATTCGAACGACAGCCACTTTTCTGAAGCCGACGTAATACGTTTTAAAGAAGGAAAATTGCCCGTTTCGGGCCAGAAGTTACCAGAAATCATCGGGAAAAGCCCACCACGAGTTTTAGCACTATAAATAGTTTACTTTTAGGTTTTTAGATCATTATCTCTTAGTTTATATTGAACAAGTTTGGAGAGAGATTTTGAGAGATTTTAGGGAGACAAGTTTACTTTGTTCTTGAGATTCTTCGAACCCTCTGTATCTCTTCTTTATTCTTTTTCTTTATGCAGTATTATTCAGCTATGATTTGCTTTGCTTCTGTGTCTGAGTAATTTGCTTGTTAGGTTTAGGGTTTTTCAAAGGTTAGAGCTGGATTGTTAGATTCACATCATTGAATAGGATAATCATCTTGTTCTTCTTCTAAGTTTACTCTTAATGCTTGTTCTAGATTGATCACCCAGAATTATGATCTTACGTTTAGAAATTGATGCGAAAGCATAATTGATTTCCTGAACTATCTTATATGAGCAAAATTCCTACTCGCAAAGAAATTTGGTTTACGGATATTATGAGTAATTGAACCTGAACTTAATGCTTGTTTAAGTTGTTAGAATTCGCAAAGAAATTTGGTTTTCTAGGATTTAGGCATAGATAGCTTTCGCAACGATAGTTGGTTATCTTTACATTCGTGTTTTAGCTCAAAAACTATTCTTAATAAAATCCTATCGTAATTGAATCTGCAATTTAGTTTTACCTGCGAATTACCTAAAAACCTAGCTTTTTGTTTAATTGAATCTTAAGAAATCAACAATCTTTCTCTGTTTTAATTTGCTTTTGTCTTTATTTTACTTTATTTTGCTTAGCTCAATTCGAAGTCAATAATCATATTGTTTGATTTAACTCCCAGTGAATCGACCCCTTACTACAATTGATCTCTTAATTTGAGAGAGTAGCTCAGAGTAAATTTGAGCATATCACGAGACGAAAGGTTTATTGTATTGCTTAAAAGAAAAAAGGGGGGGGGGGGGGTCGGGTCGTTTCAGTTTGGTATCAGAGCGATACGGTTTTAGGACGGACTAGAACTGATAGGATTGTTAATCTGGTTAAATTGGCAATTCTGTGGGTTTGGGGGTTATAGATCATCTTCCTTCGAGCCTTCAATGAGATTCCACGATAAGTGTGTTTTGTGTTTGTTGTTGGTCTTTCTAGTTCTTAGCTGGGTACTTTGTTAAGTGCAGTGAGATGACTACGACTACTAGAGGGCGTGGGCGTGGAGGCCGAGAAGGCCGAGGCAGAGGTCGTGGACTTGGTTATGAGCCAGTCTTGAGTGAGGCTCAGAGATCCGCGTGTGGGCCTGTGTCAGTTCAACAAACGTTGCATGATGATCAGACTGGCAGTGTGACTGCTAGTGTGGGGCCGGTTTGGGTCCTGTTGGAGCTGGTTTGGGTCCCGTTGAGGCTGGTGGTGCTGGTGGTGTAGGCGCAGCTGGGTGTGCGGTTGCGGCCGCAGGTGTAGCCCAGGCTGGTGATGATCGTCTGGGTGATCTGTTGAGGCAGTTGTTGAAGCGGTTACCTGGTGCGTTACCATTGCAGGCTCCAGTGTTGCCACGAGTGCCAGAGGTGCAGCCGAGGGCTGCAGTTGCTGAGGAGGTTCCATCGTATATTCGGATGATGGAGCAGATGCAGAGGATCGGTACAGGTTCTTTTGGAGGAGGTGTTAAGCCTGAGGAGGCTGATGAGTGGAGGATGAGGATAGAGCATAATTTTCGCTCGATTAGGTGTCCAGAGGGATACATGGTGGACTTGGCAGTCCATTACTTGGACGGTGATGCACATCTCTGGTGGATGAGTGTTGCAGCTAGATGGGCTGGGACAGTGATGTCGTGGGCAGACTTTGTGGCGGAGTTTAACGCCAAGTTCTTTCCTCAGGAGGCGAGGTTCTTGGATTTGGCCCAAGGAGCGATGTTTGTTCGTGAGTATGACGTGGAGTTTAACTGACTCTTGGGTTATGCTGGTAGGAGCTTGGAGGATGAGCAGGCTCAGATTCAGAGGTTCGTGCGGGATTTCTTATAGACTTGAGGACTCGGTGCAGAGGTATCAGGTTTGTGTCTAGAGCAGAGTTGGTAGAGACTGCTGCACAGATCGAGGAAGAGGCTCACTTGTCCAGGCTGAGGCGATGATTGAGAGGGGTTGCGAGGCTTACTTGGCCACGATTGTGATGCCGGAGGCTGTTGGTGGGGTTGCTGTGAGAGACATTCGGGCTGTTCGGGATTTCGAGGATGTTTTTCAGTCGTTGCAAAGATTACCGCCGTCTCGGTCTGATCCTTTCACGATTGAGTTAGAACCCAGAACGACGCCGCTATCTAAGGCGCCTTATCGAATGGCTCCAACAGAGTTGGCAGAACTGAAGAAGCAGTTGGAGGATTTGTTGGAGAAGGGTTTTATTCGACCAAGTACTTCACCGTGGGGAGCACCGATGTTGTTTGTGAAGAAGAAGGATGGTAATTTCCGGTTGTGCATCGATTATCGAGGGCTTAACCGAGTCACTGTGAAGAACAAGTATCCTCTTCCGAGAATTGATGAGTTGTTGGATCAGTTGAGAGGGGCTACTTGGTTCTCCAAGATTGACTTGGCATCCGGTTACCACCAGATTTCTATCGATGAGGCATATGTCAGGAAGACGGCTTTCAAGACTCGGTATGGGCATTTCGAGTTTGTTGTTATGCCATTCGGGTTGACGAATTCACCGATGGCATTTATGAGGTTGATGAACTCTGTTTTCCGGGAGTATCTAGATGAGTTAGTGATTATCTTCATCGATGACATTTTGGTGTATTCGAAGAGTCTTGAGGAGCATGAGGTTCATCTGAGGAGAGTTCTTGAGAAGCTGCGGGAAAAGAAGCTGTTTGCGAATTTGAGCAAGTGTAGTTTCTGGCAGAGAGGGATGGGATTTCTAGGTCACATCGTTTCTGCAGAGGGAGTTTCTGTTCATCCGGCGAAGATTCAGTCTAGCCGAGATTGGCCTAGACCAAGGAATGCTACTGAGATCAGGAGTTTTCTTGGGTTGGCAGGTTACTATCGAAGATTCGTCAAGGGTTTTGCGAGTATGGCTCAGTCTATGATGAAGCTGACAGGGAAGGATGTTCCTTTCGTGTGGTCTGCTGATTGTGAGCTGAGTTTTGCGAAGCTGAAGATGATGTTGACTAGTACACTAGTCTTGGCGTTGCCTGAGCAGGGTGAGCCATATGTGGTGTATACATATGCTTCGGGAGTTGGTTTGGGTTGTGTGTTTATGCAGCAGGGTAAGGTGATTGCGTATGCTTCGAGGCAGTTGAGGAAGCACGTTGGCAATTATCCTGTTCATAACTTGGAGTTGGCTGCGGTGATCTTTGCGTTGAAGATTTGGAGGTCTTATTTGTATGGTGGCAGGGTTCAGGTGTTCACTGATCATCATAATCTGAAGTACATTTTTACTCAACAGAATTTGAATATACGACAGAGGCGATGGTCGGAGTTGTTGGCTGATTATGACTTGGACATTGTTTACCATCCGGGTAAGGCTAACACCGTGGCAGATGCTCTAAGTCGGAGGCGGTATGATTCATCTCAGGAGCAGGATGTTGAGACTCTTGTGAGCATGCTTAGTACTTTGAGGTTGTTCGTTACTTCAGAGGAGCCGTTGGGGTTAGCGGCAACTGATCAGGCGGATCTTTTCAGTATGATCCGAGTAGCTCAGGAGAAGGATCAGGTGTTGGTTGAACTCTCTAAGGCTGCTGGTTCTGAGTATCAGGTTTCTGCTAACGGGATTATCTTGGTGCATGGACGAGTCTGTGTGCCTAAGGATGAGGGCTTGAGGCAGGAGATTCTGAGAGAGGCTCATGCGAGCAAGTTTTCGATTCATCCGGGAGCGACTAAGATGTATCGTGATCTGAAACGGTATTATCACTGAGATGGGCACTAAGGTGCATATGAGTACAACTAATCATCCTCAGACGGATGGGCAGTCCGAGAGGATGATTCAGACACTTGAGGATCTGTTGAGGATGTGTGTGCTGGATTACGGTGGTCATTGGGCGGATCACTTGAGTTTGGTGGAGTTTACCTATAATAACAGTTATCAGGCGAGTATTGGTATGACTCCTTTTGAGGCGTTGTATGGGAGGCCATGTCGTACACCGCTATGTTTTACCCAAGTGGGGGAGAGGAGCATATATGGTTTAGGCGAGTATTGGTATGACTCCTTTTTGTTCACGAGACAACGGAGAAGATCCGTGTTGTGAAGCTGAACATGAAAGAGGCTCAATATCGGCAGAAGAGCTATACCAATAAGAGGAGAAAAGAGTTGGAGTTTGCAGTCGGAGATCGAGTGTATCTCAAGATGGGTATGATGGGAGGTCTAAACAAGTCCATATCGGAGGATTAGTTGAGTACGAGGTACATGGGTCCGATCCGGGTTGTGAAGCATTTGGGGCCAGTTGCTTATCGGTTGGAGCTGCCTCGGATCATGGAGAAGTTCCATGATGTGTTTCATATTTCAAAGCTCAGGAGATGTTTGCATACATCTAAGGAGGTAGTAGTGACGATTCCTGCTGATCTTCGGCCTAAATTGACTGTTGGGATGAGGCCGGTTAGGATCCTTGAGAGGAGTATCAAGGTTCTGCGCCGGAAGAGAGTGCCGTTGTTGAGAGTCTTGTGGGACTATGACGATGTACAGGAGGAGACATGGAAACCAGAGGCTAAGATGAAAACGAAGTTCAAGAAGTGGTTTGAGAAGCAAGCCAAGGAGTGAACTTGTTTTTATGGTTTCCAGTTTCGGTTTTGTGTTGTAGTCACCATGTGTGATGAGGATTGTGATTGTGGATTATGTATTTTCATTTGAGTTGTAATGATTATGTCATTTTCCAGATTAATAAGATGAGTATTTCTTATGTTTTTGACTTTGTTAGTCATGTGTATGTGGTTAGAGAACCTCGAAATGGAAGTTTTATAGTGAGTAGAACTTGCCAGTTTCGGTGGAACTCTAACGAGCTTGTGTGTTTATGTGTGAGAGAGTCTTGGAATAGAAGTTTTACAGTGGCTAGAATTGTCTAGTTGCGGAGAGATTCTGCAAGGACATCCGGTGTGATGGGTGGTCCAGATTATCTGTCATGATCATGTTTGTGATGGTATTCCGGTTTGGGAGTATCATGTTCAGACCTTGGGAGGTAGTTCCGGTCAGAGGTACCTTATAGACGTTAAGAATTGATTTTGTTCGGGGATGTCAATTTCCTCGCATAGCTCAGAGAGAGACAGTGGTTCTTTCTTGGAGATGAGTCTCTGGCAGATCTTGAGAGATGCGTCTCTCCGGGGGATAGTTGGTTCCCTGCATACCGATCATTCGCCAGGACTCCGCGGACTGGGAACGTGAGGGTATGGAGATAGTTTTTGGAGATTGTGATATCTGGCAGATCTGTGAGAGATGCGTCTCTCCGGGGGATAGTGAGTTCCCTGCATACCGAGAGCTTGACGGACTGTGTGTCTTGATGGTTTGAGGGGTATGGATTTGGTTGGTATCAAACACCGTCAGGACTGCGCAAACTGAGGTGGGTTGATACGAGGCACCGAGAGCTAGAGGGGTGACGATCCCGATAGCTAGATGGCGTGGTTATGAGTTATTAGTTATGAGCGATCAATGTCTGAGATGGGTCTATATGCACAGGACGGATGTGAGCCTAGAGAGGGTCTGGGAGATGTAGTATCCAGTGTTACTGGCAGGTTAGCCAGGTGGTTAGCCATGTGGGCTGTGTTTTAGGATTCGTGGACGAATCCAATTTTAGTGGGGGAGAATTGTAACACCCGTGAACCAATTTTGAGAAAATTGTAAGGTGTGTCGATCGACATTAGTGTGATGTGTCGATTGACAGGCTGGTTTTTGGCTTAAGGCCAGTTTGTTTCGAGTGGCTCTCGATCGACACAAGTGGTGTGTGTCGATCGACAGGGTTTTAAGTGATTGGCTTTGATTCGATTTAAATCGGTGGGTTCGAGTTGGTTCGGTTTGAGGAACCAAGGGCTTCGTATTTAAGCATTTTTTGACATATTCTGATCGGGAGGAAAAAGCCAGAATCAGTGGAAAAAGAGTCTCAGAGAGTTTCTCTTTTTCCGGTGAGATTTTGTGAGAAAGGTTTTGTTCTTGGGTGTTTTGGAGTAGAATTTCGTGGTAGTTATCGTGGATATCGATTCTAGCCTCAGTTCCATCAGTTTCTATCCAAAAATCCAAGGTTAGTGCGTGACCATGGCTTCTGGGTCGATGGATCGTTAGGGATTCGTGGTGATAGGTTTGTGTGTATTGATTGATCTTTGTGGTGGTGGATTGTGGTTGTGATTGCTTGTTGTAGTGTTGTTGTTGATGTTTGTACATGTATTTCGTACTGAAGCAGATGAGGGATCGATCCGAGAGGATTATGATCGGTCCTCACGATTCTGCCAGAAGTGTGTCGAACGACACACATAGGGTGTGTCGAACGACAGACCAGTACGAGGTGTGTCGAACGACACACTAGTTCAGAGGGTGTTGATTGATACCTAGTGGTAGTGTCTATCGACACATGTCTGTTTGGGCTGTGTTGAGCCGTTTGTTGTTTGTTAGTGTGTTTGGATGTTTGCCTGAGCGGTCCATCGTGCCTCAGTGCGCAGTCGTAGATGGGATGACCGTCTCACTGGGTATTTATGATAATACTCACGCAGGTAAGGCAAAGTGTGATCGTGAAATCATGGCAACGAAGAGGAGGATGATCAAGGGTCTTGGTTGTTTGGTTTATGTTTTGTTGTTTTTATTATTTCTTTAGGCTTGGCTAGGTTGTTGGCTTAGTTCTGGAATCTGTTGAGATTGGTTGTTGTTGAACTAGTTGATTTGATTTAATCAATTGGGTTGTTTGGTTTATTGGTTATTTGGTGTATTGTTGTCTGTGTGGTTTGTTTGGTTGTTGAGGATAGCATTTATGGGAATGCTAATCTGAGACCAAGGTTTAAATGTTTTATAAAAAATGGGTCGGGTCGTTTCAGAGATTATCCTATGGAATGACATGATGTGGGAAGCTCCTTGTGTAGCCCTTAAGTATTTCGCAGGCATCCCTTAATGATTCTTGACTACCCTGTTTGAAGGAGTTGAAGTCACTTCTGAACCAAGCAGTGTTCTGTTTTGGGATGAATTTGCTCGGGAATTCTTTCTTGCACAGTTCCCACATGTTCATAAACTCAGAAAGGATATTCCTTTTCCCACTTTGAAGCTTTCTTTCCGAGTGAGAATGGAAAAAAAATCATACGGATGGTCATCAACAACACCATTCATCTTGATTGTCCTACATAGCATGTCAAAACAAGTCAAGATGATCGAGCGTATAACACCCGTGAACCATTTTTGAGAAATTGGAAGGGTGTGTCGATCGACAGTAGTGAGGTGTGTCGATCGACACACGTGTTGTTTGCTTGAGGCCGGTTGTATTTGAGTGGGTGTCGATCGACACAGGTGGTGGGTGTCGATCGACACCGTTTTAATTGAACGATTTTTTGACTCGATTTAAGTCGGTCGGTTTACGCGTTGGTTTGGGGAAACCCTAGGTTTACATTTATAAGTTGTTTGGCCGTGTTTTCTAAGGAAAAACAGAGGCAAACATCAGAGATAAACATCCCCAGAGATTTGTGTTGGTTTTCGATTGTTTGATTCGTGAAAGGAATCGTTCTGGTTGTGTTTGGAGTGTAAAAGGAGTGGGATTTCGTGGATTCTAGTGGTAATCAAGGCTGATCTCGTGCCTAGTCTCAATTCCATCCATTTTCTCTATCGAAACCTGAGGTGAGTGCGTGACCATGGCTTCTGAGCTGATGGATCGTTAGGGATTCGTGGTGATAGGTTATAACGTGTTGTTTGATCATGTGGTGATTGATTTCGTGATTGTGTGCACTTGTTGTGGTGTTTGTTTTGGTTTATTTGCAGGTCTATGGGTTCAGGCAGGCTCGGAATCGGACCAGAGAGGAGAAGGTTTGATTCTTGTGAGTCTATGATCTGTGTAGACCGACACGGGTGCCCGAGGGAATGTGTCGATCGACACCTAGAGGGTGTGTCGATTGACACATGCACCAGGTATGTGGGGTGACGATCGACACTATTGAGGTGTGTTTAATCGACACTGGACCAGTGTGTCGATCAACACCGAGTGGTAGTGTCGATCGACACACGTCTGTTTTGGGCTGTTGAGCCGTTTTTGTTGCTTTGTGATTTGTGTGTTTGCCTGAGCGGTCCATCGTGCCTGAGTGCGCAGTCGTAGACGGGATGACCGTCTCACTGGTTATTTATGATAATACTGACGCATCTGATGCAGGTAAACGCAAAGTGTGATCGTAGAATCATGGCTACGAAAAGGAGATGATATGGGCCTCGTTTGTTTGGTTATTGTTTCTGTTTTGCGTAGAACTCCCTAGGTTGTTGGCTTAGTTCTGGAACGCATTTGGATTGGTTATTGTTGAATTGGTCTCTTTTGATTTAATGAATTTGGATTCGTTGGTTTATTGGTTTAAGTCGTTATCCGCTGATTGTTGTGTGGCTTGTATGATCGTTGAGGATATCATTTATGGGAATGCTAGTCCGAGACGGGTAGGGTCGTTTCAGTTTGGTATCAGATCCTTTACGGTTTTAGGACGGGGTAAAACTGCTAGGATTGTGAATTTGATTAAATTACAATTCTGTGGGTTTGGGGGTTTCAGATCATCTTCGTTCGAGCCTTCAATGCCACTCCACGGAAAGAGTTGTTTGTGTTTTGTTATGGGTCTTTTCTAGTGCTTAGCTGGTGTAATTGTGAGTGGAGTGAGATGGCTAGAGGTACAAAAGGGCATGGGCGTGGAGGCCAAGGAGGCCGAGGCAGAGGTCGTGGACCTGTGGATGAGCCAGTCGTGAGTGAGGCTCAGAGTTCCACGCATGGGCGTGGGCTTTGGCTTTGGCTTTGGCTTCGGCTTTGGCTTTGGCTTTGGTTTTGGCCGTTGCCGACCCAATTAAATATCTTTTTGGACCAACTAAATGAGCAGATAAAAGCCCATCTCATTGGCCCAAAATGCATGAGTTTATAAAAGCCTTGTTGGCCCAAAACGCTGCCGTTTTTGGTTTCGGTTACCTCTGCGATTTCCCTCAACCGAAAACCGCTAAACCGGCGTCAGTTTTGAAAACCAACCGGAGATAACTTCTCTACGGTTTTAAAACTGCCTCTCTGTCAGTTTTAAAAAGGAAGTCGTCTTCTTCCTTTCTCCATATACTCTGAAACAAAAACACTCACATAAACTCTCAAATATTCTATCAGAAACATAACAACAATCTTCCTTTCGTTTACAGTAAGTCTCGAGAGTATCGTTGATATTAGTTCGTAAGAATCGTTTGTTCGAGTGTCTGGAAACACGATTAGTCTGTGGTTTTATCGTGGGACTCGTAATCTCATAAACCCGTCACACTGCGGGAGATTCTTAGAGTTAAGGAAAGATATTTTGTATCCCGACTCCACTCTGTGTCTGATCTCTTCCCTTAACGGTTTTCTTATCGCGATCCATCTCCAATCACGTAGTGTGCCAAATTCTTGTCCTACATTTTTTCCACGGGGATTGCGTCTACTATATATACCTCTTTCGTCCATGTTGTGTGGTTTTTTTTATTGGAAACAATGGTGTTGGAATTGTTAACATTGGTAGTGGTTTTGTGAAATGAGACTTCTCTGTTTGTGTTAGCTCAGGTAGATAGTAGTTTGAAAGTTGATTTAGTGTTGAGAGATCCTACTGCCAAGGTTTGTGTTGTGGAATGGGAAATTGAGACCGGTTCCTCGAAGTTGAAAGATTTACCGTTCTTCGATTTGATGAGCATTGGTGGGAAGATTAGAACTGGGTTTATTGCTCTTGGAGTTCGACCATCACCTCCAGTTTGTATTCTGATCACGTGTAGATATAAACTTTTTTGCAAAGTTAAGCTTCTGTTTTGGTAGAAGTTGCTCATATTCAAAGAGTTTGACAAAGTTGACAGAGTCGTGAAGAGTCTGTGAAGGAGTTTGTACGGCATAACCTTGGTAAGGAGGTTTTGAGCGCTTGATTGAGCCATTTTGTTCAGGTAAAGTGAGAAATAAAAGTTCAAATAAACCATTTAGTAGATGTTGAGTGTGTCTAATCCAACTTGATCTATCGTGTTTATGGTGATGCTTCAGGTGTTTATGCAGGTGATCCTTCAAAACTTAGTATGAAAGCATCGTTTGGGAATGTTTGGAAGCTAGAGCAAAATAGTGGAAGCATCATAGCTGGTACTTTAAACTTATTTTGAAGTACTTTAATCTTAGGTGTTGTGAATCCTAAGATTAGTCACTTGCTTTGTTCATTATCTTCTTGAATATGATATAGTATTTTTCTGGTTTGCTTTTGTATGTCCGGTTTTGTTTTTCTATTTTATTTGAATGAGTAATCCACGTAAATAAAATAGTATATTTTCGCTTTACTTTATCATTCAGGGATTTGATTCAGATTTACAATCAAATTTACGAACACACACTTTTTTATCATACAATTTGCGTGTCATTTTTCCAGCGTCTAGCGTCTAGCGTCTAGCGTCTAGCGTCTAGCGTCCTATGTGTATATTGAGTTTGTATATTGAGTTTGTGACAAAGTAGAGAATGAACAATGTGGAGGCTGAATTGGTTGATTCGGAGGGTTCGCAATTGTATGTTCGGCGAGATATAGAAGATGTTTAGAAGTCATGTTGTGTATTATTGATGAGCACAAACTCCATGAGTTTGTGATATTATTTGAGTATGTGAGGTTCGATCTAAAAACCTTGATTGTAACCAGTATTCATCATTGTGATTAGGAGTATTAATAAAAGATATTTTATAGAGAGATTGGAAGTAGAAACTTATTAGTTCTTACTCCTGGATCGAATGCATGTACAAGGAACGTATGAACAGTTAATGCAAGGCCTATCGGTGCTCTCTCCTAAAAAATAGGCCTAATAAATTACTTTTGATACATGTATTAATTGTCGAGTTGTTTTAAATGTTAGTGAAATTGTACCAGTAGAAAAAAACTCTAGGTGGAGAAACCTAGGGTCAATTATAGACTTATGGTCATAAGTGATGTGACGCCCATAAACCATTTTTTTTTAGGAAAATGGAGGGGCTGTCGATCGACACACGTGATGTCTGTCGATCGACAGGGCTCTTAAGGGCTGTCGATCGACACACCTAGTGGTTGTCGATCGACAGGTGCCCGAATTGGTTGGTTCTCTGGTTCGATTTAAGTCGTTCAATTGGACCGGGCCGGTTTGGGTAAACCTTAGGGCTTCGTATTTAAGAGTTTTTGGCCGCATTAGAGCGAACCAAAGTCCCAAAAACGCAGCAAACAGAGTTTGAGAGGAGTTCTCTCTTTCCTGTGAGTTTTTGAGAATTAGGGTTTCGTTTCTTGAGAGATTTGGAGTAGTTTCTTGTGGAGATTGTCGTGGATTCGTGTCTAGCCTCAATATCCAACAAATTCTATCCGAAAATCTAAGGTGAGTGCGTGACCATGGCTTCTGGGGCGGTGGATTCGTTAGGATTGATTGGTGGTAGGTTAAATTGATTGATTGGATTGTGTTGTGGATTGATTGTGTCTGTGAATTGTGTTTGGATTGTGTGGATTGTGATTTTCGTGCAGGTTTCGTGTTAACTCAGAGGAGGGATCGATCCGAGAGGATAATGATCGATTTCCCCATGATTATGTGACGACCTGTCGATCGACAGCACTTGGGTGTGTCGATCGACAGAGTTACGCGAGAGCTGTCGATCGACACCTAGAGGTTGTGTCGATCGACAGGTGATCGAGGAGCTGTCGATCGACACCTAGAGGTTGTGTCGATCGACAGGGTCCTGTTGAGCTGTCGATCGACAGGCACCGTGGGTGTGTCGATCGACAGGTGTGAACAGGGCTGTCGATCGACACCTAGTGGTAGTGTCGATCGACAGGCTGCCTGTTTGGGCTGTGGTTGAGCCGTTGTTGTGTTTTGTGTGATTGTTTGATGCGTGTATGCCTGAGCGGATCCATCGCGTCTGTGTGCGCAGTCGTAGATTGGAGGACCGTCTCACTGGGTATTTGTGATAATACTCACGCATCTCTTTTTCCCATGTGATGCAGGAAAAGACAAATTGTGATCGTGGAATCATGGCAACGAAGAGGGAGATGATCTAGGGTCTCGGTTTCGTGCTGTGTGGTTTTATTGCTTTCCATTTCTGTTTTAGAACTCCGCTAGGTTGCTGGTTTTATTGTATTGGAATTGTTATTGGAATTTGAGTTGAACTGGTTTAGTTTTTATGGAATGAATTAATTGGTTATTATTGATGTTATCCGCTGGTTGTCTGGTTGTTGTTGCTTGGTTGTTGAGGATAGCATTTATGGGAATGCTAGTCCGAGACCAAGGGTTTATTGTTTAAAAAAAAAAAAAAAAACGGGTCGGGTCGTTTCAAGTGATAAGTGATTTGTGTAGTTCTCTTTAGGGGAGTGTTCTTCATGCTGTCTCAAAAGGCAATGTTTTCATACCATTATACATTCAGTTTATGGTAGATTATTATCTTAGGCTTTTACCATTATTTTTCATTATCCATCGATTTCACGGAGATAAAGAGAGGTAGAAAAGCACATGAATATAAAATTACTCTCTGCATTTCTAATGTAATCGATTTTATTTGTTAGCTGAATGTCGTCGTAAACAATACCAAAACGAATCACAAATTTTATTTTTGTAAAAAAGATGAAACGAGGACATACCAATGACTTTGAGTAGTTTTATGTTCGGATAATTTCAAAAATGTCACGAACCCAAAATTCTAATATTTAAAAAGAGTTTTGGTCCTAACAGACCATCAATCTTAGAAACTAGACCTTAACATGACGTAATGAACTCAAACATAAAGTAATTATATTTCAGAATTAGCGCTTTTGAATTTTTTAAAAAATGTGACATTTTTGAAAAGTGGCATTGCAAAAGGGGTATTTCTCAAAAACTCTTATTTATTTTTGGTAAAATTGAATACCAATTTTTTTGTCATGTATTGACTAAGTGGAGTCTTTAGGTATTCCAATACAAAGTTTTATACTGTAAATAATAATGTGTTTGGTCAAAATATATTTTCCAGTGGGTGTAATATCAGAAATTTTGTTTAACCAAAAATACTACATTAAAAAGAAAAACAATAACCACTCACATCAAAAAAATGGTGTTGGTTTAGACTTGAGTTGAAAATCCATGGTTCTTTAATAATTTTTCTAACGAAATAATTCCTTACGGAGGAGAGAAATAAAGAAAAGGATAATTTTTAATTTTTAATACTTATAAATCATTTAATTATCCTATGCAGTTTTGGTAAACCATCAAAGATGAGTTATTGATACTAGAGTTTAGCTACCCTAAACCCCACACGGATGCTCCAAATTGTGGATTCTTTTGATTTAAGTCCACAATATAAATAAAATGCATAATGTGGCATCAAGAAATCTCGAAGTCTAATTCCACAATTTTGTAACGTATTTTATAAAAACTTTTTACTAAACCATTATCGAAAGTTTTTTTAAGGACTCCTAAAATCGTATTATGCATTTCATTTCTATAGCTAACCGATTTGAAATAATTAAAATTAACCGGACTAACCAAAATTAATAAAACTAACCAAAATTAACCTGAATTAACATTGCCAAGATGTTTTACTAAAAACCAAATTGATTTGTTACTTTACTTTTATACAATAGCGTTACATACGAACCGAACTTTCCATAACCAAAAAAATAATTTTATTTGGTTAATTTCAGTTAGTTTCGATTAAATATTTCTAATTCGAAAAAGTCAAAGAACCGACAACTGAATAATTAAAACCAACCAAAACTAACACAATATATATAAACTTCGTGTAATATTTTGTATTTTGATTTAGGCTTTGATGCTTAGATTCTAGGGTTTAGGATCTATGTATTGTTTTCAACCTTTTATGTGTATTTGTGACACATCTTTCAGAATGGGAGTGACATGGGTTTGATAGAATAGCCCAATTCCAAATTTTATATGAGTGATTTTTTTGTAGTGATGATAACGATGAAGAAGAGTTACCATGGATAATCTAATTATATTTTTATTATCATCTGGATAACTTATGTTTTGTTTTTAATAATAGTATTTATTTTATAAACAATATTTATGTTCAGTTATATTTTATATAGTGCTAATGTTTAAAGGTTCTCTTATGTTTCTTTTCTTTTTCTTACATCGTCGTTTAAAGGTGGGTTCGTGTGTTAGTGGTTTTGACTTGGACTTTATATATCATAAGAATGGTTAAGCTCTCATGTTTCTTCATCAACTTCCCATTTTTGCTTAACTGAATTGGTTAACTCTTTTCTTTAACATATGGTAAGTAAATATGGTTAGCATAAACTTATCAGAGATTGGTTTATTATTAAAGCAAGTCTTGATTTGTTTTCAGGAATGAGACAAATGCATCAATAAGATTGCTCATTTTGTACCAGCAGAATTGTAGAATATATATTCATGTGAAACATTCATAGTTCATTTGCACAAGCTATGATTTAGATTTAACTTAGGATCACCTTTGTCAGTGGAGAAGACTTCACCTCGCAGGCAGAGAAGGCTTCGCCTCAGAGGCGGAGACCTTTTCTGTTTAACAGGGAAGAAGAAAAGGCATTATGTGCGAAGAAGATCCTTCTTCTGTCGATTTGAAGACTTTATCCTTCGACTGGCTGCTTTTGAAAAGCCTTTTTATTTATGTAAGAAAGATCGGAGTTATGGATCCAAAAGGGTTTTGAGTGATGAATGTGGAGAACCCATTGACTTAGATCTTGGTGTAGGTGAACTAAAGTTCATGGAACCAAAGAGGCTTGGGCTTGTTGGCGAGACCGAACCCGACGTTCGCAGAGCAATGACAGGCATCGTCACCAGGGTTGACCCGATCCGTGACGCCGCGACATCGCTTGAGGGTTCTGATGACCCCGATGCCACGACAGACATCTCGAACTCCAAAGTCGCGATGGTGTTGTCGGCCGCCGATGACGTGTTGAGGCCATCGGGCACCGATGACCCGATGTCGTCCTCGAGTACCCAATCTGCGATGAGGTCCGGGGTGGTCGACGGCGTTGGGGGATGATGGGTACCGATGTCTTAGCAGGACCATCACGCTTTGCCGCATCGACGAGGATCGAACTCTCCGAGGAGCCCGACGTGCCGGTCGGTGATTCAACGACCCCTCATGGTCTTGATTCGACTAGATTCTTTGACAACACGGACCCAAAGCTTCCTCCTGGCAATGTTCAAGGGACTCCTTGCTAAAGTGAAAGTGGCTTTAGGGATTCCTGATGTCCTAGGCGATGTCTCTGTTGCTTTGGCAGAGCATGTTTGCAAGGTTGCTGGACCTTCTGCTACTGAGATTACTCCGCCAGAGTCCTTGGATGGAGCAGACATTGATGTCGAGGGAGTCGCTCCCAAGGAGAGAGCATGCAATGAGGATGCCGCGTGATTGCTCTCTCTCTTTATTGCTTTCATGTTTAAGTCTTTGAATGAATTTGTGATATTGCGAGTGCGTTTATGCTTTGACTCTACCAAAGATGTTGTTGGGATGATCCCTTCGGTTTTACAAATGCGCTGTTCTTTTGAACACTCTGCTTTGATAGTGAACACACGTCCATTTTTATCAACGTTGTTGTTGGGTTTTGTTTACATTCAGGACTACGATGACGTCGAGGGAGACGCTGGTGATATCGAGACAGACGATGGCGATGTCGAGTCAGACGATGACGACGTCGAGGCAAAGGACAACGACGTCGAGGAAGACTAATGATACTCGTCGTGGACGTAAGAGTAATGATACTCGCTTTGTTGACTAAGTCTTTAGTACATGTTAGAGGTCGTTTACACTTGAAATGCCTTTGGCTGTTTGTACCAACGTTTTTGTTGGGTTTGTGATTGTAGGGTAGCAAAATCGCAAGTGCGCTTTCGCTCCTTTCCTACCAACGCTTGTTGTTGGGTTTCCGTTTTTACCAACGTTGTTGTTGGGTTTTCTAGAATGGCGGTGCTTTTTGAACATGTCTATTCATAGGCGATCACACCCTTAGACTTGACCAACGCGTTGTTGGGTTTTCAGGATGATTTTTTGGTGTATAAACCTAAGTAATCATTGGCAGCTGCTTTTTACCAACGGTGCTGTTGGGTTCTTGAATGAACATCCGGGGTCAAAAAGCCCAGGAACTGAACATTAGAATCAGCCGGGTCAAAAGCCCAGAAACTGATCGTTATAACTTATATAGTGCGCTTAGGATCCGATGATGGATGTCAATGTGTTCAGGTTCACACATTGTTGTTGTGGCCAACAGCAACGACAGTGGATTGAACTTGCTTGAAAAAGGCTTTGAATAATCCATTGAGGATCTAGCTGATGAAATTGCTTGAAAAAGGCTTTGAATAATCCATAGAGGATTTAGCTAATGAAGTCTATGAGGCTTGTGTCAAGTGAATCCTGAGAAGGACATAGACGAAGTGCTCGAGACTTGTCTAATAAATCCCGAAAAGGATGTTTGATGTTTTCCAACATGGTGGAAGTAAAGGATGAGAGTATACGAGTATACGTACCCCACTCTCCCCCCCCCTTTTTACGGAGGAGGGCAATTGAACTCGTCCGTAGATAAGCTCCCTATGTACCCTTTTGCAGGGATCAAGTCCCCTCGTAGTTCGTTCTAGAGGCCTCAAGAGGTACTAGTGGTAGTACCCTTCGAGTGCCTTGCAAACCACTAGGGAGTGGTGTGGTGGGTTGATCGGTGACGCAGGTTCACGGTGGTGACAGGCTGCAAACTTTGCTACTTGCAGACGCGTTGGCTCTGCGTTTTCAGTAGCTTCTGCGAGCTGTAACTGCTATAGAAGGTCGGTCAAATCTTTGCCATGTTCGGAGCTGGTCCTTGTTCTCTTTTGTGATTCTTGAGGTGAAGATTCCTCTTTGTTTTTCTCGGTGTTCCTCGGCTTGTGCTCTGCCATAAAATACATACGAGACTCCTTCTGGTTGCCCCATATCGTTTTTACGCCAATGGGTGTTGGGAATTTGAGGCATAAGTGGTATGTTGAAGGCACAACTCTCATCAGGTTGAGCCAAGGAGTCCCCATGATCTTGTTGTAGATTGTTAGATGATTGGAGACGGTGAAGTCGACCATCTTCTTAACGTTGCCAGCTTGGACGGGAAGGCGAATTATTCCCATTGTCATGGTTGTCTCGGCAGAGAAGCCTATTATGGGTTTAGGCCTCCCTTTGATTGTGGATAGATCAATCTTCATTCGCTCAAGTGTTTTCTTGAAGATGACATCCACCGAGCTTCATGTATCAATAAGAACGCGAGCGATGTTGAAGTCGTAAACAGTCAAATTGATTACTAGGGGGTCGTTGTGTGGTTGATCGAGACCCTCAGTTTCTTGCTCGTTGAAGGTGATAGGGTCGCTGGAAAGCTCGTCGTTGATATGCTTCGATTGCAGGGACGTTGTCAGCACAATATTGCGATCCCCCCCCATTATCTGGATACCGATGAGGCCAGGCACATCGGTGTCACTGGGCAGTGACATCGGTGCCGCTGCCTATCATCGGTGTCACTGCTCAATGACATCGGTGCCAGGCAGCTTTAGCCTCTGCAGCGCCTCTTGTTGGCTATGTGACCTCTCCAACGCCGCATTCATGACTTCTCCTGGGGTGAAGATAACTTCGAAGGTTCCTTTGCCAGGTAGAGGGGACTTAGGGAATTCAAGAGGTCTTCACCTTTTTTGTAGGTGAAATGACTTAGGGAATTCAAGAGGTCTTCACCCTTTTTGTAGGTGAAATGACTTAGGGAATTAAAGAGGTCTTCACCCTTTCTTGTAGGTGAAATGAGTTAGGCAATTCAAGAGGTCTTCACCTTTTCTTGTAGGTGAAATGACTTAGGGACCATATTATCTTTGCCTGTCGAAATATGCTCGTTGCCTATCATAACTTTGAACGTCGAAGTTCAGCGGGTGAAATCTGACCCCAACAACCATCGTCATCGAAGAACCGGTAAATGTAGTGTCCTAACCCAAATGGTCCTCCCAAAGTCTCCTTCTCAACCAAATATTGAACATCAATCAATGGTCTTTCTTGTAGAGCCACGAAATCATTGAGCTCGATTCCCACGTGTAAGAACAATGGAGTGAGCATGCTGCCAAAACATATGCGCGATGTAGCCGTAGTTGTCAAGCAAAACCGAAACTTCTTCAATTTGGCAAGAACATCGCGCCAAGCTCGTATCCATAGTAGTTGTGGTCCATCTCCATAGGGTGACCACCAAAATCATTCAAAGCGGAATGGATTCCCATGTAGAGTAGCTTGAGGTCGTCATTTGTTGGGAAATCATCGTTTCCTCTTGCGTTGAAAGTGTTGGCCAATAAGTGAAAAACATATCGAACCGTTGGATTCTTGACTCGCGTAATTCGATTGGAGATGGACGTGTAGCTCTCCTCGAGTGCCACATTACACCAAAGTAGAGTTTCTTTATGGAACTCCGTTGTTTCTCCAAGTTTCCCCGGCTGAAAACCATAAATGTCGCAAAAATCTCTAAACGTGACCATATACTTCCATCGGTCAATCTTGAAACAAATGAGATAAGTGCCTAGACGATCATCAAAATTGCACACCATTGTGCCTAGGAATTGCTTGGTAAGCTCGGGATAAGTAGCGTAACTCATCATCGGTAACCCACTCAAATGCATTCTTCCTAAAAGATCATCAACCTTGTATTTGAGTCCACTCCTAGCCAAGAACATTGGACACGCAAACCTTGTAGCCTCGTATGTCGCTTGGCTCAAGATACCAATTTAAATCTCGTCAACAGTTGCCCGAACTTCTCAATTCTAGTAGTCATTGTTGTTAGATTGATCCTACAAAGAAATGTTCCCAAATAAGATTCATTTTCCATCCAAAGTATAACCAAGTATAAGCGGGAGCGACTTAGCCATCTCCATTTCCATAACCATAAGATATGTCGGTATAATGCAATTACCGATCTTTAAAGGATAATCTTCAACAACTCCAAGGGGCTGCTTGCATGTTGCATCTCTAAAGATGAGATAGCATGGAGTCTTCTTGAGCTTTGTGATTCCTAGATGATCCATTATTTCTCGAGAAATCACATTAACGTTCGAACCGGAGTCACACAACGCATCGTTGATCTTCAAGTCTCCAAGTGTGCAAGTAATCGTAAACTTTCCAGGGTTAAGCTTCTTCTCTAGGGTTCTTGGTTTATCCCTTTCCCCTTTAGCTTGATATTTCATCATAACTTCTCTAACCTTTTCTTGTTTAGCTAACACATCCGTGATAAGATCTCGCTCTTTAGTTATTCGCTTGTAGTCGTCTTCCGTTTAGAACTTAATGCCAATATCCTCCATATCCTTCTTGTAACTAGCTAAGATCCTCTTAACCGCCTTATTAAAATCCGGTCTTGGAAGGTCTAGCTTAGGCTTGTGTTGCCTTTCTTCATAGGTTAGAGTTTCCATAGCTCTTTTTCTAACTAACTCAATCTTTCTTGAGTGTTCCTTCTTCACAATAACATTCACTTCTTGAGGAGGCTCCAATAGGCTAGCCAATCCTTCTAACTAAAGATCATCTTCCTCATAATCTTCCTTAGTCAAAGGTCCATACCTTGATCTCCATCCTTTATCTTCTTTTAAGATCACCACATTGCAAATGTTGCTTCTAGGATTAGACTCGGGTTTACCCTGTAGAACACCGCTTGGTGCCTTTGAGCTTGAAACGAATTGTGCTAGTTGCACATCAATAGTCTTAACATGGGAAGCTAAACTTGTAATCTTGCCATCCAACTCTTGATATATCCCATCAATGCTAGAGTTTACCTCATGGAACCTCTTTGCAATATCCGCGTTACTCTTGATTTGTCCATCCAAAACCCGTTGAACCAATGCCTTGAGCTCTTGGTCTTGAGAAGCGAGTTGAGTAGAGGTAGTAGCTTGATTGGTAGGAGCAACTTGATTAGAGAAATATTGTTGCTTTGGGACAAAACCTTGTTGAGGAACAAATCCTTGAACTTGTTGTGGGATAAAAGCTTGTTGTTTAGGTGGATAGATTTGGTCTTGTCGATTCCCCACATTAGTGTTTCTATAGGAAAAGTTGGGATGAGTCCTATAGTTGGGGTTGAATCCTTTTTAATAGTAACCTTGACCTTGAATGTAGCTAATCTCTTCATGTCCTTATTGGAATCCTTCAACAACTACTTCTTGATTTCCATCGAAATCTCCAACATAGTGGACTTGCTTCATGCTAGCTAAAAAAAGCTTGTCTATCTTATCACTCATCTCCTTGATCTTTTGATCTTCACTCTTGAGCTCATTCTTAGGTTCCTTGTATGATCTATCATACTCCCTATTGTAGCTTTGGTTGCTTTGAGCTAGATTCTCAATAAGCTCTTCTCCTTTTTCAATGGTCAAGCTTCCAAAGTCTCCATTACTTGCTATGTTTAGAGCTAAGTAGTACTTCTCTTCAATAGGAACTTCATGGTGAAAGCTTCCATATGAACTCCATGGTGAGGACAAGACCTAGTGTAACCCTTCAATCTTTACCAAGCTTCATAGAGAGCTTCGTTTGAACCTTGTTTGAAGCTAGTGATATCATTTCTAATTCTCGCGGTGCGTTGATTGGAGAAGAATTTGGCTAAGAACCGTTTTTTACACTATTCCCAAGTAGTGATGGAAGATGTAACTACACTCTTCTCCTATTGACTACCTTTGTCTCCCAAAGAGAATGGAAACAAAGTAAGCTTCACTACGTCTTTGGAAACACCATTCATCTTCACCGTTCTGCATAATCTATCAAAGTTATCAAGATGTATTGGGTGCTCCAAGGGTAAACCAAAGAAACGGTTGTTTTGCACCATGTTGATCAAACTCGATTTGATCTACCAATTGTTGTTAGCACAAGGTGTTGGGCGAATACCGGTTCTTGTTCCATTGGTGAGTGGTTCGTCGAAATCTCCAATCCTCCTTTCTTCTCTGGGAGCATGAACGGGTACTCTATTACCATTATCATCCACATTTCTTCTAACTTCTTCAACTTGGCGATTACCGCCATTACCATTACCAACGTTAGGTTCCATTGCTAAACGTTCTCTTTCCTTTCTTGATAATCTAGCTTGCTTCTCAACTTGGCTAATGTCAATACGTAGATCAAAGTTGTCTAAACTTTTGCTTCTTGTTATCATGCACCTACAAACAGAGCAAGACCAAGAGACAAACAAGATAGATTGAATACCAAACAAAAATAAAACCTAGTCTATCAAAGATTCCAAATCTAAATTCTAAAAAGACGAAATTAATCAATCAATCCCTGGCAACGGCGCCAAAAACTTGATAGCGTAAAAAGTAGAGATGAACAATGCAACTGAATGCCCAACCTAGATATGGTATGAGATCGAAACCTCAATTAACTAACCACAAGTGCATGGCGAATTCGATGTAGTAATCAAGGGTCATTCTTCCACAAGGATTAATGATTTTCTTTAGAAATTAGAATGCAAGAAACTAATGAAGCTAGGTGAATCCAATTTCAAGTTGATATGGTTTTTACTTAACTAAAAAGACGATATGAAAGGATGCAATAAGTGAAATGCAAGCTTAAACAATGCAAAACACTAAAATAAAGGAAAGCAATGCATAAATGAAAATAAAACTAGATAAAAATGCAATTTAGTAAAGGTGAACATAAGTCAACGGAAAAGTCAACAAAAGTCAAACTTGAATAACAATGAGATTAAAGCATGGATCTTGAGTAAATGTCATTGATTTAGGTTGAAACAAGTTAACATAGTGATGCACAACAACTAAAGATAGCTAATTTCAAAGCATGAATCCATTTAATCTAGATTAACTCACTTGGTACTAATCCATTCCTTAATCAAAATCTAACACAAACTTCCATCTTGCTAAAGATTAACTAAGGATCATTAAGGAAATGTTCATATAAGCTTACTAAACCCCTTAGACATCAACTTCCATTGGCTAAGATGAGTAAATCATGATTAAAGTTCTTCTAAACATTTTCACAAACACCTTCCGGTCATGAAAAGACCATGATCGAGATTTGGGGTAATTACTTCATAATCTAGCATTAAAAGCTCTTTAATCAATGAAATATTAAAGACTAACAACCTAGAATCACTGATATAGCTTGAATCAACCTTAATCTTCCCTACCCAAGATCCATTAAAGAAACTACTCACTAATCATAATCAAAACACAAAAAGCATGAATTAAATGATGCATAATGAAAAGCTTAAAGTAAATAAACAAAATTTAACTTTACTAAAACATAAAAGGTGAAGACTTTAACCTCAAATCATCAAAAACACAAAGATTTTAGGTTTTACACGAAGGATAATAGAAAAGAGGCTAAAGCTTAGGGTTTATAATCATAAGAGGAGTATTTATAGAGAAATAGAAGTATACACGGGTCAACCCGGGTCAAACCGGGTCTAACAGAAGAGTTGCACAAAGAGAGGCTTTGTGGACCGACCAGTTGGAAAAATTATTTGGATTTAGAATATCATTCTTACATGTTTCTAATCCATTGATGTGCTTTTAATTTATTTAATTTCTCATTAGAATCATCAGGACGCATCAGGACGTGGCAAACTGAACCCCCATACCGACCAAAAATCCTGATCGATGCCACGGCCCTCTGCGAAGCCCTAGAAGACTCAAGACCCTATATATACTTGCTTTTAGCCTCTTGTTAGGCGTGTGCCGAAAATTAGACGTAAGATACAACACATAAATGCAGCCCCATTGTTCTTTCATAGATTTGTGTTTCAAGAGCTTTAAGGAGGATATCTCGCTTTGTACTTCGCTATAGAAAAGAATCTTCTAACCCTTTCTCTTTTAATCAAGTTTATTCATCATAAATTCATCATCTCTTTGCTGTTTTTTGTGCACCATGCTTGAGTAGTCCACTAGTTAGGATTTAGGGTTTTCAATGAGTCTTATGTTTCAATAGAATCGAGGACTGTTTAGGGATAAAATCTAGTCTTCCTCTTTGCTTATTCTTAATGCCTATTGCTTTACCGCGCATCTAGCAATTTGATCATAGGTAGGTGCATCCACGAGAGTGTTCTTAATGCCTCCGGATCTAGTATTCGATGAGCTAAGCGTCTTAATAATCATACTAATTAGTTAAAGAGTTTAGTGAACTCTATCAGAACTAGTTTATACTGCGTGTTCTTGCCTTTTAATAACCATGCGAGAGCCGAGTCTATTAGGGTGTAGAGCATAGAAGGTTGGAGCCACGATAGTGGAAAACCCTTACAATCGTGTTCTGAGTTCTAGACATCCCAATCATTATCCTTATCCCTAGGCTTTCATTCGATCTTTGTTGTTTCATAATTCTCTGCGAAATTCCCGAGTCCTAGTGCTTTTCTCCCATTGATTTACAACTTACAATTCACGTTTCACTTGCTCACAATTGATTCAATCACAAACGACACCATAATTTGTTCTAGCTTAGTTTTATTCATTACAATTCGAAGTGTGGTTAAGAAGTCCATGTGGATTCGATCCCTTTACTGTACTAACCCTGATTATTGTGCACTTGCAGGAAGTTGGTTAAGAGGTTAAAACTCGAATGAGGAAAATCGCATCTATCAAGTTTTGACGCCGTTGCCGGGGACTTTGTAACGTCCCCAATCCGCAATAGGATCGCAGAGTGCTGGCCATGGTCGGGAATGGGCTAAGTTAAGTTTTGGGAGGACTTAGTCGCGATAAAGGGAAAAATGAGTTTCGGTGAGCTAGAAGACCGAGCTGGGTCAGTTGGATCAGCTGGGTCAGCTTGATCAGCTGCCGGGAAGCTCAATCTAGCTGGGGGAGTGATTAACAGTCGAGGTAGCTGACTGACGGTTACGGCGGTTATGGGTAGTTGAGCGGTTAAGGCCGAAAGGTTTCAAAGATTCACTCGCACCCATTCGCTGATTTGGATGAAAGGGTGCCTTAGGGTAACTCCCGACCATTCGATAAATGCCTATAAAAGAAGGCCTTTGGAGTCAGTTTTGAGGATCATGCTTACAAGGGAAAATTCCCAGAAAACTCTAAGGATGAATCGAAAGAAAGAAACACCGAGAGAAGAGGAGACGCGGTAAAGCGCCCCTTCAGTACGGTTGCCAAGGTTGGTGCGGATCCTTGGCTTGATGCTCGGAGTCGAGACTACTGGTGATTCGGTGAAGTCCGGCTCGGGCTAAGGCTCTCTTAGGATAGACTCAGGATTTTTTATATCGACTTGATCTTGGTCAGGTAAGGTGAATCACTTGGGGATCTTGACGGATTCGGTGATTCAGCGTGATCCAAAGGCGGTGTACCTCGGCGCCAAGTCTTGGATTCGGATAAGTCATTAGACCACATGATATAGGCATCTCGGCATATGCATTGAACCGATCTCTTAGCGAGTTCGAATACTTGTGTTACTTTGGTTTTAAGAAAAGATGGTGATCGTGGGAAGGATCATATTTAGTCGCGTGAAGACTCGTGGTCGAATCGATGGGTGGTGTTAACCCGGATAGTTAGGATTGAATCGTTGTAATAGCATAATGCAAACTTATCAATGTATTCGAATCCGATGATATTATATAATAAAGATACCGTTATTGCTAGACTTTATCTATTTATCGCATTTCTTATAAAGGAATCTTAGCACGAACCTCGAAAACGGATTGTTTAAGGAATGGGCCATAAAATCTAACTAAGTGGCTTGTTTCACTTAGTGATTCGATTGGGAACGTCCGTCGCGGACTTCATGTCCGGGATGGGGTGTTTCAGACTTTGAAGGACATCACCTTCGAATTTTTGCTTAAAACCTCGTTTAAAACTTTTCAATTTCAGTTTTTCAGATTTTTACTCTTTCTTTTCACCCCTTTGATTTCGTTTTCTTCTGTTTTCTCCGTGTGTTTCAAGTGTTTTATTCCTATCACTAGGAACTCTCCAAGAGGGAACCGAATTTTACCTGAAGAAGAGATTGACATACTTGAACGAGCTCTTAGAAGAGAGAGAGAGAGAGAGAGAGAGAGAGCGCTTAAGATGACCGGAGAGATGACCATCGAGATATGACCGAGGAGGAGAGAGCCCTCTCTCCTGCTGCTGCCCGTGGAGAGGAACGCCAAGAGGCTGCGCAACCTCTTGATGGACGTCCTAACCCACGAGCTCGTGACAATGTCATTGACAATGTCGATGACCCACCAGAAGATCCTGTGCGAAATCAATACCATGTGGAAGACCAACACCTTATTCCACCGGTGAACCAATGGAACCAACCACATGCTCATCAACTTCAACACCAAGGGGATGCTAAATTCCAGCAACCCCAACACCAAAGATAAGCACCATTCGCCCAGCCTCAACACCAAACCATTGGAGATGTCGATTCCTCCAACGCTTTCTTCTTGGATAGAAACCCAATTCGTCCACCACCGCCAAACCGGCCAAATTATGAGATCAAGCCCCAAATCATAGCCTTGGTGAATCAAAATCAATTCCATGATTTGCCATCCAAGCACCCGCTTAACCATATCGACACCTTTGAAGAAATTTGCAGTACAACTCGTGCTAATGGAGTTCCGGCTGATTACTTCAAGTGGAAGCTCTTCTCGTTCTCTTTGAACGATAATGCACTTAGATGGATGAATTCCCTGTCCCCTCAATCCATTACCACTTGGGATAAATACAAAGAAGCATTCTTGAACAATTCTACACGAAGCAAAGATCGAGTTCCATGAGTAACAAAATCTCAAGTTTCAAGCAAGAAGCCACGGAGTCAATCTTTGAAGTATTGGAACGTTTCAAGGAATATACTAGGGACTGCCCTAACCATGGTTTTAGAGAAGGAAACCTATGGAATGTCTTCTACAATGGAGTCGACTACATGCATCAAACATCTTTGAATGCTGCGAGTAATGGAAACTTCATGACCAAGCTTGTATTTGAAGTTAAGTAATTGATTGAGAATCTTGCTGCTAATGATTCTCATTGTTCCCAAGACTACAATAGGAGCATCAATCCCACACGCTCTTCATCCGAAGGGAAACAGGAACAATGGAAACAAACAAGAGAAACAAGAAGGATAAGGATATTGCCCGGACTGATGATGCAAACCTTTCCGGACATGTGGATGGGAAGGACACGGGTTGCAATTTCCTGAGGAAGACGAAGCCAAATCCTCGGCTAAGACTCGCCCATTAAGCGGAAACAAGAACAACGTTCCCACCATGGCGGAGATGTGGAAAACGCTTAAGGATATGATGGGGCAGATGAAATCCATGACGGAGATCATGAAGACGACCGAGGAACCCGTGGAAGTGCAAACCGCGATCCCAATTGGGACAACTTTGATAATGCCACCAGTGATTCCCACCGCGATCCCAATCGGGACAACTCCAGTCGGGACAATTCCGGAAGCCGTGGAGTTAAGCTCTCCGGGACCATAGACCAGCCGCCGCAAGGTGGACTACTGGAGCGTGTTAGAGCACGTCACAAAGCTCGGAACTCGGAGCTTTAAGGGCAGTACGGATCCGATAGAGCGGATGAGTGAAAGGGTAGGCTGGAAAGAAATTACAGTTCCACTCGATGCCCGAATGACTATAAAAAGGATATCGCGATTCAATTCCTGGAAGGTGACGCGCACAATTGGTGGATTGCGGTGGAAAAATGCATGGGTGATCGTGTTGGAAACTTTGCGGATTTCAAGGCCGAATTCAATAAGAAGTTCTTCCCAACGAAAGCCTGGGACAAGTTAGGGGCTGAATTCCTCGACTTAACCCAAGGGAACCGATCGGTCCACTGGATATGAAGAGTAATTCAATCGCCTAAGGCGATACGTGGGATGGGAACTCGAAGACGAATTGGTGCAAGTTCGCCGTTTCATTCAGGGCTTAAGGGTTGAACTCCGGACTCTCTGCAAGGTCCGCACCTTTGGCTCTGTGTCCGAGCTAGTGGAGCGGGCTGCCTTGCTGGAGGCAAGTCTTGCGGAGGAAAACTAAGATAAGCTCAAGAAGAATCAATCCCGCTCAAGCGGAGACAAGTCCGTGGATAGGAAACGAAAGTATGATCAAATGGATGATGGAAAGTCATTGGGAAGTCACCGCCAATGCAAGACTTGAGGAAGAAAACACGGTGGTGAGTGCTGGAAGACACGTGGTGCTTGTGCTAAATGCGGCAGTAAGGAACATAGGGTCCAAAACTGTCTGCGACCGGACCAAGGGTCCGCAAGGGCGACTGGCTCTGGTGAAAGGACTTGCTACTACTGTGGAAAAGCCGGACATTTCAAGACGGAATGCCCGAAGCTTCAAGTAGAAAGGCAAGAACGTCTTAAGGAAAACCTCGGAGGCAATGAGTCGCAACCCAAAAGGCAGACTGTAACCCCGCGAGTGTATGAGCTATCGAAGGAAGTTGGCGAGGCCGGCAACTTCAATGTGATCAGTGGTATGTGTCTTACCCAATCTGATCAAATTCAGAATGTCGGCATCATGCATGAACGAATAGGTACTTAGCATTCTAGGTGAATGTATAGGGACCTTAGACATTGGTGGTGTAGTGACCCACTCAATGTTCGATACCGAGGCATCACATTGTTTTGTGTCCCCTGCAATGATCGGTAAAGGAATGTTCCAAATCGAACCAGGAAGTAGCCGGAACATCGTGAATGCCGCAGGTGGACAAATCATGTACTCCTTAGGCATGGTCTGAGACATTCCAGAGGAAATAGCGGGCCAAAGTATGATCGCCAATCTAGTCATTTTCCCACTTAAGCATCATGATGCGATTTTAGGCATGGACTGGCTTGGCAAATACAAGGCGACCCTGGATTGTCATCTGGGCCGGGTGCGGTTTGAAAGGAAAGGCGCGAAGGTCAAATTCCAACGAATAAGATCGACACCGGGGAGTTTAGTGCTCTCGGCACTCCATGCAGGACGGATGCTAGAGAAAGGATGCGAAGCATACCTAGCCACTATCTCCGTAACAGAAGTCGGGAAGGATGCAGATTTAAAGGATATTCCGGTGATTAAGGGTTTTGCGGATGTGTTCGAATCCTTGAAAGGCTTACCGCCTGATAGGTCTGATCAATTTAGGATTGAACTTTAATCCGGAACGACTCCTCCCTTCAAAGCACCTTATCGATGGCTCCGGCGGAAATGGCCGAGTTAAAGAAGCAACTTGAAGAGTTATTGGATAAAGTACTCATCAGGCCGAATAGTTCGCTGTGGGGCCCGCCGGTTCTGTTTATACAGAAAAAGGATGGAAGCTTTAGGCTTTGCATCGACTACCGGGGATTAAATCGGGTTACGGTGAAGAATAAGTGCCCGCTACCCCGGATAGATGAGTTGCTCGATCAGCTTAAGGGAGCAACGTGGTTCTCAAAGGTGGACTTGGCCTCGGGTTACCATCAGATTCCCATAGATCCAGTGGATGTTCGGAAAACAGTATTCCAGACGAGATATATCCACTACGAATTCGTGGTAATGCCGTTTGGGTTAACCAATGCCCCAACAGCGTTCATGAAGATGATGAATGGGATATTCTGCGATTATTTGGATGAGTTTGTGATAATCTTTATCGATGACATACTTGTTTATTCAAAAGATAAGGAAACGCATCAAGGTCATTTGAGAAAGGTGATGGAACGGCTAAGGGAAAAGAAACTCTACGCAAAGCTAAGCAAGTGTAGCCTTGGGCAGCGGAGTATTGGGTTCCTTGGATACATTGTGTCAGAACAAGGTGTTTTGTTGGATCCAGAGAAGATCCGGGCCATCAAGGTATGGCCGAGACCAAGGAACGCCACAGAAATCCAAAGTTTCCTTGGGTTAGCTGGGTACTATCGAAAATTCGTGAATGGTTTTGCGATTTTGGCCCAAGCAATGACTCGGTTAACGGGGAAAGATATGAAGTTTGTTTGGACAGAGGAATGCAAAAAAAGCGTCTTCGGGTTAAAGAGTATGCTGACGAGTGCACCGGTGCTAGCCTTACTGGAAAATGACGAGTCCTATACGGTGTATACGGATGCATTGATTTCGGGACTAGGGTGTGTTCTGATGCAAAAAGGCAAGGTGATCGCCTAGCTTCAAGGCCATTTCGAAAGCATGAAGGGAATTATCCGACCCACGATTTGGAAATGGCGGCGGTGGTGTTTGCACTAAAGATTTGGCATTCATAGTTATATGGGGCTAAGGTGCAAATATTCACTGATCATAAGAGTTTGAAGTACATGTTCACTTAGCCGGAACTGAATCTTAGGCAATGGAGGTGGATAGAACTTGTCGCAGATTACGACTTGAACATTACCTACCTTGCGGGAAAGGCTGATCTAGTCGCGGATGCTTTGAGTAGGAAGCGATCGGTTGTCGTCGCAAGGAAAGACTGCGAATTATTGGTGAACATGATCGGATCATTGCATCTTAATGCTTTGTCTTTCGAGGTGGATCCGTTAGGATTGAGCGCGGCAGACCAAGAGGATCTGTTGACGCGGATCCGGATTGCTCAAGAGAAGGATGAGAATCTGATTAAGGTGGTGCAAAACGATAAGACCGAGTACCAAACCTCAAATAATAGGACAACGTGGTCAATGGTCGGGTCAGTGTGCCAAACGACAAGGGGCTAAAAGAGGAGGCGCATCAATTTAAGTTCTCGATCCATCTGGGTCTCACGAAGACGTACCGTGACATGAAGCGGTATTATCATTGGGTTGGAATGAAGAGAGATGTAGCCGAGTATGTCTCTAAGGGCCCAACGTGTCAATTGGTTGAGGCGGAGCATCCAGTTCCGAGTGGACTTTTGCAAAACTTACCTATTCGCGAGTGGAAATGGGAGCATGATACGATGGACTTTGTGACTGGCCTGCCTAGAACTCGCAATAAGAAGGATGCGGTTTGGGTAGTGGTGGATTGGTAGACAAAGATGGCTCACTTTGTCGTGATTAAGAAAACTGATGGAGCCGATGACATCGTGGCCAAGTACATCGGCGAGATTGTCCGGTTACATCGGCAAGTATAGTCTCGGATCGGGATTTGCGGTTCACATCTCATTTCTGAAAGGCTTTCCAAAAAGCCTTAGGGACCAGGGTCAACATGAGGACCGCGTACCATCCGCAGACAGATGGGCAGTCAGAGTGAACGATCCTGATTTTGGAAGATATGTTAAGGGCTTGTATCTTAGACTGGGTGGTTCCTGGGAAAAGTACTTACCCTTGGCAGAGTTCTCTTATAACAATAGCTTTCAAGCTAATATCGGGATGTCACCTTACGAAGCATTGTATGGACGTCAGTGTGGCACACCGCTATGTTGGACCCAAGTGGGGGACCGTAGTGTGATCAGACTGGAAATTGTGGAAGAAACCACGGAAATGATCAAGCTTCTAAGAATAAAAATGAAGGAAGTCCAAGATAGGCAGAAAAGCTACGCGGACAAGCGTTGGAAAAATGAGGAATTGAGATGGGTCAACTGGATCAGTTGCCGGGAAGCTCAATCTAGCTGGAAGGAGATATTAACAATCGAGGTAGCTGACTGACGGTTACGGCGGTTATGGGCAATTGAGCGGTTAAGGCCGAAAGGTTTCAAAGATCCACTCCCACCCATTAGCTGATTTTGCCGAAAGGGTGCCTTAGGATAACTCCCGACCATTCGGTAAATGCCTATAAAAGAAGGTCTTTGGAGTCGGTTTTGAGGATCACGCTTACAAGGGAAAATTCCCAGAAAACTCTAAGGATGAACTCGAAAGAAAGAAACACCGAGAGAAACACCGAGAGAATCGATAAGGAGAAAGCTTACGAAGAAGGCTTGCGGAGACTAGGATCGGCGTGTTCTTCGCGAGAGATCTCACCAGGAATACCTAGTCGCTTAGAAGAGGAGACGCGGTAAAGCGCCCCTTCGGTATGCATGCCAAGGTTGGTGCAGATCCTTGGCTTGATGCTCGGAGTCGAGACTACTGGTGATTCGGTGAAGTCTGGCTCGGGTTAAGGCTCTCTTAGGATAGACTCGCGATACTTTAGATCGACTTGATCTTGGTCAGATTTGGACTTAGGCTTGAGGATGATCCGCGGTAAGGCTAATCACTTGGGGATCTTGACGGATTCGGTGATTCGGCGTGATCCAAAGGCGGTGTACCTCGACGCCAAGTCTCAGATTCGGCTAAGTCATTAGACCGCATGATATAGGCATCTCGGCATATGCATTGAACCGATCTCTTAGCGAGTTCGAATACTTGTGTTCCTTTGGTTTTAGGGAAAGATGGTGATTGTGGGAAGGATCATATTTAGTCGCGTGAAGACTCATGGTCGGATCGATGGGTGGTGTTAACATACGATGATATTATCTAATAAAGATATCGTTATTGCTAGATTCTATCTATTTGTCGCATTTCTTATAAAGGAATCTTAGCACGAACCTCGAAAACGGATTGTTTAAGGAATGGGCCCTAAAATCTAACTAAATGGCTTGTTTCACTTAGTGATTCGAGTGGGAACGTCCGTCGCGGACTTAGTGTACGGGATGGGGTGTTTCAAACTTTGAAGAACATCACCTTCGAATTTTTGCTTAAAACCTCGTCTAGAACTTTTCAATTCCAGTTTTTCAGATTTTTACTCTTTTTTTCACCACTTTGATTTCGTTTTCTTCTGTTTTCTCAGTGTGTTTCAGGTGTTTTATTCCTATCACTAGGAACTCTCCAAGAGGGAACCTAGTTTTACCTGAAGAAGAGATTGACATACTTGAACGAGCTCTTAGAAGAGAGAGAGCGCTTAAGATGGCCGGAGAAGGAGAGAGCCCTCGTTGCTGCTGCTGCCCGTGGAGAGGAACGCCAAAAGGCTGAACAACCTCTTGATGGACGTCCTAAACCACGAGCTCGTGACAATGCCATTGACAATGTCGACGACCCACTAGAAGATCCTGTGCGAAATCAACACCATGTGGAAGACCAACACCTTCTTCCACTGTTGAACCAAAGGAACCAACCACGTGCTCGTTTACTTCAACACCAAGGGAATGCTAATTTCCAGCAACCCCAACACCAAAGACAAGCACCATTCGCCTAGCCTCAACACCAAACCATTGGAGATGTCGATTTGTCCAACGCTTTCTTCTTGGATAGAAACCCAATTCGTCCACCACCGCCAAACCGGGAAAATTATGAGATCAAGCCCCAAATCATAGCCTTGGTGAAGCAAAACCAATTCCATTGTTTGCCATCGGGCTGATTACTTCAAGTGCAAGCTCTTCTCGTTCTCTTTGAAGTGGCCGATTTACGACGATTTTGCGACGCAACAAACAGTAATCACAAAACAATCGCAAATTTACGACTAACAAAATAAGTCGCAATTTCATCTTACATTTGCGACAAATTAAAGATTGATCCTCGATTGTGTAAACCTAGACACAAAGTAGTAGCAAATTTGCGACTGATTTGAAATTACCAAAACATAGTCGCAAATTTGCTACTACTTTGCCACTCCTTTAAAAATTGGGAAAATGACAAAAGTGTCGGCCAACTGTTTATGGCGGCCTATTGATTATATCAGTGAACTGATTGAGAAATTGAAAACGTGATAAATACGGTTGTTAGGTAGTCCACCTACTTTTCTGAGTCGTGACAAAAGAATGGCAAATCAGTCGCAAATGTGTGAATGATTTTATGTAGTCACAAATCAGTGAGGTTAAATTTTGTCTATAAAAGCAATGAACCCTCACTCCATATTCAGACACCAACTACAAAAAAAAACACGAACAACAAAAGAAAAAAGCCAAAATTGAGAGAGAAAAAAATGTGGAATTCAGCTCGAGATTGGATGTATGAGAGGATTGATCCAGAAACAAATAATCTATCCGACGAACTTTTGGAGGGGGTGGAGCAATTCATCAATTTCGCATGTAACCAGCCCTTAGCCATTAGCAGTAACGGTAGGTTACACTGTCCATGTACTACATGTAAAAATTCGGGTAGATTAAAGGAAGCTCAAAGAGTGAAAAAAGCATTTACTAAGTCAAGGATTTATGCCTCATTATTATGTATGGTCTTATCATGGTGAAGACTATGATGTAATGGGAGCAGGAAGTAGTAGTCATAATTATAATCATGATTTTATTAGTGATAATCAACCAAATAATTATGATGGCGGGAACGTTTATGCTGAGATGGTTCATGATGCATTTTATGGTTCAATACCATTAAATGATTATCATGTTCATAATCGTGATCAAAGTGGTTATATACCATTTAGTGAACATGATCAAATTGGAAATGATCATGTTTATGAAGAACCTACCCAAGAGACGAGACGGCTCTTCGAGATGTTAGATGCCGCAAAAAATCCATTGTATGATGGTTGTCAAGAAGGCCATTTGCAGTTATCATTAGCTGCTCGTTTCATGAACAACAAGGCAAACCACAATTTATATGAAGTTTGCATGGATGATTGGGCATAATTATTTACCGAGTATTTACCCCAGCCTAATGAAGCTACTGGTTCATTCTACGAGACGGAAACGCTGATGCAAAAACTAGGATTGTCGTACCATACATTTGATGTATGTGTAGATAATTGTATGCTCTTTTGGAAAGAAAATGCGGAGTTGGAGCATTGTAGATTTTGTGGAAAAGCATGATATAAGGCTAGCAAAGGAAGAAAAAAAATACCATTCAGTCGTATGTGGTATTTACCTATCATTGATAGATTGAATAGGATGTACTCATCAGAGAGCACCGCATCATCGATGAGATGGCATGCTGAGCATTACTCAGAAGACGGAGTAATGTGTCATCCATTTAATGCGGCAGAGTGGAAAAACTTCAATCTAAAGCATCCAAGCTTTGCGGAGGAAACACGTAACGTTTATCTTGGATTATGTATTGATGGGTTTAATCCTTTCGGGATGTCTAAAACCCATTCGTTGTGGCCTATGATCATGACGCCCTACAACCTACCCCCGACATGTGCATGAAGCCTGAGTATTTGTTTTTGACGATTTTTAATTCGGGACCAAATCATCCACGAGAGAGTCTTGATGTTTTCCTCCAACCACTGATCGAGGAGTTAAAGGACTTATGGAACAACGGAGTTAAGGCTTGTGATGTTTCATTAAAGCAAAACTTTAATCTTATAGCTGTTCTATTGTGGACAATAAGTGATTTTCCGGCGTATAGTATGTTGTCGGAATGGACGACACATGGAAGATTATCATGTCCAATTTGTATGAGTGATACAAATGCTTTCCAACTGCCGGATGGTAGGAAAACATGTTGGTTTGACTGCCACAGAAGATTTTTACCCAGCAATCATCCGTTACGGAAGAATAAAATAAATTTTTTGAAAGGAAAGAACGTTGTGCATGACTACCCCCCAGAAATGTTGACTACTGCACAAGTACTACAACATATACGATATGTTGAAGCGTCAAAAACATCTGATTATGGTGGAAATGGACATGAAAAAAAAACCAAATGGGTACGCGGATTGGCATAATTGGCATAAACAAAGCATTTTTTGGGAGCTACCGTACTGGATTGATTTGACTCTACGACACTGTCTTGATCTGATGCATATTGAGAAAAACTTTTTCGATAACATCATGTATACTATTATGAATGTTAAAGACAGATCGAAAGACCATATGAAGTCAAGATTAGATATTGTAAGATTTTGTGCTCGGAAAGAATTGCATGTTGATGGTCATGGAAACGCACCATTTCCCATATGGAGATGGACTTCAAAAGCAAAAGAAGCCTTACTACAATGGGTGACGAATGATGTTAAATTTCCAGACGGCTATGTTGCAGATTTAGCTAGCTGTGCAGACATCAATGGTGGAAAGTTTTCCGGAATGAAAAGTCACGACTGCCAAGTTTTTATGGAACGATTGCTTTCATTTGTTTTTGCCGAACTTCTCCCGAAAAACGTTCACAAAGCATTGTCAGGTATATATATCAAAACAAGTGTTAATCACGAGTTCTAAACTTTTTTCATATATAATATATAACTAAGGCTGATTTGATAGGGATTGGAGCGTTTTTCCGTGACATCATAAGTAGAACATTGGATCTAAGCCGTGTCCTAATATAATACTAAAGGAAAACATTGTAATTACTTTCTGTAATTTAGAAAAAATCTTTCCACTGTCTTTCTTTGATGTGATGGAGCACCTACCAATCCACCTGCCATACAAAGCATAACTCGGTGGTCCCGTGCAATATCGGTGGATTTATCCGTTCGAAAGGGTCTTTAAACGTTTGAAAGGCAAAGCAAAGAAGAAAAGATATCCAGCGGGATCAATTGTTCAATCATACATAGATGATGAAATATCTTATTTCTCAGAGCACTACTTTCCGGAACACATTTTGACAGCTGAGAGAATAAGGTGAAATAACTTCATCATTTGTATTTTTATATTGGTTTCTACTTTAGTTCTTACAGGATAAATTTTGCAGGAAAAAAAGGTATGATGAAGGTGAAGTTCCCATATATCCGGTAAAAGGTATAAGTACCGGATATATTTATGGTTGTAGGTCGTCCAAGTGGCAAATGCAGTGAACTTTGGATTCCCAAGAAAGAACGTGATTGCGCACATTCATACGTTTTACGCAATTGTGGCCATTTTAGGCGGTTCGAAATGTACGTAATTCTACTTTCATAATTTCGTAAATTATATGTAATTAATTAACGTGATTTATATTTATTTTTTTACTTGCAATACAAATTGTTGGAATCACAAATTCTATCTGAACACCCAGGACTAGATCCTGCTGAGTTAACGGCAAAAAGAGATGCAGACTTTCCTAATTGGATTCTTCAATATGTACATAATTTTGCGCTAAGAGCATCCTTAATGGTTACACCATTAAGGTGTCTTTACTCATTGTTTAATATTAAAAAAGTGTCTGAAACTCACTAAGATTTTTTCTACTTTTTCTTAGTCCATTGGTAACACTTTTGAAATTCACTAAAAATTTCCTAACTTTTTTCCATGCACTTATATGCTATTGCTATTTAAGTAAAAGGAAACGATCATAAGTGATATTTAAAATGGATAACATGAGGAGAAAGCATTTCAAATTCACAAAGCTTTACACGAACAAGAATACCAAACAAGATCAAAAACATATTTACATACCAATGCATGATCGTTCTTCTTTTGTTGGATCTTGTTTTGAATCGTATTCTTGTAGAACTTCACCGTAGTTTTTCAAACTCATTCTTCAGGACATGTTCATTAGTGTTGTAGCTAAGCCCTGCAATGTTTCTTAACAAATTCAGTGTTTCTTTCAAGCATTTAATCAAACACTTAAAGTGCAATTTTCAATTCTCATCATCTTCACTTATCTTTCGTGTACCAAATATTCTTTAAAGCAATGCCACACAACTTAACATGGAAAATCCAGAACAGAGCTTACAACACATAGGCCAAAATTTGTTTAAAAATGCACAATTCTAAACACATGACAATGAATCTACAATTCAAATCATAGTTAAATACTTAAGAAGAACAAACCAATCATCAAACGCAAGTTCTGGAAAATGAAAAAGAGCAACATACGAGCACAATTAAGAAGACGAAGCTCTAATTACCTTGGTGACGAAGAAGAAAGGAGACTTAATTTTGCAGATACGGCAACGATGATCGTCAAGGCCGAAACGGAGACGAACAACGCATTTGGAGCAAACTTCACGGTGACCACAAGATCCATAAGGAACCCATTCGAGATTATCATCCATGATTTCTTTCTGAATTTGGGATTTGAGATTGAGAAATTGAAATCGAAATAAAGAACCGAGAGACGATGATAAAGCAGAGAGACATGTCGATCATAGCAAATATGAAGTTTCAAGAACAAAAATCCCTTTCCAATTCCGACGACGATCAAGAGAGAGGAAGAACAATCTGTCGAAGAAGTGAGACGAGAGAAATCTAAAAAAAAGATTTTTTTTCTTTTTCATTTTGCCGTAAAAATGACACGTGTCCCGGAGGAACCATTCTTTAGCGTCTGCCTAAAGAACCAATTCATCAATAATTCACAAAATTATATTATTTTTTATTCAGATTTGCTTTAAGACACTCTTAAAATGTTAACGATAATGATGCTCTAAGTGTGGTTAACTGTGATATTTTATTTTGAATATATAGAACATTATTTTATACTTTTTAATCAGGTAAATTTCCATGAACGAGAATAATATTTTCCACCATGGGTTCTTGATATTGTGGAAGGTCCTCAACATAAAATTAGATCATGGCCCATGTATTTTACAAGAGGATATGTGTTTCACACAAGTAAACACGGAGAAGGGAAAAAAACTATGAATTATGGTGTATGTGTCTGAGGCGAAACATTAGAGGACGATTACTATGAGGCTGTAGAAACTATCATGGAGCTCAAATATGTTGGAGCTATGAATTTAAAGATCATACTATTCAAATGTAAATGGTATGACCTTATAATTGGAAAAGGCACTCGGAAAAGCGAAAGAGGCGTTGTTGACGTGCTAGTCAATCGCTTTTACCAAAATTACAACCCTTTTAATTTAGGTATGACCATTTCATTTATTTAACTTCTACTATATATACATATATATATATATATACATATATATATAAACTTTGATTGAATTATTATTATTAATGACATGATCTCAAGCTGATCAAGTTTGTTATCTTCCATATCCATCTACTAAGCGCCAACCTAACCTTGGAATGCAGTTCTGAAAGTGAATCCTAGAAGTCGTGTTCAAGGAAATTATGTCTGGAAAGAATTAATAATTTTTGCAGCAAACAAACGATAATAGAATGGAAGAAATAGTTGACAAAATTGAGGTGGATCGTTTGGTCGATGGAAACCAACAAGGAGAAGAAATTGATTATGAAATAGAAGATGGTGAACCCGAAGATGAATTTCTTTGTAATTTATCATCTTCAGAGAAAGAAGACGAAGAGGAATATGAATACGAAGATGAACTTTAAAATAATATGTCCGACTTGTTAAATAAATGTTTCTAATGTATTCGAAAATATGTATAAAATTAAATTTATTTTTGTAAAATATCCAACAAATTTATCTTATTTTATATTGAATGAATGCATATGACTAATATAATCTACAAAATCAAAATCAAAGATATATATAATTTGTAACACATTGGTACCAATTAAACACACTAGCACAATGGACTTACACAACAGACATAGAGTACAAGGTCGATGGTTCGAGTCTCCAAAAGCGCTTGTTTTTAGGCTATAAAAGCACCTACTTGCAAATCAGTCACACATATGACTCATTTGCGACCTACTCTGTATAAGGAAATATAAAATTTATCCCACCACTTAACCGGTTAAATACACTGTGACAATGGAATTACACTACTGACAATGAGTTGGGGGTCGATGGTTCAAATAGCCAAAACTAAAATTTTATAAACTATTAAATCAGGCGTTGCATATCAGTCACACATGTGACTAATTTGTAACATATGTTACTCTATATGAGAATATATAACATTTATTCCACCAATTAAACGATTAAATACATTGCACAATGGAATTACATTACTGACAATGAGTTGGGGGTCGATGGTTCAAGTAGCCAAAAATCAAATTTTGTAACCTATTAAATCAGGCATTGCATATCAGTCACACATGTGACTAATTTGTCACATATGTTACTCTATATGAGAATATATAACATTTATTCCACCAATTAAATGATTAAATACACTGGTACAATGGAATTACACTACGGACAATGAGTTGGGGGTCGATGGTTCAAGTAGCCAAAAATCAAATTTTGTAACCTATTAAATCACGCGTTGCATATCAGTCACACATGTGACTAATTTGTAACACATGTTACTCTATATGAGAATATATAACATTTATTCCACCAATTAAATGATTAAATAGACAAGTACAATGGAATTACACTACTGACAATGAGTTGGGGGTCGATGGTTCAAGTAGCTAGAAATCAAATTTTGTAACCTATTAAATCAGGCGTTGCATATCAGTCACACATGTGACTAATTTGTAGCACATGTTACTCTAAATGAGAATATATAACATTTATTCCACCAATTAAACGATTAAATACACTGGTACAATGGAGTTACACTACTGACAGTAAGTTGGAAGTCGATGGTTCGAATACGCAATAATTAAAATTTTAAACCTATTACAGTAGGTCATGTCAAATCAGTCACACATGTGACCAATTTGTGACAACCCAGTTTTGCCTATTGCTTCTTTAAACTTTTAGCACTTCACACTTATTTAACATATATACTTAAACTTATGCCCTAAAACTTGTAAATAAGTGATACTTACTTCTAAAATTCTATTTTGGAGTTGTAAATGTTTAGGGTTTGGGGGTATAGGTACATTCATAAAGTCGTAAATCATTCGCAAATGTGACTAATGTGTGACTACACTTAATTGTAAATTGTATCATGTACATCTCAAAATGTAAGTTTTATAATCTGTATTACAAATATTCGACGATGGAGTTCGACACATGTAGGTTTAATAATATTTGTGGGAAAGTAGTCACAATTTGTCACTGGCTTGAAACTGTTTACCAACTGTGCTTAATGTTTTGAACAAATCTTAACTTTTTCATTGTTTAGAGATGGTTTTTAGTAGGTTCCACTAGGTCTTCATACATAAAGAACAAAATGTAATAAAAAATAATTGGGAATTAGAAGAAAACATTTTTTCAATCAAAACGTCAAATGTAAAACATCATAAACTATATGTTGATGTTATCAATTTAGTGTAAGTGTTTGATTATTTAAATTTTTAGCACTTCACACTTATTTAGCATATATTTAAACTTATGCTCTAAAACTTGTAAATGAGTGATACTTACTTCTAAAATTCTACTTTGGAGTTGTAAATGTTTAGGGTTTGGGGTATAGGTACATTCATGAAGTCGTAAATCAGTCGCAAATGTGACCAATGTGTGACTACAAAAAATTGTAAATTGTATCATGTACATCGCAAAATGTAAATTTTATAAACTGTATTACAAATATTCGACGATGGAGTTCTAAACGTGTAGGTTTAATAGTATTACTGGGAAAGTAGTCACAATTTGTCGCTGACTTGTAACTGTTTACCAACTCTGCCTAATGTTTTTGAACAAATCTTAACTTTTTCATTGTTTAAAGATGGTTTTTAATAGGTTCCACTAAGTCTTCATACATAAATAACAAAATGTAATCGAAAATAATTGGGAATTAGATAAAAGCATTTTTTCAATCAAAACCTCAAATGTATAACATCATAAACTATATGTTTATGTTATAAATTTAGTGTAAGTGTTTGATTCTTTAATTTTTTAGCATTTCACTCTTATTTAGCATATATACTTAAATTATGCTCTAAAACTTGTAAATGAGTGATACTTACTTCTAAAATTCTATTTTGGAGCTGTCAATGTTTAGTGTCTAAATTAGGTTAGTTGGAAATGAGTCACAAAGTGTGACTAACTTCTGTCTAACTAGTAATGTATAATGAAATATTTTGGCGCGGGTTTAAAATATTTGGCCCAAAATACAAAGGTTTTGGGCTTTTGGACACGGGGTTTTTAACCCACCAAAATTTTAAGCCCTCACTGATCTGTGACTAACTAGTCACTACTGAGTAAACTATAAAATCGATAAAAAATCCCCAATTCATTTGTAGTCGAACCCTAATTTTCTGTCTGCGATTTCTCTCTCGAAACCAAGAGAAATCTCCAGATTTCTTCATATCTTACTCGATTTCTCTTTACCTCTTCGATTCTCTCTTCCACTTTCTCTAATCTCTTCCACTTTCTCTTTATCTCTTCGATTCTCTCTAATCAATCAAACAAATGAAAAAGAAACGAGGTACTGGGAAAGGTCGTAAAGCCGCCGCCACAGGTGCGAGATGTACAGACGCAAACTTGAGAAGACTCCTTGAAGCCACCGCTGCAGAGAAAACCAACAATGGCGGTCAATGTAACAGTGGAGATCCATCAAACGGTGGATCGTCGTCTGGTTCTATTGCGACACCTAAAGCTGGAGTTGGTACGCCAACATCCGGTTTTAGAAGATCCGGTCTTCCTCGTTCTTCCATCGGTGACGGTACAAGCGCCGTTCGAGGAGGTTCTTCAGACTCCTCTACTCCCTCTTCCCCGAATACTTTATCGGGGTCTCAGACTTCTATTCCGACACAGTATCCGCCATCGACCCAACCTCCTCAACTGCTCAGGCGCCAACCACCATCTAGTCGACTCAACCCTCGGCAGTCTCAGCAGTCTCAGCGTGAAGAGGAACAACATGCAAGTGATGGTCATAACCCCCAACACGGGGACTATGAACTTGACCACCACCAGAATCAAGTGGACCTGCCACATGAGGAGGTCTATGAAGACAGTGAAGAGTCTGATGGTGAGGAGGAAGAAGGCGATGAACAAGTGGAGGAACATGTTGTGGATCCAGCCGAACAACAAGGATATGACCAGTTGCTAGATAATCTCATTTCTCTGCCTGGCCAAGGACATCTATTTCTCCTCAGTCCGCATCCAATACCCAACAAGGACACAACATGGTAAGTCTGAGTATCCCTTATAGTTTTAGTATGTATGTGTATTCTATTGTAGGTTAGACTGCTAAAGACTAGGGTTTTACATACTGCTCTACTTAGTCTTATAGGTAGACTGTAATTACCTAAACCTTGATTGCATAACAATGTCATTATGTTAATAGGTTTAGTGAGGGATATTACGTCGCAAGTTTGATAAGGCTTACTATAACTAAAGCGTTACTCCTATTAAACAACGAGAATTGTTTTTCAGAATATTTGTTGTAAGTTTTCAACTTTTACTTGTTAATTTTCAATTCTTATTTTAACATCTACTGACTATTAAACTCATGTGTAGCAACTGTACACTTGGGAGACTGGCATAACAGGGCTTGGAAGCAAGAATTCAATGCCATTGCTTCCTTGCGACTCAAGGGGATAGTAAGCCAAGCTAAGGCCGGTAAAGCGAAGCCTTATTGGATTGATCCAGAACTCTGGGACAACATGTGCCTTTACTGGAAGACTCCAGCAGCGCAGACGAGGAGCAAAACTGCATTAGACTGCCACAACTCCCAACGCAACGGTCTTGGCACCCACAAGCATAACTCTGGTCAGAAATCATACCGGCGTCTTCAACGCGACATGGTAATCTTTCCTCCTTCCTTTGTAAGTCAAGTTGTTGTTATCTTATTACTAAGTGGACCACCCCATTGTAGGAAAAAGAACTTGGTCGTCCAGTTTCATTCGGAGAAGTTTTTAGGAGGGCACACACAACAAGTGATGGGAGTTTCATCGATCAGAAAGCGCAAAATGTTGCGGAGTTGTATGAGGCGGCACTAGCAGAAGCAATGAACTAATTGATGGTTGAGGGTTCAGACAATGCATCTGAAGATTCAACTGATCGAACTCTCATCATTGAACAAAAGAATGATCTGTTTCTGAAGGTATTTTTCCCCTCTCATGCTCTATTACATATTGTCATCATTGGTCTTTGCTTTGAGCATTTTGAGTATTGTTAATGATTAGATTAATTTATGATTTAGAATGATTGTGAATCATTCAGGTTTTGACATTGCATTATCATGTTTGTTTACGCTTTTATATGATTTTGCTTAACTACTTATCATCTGCTCTCATTGTCATCAATCTTACATATACGAATTCATGCATTCACTTCTGCTTGTCTTAATTGTTCTGCGGTTATTACATGAGTTGTGTTGTGTCACTTATTTTGATTGTTCACTTTTTTGTTGTTGTAGTGCACTGTAAAGGATAAGAAAGGGAACATTTTCGGACTTGGTCAGCTTCGATCCAAGTGAGGCAAAAGGAAGAGAGATGAAAGCTGTGGAAGCTCATCTTCATCATTTTCGGACATGCAGCAACAGCTACAACCTGCTCAGCAGAAGCTAGCCGACCAAGACTTGGAGAATGCCCGGCGTGATGCTCGCTTGGACAAGCTTCTCACCATTCTGAAGCAGAAGGATCCCGCAGTAGTAGCAGCTCTTATGGAAGAAGAGTGAGCTCCGCAACCATCATTGAAACAACCCGACCCCCCCCCCCCTTTTTTTTTTTAAGCAATACAATAAACCCTTGGTCTCGGACTAGCATTCCCATAAATACTATCCTCAACAACCAAGGAAAACCACATACACAATACTACAGCAGATAATCGATAACTTAACCAAACAATTTTTCCATTAAATGATCAACCAGTTCAACATCAAATCCAAACACGACAAGTTCCAGACTAAGCCAACATCCTAGCCAGTTCTAAGGCAATAACGGAATAAAAGCAAACAACCGAGACCGTAGATCATCTCCCTCTTCGTAGCCGTGATTCCACGATCACAATTTGCCTTTACCTGCATCACATGGAAAAAAGAGATGCGTGAGTATTATCATAAATACCCAGTGAGACGGTCATCCCATCAATGACTGCGCACTCAGGCACGATGGACCGCTCATGCAAACATACAACCAAACAACACACAAAACACAAAGGCTCAACCACAACCACTCAGACAGGCTGTCGATCGACACTACCACTAGCTGTCGATCGACACCTTCTGTACATGCCTGTCGATCAACACAACCACTAGGTGTCGATCGACATCATGTGAACAAAGCTGTCGTTCGCACACCTTCTGTGTGTCGTTCGACAGCCTTTGTACTGGTCTGTCGTTCGACACACCTCGTGTGTGTTGTTCGACGGCAATGCGCAAATTCCTAGGAAATCGATCATAATCCTCTCGGATCGATTCCTCCTCTGCGTAAGCAAGAAGACCTGCAAAGACACAACAATCACAAACAACAAACAACAATTCACAGTCTCAAACAATCACCACAAGATCAATCAACTCGTTCCAAACCTATCGTCTTACAACCCTAACGATCCGTCGGCTAATAAGCCATGGTCACGCACTCACCTTGAATTTTTCGGATAGAACTGAAGGAATTGAGGCTAGAAATCAGATCAGGTACAACCACCACGAGATTCCACTCCAAAACAACCAAAAACGAAACCCTAACTCACAAAACTATCAGGAACAAGAGAAACTCCTCTCAGACTCTTTTCCAGTGATTTTGAGACTTTGTTTCAATTAGAATGCGGCCAAAAAGACTTAAATACGAACCCTAGTTTTCCCCAAACAGGCCCGGCCCAACCGCACGACTAAAATCGAAATAGAAAACCAACCAATTAAAGGACCTGTCGATCGACACACACCATGGGTGTCGAACGACAACCCTTAAGGACCCTGTCGATCGACATACACCACGTGTGTCGATCAACAGCCCCTCCATTTTCCTAAAAAATTGTTCACGGGCGTCACAATTCTTCCCCACTAAAACTGGATTCGTCCTCGAATCCTCGAACATAGTCCACAAGGCTAACCACCTGGCCAATCTGCCAGTACACCAGAGACTACATTTCCCAGACGCTCTCGAGGCTCACATCCGTCCTATGCATATAGACCCGTCTCAGACATTGATTGCTCATAGCTCATAACTCATAACCACCATCTAGCTCTCGGGATCATCACCCCTTACCTCTCGGTGCCTAATATCAACCCACCTCAGTCTGCGCAGTCCTGACAGTGTTTGATACCAACCATCTCCACACCCCTCAAACCATCAAGACACACAGTCCGTCAAGCTCTCGGTATGCAAGGAACTCACTATCCCCTGGAGAGACGCATCTCTCAAAGATCTGCCAGAGATCGCAACCTCCCAAAACTATCTCCATACCCTCACGCTCTCAGTCCTCGAAGTCCCGAAGAACGATCGGTATGCAGGGAACCAACTATTCCCCGGAGAGACGCATCTCTCAAGATCTGCCGGAGACTCATCTCCAAGAAAGAACCAATGTCTATCTCTGAACTATGCAATCAATTCCTAACGTCTATAATGCACCTCTGACCGGAACTACCTCCCAAGCTCTCACCATGATACTCCCAACCCATAATACCATCACGAACATGATCATCACAGATCATCTGGACCATCCATCACACCGGATGTCTCTGCAGAGTCTCTCCGGAACTAGACAGTTCTAACCACCGTAAAACTTCAATTCCGAGACTCTCTCACACATACACACACAAACCCGTTAGAGTTCTACCAAAACTGGCAAGTTCTACCCACTATAAACCTTCCTTTTCGAGGTTCTCTAACCACAAACACATGACTATCGAAGTCAAAAACATAAGAAATCCTCATCTAATTAAACTGGAAAATGACATAATCATTACAACTCAAATGAAAATACATAATCCACAATCACAATCCTCATCACACATGGTGACTACAACACAAAACCGAAACTGGAAACCATAAAAACAAGTTCACTCATCGGCTTCCTTCTCAAACCACTTCTTGAACTTCGTTTTTATCTTAGCCTCTGGTTCCCAAGTCTCCTCCTGCACATCGTCATAGTCCCACAAGACTCTCAACAATGGCACTCTCTTCCGGCGCAGAACCTTGATACTCCTCTCAAGGATCCTAACCGGCCTCATCCCAACAGTCAAATTAGGCCGAAGATCAGCAGGAATCGTCACTACTACCTCCTCAGATGTATGCAAACATCTCCTGAGCTTTGAAACATGAAACACATCATGGAACTTCTCCATGATGAGAGGCAGCTCCAACCGATAAGCAACTGGCCCCAAACGCTTCCCAACCCGGAACGGACCCATGTACCTCGTACTCAGCTAATCCTCCGATATGGACTTGTTCAGACCTCCCATCATAGCCATCTTGAGATACACTCGATCTCCGACTGCAAACTCCAACTCTTTTCTCCTCTTATTGGTATAACTCTTCTGCCGATCCCGAGCCTATTTCATGTTCAGCTTCACAACACGGATCTTCTCCGTTTTCTCGTGAACAAAATCAGCACCATATATGCTCCTCTCCCCCACTTGGGTAAAACATAGCGGTGTACGACATTGCCTCCCATACAACGCCTCCAAATGAGTCATACCAATACTCGCCTGATAACTGTTATTATAGGCAAACTCCACCAAACTCAAGTGATCCGTCCAATGACCACCGCAATCCAGCACACACATCCTCAACAGATCCTCAAGTGTCTGAATCGTCCTCTCGGACTGCCCATCCGTCTGAGGATGATTAGCTGTACTCATATGCACCTTAGTGCCCATCTCAGTGATAATACCGTTTCAGATCACGATACATCTTAGTCGCTCCCGGATGAATCGAAAACTTGCTCGCATGAGCCTCTCTCAGAATCTCCTGCCTCAAGCCCTCATCCTTAGGCACACAGACTCGTCCATGTACCAAGATAGTCCCGTTAGCAGAAACCTGATCTCAGAACCAGCAGCCTTAGAGAGATTAACCAACACCTGATCCTTCTCCTAAGCTACTCGGATCCTGCTCAGAAGATCCGTCTGGTCTGCCTCTAACCCCAACGGCTCCTCTGAAGTAACACACAACCTCAAGGTACAAATCATACTCAGAAGAGTCTCCACCTCCCATTCTTGAGATGAATCATACCACCTCCGACTAAGAGCATCTGCCACAGTGTTTGCCTTACCAAGATGGTAAACAATGTGCAAGTCATAGTCAACCAACAACTCCGCCATTGCCTCTGTCGTATATTCAAATTTTGCCGAGTAAAAATGTACTTCAAATTATGATGATCGGTGAACACCTGAACTCTACCACCATACAAATAAGACCTCCAAATCTTCAAGGCAAATATCACTGTAGCTAACTCCAAGTCATGAACAGGATAATTGCCCTCGTGCTTCCTCAACTGCCTCGAAGCATAAGCAATCACCTTTCCCTGCTGCATCAACACACAACCCAAACCAACTCCCAAAGCATCTGTATACCCCACGTAAGGCTCACCCGGCTCAGGCAACGCCAACACTGGTGTACTAGTCAACATCGTCTTCAGCTTTGCGAAACTCAGCTCATAATCAGCAGACCACACGAAAGGAACATCCTTCCCTGTCAGCTTCGTCATAGTCTGAGCCATACTCGCAAAACCTTTCACGAATCTCCGATAATAACATAAGAAAACTCCTGATCTCAGTAGCATTCCTCAGTTTAGGCCAATCTCGGATAGACTGAATATTCGCCAGATCTACAAAAAGTGCATATGCAGAAACGATGTGACCCAAAAATCCCATCTCATGCTGCCAGAAGCTTCACTTGCTCAACTTAGCAAAAAGCTTCTGCTCCCGCAACTTCTCAAAAACTCTCCTCAGATGTACCTCATGATCCTCCAGACTCAAATGTCATCGATGAAGATAATTACGAACTCATCCAGATACTCCTGGAAAGCTCCGTTCATCAACCTCAAAAATGCCGCCGGTGCATTCGTCAATCCAAAAGGCATAACCAGAAACTTAAAATGCGCATACCGAGTCCTGAAAGCCGTCTTCCTGACATCTGCCTCATCAATAGGAATCTGGTGGTAACCGGATGCCAAGTCAATCTTGGAGAACCAAGTAGCCCCTCTCAACTGATCCAACAACTCATTAATTCTCGGAAGAGGATACTTGTTCTTCATAGTGACTCGGTTAAGCCCTGGATAATCGATGCACAACCGGAAACTACCATCCTTCTTCTTTACAAACAACACCGGTGCTCCCCACGGTGAAGTACTCGGTCGAATAAAACCCTTATCCAACAAATCCTCTAACTACTTCTTCAGTTCCGCCAACTCTGCTGGAGCCATTCGATAAGGTACCTTAGACAACAGCGCTGTTCCAGGCTCTAACTCAATTGTGAAAGGATCAGACCAAGACGGCGGTAATCCCTGCAACGATTGGCAAACATCCTCTAAAATCCCAAATACCCCAATTTCTCTCACGGCAACCCTATCAACAGCCTCCGGCATAAGAATCATGGCCAAGTAAGCCTCGCAACCCCTCTCAATCATCGCCTCAGCCTGGACAAGTGAGATCACGAGACTACCTGAAGTCAATCTCACTCCCTAATAAACGAACCTACCACCATCACGCTCGAACACCACTCGACCCCGGGGACAATCCAGATGAACTCTGTACCATTCAACCAATCCATACCCAGGATAACATAATAGAGCTCCACTGGACTGATCACCAAGTCTGCTGGCATCAACTCGCCAGTCCCAAAATATCCACATCTCCCGCCCGGCCATAACCGGTCCAGTCTGCTCACCAGCGTCACTCCCGATACCACTCCTCTCAGCATCCGGAGTAATGAAGCAATTCGATGCTCCAGAATCAAACAACACGTGGGACTCACAACCGCCCACAAACAAGGTCCCTACACAAATCTCATGTGCTAAGAAACCTAACTTTTCCATCACAGAATAAATAATCCAAAACAAACAGAAACAAATTCAACACCACAAAATTTACCAATTCTGAATTAGAAAGCTCACCAGGCGCAGTAATAGTCGGCGGACGCTGCATCGCCGCAATCTGATCCATAGGCGGCACTGCCCCATACTGAGCTACTGGTTGGACCAGTGTCACTGCCAACGGTTGCAAGTTAGGACAGTTCGACCTGATGTATCCCGACCAACCGCACTGATAACACACCTGAGCCGCTCGAGTCTCACTCTACTTCGGGCAACTCGCCCTCTTGTGGTCTAAACTCCGACAACCAGAAGAACCCGGACCACTCTGGCCCGATCTCGAAGTGTCCTCCCACTTCCTCTTCTATCCTTGCGCAAGCTTGCCGCCCTTACTAGGACCCACCTGTTGCACCTACTGTTGAGGCCTCCTAGGAAGCACAGCTGGGCTAGCCACCACAACCTGCTCCCTCAGGTCCTCATCGATCTGTGCAACAGTCTCAACCAACTCAGCTCTAGACACAAATTTGATGCCTCTGCACCGAGTCCTCAAGTCTATCCAAAGTTCCCGCAAGAACCTCATAATCTGAGCCGGCTCATCCTCCAAGCTCCTACTAGCATAACCCAAGAGTGTTACACTCCACGTCATACTCACGAACTGACATCGCTCCCTGAGCCAGATCCAAAAACCTCGCCTCCTGAGGAAAGAACTTGGCGTTAAACTCCGTCACAAAGTCTACCCACGACATCACTGTCCGAGCCCTCTCGCTGCAACACCCCTCCACCAGAGATGTGCATCACCGTCCTAATAATGAACTGCCAAATCCACCATGTATCCCTCGGGACACCTAATTGAGCGAAAATTACGCTCCACTCTCATCCTCCACTCATCAGCCTCCTCAGGCTTAACACCTCCCGCAAAAGAACCCGTACTGTTCCTCTGCATCTGCTTCATCATCCAAATATATGACGGGACCTCATCAAATCCTGCAGCCCTTAGCTGCACCTCTGCCACACATGGCAACACTAGAGCCTGCACTGGCACCGCACCCGGTAACCGCTCCAACAAATGCCTCAACAGATCAGCCAGATGATCATCACCAGCATGGGCTACACCTGCGGCCGCGATCGCACCCCCACCTGCGCTAACACCACAAGCACCACCAACCCCAACGGGACCCAAACCGGCCCCAATAAAACCCAAACCAGCCCTAACAGGACCTAAACCGGCCCCAACAGAACCCAAACTGGCCCCCACACTGGCAGTTACACTGGCGGTCTAACTATCATGCAACGTCTGCTAAACTATCGCAGACCCATTCGTGGAACTCTGAGCCTCACTGATGACTGGCTTATCCACAGGTCCATGACCTCTGCCTCGGCCTCCTCGGCCTCCAGGCCCACGCCCTCTAGTACCTCTAGCCATCTAACTGCACTTTACAAAGAACCCAACTAAGCACTAGAAAATACCAAAACAAAACACGAAACACACTTACCGTGGAATCTCATTGAAGGCTCGAAGTGTGACGCCCGTGATCTATTTTTGAGAAAATGGAGGGGCTGTCGATCGACACACATGATGTATGTCGATCGACAGGCTCATTAAGGGCTGTCGTTCGACATACGTGGTGTGTGTCGATCGACAGGGTCTTCTTAGGTCGGTTTTTCTGGTTCGATTTAAGTCGTTCGATTAGACCGGACCGGTTTGGGGAACTTAGGGTTCCGTATTTATAGGTTTTTGGCCACATTCTGATCGAACAGAAGTCCCAAAATCAGAGAAAAGAAGTCTGAGAGAAGTTTCTTTTGTTCTTGAGAGTGTTGTGGATTAGGGTTTGGTTCTTGATCAATTTGGATTGGAAATTCATGGTGATTGTCGTGGATTTCGTGTCTAGCCTCAATTCTATCAATTTCTATCCGATTAATTCAAGGTGAGTGCGTGACCATGGCTTGTGGGCCGGTGGATTCGTTAGGGTTGCTTGGTGTTAGGTTTGGAACAAATTGTTTGATCATGCGTTGATTGATTGTGGTTGTGTATTTTTGTTGTTCTGTTTGGATTGTTGTTTTCGTGTGGACGCAGAGGAGGAATCGATCCGAGAGGATTATGATCAATTTTCTAAGTATTCTGCGCAGGCCTGTCGATCGACAAACACGAGGTGTGTCGATCGACAGACCAACACGTAGGCTGTCGATCGACACCTAGAGGGTGTGTCGATCGACAGGTCTGTTCAGGTGCTGTCGATCGACACACCTCGTGGTTGTCGATCGACAAGCATGTACAGAAGGTGTCGATCGACACCTAGTGGTAGTGTCGATCGCCAGCCTGTCTGGTTGGCTGTGGTTGAGCCTTGTGGTTATGTTTTGTGTGCTTGTTTGTTGTATGATTGCCTGAGCGGTTCCATCGTGCCTGAGTGCGCAGTCGTAGATGGGATGACCGTCTCACTGAGTATTTATGATAATACTCACGCATCTCTTTTTCCCATGTGACGCAGGTAAAGGCAAATTGTGATCGTGGAATCACGGCTACGAAGAGGGAGATGATCTAGGGTCTCGAGTTTCGGCATTGTGTTGTTTTGCTTTTATCGTTTTAGAACGGCTGTTAGGTTGCTGGTTTGTGGAATTTATTGTTTGGGTATGTCGATCGACATGCATGTACGAAAGCTGTCGATCGACACCTAGCGGGTGTGTCGATCGACAGGCATGTACAGAAGGTGTCGATCAACACCTAGTGGTAGTGTCGATCGACAGCCTGTCTGGTTGGCTTTGGTTGAGCCTTTGTGTTTGCATTCTGTGTGAGATGATCTGGGGTCTCGTATTTCGTGATGTTTTCTTTTATCGTTTAAAAATGGCTGTTAGGTTGCTGGATTGTGGAATCTGTCGTTTTGGAATTAATATTGTTGAACCGGTTTAGTTAATGGAATTAGTTATTTGGTTGGCTTAAATTATCGACTTATCCGATGTTGTGTTGTCTGTGTTGGTTTGCTTGGTTGTTGAGGATAACATTTATGGGAATGCTAGTCCGAGACCAAGGTTTGAATGTTTTAAAAAAAAAAAAAGGTTGGGTCGTTTCAGTTTGGTATCAGAGCCCTTACGGTTTTAGAACGGGCTAGAACTGCTAGGATTGTAAATTGCTTTATTGCAATTCTGTGAGTTGGCAGTTCTAGATCATCTTCCTTCGAGCCTTCAAAGAGATTTCACAGTAAGTGTGTTTTGTGTTGGTTTGTTTGGCCTTTCTAGTGCTTAGCTGGGTACTTGTTGAGTGCAGTGAGATGGCTAGGACTGCTAGAGGGAGTGGTCGTGGAGGCTGAGGAGGCCGAGGTAGAGGTCGTGGACCTGTGGATGAGCAGTCTTGAGTGAGGCTCAGAGTTCCACGCGTGGGGCTGCAACAATTCAGCAGACGTTGCATGATGGTCAGTCCGCCAATGTGACTTCCAGTGTGGGGGACGGTTTGGGTCATGTTGGGGCTGGTTTGGGTCGCATTGAGGCTGGTGGTACTGGTGGGGTTGGCGTAGCAGGGGGTGCGGGTGTGGCCGCAGGAGTAGCCCAGGCTGGTGATGATCGTCTGGCTGACCTGTTGAGGCAGCTGTTGGAGCGGTTACCGGGTGTGGTGCCAGTGCAGCCGAGGGCTGCGGTTGCTGAGGAGGTTCCGTCATTTATCCGGATGATGGAGCAGATGCAGAGGATCGGTACGGGTTCTTTTGCAGGAGGTGCTAAGTCTGAGGAGGCTGATGAGTGGCGGATGAGGTTGGAGCGGAACTTTCGCTGGATCACGTGTCCAGAGGGATACATGGTTGATCTGGCAGTCCATTATTTGGACGGTGATGCACATCTCTGGTGGAGGGGTGTTGCAGCGAGACGTGCTCGGACTGTGATATCTTGGGCAGACTTTGTGGCGGAGTTTAACGCCAAGTTCTTCCCTCAGGGGGCATTGGATAGGCTCGAGGCGAGGTTCTTGGAGTTGACTCAGGGCACGATGTCAGTTCGAGAGTAGGACTCGGAGTTTAACCGACTCTTGGGTTATGCTGGTAGGAGTCTGGAGGATGGGCAGGCTCAAATTTGGAGGTTCGTGAGGGGACTTCGACGAGATTTGAGGACTCGGTGTAGAGGCATCAGGTTTGAGTTTAGAGTGGAGCTGGTAAAGATGGGTGCACAGATCGAAGAGGATTTGAGGGAGCAGGCTGCGGTAGTGGTTTCAGATGTTCAGCCTCGGAGGCCTCAGCAACAGGTGCAGCAGGTAGGTCCTTGCAAGGGCGGTAAGCCTGCGTAGGGACAGAAGTGGAAGTGGGATGACACTTCGAGATCGGGTCAGAGTGGCCGAGGGTGCTTTGGTTGTGGGAGCTTGGACCATTAGAAGGCGAGCTGGCCTAAGTAGAGTGAGGCACGAGCGGCTCGGACTTGCTATCAGTGTGGAGAGCTGGGGCACTTCAGGTTGAACTGTCCCAAGTTGCAGCAGATGGCAGTTGTAGTTGTGCAGCCAGTGGCGCAGTATGGGACTGTGCAACCTGTGGACCAGATTGCGGCGATGCAGCGTCCGCCGGCTATTGCAGCGCCGGGTGAGCCGAGCTCGAGGCCGATCACAAGTAAACTCTCTAATTCAGACTTTGTAAATTCAGTAGTGTAGAATTTTTGGTGTTTGTTTTGGATGGTTTACCTTGTGATAGAAAGTTAGGTTGCTTAGCACATGAGATTTGTATAGGGACGTTGTTTATGGGCGGGTGTGAGTCCCACGTGTTGTTTGATTCTGGAGCACCGAATTGCTTCATTACTCGGGATCATACTGAGAGAAGTGGTATTCGGAGTGACGCTGGTGAGCGGACTGGACCGGTTATGGTTGCTGGAGGAGAATTTCTGGCTACACATTGGCCGGGCGAAGGATGTGGATATTCTGGTAGCGGGCGAGTTGATGCCAGCAGACTTGGTGATTAGTCTGGTGGAGTTGGTTGAATCGGTACAGAGTTCATCTGGATTGTCACCGGGGTCGAGTGGTATTTGAACGTGAAGGTGGTAGGTTGGTTTATCAGGGTGTGAGACCGACTTCAGGTAGTCTTGTGATCTCACTTGTCCAGGCTGAGGCGATGATTGAAAAGGATTGCGAGGCTTACTTGGCCACGATTCTAATGGTGGAGACTGTTGGTGAGGTTGCTGTGAGAGATATTCGGGTTGCTCGGGATTTCGAGGATGTCTTTCAGTCGTTGCAGGGATTACTGCCATCTCAGTCTGATCCTTTCACGATTGAGTTAGAGCCCGGAACGACGCCGTTGTCGAAGGCGCCTTATCGAAGGCGCCTTATCGAATGGCTCCAGCGGAGTTGGCAAAATTGAAGAAGCAGTTGGAGTATTTGTTGGAGAAGGGTTTTATTCGGCCGAGTACTTCACTGTGAGTGCTAGATTCTACACAATAAACTTGTCAAGGGTTTCGAGGAAACAGAGAATTCTAGGGTGAAAATACGTAAACAAAAATCAAAGAAGAAGTAGTTCTTTATTGCTGTTTGCGTAAGAGCGTATGTGAATTGAATTGCGGATGCCTTTGAATGAGGCGTACAAGATATATTTATACAAGTCTTAAGTCGGCTAAGCCTGTTAAAAGATAAGTACAATTTCCTAATTCTTTGGGATATCCTTCCTGCGTAGTCGGCAGGGTTTCGTCCTCGTCCTCGTCCTAGGCCTAGGACTGAGAAGTCACCTAGGCCCAACTTGAGCTGTTCGCGTCAAAGGTCGGCCCAACTTGTCTGTCTAACTGCCATGTCGTCCTTGGACTTTTACCATGTCATTTATGGGGCTTGGGCCTTCTGAGCTTGGCCCAATAGTCTTGAGTGGGACAACTCCGACTGTCTGTGGAGAGTTGTAGTCGTCGTCCCCGTAAGAAGACCGAGCTCGTATTGCGCATGAGCAGTGCTCGTCTTCGTAAGCGGAGGTCATCCCAGAGACTGGCAGCGCTAGTTCCAGTGTCCTGCGCGCCTACCTTTGAAACTTAGCCATTTCCTTGATAATCTCAGGTGGGGTGAGATTTGACCCCAACAGTTAGCCCCCCAGCTCAGCAGTATCAGTTTTGATGATGCTGAGTTTGAAGAGGAGCAGGTGAAGATGAGATTTCTCAAGAATATGTGTCGTTATTGAGACGAGGACATATCCAACTGAGCTTTCATGTCTATGTTAATGCCTAGCTCAATATAGATCTAACATGCCTGCTTTCTTTGCAAGGATTTGTAGAGTTGGTTCTGCAAAAGTTTACGGAGCTTGTTTCGTTAAAGCCTTTTGTTGTACGTAAAACTCTCACGAGTCGTGCTTTGAAGCTTGATTTTTTTTTTGAAAAAGTTTTTTTTTTTTTTTTTTTGGCACGGAAGAGTTCACCTCCGCACCGTTTCTGTACTTGGTGAAAACTTCTATTTCTTTGGAAACTGATATTTTTTTCTCCGGTTACAGAGAGCCATTAGTACTAGGTTTTGGTGTTAATGGCTATATATATGCCTTTCTTTTCTCATTTCTCTTATAATTCCACTCCTCCAAAGAAAGGTAAACTTTCTCTTTCTCTCTTTTCTCTTAATATTTTTCCTGCTTTTTTAGAAAACTAGGATTTTCCTCTCTTTCTATGTACGCCGCCGCCGACTTCGTAACCTGGTAATCGGCGAAATTTTTTCGTTTTCTTCCTCCGGTGAAAACGACGACGTTTTCTTAGTCGAGTTCCTCGTCACGCGCATGTCCCTGTGTGCTCGTCTCTCGCCGTGCCTCGCTCTCGTCATCGTCACCACCAGGGGCTTCACCGTCATCGCTAGTTCAACCGCTGGACTAGGACCTCGGCATCGATTCTGCGCTTGGACTTGAGAGGAGGTCCCGTCCTCGGCATCGATTCCGTTCGACCACTTGACCGAGAGGAGATCTCGTCCTCGGCGTCAATTCCGTTCGACCACTCGACCGAGAGGAGGTCCCGTCCTCAGCACCAATACCACTCAAACATCGACGGGCTTGACCTCGGCATCAATACATTTCCTGGAGCCGAGACCCTTTTCCTCCATTGACGAGTCTCTCGCGGTCTCGCACTCGCTCTCGGACCACGCCGACGATTCAGAAAGCGCAGGTGGATTTAGGATCGGCTTGCGTCCTCGTCCAGTCAGATTCAGAAGGGAACCCGTGTTTATGAATCCGTGAAGGAGTACTTGACCTCAATCCAATCGACCCGAGAGTGGTTTCGCTAGTTTTGACGCCGAGGTCTACTGTAGAGAAGATGCAAAGCTTGGATTAATGCCGAGAACCTCTTGCGTGCTCGGCTCCGGTGTTGAATTTGGTTCCGAGGTGATTCTGATCACGGATCGAGGAAGCGAGCATTCTTGGCAGTCAAACAAACTTTCGAAGAAGACTTGACGATGAGCTTGGCATCCTCTTTTGAGAATTTCTTAGAGAACATTTTGAAGCCGAGGACAACTCGCTTGGATGACATAGGACGAAGTGCCAAGAAAACTTGTTTTGATGCTGCTTCGAGCTCCTGGCGCGTCCTTATTCCAAACCAACAGACGAAACTCATGCTTTAGATACGCGTAATGCGGGAGGTTCAACGAGTCCACCTCTTGTTGACGAGCCAATTAACGACGTTCCAATCCGTGTTGTCGAGCTAGCTGACGATGCTCCAGTTCTTGTCGATGTCAAGGCCGAAATGGAAGAGTTTGACAACGCAGTAGAGCAAAAGAGGCTTAACCGCCTAGCTGGTTCTCGGTGACGGGCTCCTCGTCGATCACAAAAGAAGCCTCGTGCTAAAAGATTTAGGCCTCCGGATCCGCCTGGTTCAACTATTTCAAGCGAGAGGTCACTTGTTATTTTGAGACACAAGTGTTCGATCTTCGATGAGATAGAGCTTATGCTACCGTCGCCATCAGATCGAGCTGACCAGCCTCTGAAGGGCTACTTCACGTTGTACGAGAGTTTCTTTGACGCGGCGTTCTTGTGGTTCCCTATCCCACATGTGATCCTCGAGTTTCTAGCGAAGTTTTACGTCTCAATTTCGCAAATCACTCCCCGCCGAATTCGCCACTTGGTGGGAATCCTCACTCGAAGTTATGAGTGCGAGGAGACCTTGAATGGCCACCATTTGAGGAATTATCTCGATCTTCGTCGTTCTCCTCCCAAAGATAAGCTGATATATTTCATTAGCCCCCGAAAGGACTTTCGAACCTTTGACGGTTTTGTCAGCAAAGACCGTCAATGGATATATTTTTTCTTCTACGTTCCTGTCTGTAGAGAAACTTTGGGAGACGGTATTGACTTGATACGAACAAGATGGACTAGGAAGGGTAGTTGATTCCATTGATTTTGTTAGGAATGCATTTGCCTTGCGTGTTGCTTTTATGGATTTCTTCTACATTGTCACTTTGACTGTTTATAACCGTTGTTTCGTTTAAGTCTGTTTTGCAGTGAGTAACGTGATTCTATTTTGCAGTGAGTAACGTGATTCTGAAGATTAGGAGAAGGACTATTCTTTGCGACGCGTTGAGAAGGCGAGAGCTTTCTTCGGTGGTTCTTCACTTTTCAGTTTTTGCTTTTCAAATTGGTCCGAAGAGGTTCAGTCGGAGATGGGAAAAAGATCATTCAGAGAGCTAGCCTCCGGCAGTGCAAGTGCTTCCAAGGCTGGCGCACCGCCGAGCCCCACTTTCGTGCTGAGGACCACCTCTACGCCTAGCACTACTCCAGGCTTGGCGCCAAACACTACCTCGGTGCCTAGCACCACTCCTGCTGTGAAGAAGACCGCTCGCATGCCATCGAGTGTTGTTCTAGGCATGCCAGCCTCTGACCCCAAAGTCGCGAGCTCCTCCATTCCCTTAGCCTCTTCTCGCTCTAGAGAAGACGCAAGGAAGAAGGCCAAAGGAAAGGCGCAAGAGACCGTGACGAGCGATCGCCGCGGAAGCAAGCCTCGAGGCGATGATGGGAGAGAGCTGAAGAGGCCGAGGACCGATCCTCCTTCACCCTCCGTCCGTGTTTTGCAGTCGGTCTTTGATGACGACTCCGCTGCCGCGCATCTCTTTGCTACCATGGCCTTTCCTGACTATCCTTACACTCGCTTTCGCGCATCCTCTTCCGGGACGATGTCACGTGCCGGGCTTAGGGTATCATCCTATCCGCTTTGACACTTAGTTTTTTTTTTAATTATTTCACTGTTCTGACATTCTGATTATTTCTTTTCTCACAATTCCTTGCCTTTGTGAACCGCGTGGGTCACGAGCTCGAGGCGGAGATTGAGAAACACAAGCACCTTGTTGATGCCTATGCCGAGGGGGAGCTTGCTGCTAAGACCGAGCGTAAGAAGTACGCTGAACAGCTGGAGAAGAGGGACAAGGAGCTTGCGAAGGCGCTCGGAGACAACAAAAGACTCCGCGTGGAGAACGACAAGCTGACAAAAAAACTTGAGGCTGCCGAGAAAGACGCGATCAACTCGTTGAACTACTTGACGAGTCGCAACGCGCAGGTTGCCGAGCTGAAGACGCAGGTTGGAAAGAAGAGAGAGTCGCTGAAAACGGCGAAGGCTCTGATCGTGGACCTTCACGAGCAGTTCCCGATTGCCAAGGCTAAGTTCGAGGAACTTAAGGACGACCCGCAAGACAAATTGGTCTTCCAAATTCAGACAGAGGCTAACCTTGACTTCGTGAAGCAGCTTTTGGAGTTGTTTCCAGACAGGAAGGTCCCTAGGCTCGAAGACGAGCTCGCGTCTCTTACTGCGGATGTGGAGGCGCACGCTGGTGACAAGGAATACTTCGATAAGCTGATGGAGAGCCTCAGAGAGTGTTTGGAAGTTGTTCTTCCCGAGGTTATTTTCTGTTTCATTTTTTTTATAAGTAAATCATCGCGTGGATCTTTTGATTACATTTGTCTTTGGGATCCTTTTTAGTTTGCCAAGCCTACGTTGCAGAACCGAGACGTGTCTCTTGAGAAACTCTCGGCGGATGCCGGTGTGGCGGATGTCTCCGGATCGCAAATGTTTTCGGAGAACGCAGGTGGACTTTTGAAGGTATGCCGCGGACACCCTCATTTTTATAAATCCCTGAGAATTTTACGTGAACTTGGTTTCAACAGTCATTTATGATGTTTTCGCAGGAGATGAGGATCGATAGCGCCGGACTGCTCAAGAACCTCATGATTAGTGAAGACGGACGCATGTCCTTTGCTAGTGAAGACGAAGCGGAGGTGACTACGGTTGCAGCAGAGAGCATTGGGGCCGGGAAGACCAAGACCGGTGAAGTCGTCGCCGATATCGAGGAAACTGTTCCTGACGTCGTCGGAGCCGAGAAGGCTGCTTCAAAGGAGGCAGAGCTTACGACCCTGGATAGTTCTTCGGAAGCGGGCAAGGACAAGGAGGCTCGTCCTTAGTTGTATTCGCGCATCTGTTAGCGCTTTTGTTATGTTTTAGATTCCGACTTTGACTTTATGTTTTCGGTTTTTAGATTTTCGACTTTGATTTTTTATCGACTTGATGGTTTTTGTCCACGGACGATTTTTCCTTGTATTTTTACAAGATGATAATGGATGCGGCTTTAGCTTATTGATATCAGTGAATCGAAGTGTTTGAAGTGTGTTTTTGGACCAGGCTTCCTTGAGTAATATGTAAAGGACGTAAGTCCTTGATTGATTGCGTTGCTGGGTTTACAGAATGGTTGTTCAGGTTCACAAGCACACTTCCTTTTTAATGTGCCTGCTCTTACAACGATCCATTGCTTTCGACCAACGTTGTTGTTGGGTTTCTAGAGTGATCGTTTGGGTTTACAGATGCATTTCTCCTTGAACGCACCTGCTCCTAAACGAACACTAATATTTTTATAGAGCGCTGTATCCGAAGTTGGATGTTACGTGTAAGAAATCTGCAGATTTTTCTTTGTTTAAGGTCGCCACTGTGGCCAGCAATGGCGGTTGGGAACAAGTTGGTCTGTTTAGTAAGACTTTTATTCAGTTCGTAGAAGATGTCAGATAAAGTGTTTGACAAGTGGAGATTTGGAACATGCGTTTCTTTTATTCCTACGAAAGTATGATACAAAAAAGTGGGAGTATATGAGTATACGTACCCCACTCCCCCCCCCCCTTTTTTGGGAGGGGGGCAACTGAACCCATCCGAAAATGGGCTGCCTACGTACCCTTTGCAGGGATCAAGTCGCCCGTAGTTCATGCAGAGATTGTTAAAAGATTAGCCGGAGCTATTAGAATCTCGTTCAAGATTGTACTAATGGTAGTATGTCTTCAAGGGCTTCGCATTCCATGAATTTGGAATGGGAGCGCCTGCCATGTTGGCAAGCTCGTATACGCCAGGTCGGACCACCTTTGTAACTTTGTATGGTCCTTCCCAGTTAGCGCTAAGTTTGCCTGCATTCCGTTCCGCGGTGTTCTGGAATACTTCGCGCAGGATTAAATCGCCTTCGTGGAATCGTCTTTCCCTGACGTTGGAGTTGTAGTAGCGAGCAACTGCGTTTTGGTTGTTAGCTATTATGATCAGTGCCTGGTCGCGCCGTTCGTTAATTAGGTCTAAGTCATCAAGCAATAACATGTGGTCTAGCCCTTCTTGCCCAGGGATGAGGTAACGTCGAACTCCTGGAAATTGGACTTCGGAGGGGATGACGCATTCTGTTCCATAAGCTACGGCGAACGGTGCCTCGTTAGTAGCTCGTCGAGGCGTTGTGCGATGTGACCACAGTACACTTGCAAGCTCGTCTGCCCAGCGTCCCTTCTTAGCGTCTAGACGTTTCTTAAGGCCATCAAGAATTGTCTTGTTCGATGCCTCTGCTTGGCCGTTACCTTGGGAATGTCTGGCGTAGATTTACGGAGCTGGATTTTCCACTTTGCGCAGAATGTTTCGAACCGGTTAGAGATGAACTGAGAGCCGTTGTCTGTCACAATTTCGAATGGCACACCGAAGCGACTGATGATGTTTCTCCACACAAAACTTTCCACGTGTTTGTCTTTTATATTAGCGCAGGCTTCAGCTTCAACCCATTTTGAGAAGTAGTTGGTTAGAACTAGTAGAAAACGCTTCTGCTTAGACGGATGAAGCGGCCCAACGATGTCCATAGACCAACGCATGAATGGGTAGGAAGAGGTGACGGACGAAAGCATCTTGGTTGGTTGGTGAATTTTCGGAGCATGACGCTGACACTTCTCACATTTTTCTGCAAACTTCTCGCAATCACGCACCATACTAGGCAAATAGTGGCCGTGACGTTTGATTTTAATTGCTAAGGCGCGTCCTCCTAAATGGTTGCCACAACATCCACTATGGACTTCTGTCATGATCTGCCTTGCCTCCGTGCCTTCGACGCAGGCAGGTAAGGGACCGGATAAGCTCCATCTGAAGACATTGCCGTCAAGTAGAGTATACCGCGCAGCCTGCGCGCGTAACTTGCGAGCCACCCATTTGTCTTTCGGTACTTCGCCATCGTAGATGTATCCACGGATTTGATCCATCCACTTTTCGTCGCAACCATACTCAGGCTCAGCAGCAATTGTCGGAGCTTCATCTGGGTAGTATGTTGCAATCGGCAGTCGCGATGGAACCGGGTGTGCTCAGGTGAGTGGGGTGTTCTCGGCGGCGTCTTTCGTTTCGACGTTGTCTTCGGTGGCGTCGGTCATCACAATGTCCTCGCCATTGTTCTCTTTCGTATTCCTAGCAGCTTGAGATCGGGTAGTGACCGCGAGACTTACCGCTGGCAGGATGCTTGGGAACTCGATGAACTCTACTAGTATAACCCTCTTCAAAGCCGGGTCTGAAGTGGATGCAAGATTTGCCAAAGCGTCAGCGATAACGTTTTCTCCTCTCGGAATTCGTGTGAGCGTGAATTTCTTCAACTGGCAGCTAATTCTTTTGCCAATCCTAAGTAGGCCTCCATACGCTCGTCTTTTGTTATGTATTTGCCACTGAATTGGTTGACTACCAACTGCGAATCGGAGAATACCCTGATTTCTTCGATGTTGAGTGCGCGGGCAAGACACATCCCGGCGAGGCTGGCTTCGTACTCGGCTTCGTTGTTTGACGCTTTGAAACCGAGTTAGAAGAATTGTTCGAGGATCTCTCCGGTTGGAGACGTTAGTCGTATTCCTATGACGGAACCACTTTTGGATGAAGAGCCGTCTTGGGACGAGCCCTCCTTTGTGATGTCTCCTTCGGGAAGTTCGATGAGAAAATCTACTAATACTTGGGATTTAGCGTAGGATCGCCTGCGATACTCGGTGTCATATTCGCTAAGTTCAACTGCCCATTTGGCTAGTCTGCCGGACTCACTTGGACTGTGGAGAACAGAATGCAGCGAGAAAGTGCTAAGGACGATGATTGAATGAGATTGGAAGTAGGGTCTCAGTTTTCGTGCTGCCATAACGACAGAGAGCGCAAGCTTCTCCAGCTGAGGGTACCTTGTTTCCGCATCAGTTAGTGTCTTGCTGACGTAGAAGATAGGCTTCTGCTCGCCTCGTTCTTCTCGTACAAGTACCGCGCTGATGGTTGTACCAGATACGGCGATATACATGAAGAGGGGTTCACCGGTTTTCAGTTTAGATAGGACTAGAGGAGTCGCCAGGTATTCTTTGAGCTGCTTGAAGGCGTCTTCGCACTTCTCTGTCCATTCGAACTGCTTATTTGCGCGTAGCGTATTATAGAAAGGGAGGCATTTGTCAGTAGATCTTGAAATGAACCGGTTCAGTGCAGCTACTCGTCCTGTGAGTCGTTGGACTTCTCGCTTGTTCCTTGGGGAAGCCATCTTGATTAGACCGCTGATCTGGTTTGGGTTGGCCTCGATACCTCGGTGAGTGACTAGGTATCCCAGGACTTCGCCTGAAGTAACTGCGAACCTGCACTTTGTAGGGTTTAGCTTCATGTTGTACAGATTGAGTTATCGGAAACACTCCTCCAAATGCGAGACGTGGTCCTCCTCCTCTAGAGATTTTACCAACATGTCGTCGATATAAACCTCCATAGTCTTTCCTAGTTGGTTCTCGAACATTTTGTTCACTAGTCGTTGATACGTAGCACCTGCGTTCTTGAGGCCAAACGGCATTACCTTATAGCAGTAGATGTCGCGGTCAGTGATGAATGCCATTTTCTCGCGATCGTCCGGGTGCTTCAGGATCTGGTTGTACCCGGAGAAAGCGTCCATGAAAGATAACAGCTTGTTCCCAGTTGTTGCTTCAACTAAACGATCGATATGCGGAAGCGGGAAGCTGTCTTTTGGGCAAGCTTTGTTCAAGTCAGTGAAATCGATGCAGACGCGCCACTTCCCGTTCTTCTTCTTCACTACGACTGGATTTGCGAGCCAGTCTGGGTATTTTACTTCGGTGATAGAACCAACGCGCAAGAGTCGTTCTACCTCGTCGTTCACTGCTTTTGCTCTCTCTGGCCTGAGCTTCCTTCTCTTCTGCTTGATTGGTTTGAAGGTCGGATCCACATTGAGTTCATGGCTGGCTACATTGATGTCGATCCTGGGCATATCTTCAGCTGCCCATGCAAAAGTGTCGATGTTCTTCTTGAGGAAGGATACGAGCTTGTCTTTGATTTTTTCGTTTAATTCGGCTCCGATTTCGACGTAACGTTCCGGATGATCATCGTCAATGTTGACTGAGACCACCGATTTGCAAAGTGGTCGTTCTTCTTCCTCGCGGTCATCTCTAATTTGCATTTGATATATGACGTTGGACAAACCTTTCGCCTCTTCGCGATTGGTTTTCATTTTCTTCCTTCTATTCAGAGTAGAGGAGTCGTCTTTAATGTCAGGGTTGCGCAGCTTGTTTTCGGCCATAAAGCACATTCTGGACTCTTTCTGGTTTCCCCATATAGTTTTTACGCCCAAAGACGTTGGAAACTTGAGGCACAGATGATATGTTGATGGAACAGCACGCATCGAATTGAGCCATGGTGTCCCCATAATCATATTGTAGATCGCAGGATGATCAGACACTGAGAAGTCGACCATTTTCTTCACATTGCCAGCCTGGACAGGTAGGCGAATTATTCCTAGTGTCATAGTCGTCTCCCTTGGGAAGCCTGTAATTGGTTTAGGTTGCCTTTTGATTTCTGCTAAGTCGATGTTCATTCGTTCCAGCGTATTTTGAAAATGACGTCTATGGAGCTTCCTGTATCAATTAGGACGCGTGCAATGCTATAGTAGTAGACTGTTAGGTTGATCACCAGGGGATCGTTGTGGGGATGATCGATTCCTTCGGTGTCTTGTTCGTCGAAAGTGATCGGGAGTAACGGGTCGGTTGTTTGTTTTACTGGTGCAGAGAGGTTCACGCTGACTTCGGCGCACCGCTGGTACGCTTCAATTACAGAGACGCTATCGGCCCAGTACTGCGATCCTCCCATTATCATGTTGAGAACGCGGTGGGAACCTTGGTGGTCGGGATTGTTATCTCGACGCGGACGTTTGAGATTTTCTCCTCCTTCAATTGCTTGTGGTTGTTCGGCGGCAAGAGCCTTTGCTTCTTTTAATTTAAAATCAGATAAGTTAAAATCGCCCTTTAGGTCTCCAGCAGCCAATCTCATGGCTAGTAACCATCCCAGTTCGCGGCACCTTGCGGTAGTATGCCTAGCTACTTTATAAAATTCACAGTACAGCTTCTCCTCGTAATTGCTTTGGTCCCTGGTCCAGGTGTTGTTCCAGGTTCCTGGTTCCTCTACCACGTCCGCGGCCGCGTCCTCGGCCACGACCATATCATGACGACTCCATCTGGTAGTTGTGAGCTCCAGTAAATCCTCCTTTGTGCCGAACGAAGTCGAGATTGTTCTTCTTCGGCGCGGGGGTGGCTGATTCGTTCGTCTGCTTTGGCTTGGAAGTTTTTTGGGTTCTTGCCAAGATTGCGTCTTCGACTCTGACGTAGTCGGCGGAGCGGTGGAGAGCCTCCTGGATAGTAGTTGGTTCATGTACCATCAACTCTTGCAAGAAAGCCGAAGGGCATCGGACAGCTTCTTTCAAAGCTGCCAGGGCGGATTCGCTGGTCACTCCTTCTACCTTCGAAAGCATGGTCCTGAATCTCTTGATGAAGTCTCCCAAACTTTTGCTCTCGCCCTGTTTCGTAGTCCACAGTCCTCCGTCGTAGATCCTACGTTCAGCGAATATGCTGTAATGAGTTACGAACATCTCTGAAAGTTGGTAGAAGCTGTCGATGGAGTTCTTCTTCTGTCAGTAGAACCATTGGAGAGCAGGCCCTTTAAAACTCTCTACGAACATCTTGCAATAACCGGCATCCTTCTCATGTTCTTTGAAGTTTGATCTTCCCATGGCAACTTCGAAGGCTGGGAGGTGGTTTTGTGGATCAGTGGTTCCTTCATAAAGCGGAAGATTGATTCTTCCAGGGTTGGAGATTTTTGTTCTCGAGATGTGTTCAGCGAACGGTGTGTTGCGCGCTTCTTGGAGTATGCGGTTGACATTTGGTGCTTTTCTGGCGGTATGGTACATTTGTGATTTCATGTTCGAGAACATTTGTTCCATTTGCGCTCGCATCTCGGCCATCTCAGCTTTGTGTGCTTCGAGTAGCGTCCTACGTTCTCGACGTAAACCAGATGGATCGGCCCCGAAAGAGTCCTCCTCTTCTTCAGCGAGGTGTCTGGCATACTATGCGTCTGCCTCTTCTTGGTTACGCGGTCGAGTCCTTCTCGCTGGTGCGTTGCGATCTGCCGAGGGTCATCATGTGCGCAGGCGCCTTCTCGTGACGGTGAAGGATTTTTGTTTCCGCGGATGTGGACGCGTTGGGGGTCCTGTCTCCGGTCTGTAGCGTCGGCGGCGGTGGTAGGTCTCTTCTGATAGAATGTATGCGGAAATAGGATTTACTTAGGTTGCTTTGAGGTTTCTTTAGAGAGTTCATAAGAGATTATCTAAAGATTAGAGAGAGTAAAAGAGTTTTTCTCATTAGTTTAGAAGGTAATCAGCTTACATTACATATATAGGTCTTTAAAGGAGATGACAACATAAGAAAGATGACCACATAATGAACGTAGCCGTTTTTAAGGTTGGTGGAAAGGTGGTCTTTGGTCCTTGTCCTTATGTGATGGACCACATGGTACATAGTCCTTTCTCTTCTCCACCTTATCCTCTTTCTTATCTTTAAACGGTTAGATGGAGCCTTTCCCATTCTTATCTTTGAGTGCAGCCTTTCCCTTTATGGTGTGCGGATTGTACCTTTGGTACGGATGTGTACTTGTCAAGTACAATCCGTACAATCCGTACATCCGTACCATTTCTAAAGATCCGTACACACCATAATGCAAGTCCCTCTTGATCAATACTCCCCCTCAAGTTTAAGTCCATGGTAAATGACTTAAGCTTGGAAGTCCATGAAGCATCACCTCATTAAAAACCTTCACATAGGAAACCACTTGGGATAAAACTATGCAAAGGGAAAAAGAGTGTGATGTCCATGGAAGGGGACTTGATCAAGGTTTATTAAGGTCCACAAGTCCTAGTTTGCTAAAGATGTGATTGCAAACCTTAAGACTTGCGGCCTTAGTGAAGATATCCGCCAATTGGTCTTCACTTCTTGTGAAACACGGCAGAATAACTCCTTGTTTCACCTTCTGCCTAACCTTGTGACAATCAAGCTCGATGTGCTTTGTTCTCTCATGAAACACCGAGTTGGATGCAATGTGAATGGCAGCTTGGTTATCACAATGCATAGTGATCGGTTCATCATTCTTGAAGCCTAAACACTCAAGTAGTCCCTTGAGCCAAACAAGTTCATTTGTGAGCTTCTTCATAGCTCTATATTCAGCTTCTGCACTTGAGTCCGACACTATCTTCTGTTTCTTAGTCTTCCAAGTAACCAAGTTGCCTCCAATGAATGTGCAATAGCCAGTTGTAGACTTCCTATCGTTCCTATCACCAGCCCAATCTGCATCACAATATCCAACTAAGTCGGTGTTGTTGTTCTTTCCCATCCAAATACCTTGGCCAAAGCTTCCCTTGAGATATCTGAGTATCCTTTCAATCATATTCCAATGATAGATAGTGGGATCTTTCATGTGTTGGCTGACTTGATTCACCGCAAAACACAGGTCCGGTCTAGTGAGAGTGAGGTAGATGAGCTTCCCAACTAGTCTTCTATACTTAGATGCATCTTCAAACAGCTCGTCTTCCTTCTCTCCAATTCGACTAGTTTTGTAACCTTCTTCCAGAGGAGTTTTGGCTGGCTTTGCCTCCATCATTTCTGTTTCACCTAGTAGATCCAAGACATACTTCCTTTGTGAGATAAAGAGTCCATCCGAGAACCTACACACCTCAATTCCAAGGAAATACTTGAGTTCTCCTAGATCCTTTATGTCAAACACAGAATTGAGATAGGCTTTAGTGTCTTGGATTCCTTCTTTGTTGTCTCTGGTTATGATCAAGTCATCCACATACACTAAAACCACAACTAGCCCCTTTGATCCGTGTAGAGTAAAGAGAGTATGATCAGATTCTGATCTTGCAAAACCTCTTTCCATTAGAGTCATGCTTAGTTTTCTATACCAAGCTCTTGGAGATTGCTTTAGCCCATAGATAGCTTTCTTGAGTCTCAAAACCTTTCCTGGAGTAACCGTCTTCTCTAGACCCAGAGGAAGAGTCATATACACTTCTTCTTCTAGTTCTCCTTGTAGGAAAGCATTCTTCACATCCATTTGCCACAAATCCCATGAGAGGTTAGTAGCTATAGAGAGAACAACTCTAACCGTATGAAGCTTGGCAACGGGTGCAAAAGTGTCTGTGTAGTTTTCTCCATAGGTTTGAGTGAATCCCCTAGCTACTAAACGAGCCTTGTATCTTTCTATGTCTCCATTGCTCAAATGCTTGATTGTGAATACCCACTTTGAACTCACAGCTTTCTTTCCTTTGGGTAAATCAGTCTCATACCAAGTCTCATTCTTCATCATTGCCCCTATCTCATCATCAACTGCCTCTGTCCATTCTTCATTCTCCATTGCTTCTTCATAATGTTTAGGGATCATATCTTGATCAATCTTGACTAGAAATGCTTGATGATCCGAAGGTATAAAGGCAAGAGAACACACAGCTTGAGTAGGATGAGCAACAGCTTCACAATTGTAATAGACCCTCTTCTCTTTCCAAGTAGATGGGTCACTCTTTTCTCTTTCACTTCTTCTTAGGACTGGCTGACTTGGTTCTTGAATAGACGGTTCTTGAATCGGTTCTTGGCTTATCTCTTGTCTTGGTACTTCACTTGGTGTGGGACAAGTAGTGTGAAGTCTAGAACTCCTTCTAAGGATAGGTGCTTGCACTTCTATAGTTGTCTCTTGAGTAGCCGCAGGTTCTTCTATTACCGGCTCTTGAGTAACCTCATTTTCTGCCATAGATGGTTCTCCTTGGCCAATATCAAGTTCTTCTTCTTCTGAGATTGAAACATTGGGTGCTTGGTCCAGTTTGGCTTTTGCTTGGTTGTTGTTGTTGTTGGAGTCGGCAAGATGCTCGAGAAGCATTCTTAAGCTTGAGGCACGGTCTGTTGATGCAGCCAAATCCTTCAAGTCATTCCAATCCTTCTTCTCATAGTACCCTTGTTCTTCAAAGAACTTAACCTCTCTTGAAACATACAACCGGTTGTTGGTGGGATCAAAGCATTTATACCCCTTTTGTGTGGTAGAATAGCCTAGGAACATACTCTTGACACTCTTTGGTTCTAGCTTGTTTCTGATATCCCTAGGCAACATCACAAAGCAAACACATCCAAACACTTTAAGATGTTCAAGAGAGGGTTTTGTTTTGTTTAATACCTGAAATGGTGAGATGTCCTCTAAGACTTTGGTTGGTATTCGGTTGATGAGATAGCAAGCAGTCATCACCGCATCACCCCAAAGACGTTTGGGAACATTAGTATGAAACATCATTGATCTCGCCACTTCCATTAGATGCCGGTTCTTTCTCTCGGCAACACCATTTTGTTGTGGTGTATAAGGGCAGCTTGTTTGATGTAGAATTCCATGTTTTGCTAGGTGTTCTTTGAATTTGTTGCTTGTATACTCCCCTCCATTATCTGTTCTAAACACTTTGATCTTGGCATTGTATTGGTTAACAACATAGTTTTGAAAATTGATGAAAGCATCAAACACACGATCTTTAGATGGAAGCAATGTAATCCAAGTGTATTTAGACTTTTCATCAATGAATGTAACAAAATACTTGTTGTTATCTCTAGAAATGCAAGGTGAAGTCCAAACATCCGAATGAACCAAATCAAAGCAATTTTCATGAATTGTAGTAGAAGTAGGAAAAACAGTTTTGCAATGTTTGCCAAGAATACAAGCTTCACAATTATTTGATTCAAATGAAACACTAGGCAGCATGAGTTTAAGAGCTCTAGAATGAGGATGACCTAATCTAGCATGCCACAAGTTATTGGAAACATCTAAACAAGAGCTGAAATTGAAATGATGTTGTGAAGTGGTCGGTGAAAGATTCTCTAACACATAGAGTTCATCTTTGCTTCCCCCTTCTCCGATCACTATACCACTTTTAATATCCTGAAAATAAACCTCATTAGGACCAAATATAGCATAGCAATTAAGTTCATTTGTGGTTCTCTTAACGGATAACAAGTTAGAAGTGAACTTAGGCATGTAAAGAGCTTTAGATTCTTTATCAAACAGCTTCAAATTACCAATGCCTTTAATAGGAATTCTATCACCATTAGCTATCTCCACATTACCACTAGCAGGTTCTATATTGCTTAATAAGGATTCATTGCTAATCATATGGTGAGAAGCACCCGAATCAACAATTAAAGAGCTCTTACTCGTTGGTTTATGTGTTAAGTACCTAAAAGGTGTTGGGGTTAAGAATTTGTTACCGGAATCCTTGAGAGAGGCAATGGATTTGATGAGTGCCTCTAGGTCCGATTTCCTCACATAGTCACCGGATGCTAACTCCTCTTCTTGTCTTGATGGACCAGCTTGAGTGATGTTAGCTCTCGGTTCCCTTGGTCCATTACTTGGTCGAAGATGTGGATGGAGGAACCAACATTTGTCTTTGGAGTGTCCCTTCTTCTTGCAATGCTCACACACCTTTGATCGTCGGTCTTCAAACTTGAATACTCCTTTGTTGGCAGTAGGAAGCTCCCCCTTACCACCAAACATTCCAAGTTACCCTTGTTCTCTTTGAACTTGAGCGCATACCTCATCTAGGCTAGGGAGATTCTCAGCCCTTAGAATGTGCTTGATGAGATCATTAAAGACCGGATTCAAAGTGAGCAATAAACCAAAGACCTTATCTTGTTCCTTCCTCTCATTCAAGACCACAACATCCATGGTATTTGGTCTAAGCATTTCTAACTCAGCCCATAGTGCTCTATACTTCCCAAGATGTCTAGTGAATTCTAAATCCTCTTGATTCAACTCATTTATAGCCTTTTTCACTTCAAACACACGAGATAGATTAGATATGTTACCATAGACGTTCTTGAGAGTTTCCCAAAGCTCATTTGCAGTTTCACAAAACGAGTATGCTTCAAGGAGTGGAGCTTCAAGAGAGTTTTGGATGATGGCAAGAACGGTTTGGTCCTCTTGGAACCATTTAGCCTCCTTTGCAAGTTTAACCGCAGCTAATTCCTCTTCATCATCACTTGAGTCATCCTCTTCTTCTTCAGCAACAAGCTCAATGTGATTCCATAATCCACGACCACAAAGAGCTATCTTTGTTGTTCTTGACCAAAGAAGATAGTTTGGTCCTTTGAGAGTAATTGGAATACCATAACCTTAGAGTTATCCATTCCTTGATGAAAAAGGTTGAGATTGTTGTAGAACTTTGAGGAGAGCTAAATAACTGTTAGAGAAAGGTTTTCTCTTTAGAACAAAGCTTGACTCAACGTTTTGAATGATTCAAGTCGAAAAACAAGCATGGTTTGTTAGAGATTCCAAAGAAGGATCCGAATGAAAAAGGAGAGATTTGAGATGAACAAAGACTTTAAAATGAAGATTTGATGTTGGAAAGGAAGTTTTCCTTTAGATCCAATCTTGATTCATCATTTTAAAGATTCAAAACAGAAAACAAAAGAGTTTTGTTGAAGATTTTGAAGAAAAACAGAAGGGACAAAGAAGATTGTGATAGAGATTTGTGTAGAATGGATAGAAAATATAGCGATTAGATAGAATAGAAACCCAAAAACGCAACCTAGCTCTGATACCATGATAGAATGTATGCGGAAATAGGATTTACTTAGGTTGCTTTGAGGTTTCTTTAGAGAGTTCATAAGAGATTATCTAAAGATTAGAGAGAGTAAAAGAGTTTTTCTCATTAGTTTAGAAGGTAATCAGCTTACATTACATATATAGGTCTTTAAAGGAGATGACAACATAAGAAAGATGACCACATAATGAACGTAGCCATTTTTAAGGTTGGTGGAAAGGTGGTCTTTGGTCCTTGTCCTGATGTGATGGACCACATGGTACATAGTCCTTTCTCTTCTCCACCTTATCCTCTTTCTTATCTTTAAACGGTCAGATGGAGCGTTTCCCTTTCTTATCTTTGAGTGCAGCCTTTCCCTTTATGGTGTGCGGATTGTACCTTTGGTACGGATGTGTACTTGTCAAGTACAATCCGTACAATCCGTACATCCGTACCATTTCTAAAGATCCGTACACACCATAATGCAAGTCCCTCTTGATCAATATCCTCATGTTCTCGGCTTAGCGCACGGTGTTGAGAAGCGGAGGGTATGAGGTTTGAACTGCCGAATCGATCGCCGCGGCCTCATTGTCTTTCTGCGGGCGAGGAGTGTCTCGAACATCTTCTTCACCTCGGTGATATATCATGGTTTTTATCCGGTTTTATCGAGTATTTTCGGTGTTTTTCGAGTGTTTTAGAGTCTTTGCAGGTTAGTGTACGTGTGGAGCTTAATTGGTGATTATAGAGCATTTTGGAGCATTGTAGAAAGAGGAGCTGGTGTCGTGAGGACGGATTTTCAATTGCCGTCAGATTGGCCTGTCGATCGAGCCAGAAGTTACCAATAAACCGTCATAAAAGTCCACCACGAGTTTTTCCTCTATAAATAGTTTATTTTAGGTTTTTGAATCATAACTTCAGATTTTATAAAACAAAGTTTAGAGAGATTTTTAGGGTTTTTAAGGAGACAAGTTTACTTTATACTTTGAGATTCTTCGAACCCTATTGTTCTTATTCTTATTCTTTTTTTATATGCATTATTATTCAGCTATGATTTGCTTTGCTGCCATGTCTGAGTAGTTTGCTTGTTAGGTTTAGGGTGATTCGAATGGAATGATGATGAATTGTTAGGTTAAACTCACTTGTTAGGATGATCTGTTAGGTTCTTCACCTAGATTGCTTTAACTCTGGTTTAGAACTTGCGACCCTGAATTTGGATATCTTAGGTTGATAGATTGACACGAAAGTGTAATTGATTAGCCAAAATTAGATCTTAGGTGAGCATAATTACTTATTCGCAAAGAAATTTGGTTTAGGGATTTTGTGAACAAATTGGACTTGAATTTAAAGCTTGTTTAAATTGATTGAATTCGCAAAGCAATTTGGTTTTCTAGGGTTTAAGCATAGTTATTTTTCGCAGCGACAGTTGGTTAATTATACATTAGTGTTCCAAGTTCTAGAACGGTTCTTAATTAAATCCTGACTTTGTTAGAACTGCAATTCTGATTCATCCTGAGAATTACCCAAAAGCCTAGCTCTTTGTTTAATTAAATTTTAAATCAATAATCTTTCCTGTTACCAATTGATTTCGTTATTTATTTTACATTATTTTACTTAGCCGAATTTGAAGTCAATATTCCTATCGTTTGATTTTACTCCCAGTGATTCGACCCCTACTACACTTGACCTCTTTATTTTTATTTTTTATTTCTTTTCTTTTATTTTTGGTGTTTTAGGTTTATGCCTTCTAGCAGAACCAGAAGCAACAAGGATAAAGAATTCGCAGATTTTGTTCCAGAGTTAGGAATTTTGGAACGAGAAAACAGAGAAAACAGACGACAAGCAAAGTTAGCGAAGATGGTTAATCGTGTTTTAGTTGTTCTTCTGAATGCTCAGGGAGAATTGGTTGACAGAGATGGTAATCGGTACAACGATCAGGGAGACCATTTCGATGAAGCTGGTAATGTGATCGATGTTGACGATCCAGTTGCAGTACAACAAGCTGAGTTCGATCGTCAACGGGCTGAATGGGAGCGCCAGTGCGCTGAGTTTGAACGTCCTGACCGGGTGAATCGTAGACCTCAGGAGGCAGTAGTTGACCAACGCACTTCAGGAGACTACTACCGTCCTGAAGAACACTATGCCAACAGGGCAGCGATTCGCTCCCCTAGATTTCAGCGAAGGGATTTCGAGTTGAAGCCTGCGTACTTCTCTTTAGTAGCTCAACATCAGTTCCATGGGCACCCATCAGAGCACCCCATGGATCATCTCGAGATGTTGGAGGATCTTGCGTCGAGTATTAAGGCTAACAAACGTGTCTGAAGACTACATTATGTGTAAGCTCTTCCCATTTTCTCTTGCTGGAGAAGCAGCCTCTTGGCTGAAGTAGTTGGAGCCAGGCTCACTGACTACTTGGAGAGATACCAAGAATGCTTTCCTGCATCACTTCTACGATGAGTCGCGTTCAGATGATCTACAAGCTAAGATTTCAACGTTCGTTCAAAATCTAACAGAATCTTTCAAGGCTGCATGGGAAAGGTTCAAGGGATATCAGAGGGACTGTCCTCATCACGGGTTTGCAGAGGTTCAGTTGCTGGGTATCTTCTACAGAGGAATGGATTGGAGGCATCAGATGACTTTAGATGCTTCGAGTAATGAGAATTTCAAGACAAGATTCCCAACTGACTGCCTTAGGCTCATCAAGAACGTATCTACCAGCAACAGTACGAAGAAGATCGACGAGGAGAGAAAAAGAGAAGCTGGGATGTCAGGTGGAGCTTAAATTGCTGAGGTTAAAGCTAAGATAGATTCCATTCACCATCATCTGGTGAACAAGAAGTATGTTCATTTTGCACAGGAAGTTGACACTTTCTATCAGGATGAAGACCGAGAGCAGGAGGATGTTAATTACATCAACCAGAATGGCTATCAGAATCAGCACTATGGGAATCAATCAGAGAACAAGGGGTACAATGGTTACAATCAGAGGAGCTCATTTGGCAGCAACAACAACCAAAGGAATTATGGATCTTCGTCATATCAACCAATTCCTGCTAAATCTTCAGAAAATGACGTGAAAGCTATGTTCGAACAGCTTTTTGAGGGGCAGCAAGCACAAACAGTTAACTTAAATGGGAAGATTGACGGCCTCTACACTGATCTAAATGGGAAGATTGGCAGCCTCTGCACTGATCTTAATGGGAAGATTGAGGCCCTCAACATTCACATGAAGAAGCTGGACACTCAGGTAGCTCAGACTGCAGAGAATATGAGGAGACAAGACGGTTATCTTCCAGGGAAGACGGACATGAACCCAAAGCATTTCTCCAATTCTATGATATTGAAGAGTGAAGAACAAGTGATTCCAACTATTGAGAAGTGTGAAGATGAGGATTGGCTCGCGGTTCTTGAAGAAGACATGACTTTGGAGATTGCAAAGCGTCTGTCGATCGACAGGCCTCCTGCTGTCAATCGACACCAAAATCTGACGATAATTTCGAAACAGACGCTGTCGATCGACACACACAGTGAGTGTCGATCGACAGCCACTGGAAATTTCTGTACGAATGCGAATTCATCAACACTGTCGATCGACAGACACAAAGAGTGTCGATCGACAGCACCAACAGACGCAGAAAATCTAAAAAATCAGTCTGAAATCGCCATGGAACGTGTCTACAAGCCCAAGATTCCGTACCCAAGGAGTTTATACCCTTCATCTATCAACCAAGGTAGTGACAAAGCACCTAAGGAGAAAGGAAAACAAGCTCCATCATCATTGAGAAAGAGACCAAAGTTGTTGAATCCAGGAATGTTCGTAGTTCCGTGTTCTATCAACGGTGTAGAATTGAAAGATTCTCTATGTGACACAGGAGCTAATGTGAATGTTATGTTTGAGGCTTTTGCAAAGAAGCTAGAAATTTTGGAGTTACAACCTTCAAGGACTTATATCGACCTCATAGATAGATCGTGTACAATTTCTAAAGGCTTCATTCCTGACGTGTTGATTCAAATAAGAGATTGTCTTCTTCCTACGGACTTCTACATCATTGAGAGAAAGGATAATATCTGTAAACCATTGGTTCTTGGTGCATAGTTCCTTGCAACAGTGGGAGCAATGGTGGATTTTCCTAATAAGCGAATCTCCTTCTCGAACATCAACAAGAATGTTTTCTATCCTTCGGTTCTTGTCACATCGGCTTCTTGTATGAGTGTTAATGTAAGAGATGAGACGAAGAAGATTCAGAAAGCCATCAAGTTGGCTTCTCCCAATCCACGTCATGACAGTAACAATCCAACAAGTCCCAAGTGCCAAAAGATCCCCAAAGCGAAGCGCAAAAAGACTTCCTCTAAACCATTCTCCAAGTTCAAAATTGTCATTCCTTTGGAGTTGAGAGAAAAGGAAGAGGTAGTTGTCCAAGAAATGCTGAACAATACTATGAAGCTCTTTCCTGGTATTGTTCCTTGCAAGTCTGGGGGAGTGCATTTTAGAGATCCACCTCCAGCCTGAACATCATCCGTGGTCAAGCTAACAACTGAAAACAAGTGCTTGGTGGGAGGCAACCCACCTGTAAGTCTTTTTCTTTTCCTTTGCATCATTTTTGTTTCCTTGAGTCAGTTTGTTATTTGCTTTCCCTTCTCACCAATCTCAGATTTAATAACACTGGGGACAGTGTTGTTTAAGTCTGGGGGAGGTAGTTGCTAACATTGTTTTCTATTTTGGAGTCAAAAATTTGTTTTATTGAGTCAAAATGTAGGGAACAACGATCTTTCCTAATAACAAAGCTTAGTTTTTAAGACTTTTAGATGTTGCGATGAAGCCTTTGGATGAAACAAATTCGAAGCCAGATGATAGTACAGGTTCCCCTCTTACCGCAATTTGTAGAATGAAGTAGATCAAACTCCAGACTAGTACACTTGATCTCCATCTCGCTATATTCTCTTTGATGATATCACGATAGTAATCGATCCAACATTCAGGACTCCTTATTCTCTTTACCACTCTTTGTAAATCCTGAATGGCCAGCTCCTTTTTAGTTGGTACCCAACCCCTAACCTTAACCTTTTGTTCAAGCTTCATGCGATCTCTTTTCCCTTAGTTTTACGTGCAGGCATGTGTATAAACACCGGAGAGAAAAAGGTCCGACGCAGTTTTTCATTCACAAAAATTGCACAGGAAGGGGATGTGGTTGGAGTACTTGAAAGAGAGCAGCAATGCTAAGCATTCGTTGGGACATAATACACAACAATGGTAATTTTCGAGACTAACATCTCTGTAAGATCGTTTTCCCCCCTTAGAGTCTTTTAAAAACAAAAAAAAATTAAAAAAATTAAAAAAAAAAAATTAATATCTTTTATTTCGAAAAATAAGTAAGGGAAAGGGAAATGATCATTTTAATAAGTCTCTAGCTTCAAAAGAAAATCCCAAGGAAGGAGAAGGTTGGATGTGGATAGTGGAACATGTTATTGTATGATAGTGTTTGGTTCCTGATAAAGTTTTGGAGGAGAGAGTGCAATGTGAATGAGAAACTGTGGACATCAACTGGACCCGTCTCTCTCTTGTGATTATGCATAATGTCTGCATCCACCAAATAAAATCCGGTAACCCTATACACTTTAGCTCCACTTAAACACAAAAGCCTTTAACATCATACCTAGCCCTTTTACTTGGTTGATATCATTGGAGAGAATTCCATCATCACTTCGATCAAGTGTGGGACAGTTAGGAGGATGTGAAACTGATGGGTTTGTAGGTTAAGATTTGAGGCCGAACCTATGATGGTTGAGATTCGTGACCGCCAAAGGTACTTTGTTTATATGCAGCAAGGGAGTCAAGGAAACGAAAGCAATGTTCCCAAGGATAACTGAGTTCTCGCGATTTTCAAACCTCGACTTCATTCTTAGTCTCTAGTTTGCTTGAGGGCAAGCAAAAGCTAAGTCTGGGGGAGTTGATATATCATGGTTTTTACCCATTTTTTATCATGATTTAACCTGGTTTTATCAAGTCTTTTCGGTGTTTTTCGAGTGTTTTAGAGTCTTTGCAGGTTAGTGTAGATGTGGAGCTTAATTGGTGATTATGGAGCATTTTGGAGCATTGTAGAAAGAGGAGCTGGTGTCGTGAGGACGGATTTTCAATTGTTGTCAGATTGGCCTGTTGATCGACAGCTACGTGACAGCCGATCGATCGACAACTACGTTACAGCCTGTCGATCGACAGACACACTGGTGATCGATCAACAGGTACTCGCAGAAGCCGACCTAATACGTTTTAAAGAAGGAAAATTATTCCTTTTCGAGCCAGAAGTTACCAATAAACCGTGATAAAAGCCCACCACGAGTTTTTGCTCTATAAATAGTTTACTTTAGGTTTTTGAATCATAACTTCAGATTTTATAAAACAAAGTTTAGAGAGAGATTTTTAGGGTTTTTACGGAGACAAGTTTACTTTACACTTTGAGATTCTTCGAATCCTATTGTTCTTATTCTTATTCTTTTTTTATATGCATTATTATTCAGCTATGATTTGCTTTGCTGCCATGTCTGAGTAGTTTGCTTGTTAGGTTTAGGGTGATTCGAATGGAATGATGATGAATTGTTAGGTTAAACTCACTTGTTAGGATTATCTGTTAGGTTCTTCACCTAGATTGCTTTAATTCTGGTTTAGAATTCGCGACCCTGAATTTGGATATCTTAGGTTGATAGATTGACACGAAAGTGTAATTGATTAGCCAAAAATAAATCTTAGGTGAGCAAAATTACTTATTTGCAAAGAAATTTGGTTAGGGATTTTGTGAACAAATTGGATTTGAATTTAAAGCTTGTTTAAATTGATTGAATTCGCAAAGAAATTTGGTTTTCTAGGGTTTAAGCATAGTTAGTTTTCGCAACGACAGTTGGTTAATTATACATTAGTGTTCCAAGTTCTAGAACAGTTCTTAATTAAATCCTGACTTTGTTATAACTACAATTCTGATTGATCCTGAGAATTACCCAAAAGCCTAGCTCTTTGTTTAATTAAATTTTAAATCAATAATCTTTCCTGTTACCAATTGATTTCGTTATTTATTTTACATTATTTTACTTAGCCGAATTTGAAGTTAATATTCCTATCGTTTGATTTGACTCCCAGTGATTCGACCCCTACTACAATTGACCTCTTAATTTGAGAGAATAGCTCATGGTAAATTTGAGCATATCACTCGGTTAAAGGCTCTGGGTTTGTAGTAGGGTTTGTGATAGCGTCCTCCCCTTCAGGGTTATCTCTGCGCGGCGAAGACTCGTTCTCTTTCTCGGTTTCGCTAGCCATCTTCCTGGATCTGATGCGTAACATCGTTTCGGGTTGTGTCAGAAAGTCTCTTGCCCCTTGGTCGGCGCAAATTGTGAGTGCTACATCCTACACAATAAACTTGTCAAGGGTTTCGAGGAAACAGAGAATTCTAGGGTGAAAATACGTAAACAAAGATCAAAGAAGAAGTAGTTCTTTATTGCTGTTTGCGTAAGAGCATATGTGAATTGAATTGCGGATGCCTTTGAATGAGGTGTACAAGATATATTTATACAAGTCTTAAGTCGGCTAGGCCTGTTAAAAGATAAGTAGAATTTCCTAATTCTTCGGGATATCCTTCCTGCGTAGTCGCCGGGGTTTCGTCCTCGTCCTCGTCCTGGGCCTAGGACTGAGAAGTCACCTAGGCCCAACTTGAGCTGTTCGCGTCAAAGGTCGGCCCAACTTGTCTGTCTAACTGCCATGTCGTCCTTGGACTTTTACCATGTCATTTCTGGGGCTTGGGCCTTCTGAGATCGGCCCAATAGTCTTGAGTGGGAGAACTCTGACTGTCAGCGGAGAGTTGTAGTCGTCGTCACCGTAAGAAGACAGAGCTCGTCCTGCGCATGAGCATTGCTCGTCTTCGTAAGTGGAGGTCGTCACAGAGACCGGCAGCGCTAGTTCCAATGTCCTGCGTACCTACCTTTGAAACTTGGCCATTTCCTTGATAATCTCAGGTGGGGTGAGATTTGACCCCAACATTCACCGTGGGGAGCACCGGTGTTGTTTGTGAAGAACAAGTATCCTCTTCTGAGAATTGATGAGTTATTGGATCAGTTGAGAGGGGCTACTTGGTTCTCCAAGATTGACTTGGCATCCGGTTACCACCATATTCCTATAGACGAAGCAGATGTCAGGAAGACTGCTTTCAGGACTCAGTATGGGCATTTTGAGTTTGTAGTTATGCCATTCGGGTTGACGAATGCACCGGCGGCATTTATGAGGTTGATGAACGGAGTTTTCCAGGAGTATCTGGATGAGTTCGTGATTATCTTCATCGATGATATTCTGGTGTATTCGAAGAGTCTTGAGGAGCATGAGGTTCATCTGAGGAAAGTTCTTGAGAAGTTACGGGAACAAAAGCTGTTTACGAAGTTGAGCAAGTGTAGTTTCTGGCAGAGAGAGATGGGATTTCTGGGTCACATCGTTTCTGCAGAGGGAGTTTCTGTGGAACCGGCGAAGATTCAGTATATCCGAGATTGGCCTAGACCGAGGAATGCTACTGAGATCAGGAGTTTTCTTGGGTTGGCAGGTTATTATCGGAGATTCGTCAAAGGTTTTGCGAGTATGGCTCAGTCTATGACGAAGCTGACAGGGAAGGATATTCCTTTCGTGTGGTCTGCTGACTGTTAGCTGAGTTTTGCGAAGCTGAAGACGATGTTGACTAGTACACCAGTATTAACGTTGCCTGAACTGGGTGAGCCTTATGTGTTCATGCAGCAGGGTAAGGTGATTACTTATGCTTCGAGGCAGTTGAGGAAGCAAGAGGGCAATTATCCGGTTCATGACTTAGAGTTGGCTGCAGTGTTCTTTGCGTTGAAAATCTGGAGGTCTTATCTGTATGGTGGCAGGGTTCAGGTGTTCACTGATCATCACAATCTGAAGTACATTTTTACTCAGTAGAATTTGAATGTACGACAGAGGCGGTGGTCGGAGTTGTTGGCTGATTATGACTTGGACATTGTTTACCATCCTGGTAAGGCTAACACTGTGGTAGATGCTCATAGATGAAGATGGTATGATTCATTTCAGGAGCGGGATGTGGAGACTCTTGTGAGCATGCTTAGTACCTTGAGGTTGTGTGTTACTTTTGAGGAACCGTTGGGGTTAGCAGCAGCTGATCAGGCGGATCTTTTGAGCAGGATCCGAGTAGCTCAGGAGAGGGATCAGGTGTTAATTGATCTTTCTAAGGCTGCTGGTTCCGAGTATCAGATTTTTGCTAACGGGACTATCTTGGTGCATGGACGAATCTGTGTGCCTAAACGATGAGGACTTGAGGCAGGAGATTCTGAGAGAGGCTCATGCGAGTAAGTTTTCGATTCATCCGGGAGCGACTAAGATGTATCGGGATCTAAAACGGTATTATCATTGGGTCGTGATGATGAGAGATGTGCAGATTGGGTTGCAGCTTACAATGTGTGTCAGTTGGTGAAGGCTGAGGATCAGGTTCCTAGTGGCTTATTGCAGAGTTTACCCATTCCAGAGTGGAAGTGAGACATGATTACCATGGATTTCGTAGTAGGGTTGCCGGTTTCTCGGACCTATGATGCGATTTGGGTGATTGTGGATCGACTGACTAAGTCAGCACATTTTCTGGCCATTAAGAAGACAAATGAAGCTGAGGTCTTGGCTAAGAAGTATGTGAAGGAAATTGTGAGGTTCCATAGTGTGCCAGCGAGCATTATGTCGGATAGAGATCCGAGGTTTGCTTTAGTGTTCTGGAGAGCTTTTCAGGCTGAGATGGGCACTAAGGTGAACACGGATGGGCAGTCCGAAAGGACGATTAAGACACTTGAGGATCTGTTGAGGATGTGTGTGTGCTAGGTTGGGGTGGTCATTGGGCGGATCACTTGAGTTTGGTGGAGTTCACATATAACAACAGTTTTTAGGCGAGTATTGGTATGGCTCCTTTTGAGGCGTTGTATGGGAGGTCATGTTGTACACTGCTATGTTTTACCCAAGTGGGGGAGCGGAGCATTTATGGGGATGATTTTGTTCATGAGACGATGGAGAAGATCCGTGTTGTGAAGCTGAACATGAAAGAGGCTCAGGATTGGCAGAAGAGTTATGCCGATAGGAGAAGGAAAGAGTTGGAGTTTGCAGTCGGAGATCGAGTGTATCTCAAGATGGTTATGATGCGGGGTTTGAACAGGTCCATATCCGAGGATAAGCTGAGTATGAGGTACATGGGTCCGTTCCGGGTTGTGGAGCGAGTGGGACCAGTTGCTTATCGGTTGGAGCTGCCTCCGATCATGGAGAAATTTCATGATGTGTTTCATGTTTCGAAGCTTAGGAGATGTTTGCATGCATCTGAGGAGGTAGTAGTGACGATTCCTACAGATCTTCAGCCTAATCTGACTGTTGGAATGAGACCGGTTAGGATTCTTGAGAGAACTAACAAGGTTCTGCGCCGGAAGAGAGTGCCGTTGTTGAGAGTCTTGTGGAACTGTGATGGTGTTCAGGAGGAGACTTGGGAACCAGAGGCAAAGGTAAGTTCAGGAAGTCTTTCGAGAAGCAGGCCGAAGGATGAATTCGTTTTTCTTTGTGGTTTTCCAGTCGGTTTTTGTGTTGTGGTCACCATGTGTGGCGAGGTTTTTGGTTGTGGATTATGTATTTTCATTAAGTTGTAATGATTATGACATTTTTTCCAGTTTAATAAGATGTGTATTCTTATGTTGTTGACTTGTTAGTCATGTGTTCGTGTTTAGAGAACCTCGAAATAGAAGTTTTATTGTGAATAGAATTTGTCAGTTTCGGTGAAAACTCTAACGGGGTTGTGTGTGTATGTGTGGAAGAGTCTCGAAATAGAAGTTTTACGGTGGGTAAAACTGTCTAGTTCCGGAGAGACTCTGTAGGGACATCCGGTGGGATGGATGGTCCGGGTGATCTCTATTGATCATGTGTGTGATGGTAATCCGTGTTGGGAGTATCATGTGTGACCTTGGGAGGTAGTTTCGGTCAGAGGTGCATTCTAGACGTTTAGAGTTGGTTCGTCCAGGGGATGTGTGGGTTCCCTGCATACCGATCGTTCGCCAGAACTGCGTGGACTGGGGGCGTGAGGGTTTGGAGATAGCTTTTGGGAGATTGTGATCTCTGGCAGATCTTTGAGAGTTGTATCTCTCCAGGGGATGTGTGGGTTCCCTGCATACCGAGAGCTTGATGGACTATGTGTTGTGAAGGTTGAGGGGTATGGAGATAGTTCGTATCAGACATCGTCAGGACTGCGTGGACTGAGGTGGGTTGATACGAGGCACCGAAGACTTTAGGAGTGACGATCCCGTGAGTCAGAGGGTGTGGTTATGAGCTATGAGCGATCAATGTCGTAGACGGGTCTATATGCATAGGACGGATGTAAGGCTCGGGATGGTCTGGGAGATATAGTCTCCGGTGTTACTGGCAGGTTGGCTAGGTGGTTAGCCTTGTGGGCTGTGTTTTAGGATTCGAGAACGAATCCAATTTTAGTAGGGGAGAATTGTGACGCCCGTGAACAATTTTTGAGGAAATGGAGGGGCTGTCAATCGACACACGTGGTGTATGTCGATCGACAGGGTCCTTAAGGGGCTGTCTTTCGACACCCATGGTGTGTGTCGATCGACAGGGCCCTTAACTGACCAGTTTTTGGTTCGATATTAGTCGTTCAGATGGACCAGGCCGGTTTGGGGGAAACTTAGGGTTTCGTTTATAAGGCTTTTGGCCGCATTCTGATCAAACCAAAGTCCCATAATCAGGGAAAAAGAGTTTGTGAGAAGTTTCTTTTTGTTCCTGAGAGTTTTGTGGACTACGGTTCGATTCTTGAGTGTCTTGGAATAGATTTTCGTGGTGGTTGTCGTGGATTTCGTTTCTAGCCTCAATTCCATCAGTTTCTATCCGAATAATTTAAGGTGAGTGCGTGACCATGGCTTCTGAGCCGGTGGATTCGTTAGGGTTGTTTGGTGATAGGTTTGGAACGAATTGATTGATTGTGATGTGTTTGTTTGAGACTGTGGATTGTTGCTTGTTGTGTGTGGATTGATGGTTTCGTGTAGGTTTCGTGTTGACGCAGAGGAGGAATCGATCCGAGAGGATCATGATCCATTTCCCAGGATTCTGCGCAGGGACTGTCGATCGACACACACGAGGTGTGTCGAACGACAGACCAGCACGGAGGCTGTTAATTGGTAGGCATGTACGGAAGCTGTCGATCGACACCTAGCGGGTGTGTCGATCGACATGCATGTAGTGGTAGTGTCGATCGACAGCCTGTCTGGTTGGCTGTGGTTGAGCCTTTGTGTTTGCATTCTATGTGTTGTTTATGTTGTATGTTGCCTGAGCGGTTCATCGTGCCTGATTGCGCAGTCGTAGATGGGATGACCGTCTCACTGAGTATTTATGATAATACTGACGCATCTCTTTTTTCTATGTGATGCAGGTAAAGGCAAATTGTGATCGTGGAATCACGGCTACGAAGAGGGAGATGATCTGGGGTCTCGTATTTCATAATGTTTTCTTTTATCGTTTAAGAACGGCTGTTAGGTTGCTAGATTGTGGAATCTGTTGTTTTGGAATTAATATTGTTGAACCGGTTTATTTAATGGAATGAGTTATTTGGTTGGTTTAGATTGTCGAGTTATCCGCTGTTGTGTTGTCTGTGTTGGTTTGCTTGGTTGTTGAGGATAGCATTTATGGGAATGCTAGTCCGAGACCAAGGTTTGAATGTTTAAAATAAAAAAAAATGGGTTAGGTTGTTTCACTTCTCGTTTGGGAGCTTTAGCTGCAGATGAGAACTTTTTCCAAGGCGTTTTCCTTTTGCCCTAAATTCTTCCCTCTTTCCTGCTATAAATATGAAGATAAATCCATCAGAATCTACACAATCCCAAACATGATTAACACACTCCCTTCTTCAAAGAAAGGTCGAGGTGGTGGAATCATTTTCCATTTGTTATTCCAGAAGAGGAATGACGAACTTTCTTTAGCACCTTTGTACAAGGAGATGGACTTGGATCGATTGCGGAACTTTCAAGATTTCACTCATTTCAAAGATCATATTCCCAAGAAACCGTCATGTTAGGGATCATATTTCCACACCAATAGCCAGCTTCTACTTGTTCGGTTGATCCGATATGCGTTCGGATATCGCAACTGAACTGAAGTTTGACTTTGAAGTGGTTGGTCGGAGGTTCAGGAATAACGATCCATGATTGAGGTGTTGTGGTCCCCAGAGGAGCATTGGAGTGGGTGTTACTTCGACAACGAGGTCCGCATGGTCTCTACCATCAGTAAGTTGCGAACCAAAAGGTTTGATGGTTGCAGGACCTTGCACAAGGTTTTAGCTCGTTTTGGAGAGTTTAGATCTTTTGTAAGATTTAGCTCGCTTCGAAACTTTTGTAATCCTTTAAAGGAATTAATAATTTTTTATTTAAGATCTTTTGTAAAATTTAGCTGGCTTCGGAACTTTTGTAATCCTTTTAAGGAATAAATAATTTTTCATTTAAGATCTTTTGTAAGATTTAGCTCGCTTCAGAACTTTTTTAATCATTTTAAGGAATAATTTTTTATTTTATTTTAAGATCTTTCGTAAGATTTAACTCGCTTCGGAACTTTTGGAATCCTTTTAAGGAATAAATAATTTTTTTATGTTAAGATCTTTCGTAAGATTTAGCTTGCTTTGAAACTTTTGTAATACTTAAACAATTTTGCTTAGGATCTTTCGTAAGATGTAGCTCGCTTGGGAACTTTTTGTGAGATATTATTGTCGAGCTCGGAGCTCTGTAAAGCCAACAGAAGGCACTGTAAAGATCACATAATCAGCAAAAGGCGTTGTGAATATCACAGAATCAGCAAAAGGCGCTGTGAAGACCACAACACAGTGACACCGATGTCATAGGGCACTGACACCGATGTGTCTGGACACTTTGGTGTCTGCTAGAATGCCACTGATGTCGAAGCATTCAATGTCCGCCGAAGTGACGACGAAGGCTCTAGAAGTTCCCTGTGTTAAGGCCCAGTCCAGCTGCGAAGCCCACATAGGCGCGACCGACATCGGCGTAACCGACATAAGGAAAAGGCAATCCGCGAAGGTTTAAGAAAATTGACATTATCTTTTAGGAAAAGGCTTAGCCGACTTAAGAAGATATATATATCAATGTATAAGCCTTTGTAAAAGGCATTCACGACTTTTATCACAAAAGCAATACAAAGCAATTACAAACCCTTTTGCTCTTTGCTCATCGTTTTCTCTTTCGTAGCTTAACATAGAAATATCTGCTTCCTCTCGAAACCCTTACAAATCTAATTATGCAATTTCCGGCATCCACAGTTCTGTGATTTGAGGATAGGCATCGGCTTCCACCCACATAGTGAAGTAATCCGTCATTACCAGAATATTCTTTTTTTCCTTGTGACGTTACTAGCGGTTCGACCGCATCCATGGCCCATCTAATGAACGGGTATGCGACGGTTGCAAGGGAGTACTCCTCTGGTGGGGCCAACTTCCTCGGTGCATGTTTTTGACATGCTACGCATCTTTGTGCGTATTTTTGGCAATCAGCCAACATCGTTGGCCAGTAATAACCAAGCTTTTTAAGCTTTAGGGCGAGCGACCGCCCTCCAGAGTAATTACCTCCGTCCTTACCATATGTTGCAGGACTTCGAGGATTTCCTCCCCGTAAATGCATCTCATCATATAGAGGGATGCACTTCATCGGTAAAGCCTCCCTATAAAGATAGGGTAATGAGCACTTCGGGTTCTCAACCTTCGAGCTACCCATTGATCTCCAGGTTGCTTTCCTTCGGTTATATATTCTACAATCGCCGTCCATAATCTCGCAGACCATGGGTTTTGGATCTATGCTCGAACTCGTTATACTTTCTACAAGTATCACCCGCCTCGTATCCGAGCTCGAGGCTAGTGCAGCTAACGCGTTTGGCGACGATTTCTCACTACGAGGAATCTTTACGAGCTCGAATCTATCAAAGTCATTAGTAATTTTGCGTACTACCTTTAGGTAAGCGTCCATCTTGTTATCGTTTGCTTCAAACGACCCGCTAAACTGACTGGTGATGAGCTGGGAGTCCGAGCAAGCTCGAACTCGTTTTGCTCCTACTGTTTTCGCCAGTCGAAGTTCAGCGATCAAGGATTCGTAGGCGGAATGATTCTTCAATCACTTCTCCAGTCGGAGATTTGAGGCTTACTCCGACCCTTGATCCCCTACAGGATGACGACCAATCTGCGTGCAATGTCCACCACAAGTTTTCTTTTAAACTCTCTATAGAAGGTTCGGTAAACACCTCGGCGATAAAGTCTACTACTCGATCGCCCATCGAGTTAATAGGCCTAATTGATTAGGGCTATGCAGGATCGAACAAAGTGGATGATTCATTAATACCTCGCTGGTATTAGATTGGAAGTATGGCCTGAGCTTCCTCACCGACGTCAGGAGTGCCAAGGCCAACTTTTCCGTTGTTGAATACCTTGCTTCTGCGTAATTGAGGGCTTTGCTGATGTAGAAGATGGGCTGTTGTTCACCTCGGTCCTCTCTTACTAGAAATCCGCTGACTGCCGATGCTAAGACAACGAGATATAGGTATAGGACTTCTCCTACCTCGGATTTGGCCACCAAGGGTGGGAGGTGAGATATACTTTAAGCTGCGAAAAAGCTCTCTCGCACTGTTCGGACCACTCAAAGATCTTGCTTGCCTTTCTCAGCAATTGGTAGAACGGGAGACTCTTGTCCGTCGATCTACTTATGAAGCGATTTAAAGCTGCTATTCGTCCGGTCAATTTTTGGACTTCTTTTCGCGTTTGAGGAGAAGGCAAATCTAACACGGCGGATATTTGCTTTGGGTTTTCTTCTATTCCCCTTTCCATCACCAAATAACCTAGGAATTTTCCTGAGGTTACTACAAAGGTACACTTGGCAGAATTCAACCTCATCCCATATAAATTGAATGTTTCGAAACACTTGTTAAGATGATCAACATGATCTTCGGCGTTCACCGATTTAACCAACATAACGTCGATGAAAACTTCCATAGATTTGACAAGCTGTTCTGCAAACATCTTGTTTACGAACCGCGGGTAAGTCGCCCCGGCGTTGTTCAAGCCAAAGGGCATCACCTTATAACATTAGATTCCTCAATCGGTTATGAAAGCAGTCTTCTCGCTATCATCAAGATGCATCAAGGTCTGATTATACCCATAGAAGGCATTCATAAACGATAAGAGTTCGTTACCGGCTGTTGCTTCGACAAGTCTTTCGATATGAGGTAGCGGAAAGCTATCTTTAGGACAAGCTTTATTGATGTTTATGATATCAACACAGACTCTCCATTTCCCATTCTTCTTTTTCACTACTATTAGGTTAGCCAACCACTCTAGGTATTTTACCTCGGCAATAGATCCAGCATCGAGCAGTCGCTCAACCTCGTCATCTACTACTTTGGACTTCTCTGGGCCGAGTTTTCTCCACTTCTGTTTAACCGGTCTATGGGACGGATCTACATTCACCTCGTGAGAAATTATCTTTGGGTCGATCCCCTTCATGTCCTTAATGGACCATGCAAAAGTCGATGCATTCTTCATTAAAAGTTCAACGAGTTTATCTCGTATAGGGTCACTTAGTTCTGACCCTATTCCCACGCATTGATCGGGATGTTCGAAATCCATGAAAATTTGGGTAATTTGTCGTTCTGACGATACTTTCTTCTGATCGACGTGGGGGGCCTTGTTTCGGCTCCCCGCTATCTCTTCCGAGGCATGCATGGCTATCGCAGCTTGTATAGAATTGTATGTAAAATCACAAAGAAAATATCAAACGAAAAGATGTCTATAGAATTCTCTATTGAAGGCGATGTCCTCGTTTTGGAGGAATACATCAAGTATTTATACAAGTACAAAGTCGGTCGAAATAACCCTAAAAGATAAATGGAAAATCTCCTAAAAGATAAAAGGAAGTTATACTAATTCGTATTTCCTTTTATCCGAGCTAAGTCTACCAATTGGCGTGTATTCGCCTAGATCGGCTAGTGCTCCTAAACGGGCCAAGATGCTGCTAATGGGTCCTCGCTGGCCCATCCTCCGAACTGTCCTCAAAACTTCGTATCGAGTCGGATTTGAGTCAGGTATGGTAATGGGTGTCGGGTCCTGTACCACCATTTGCCATGCTGCATCAACACACAACCCAAAGCAACTCCAGAAGCATCCGTATACATCATATAAGGCTCGCCTGGCTCAGGCAACACCAACACAAGTGTACTAGTCAACATCGTCTTCAGCATCGCGAAACTCAACTCACACTCCGAAGACCACACGAAAGGAACATCCTTCACTGTCAGCTTTGTCATAGACTGAGCCATACTGGCAAAACCTTTGACAAACCTCCTATAATAACCTGCTAACCCGAGAAAACTCTTGATCTCTGTAGCATTCCTTGGTCTAGGCCAATCTCGGATAGACTGAATCTTCGCCTGATCCACAGAAACTCCATCCGCAAAAAGGATGTGACCCAGAAATCCCTTCTCTCACTGCCAGAAACTACACTTGCTCAACTTAGCAAACTGCTTCTGCTCCCGCAGCGTCTCTAAAAATCTCCACAGATGTACCTCATGCTCCTCAAGACTCTTCGAATACACCAAAATATCATCAATGAAGATAATCACGAACTCATCTAGATACTCCTGAAAGACTCCGTTCATTAACCTCATAAACGCCGCTGGTGCATTGATCAACACGAAAGGGATAACCACAAACTCAAAATGCCCATACCGAGTCCTAAAGGAATCTACCTCATCAATATGAATCTAGTGATAACCGGATGCCAAGTCAATCTTGGAGACCCAAGTAGCCCCTCTCAACTATTCCAACAACTCATCAATTCGCGGAAGAGGATACTTGTTCTTCACAGTGACTCGGTGAAGCCCCCGGTAATCGATGAACAACCAGAAACTTCCATCCTTCTTCTTCACAAACAACACTGGTGCTCCCCATGGTGAATTACTCAGTCGAATAAAACCCTTAGCCAACAAATCCTCTAGCCGCTTCTTCAGCTTTGCTAGCTCTCCTGGAGCCATCCTGTAAGGTGTCTTAGATAACGGCGTAGTCCTAGGCTCTAACTCAATCGTGAAAGGATCCGACCGCGACAGCGGCAATCCCTGCAACGACTAAAAAACATCCTCAAAGTCCTGGACAACCCGGATATCCCTCACAGCAACCTCACCAACAGACTCCGGCATCACGATAGTTGCGAAGTACGCCTCACAACCCCTCTCAATCATAGCCTAAGCCTGAACGAGCGAGATCACAAGACTACCTGAAGTCGGTCTCACACCTTGATAACCACACCTCCCACCATCACTCTCAAACGCAACTCGGCCCCAGTGACAATCAAGGTGGACCCTGTACTAAACCAGCCAATCCATACCCAGGATAACGTCGTACAATTCCACTAGACTGATCACCAAGTCCGCTGGCATCAACTCACCAACCACTAGAATATCCACGCCTCTCGCCCGACAATGAGTAGGTAGAAACATTCCTCCAACAACCATAATTGGTCTAGTCCGCTCACCAGCGTCACTCCAGATACCGTTCCTCTCTGCATGCTCCGGAGTAATGAAGCAATTCGATGCTCCATAATCAAAAAACACGTGGGACTCAAAATCGCCCACTACCAAGGTCCCTACACAATTCTCATGTGCTAAGAAACCAAACTTGACTATCACAGAATAAACAATCTACAACAAACAATAATTCAAACACCACAGAAATTTACCAAGTCTGAGTTAGAAGGTTTACATGTTCGCAACGAGAGTTGGTTATCTTTACATTCGTGTTTTAGCTCAAGAAGTGTTCTTAATAAAATCCTATCGTTTTTGAATCTGCAATTTAGCTTTACCTAAGAAATTCCCAAAGACCTAACTATTTGTCTAAATTGAATTTGAATCACACATCATTCTGAGTTTACTTTATTTTGCTTTTTACATTCATACATACATCATTCTTGCTTAGCTTAATTCGAAGTTGAAATTCTATCGTGTGATTGCGATTCCCAGTGATTCGACCCCTAAGTACTACAATTGATCTCTTAATTTGAGAGAGTAGCTCAGGGTTAAATTTGAGCATATCAAATTTTGGCGCCGTTGCTAAGGAATCAAAATCACCATTATAATTTTGATTATAGAATTTAGTCTAAGTATTTCTTTATTTTGTTACTAACCTTCGATTTCTACTCTTTGGTTTTTGGTGTTTCAGGTGTATGCAATCTCGCAAAACCAGGAGCAACAAGAATCAACAGCTAGTGGATTTCGTGGGTGAATTATAGGAGTTTTAAAAAGAGTCAACAGAAAAGCAGCAAAGGAAGCAAAGATGGCAAATCGTCAAGTCTTTTTGTTTCAAGGAGAAGGTTGTCTTTTTGTTGACATGGAAGGGAATAAGTATAACGAGCATGGGCAGAAATTCTATGATGCGGGTAATGCCATAATTGTCATTGAGGAAGTTGACGATGAAGCTGCAAGAGAAAGTGAGCGCGCTCAGCAAGATCGCCAGGTTTAGGAGGTTGTGGTAAATCAACGTACTTTGGGTGATTACAACCGTCCTGAAGAGTATTACGCCAACAGGGCAGCGATCTGGCCTCCTGGATTTCGTAGGCAGGACTTTGAGCTGTAGCCCGCCTTTTTCTCACTGGTAGCTCAACATCAGTTTCATGGGCATCATTCTGAACACCCCATGGATCATTTGGAGAGATTTAAGGACCTTGCATCCAGTATCAAGGCGAATGGGGTGTTTGATGATTACATCTTCTATAAGTTGTTCCCATACTCTCTAGCTGGAGAAGCAGCTCAGTGGCTGAAGCAGTTAGATCCAGACTCACTGACTACGTGGAATGCAACAAAGAATGCTTTCTTGAGCCACTTCAATGATGAGTCGCGTTCACACGATTTGAGAGCCAAAATCTCCTATTTTGGTCAAGGTCCAACCAAAGCATTCAAGGCTTCATGGGAACGCTTCAAAGGCTATCAGAGAGATTGTCCTCACCACAAGTTCACAGAGGTTCAGCTTTTGAACATCTTCTTCAGAGGTATTGACTGGAGACATTAGATGGCTTTCGATTCTGCAAGTAATGGAGATTTCAAGACTAGATCTCCAACTGACTGTCTCATGCTTATCAAAAACGTGGCCCCAAGCAATAGAACTAAGAAGATTAATCAAGAGAGAAGAAGAGAAGGAGGGATTTCAGGTGGAGTTGAAATTGCTGAAGTTAAGGCTAAGCTGGATAGTGTGCACAACCTTCTAGTGGGGAAGAAATTTGTATACTTCGCTCAAGAGGTTAATACTTTCATTCAATAAGAGAATAATGAGCGAGAAGATGTCAACTACATTGTTGGTAATGGGTATCAAAGGTTTGGTAATCAGCAGGATTACAAAGGTTACAATGGAAGTAACCAGAGAACTCATTTCAATTGAAATCAGGGTTCTCCTAGCTATACTCAACATTCTCAATACCAGAAGAACAACTATCAGAAGCCATATGGCAGAATCGAACCTTCTCCTCTCTTGTCCGATTCCAAACAACCCGAATATCTCTCACAGCAACCCCACCAACAGCCTCCGACATCATAATCGTAGCCAAGTAAGCCTCGCATCCTCTCTCAATCATCGCCTCAGCCTGGACAAGTGAGATTACGAGACTACCTGAAGTCGGTCTCACTCATTGATAAACCAACCTACCACCATCACGCTAGAACACCACTCGACCCCGGTGACAATCTAGATGAACTTTGTACCGATTAACCCAATCCATACCCAGGATAACATCATACAGCTCAACTGGACTGATCACCAAGTCCGGTGGCATCAACTCACCAGCCACCAAAATATCCACGTCTTTCGCCCGACCATGAGTAGCCAGAAACTTCCCTCCACCAAAATATCCACGTCCAGTCGGCTCACCAGAGTCACTCCAGATACCACTCCTCTCAGCATGATCCGGAGTAATGAAGTAATTCGATGCTCCAGAACCAAACAACATGTGGGACTCACAACCGCCCACAAACAAGGTCCCTACACAAATCTCATGTGCTAAGAAACCTAACTTTTGCATCACGGAATAAACAATCCAAAACAAACAGAAAAAAATTCAACACCACAGAATTTACAAGTCTGAATTAGAAAGTTTACCTGTGATCGGCCTCGTGCTCGGCTCACCAGTCGCAATAATAGCCGGCGGACGCTGCATCGCCGCAATCTGATCCACAGGTTGCACTGCCCCTTACTGAGCTACTAGGTGGACCACTGCCACTGCCATCGGCTCCAACTTAGGACAGTTTGGCTTGATATGACCCGGCTCACCGCACTGATAACACACCCGAGCCGCTCGAGTCTCGTTCTGCTTAGGGCAACTCGCCATCTTGTGGTCCAAGCTCCCACAACCATAACAACCTCTGCCACTCTGGCCCAACCTCGAAGAGTCCTCCCACTTCCTCTTCTGTCCCTGCGCAGGCTTGCCACCCTTGCTAGGACCCCCTTGCCTAGTCCATCTCGCCGCAACACCCCTCCACCAAAGATGTGCATCACCGTCCAAATAATGGACTGCCAAATCAACCATGTATCCGTCGAGACACCTAATCGAGTGAAAGTTATGCTCCAATCTCATCCTCCACTCATCAGCCTCCTCAGGCTTGACACCTCCTGCAAAAGAACCCGTATCGATCCTCTGCATCTGCTCCATCATCCGACTATATGACGGAACCTCATCAACAACCGCAGCCTTCGGCTGTACTTCTGCCACACGTGGCAAGACTGGAGCCTACATTGGGACCGCACCCGATAACCGGTCCAACAACTGCCTCAACAGGTCACCCAAACGATCATCTCCGGCCGCAATCGCACCCCCAGCTGCGCCAACACCACCAGCACCACCAGCCGCAATAGGACCCACACTAGCCCCAACTGGACCAAAACCGGCCCCCATAGGACCCAAACTGGCCCCGAAAGGACCCAACCTAGCCCCCACACAAGCATTCACATTGGCTGTCTTACCATCACGCAACGTCTGCTGAACTGTCGCATGCCCATGCCTGGAACGCTGAGCCTCACTCACCACTAGCTCATCCACAGGTCCACGACCTCTGCCTCCACGCCCACGCCCTCTAGTACCTCTAGCCATCTCACTGCACTCACAAGTACACCAGCTAAGCACTATAAAAGACCCAAAACAAAATACAAACAACACTTACTGTGGAATCTCATTGAAGACTCGAACGAAGATGATCTGAAATCCCCAAACCCACATAATTGTAATTTAATTAAATTCACAATCCAAGTAGTTCCAGCCCGTCCTAAAACCGTAAAGGATCTGATACCAAACTGAAACAACCCGACCCATTTTTTTATATACAATTAAATTTTGGTCTTGTACTAGCATTCTCATAAATGCTATCCTCAACGACCAAACCAGCCACACAACAATCAGCGGATAACGACTTCAACCAATAAACCAACGAATCCAAATTCATTAAATCAAAAGAGACCAATTCAACAATAACCAATCCAAATGCGTTCCAGAACTAAACCAATAACCTAGGCAGTTCTATGCAAAATAGAAACAATAACCAAACAAACGAGGCCCATATCATCCTCCTCTTCGTAGCCATGATTCCACGATCACACTTTGCCTTTACCTGCATCACATGGGAAAAAGAGATCCATGAGTATTATCATAAATACCTAGTGAGACGGTCATCCCATCTGCGACTGCGCACTCATGCATGATGGACCGCTCAGGCAAACACAGAAATCACACAACAACAAAAATGGCTCAACAGCCCAAAACAGACGTGTATCGATCGACACACTGGTCCAGTGTCCATCCACTGGGAGGCTATGTCGTACACCTCAATGTTTTACCCAAGTTGGGGAGAGGAGCATTTATGGTGAAGATCCGTGTTGTGAAGCTGAACTTGAAAGAAGCTCAAGATCGGCAGAAGAGTTATGCCGATAAAAGGACAAAAGAGTTAGAGTTTGCAGTCGGAGATAGAGTGTATCTCAAGTTGGCTATGGGACCGTTCTGGGTTGTGGAACGTGTGGGATCAGTTTCTTATCGGTTGGAGCTGCCTCCGATCATGGAGAAGTTCCATGACATGTTTCATGTTTGGAAGCTCAGGAATTGTTTGCATACATCTGAGGAGGGAGTGTTGACGATTCCTGTAGATCTTTAGCTTAATATGACAGTTGGGATGAGGTCGGTGAGGATCCTTGAGAGGAGTATCAAGGTTCTGCGCCGGAAGAGGGTGTTGTTGTTGAGAGTCTTGTGGGACTGTGATGGTTTTCAGGAGGAGACTTGGGAACCAGAGGCTAAGATGAAAACGAAGTTCCAGAACAGGTTTGAGAAGCAAGCCGAGGAGTGAACTTGTTTTATGGTTTCCAGTTTTGTTTTTGTAGTCACCGTATGTGGTGAGGATTGTGGTTTTGGATTTATGTATTTTCATTTGAGTTGTAATGATTATGACATTTTCCCAGATTCATAAGATGGGTATTTCTTATGTGTTTGGCTTTGATAGTCATGTATATGTGGTTAGAAAACCTCGAAATATAAGTTTTCTAGCGAGTGGAACTTGCCAGTTTCGGTGGAACCCTAACAGGGTATGTGCATTATGTGTTTAGAGAATCTCGGAATATAAGTTTTATAGTGGTTAGAACTGTCTAGTTCCAAGGAGACTCTGCACGGACATCCGGTGTGATGGGTGGTCCAGTTGATATGTGAGGATCATGTTACGATGATATTCCGGGTTGGGAGTATCATGTTGAGACCTTGGGAGCTAGTTCCGGTTAGAGGTGCATTATAGACGTTAAGAACTGATTTCTTTCAGGGATGTCGATTTCCTCGCATAACTCAGAGAGAGAGACATCGGTTCTTTCTTGGAGATGAGTCTACGGCAGATCTTAAGAGATGCATCTCTCCAGGGGATAGTGGTTCCCTGCATACCGATCGTTCATCAAGACTGCGAGGACTGAGAGCGTAAAGGTATGGAGATAGTTTTGGGAGATTGCGATCTTTGAGAGATGCATCTCTCCAGGGGATAATGCATTCCCTGCATACCGAGAGCTTGATAGACTGTGTATCTTGGTGGTTTGAGGGGTATGGATATGGTTGGTATCAAACACCGTCAAGATTACGCGGACTGAGGTGGGTTGATACGGGGCACCGAGAGCTGGAGGGGTGACGATCTCGAGAGCTAGATGGTGTGGTGATGAGTTATGAATTATGAGCGATCAGTGTCTGAGATGGGTTTATATGGATAGGACGGATGTGAGCCTCGACAGGGTCTTGGAGATGTAGTCTTCGGTGTTACTGGCAGGTTGGCTTGGTGGTTAGCCATGGTGGCTGTGTTTCGGGATTGGAGGACGAATCTAGGTTTACTGGGGGAGAATTGTAACACCCATGAACCAATTTTGAGAAATTGGAAGGGTGTGTCGATCGACACTAGTGAGGTGTGTCGATCGACGCACGTGTTGTTGGCTGGAGGCTGATTGGATTTGAGTGGGTGTCGATCGACACCGGTGGTGTGTGTTGATCAACACAGTTTTAAATGAGCGGTTCTCTGTTTTGATTTAAATCGGCCGGTTCGTGTTGGTTCGGTTGGAGGAACCTAGGGCTTCGTATTTAAGTCTTTTTGGCCATATTCAGATCGAGAGGAAAAGCCAGAATCGGTGAAAAAGAGTCTCAGAGGGTTTCGCTTGTTTCCTGTGAGTTTTTGTGAGAAAGGTTTCGTTCTTGGGTGTTTAGGAGTAGAATTTTGTGGGGGTTATCGTGGATATCAATTTTAGCCTCAATTCCATTAGTTTGTATCCGAAAATCCGAGGTGAGTTTGGACCATGGCTTCTGGGCTGATGGATCGTTAGGGACTCGTGGTGATAGGTTGAAACGTATTGTTTGATCATGTGGTGATTGATTTCGTGATTGTGTGCACTTGTGGTGGTGTTTGTTGTTGTTTATTTGGAGGTTTATGGGTTCAAGCAGGCTCGGAATCGGACCAGAGAGGAGGTGTGTCGATCGACACCTAGAGGGTGTGTCAATCGACACCTGCACCTGGTATGTTGGGTGTCGATCGACACTAGTGAGGTGTGCCGATCGACATTGGACCAGTGTGTCGAATGAAACCTAGTGGTAGTGTCGATCGACACACGTCTGATTTTCGGCTGTTGAGCCGTTCTATTTGTTGTGTGATTTGTGTGTTTGCCTGAACATGCCATCGTGCCTAAGTGCGCAGTCGTAGAGGGGATGACCGTCTCACTGGGTATTTATTATAATACTCACGCATCTCTTTTTCCCATGTAATAGAGGTAAATGCAAAGTGTGATCGTGGAATCATGGCAACGAAGAGGAGGATGATTTGGGATCTCGGTTGTCTGCCTTTGTTTCTGTTATTGCTTTAGAACTGCCATAGGTTATTGGATAGTTCTAGAATGTTTGGAATTTGTTGTTGAACTGGTTTGCTTGGTTTAATGAATTGGTATTGTTTGGTTTACTATTATCCGCTGGTTGTATGTGTTTGTTGCTTGGTCGTTGAGGATAGCATTTATAGGAATGCTAGTCCGAGACCAAGGTTTGAATGTTTTAAAAAAAAAAAACGGGTCGGGTCGTTTCAGGAATGCCTCCCAAGCGCGCTTGTTTTACATCTTTAAGCTTGACGGTTGATAAAGGCACTAGTTGGAGATCAATGGAGAACCATCAATCTTGCTTGGTTCCCAATCTCCCAAATTAATGTCAAAAGCTTCTTTCATGGCCTTCTTGCACTTGTCAATCTCTTCGTGCTTCATACAGGTGAGGAAAACGATCTTAGCTTTATAGAAACTTCCAAGCTCGCCATTCCAAACGGCTTTGTACTCATGTTCCTCACCAACTTTCTTGATATGCTCTAGTACGAGCTTGTCTCTAACCTTTTCCTTGGACATCTCGGAGCTCCTACCATCGGCTCCTTTAGGCTCGTTAGTTATAGCCATAAGCGTATCTTCAATCGTTTCAAACATCGAACCAATACCGCCACCATCAATCATATCTAAGCTCTCCTTGTAATCATCTATCTTGGGAGCTTTTTTCTCAATTCTAATAACCTCTTCACTAGTCTCTAGACTCATCATCTCTTCTTTACCATCCTCACTAGAGACCATACCACAAATATCAATTCCAATGGGCTCAATATCATAGTAAGTGTAAGGGTCCACATTCATCAATAGAGCTTTCATGTGGAGAGAGTCTAGACTAGCTCCGGTTGTAGCCAAGAAAGGCTTACCAAGTATAAGTGGGAGCGATTTAGTGATAAGTCCATAATTTACCCCCTTTTTAGCATGCATTTTAAGAAATTAGCTTGGGTTTTACATGTTTCTTGCACTTTTAGCTTCATATAGCATATTTTGAGTCTTGGAGTCCTAGATCTCTTTTCTTGTGCATTTCTTGCATATTTCATCTATTTTAGGTACCAAAGAGGTCTTCGATCAAGGGAATAACCAAAAGAAGGAAAATGAAGAACAAGGCACATGCTCTCCTATGCTCAAATGCAGTTTCATTCCGAAACCTCTTGAAGATCATGTCGGATGGAAGCTTTATCCTGCTCCAATTGATCTGAAATGTAGGGGTAATATAGCAAATTGAGTTAGCTTTCCAATGGAGGTGGTTTCAATTCAATCAGAACTATATTGAAGGAGTTATGATCAATTTATTGAAAGTGGGTCCAGCAGTCGAAGGGAAAAATATCCCTGCCCAAAACTCAAGCCTTAGACCGACCAGCAGGTCGTTCCTATGGTCGACCCATAGGCGTTTTGGAACAGGAACTTCGCAGTTTGACCGGGTTTGACCCAGTTTGACCCAAGTTGACCCGGGTACACTTCTTTTTTCCTATAAATACTTGTAACCACATTCAAACCCAAATTTTTTCCTCTTTTCTAGTATTCTTTGTGCAAAGGAAGAATCTTAGGGTTCTTAGTTATCTTTGATGCAAAGTTTAATGTTTTGATTAGAGTTTTGTAAAAGTTTCACTTTCATTTACATTTAAGCTTTTCATAATGTCTTGTTTAATTTATGCTTTTGTTGATTCCATAATGATTAGTGAGTAGTTCATCTTATGGATCTTGGGTAGAGTAGATGAAGGTTGATTCATGTTAGATTAGTGATGCTAGGTAGTTTATCTTTACATTTCCATTGATTAAAGTGTGTTTAATGCTAGATTTAGGAGTAGCTAACTTAAATCTAGATCATGGTCTTTTCATGCATGGAAGGTGTTTGTGAAAATGTCTAGGAGAGCTTTCATCATGCATTTCTCATCTTAGACAATGGAAGTTGATGTTTAAGGAGATTTGTAAGCTTTTATGAACATTTGCATTAATGTTTCTTAATTATTGATTAAGGAAAGGATTAACACCATGGAAGTGGGTTAGTCTAGATTAAATGGATTCATGCTTTCGAATTAGCTTAATTAAGTTGTTATTCATCACTCATCTCATATGTTTCAATCTTGATCACTCATCTTTACTCAAGATCCATGCTTTTATCATCTTGATCATCTTTGCTTATTTAGTTGACTTGCTTTGACTTTTGGTTGACTTTTCATAAATTGCATTTCTTGTCTTCATTTCCATTTACTTATGCATTGCTTAGTTTCATTTTTAGTGTCTTTGTTTCATCTAGTCTTTGCATTTAGTTTAATTTTATCATTTACTTAGGTTGGTAGATTGTTACTAAAACCAAAATCACTTGAATAGATTTAGCTTATAGAGTTCTTTGCATTCCTATTGTTCTAATCAATTTTTTTGTGGATTCGATCCTTAAATGTTACACGACATTACCATGCACTTGTGGTTTACATTTAGGGTTAAAACTTAGTTGGTAGTTTTCCTCTCATCAAGTTTTTGGCGCCGTTGTCGGGGAAGTTTTAATTAGGCATTAAGATTTGAGATATTTGAAAGACTAAATCATATATTATCTATCTATATTGTTGGGTTTGCGTTGTTTCTCTTTGGATTTGTAGGTACTAAATCACAAATCATGGAGAGGAAAATTGGAGATTATGATGAGCCAACTATGAAAGGTGTTAAGATGGGAATTAGGCCTCTTCCAAGTAGTAATGAAGATTTCGAGATCAACCCTAGTTTGATAAGTTTGGTTATAGGCCATAGGTTCTTGGGATTACCGGAGGAGAATCCTATTGAGCACATCGACTTCTTTGATAGATTGTGTTTAACCGTTAAGAGAAGAGGAGTTTCCGAAGATGTGGTTAAGCTTACTCTTTTCCCTTTCTCACTTGGAGATAGAGCATCACAATGGGAAAGGAGCATCAAGTCTTCTTCAATATCCACTTGGGATGAATGTAAAGAAAGCTTTTTTGCTCAAAGTTCTTCTCTCTTCAAAGAACTTTAAGGTTTAGAAATGAGATTGCAAGGTTTTAGCAAAGAGATTGTGAAAGCTTGTGTGAAGCTTGGGAACACATGATGGGTTATACTAGAGCATGCCCTCATCACGGAATACCCATGGAAGCTTTGCTTGGGATTTTCCACCGTGGATTACAAGAGAAGTATTACATTGCTTAGAATGCGGCGAGCAACAGAGATTTTGCTAGCTTGACGGCGGAGAAAGGTGAGGAACTTGTTGAGAATCTTGCACAAAGTAATGGTAGATATGGTGGAACTCAAGACCAAACATCAAAGAGATCTAAGATTGAGATTGATGTGAAAAGGCTAGAGGATAAATTGGATAAGGCCATCAAACTGAGTCTAAAAGGCGTACACATGGTAGAAGATCAAGCTTCTACCTCAACTCTAGCCATGTTACAAGATCAAGAACTCAAGGGTTTGGTTCAAAGAGTTCTAGAAGGCCAAATCAAAGGTGAGGAGTATATTAAAGAGAGGTTCTATGCGGTTGACAAGATGATTGATGCTATGTACCAAGAGTTGGATAGTAAGATCACAAGCTTAGCTTCTCAAGTGAAGACCATAGAGTTACAAGTAGCTTCTAGTTCCAAGATTCTAATGAGTACTTCAATGGAAAACTCCAAATGCAAGACAACTTCATTTTGTGGAGTGGTTATCTCCTAGGAGTTCCTCAAGAACCAAATGATAAGCCACAACATGAAAGAGATGTGGAAGAGTTAGCTTTGCTTCTTGGTTTTGCTAATCTTGAGGAAGTGGATAAGTTGGTTAAGGATAAGGGTTTATCATCTATGTTTAAGGAGGAAATAACTACAAAAGTTTACAAGAGAGAAGCTCTTACCCAAGAACAAACTCTTCCACATGTTGAAAAGATTGTCAAAGGAGATAATTTGCCAAAGGAGGTTGTCACAACTAAGAAGCATGAGATTGAAGCTCCAACTAATGCAGAAAGGCAACACAAGCTTAAGCTAGATCTACCAAGGCCGGTGGTGATACCGGATTGAGCAACAATCCCAAATCGGTCCAAAGAATAAAGGAACTAGGTTTAAATGTAAAATCACAAAGAAAAGATCAAGTAAAAAGATGTGTATAGAATTCTCTATTGAAGGAGATGTCCTTGTTTTGGAGGAATACATCAAGTATTTATACAAGTTTAAAGTCGGTCGAAATAACCCTAAAAGATAAATGGAAAATCTCCTAAAAGATAAAAGGAAGTTATATTAATTCTAAGTATTTCCTTTTCGCCGAGATAAGTTTTCCAATTTGCTTGTATTCACCGAGGTCGGCTAGCGCTCCTTAACGGGCCAAGACGTCTACATGGATCCTCGCTGGCCCATTTCTCTGAGATTCTTTCCAAAGCTCCAAGTCGAATCAGATATGGGTCGGGTATATTCATGGGTGCCAAACCCGGTACCACCAACTAGTCCCCCCCACCAAGTTCGGCGAGTATTACGTTAGCAAGCTCGGCCGAAACGTACTTAGGAAGATTTTCCCAACTCAGATCTTGATTCGACATGTCGCTTCGCCTTTACACGTGGCACGCTCTGGACCGGTCGTTCTTGAAAGGACATTGAAGAGACGCCTTGGTTCGCTTGCGTCTGCCGCCAAGGTCTAATGATTACCCTAGACTTTCGAGCTTTAGAGTATAAATGATGGATCTTTCAACCCTTGGATTTTTCTTATTTATTCGTCGTCCGAACAAGGTAAAATATTCTTTCTCCCTTCTCTCTCATCTTCTTTCCTTACTCATCTGTATTTTTAAGGTTTATCCTTTGCTCCGTACAACTCCGATCATGACAAAGACTTTCGAATCTTTATCTACTTCTTTCTCTCCGAAAAGAAACGTAAGTCTCGATGTTAACCACGAGACTCCTCCTGTTAATTTTCACCCTTCTCCTTCTTTGGCGGAAATCGAAGCGTCAAGATTCGCGCCGATCTATGCTAACACTTCAGAGCAAACCGGTTTGAACCCTGAAGCCTCTACTCTATTTGTTGATACGAGTGATCATATGGGAGGGTGATCAGGTGAACAGTATCTAGACGAACAGATCAGCCAAGAAGAGGTCGTTCAAGAACAGATCGTCCAAGAGATCTTGGCTGTTCAGTTTGATACTTACAAGATCTCTCCTTCTCTATCATATGAGAGGTCACTGGACTCGATAAGGAGGGTTTGTCGTATATCTGAGGAATTAGAATTCCAGGCCCAAGGTCCCATGAACGTCTATGGGATCGTCATGCGGGTTACATCTGTCTTCATGAGCATATGTTTATTGATTGTTTCATGTGGTTCCCGTTACCCTACATCTTTGTTAAGTATTACGAGAACAGGAACATCTACTTCTCACAAATGACGATGCCCGGGACATGCAATCTCGTGGCACTTGTAGTTCTTGGTGCCGAACTCGGCATGAACTTTTCAGTCGAAAAGTATGAACAAATTTCTGTGATGAAGGAGGGTCAATTCCCCGACCGTTTTTACAACAATATGAAGGCCGAATGCAAGTTTATCGAATTGAAAAGCAAGATCGGCAAGTGGTTTGCCTGATTCTTCTTTGTTAAGATAAACGATGCCTCGGTCCAAGATACCACCAGGACTTATCATAGTCGCTAGAACTCTTCTATGGGATGGGTAGATTTTCATAAATCTTGTATGCATGTACTACCTCGGTATTCATGATGTATTTTTCTAACACATTCGTGCTGCATTATGTTTTGTAGTTCCTCATCCTCCGGCTTCCCCTCTTGCGGATTTACCGATCAGAGAAGATCTTAACAAAATAAGGGCAGGAAATAATCTTTGGGACGATCTGTCCTATAGTCGTGTCCGTCTTGCTCGTGACAGATCTGGTAATGACACTCTACGAGTTACTTCAATATTATAAGTTTTTCGTTCTTTTGACGTCGAAGTCTGACATCGCTCCAGATGTTTATCGTTTTCAGATATTTGGGATAGCGAATATTGGGCTGCAGAGATGAGAAATGCTACTCCCGGCATTCCTACGCTTCATTATCCCTATATTGTGATCCTCCCACGAAGTCTAGCAGACTTTTCGAGGTGTCGAACAGGTCGGAAGCCAAGGTTACGGCCGATCCGTCCGCTATAGTAGTTATCCAAGACTCTAAGGATAACATTGAGGGCATTTCTCTTCTAGGTCAGGAGAAGTCTTCCAATCTGCAAAGGCCCGATGATGCGTCAGCTCGGGGGTCGGTCCCTGGCGATAGAAAAACGGTTAAAAGTTATGGTATATCATCGTTCAAGAGATTCTTGCATCTTAGTTCGAGATTTATAGTATCGCCCCTTCAGTATCAGATGAGAAGTCAGGAGTCGATGAGAAGGGTGTGCCGTATGTCGGATGAATTAAAGATCTTAGCCCCTGAATTCCATGAACGTCCATGGGATTGTCCAACAGGTTACATCTGTCTTCACGAACATATGTTTATGGATTGCTTCATGTGGTTCCCGCTACCTTATATCTTCATAAAGTATTGCGAGACTAGGAACATCTTCTTCTCGCGGATGACGATGGCTGGGATATGTAATCTCGTGGCACTAGTGGCACTTGGCGCCGAGCTCGATATCAAATTTTTTGTTGAAAAATATGAACAGATCTCGGTGATGAACGATGGTCAGGTCCTTGGCCCTTTTTACAACAGCATGAAGGCTGGATGTAAGTTCATTCAGCTGAAAAGTAAGATCGGCAAGTGGTTTAACCGATACTTCTTTGTGAAGGTTAATGACACTTCGGTCTAGGATACCATTAGGACTTATCATTGTCGACGGAATCCTTCGATGGGTAGATTTTCATAAATCTTACATGCATGTAACACTTTTGTTTACATCATGCTTCATCTAACACATTCGTGTTTGTATTTTGTTTTGTAGTTCCTCATCCTCCGGCTCCTTCTCTAGCGGAATTGCCTTTTAGGGAAGAGCTTAACAGATTGAGAGCAGGAAATCACCGCTGGGAAGATCTATCCTACAACCGCATTCTCCGTGCTCGTGACAGACTTGATAATGAGTCTCCACGAGTTACTTTAACTCTGTAAAGTTTTTATTTTGTGGCTTCAAAGCCTCACATCGCTCCGTATGTTGATTATTTTCAGCTATTTGGGAGAGCGAGTATTGGGCAGCAGAGATGAGAGGAGCTACTCCTGGTATTCTTGCGTTCAACATCCCTTCTATCCCGATCCGTTTTAGGAAATCTAGGAGACTTTTCGAGGTGTCTGCCAGGTCGGGTGTCAAGACTATGACCGACCCTTCAGCCGTAGTGATTATCCAAAACTCTGAGGATAACACTGAAGGCATCTCTCTTCCAATTCAAGAAGAGAAGCCAAGTACTCTAGACAGTTCTCAGAAGATTCATTATGCGACCGATGCGGCCAATATGCAAAGGGCCGATGATGTGTCAGCTCGGGGGTCGGTCCCTGACGAGTCTAACAAACCAAAGGGTGCTAGCGATGCTTCCCGCTCGATGGGAAAAGGGAAAGTTGATCCTGCTGATAAGAAGGCAGAAAAGAAGAGGATAGCGGCTAAGGCTAAAGCTGACCGCTAAGCAGGGAGGGTTCCAGCCTTCCGAATCGGTGGAACTTGTGAACTTCCTCTGTCCGACGCACGTGTTACGCCTCCCGCTTCTCTTCCTGTTAATTGTGACAGTTCGACGATTCCACCGTCTTCAGTTGTTATGATGTAGTATTTCAACCTCCTTCTCCTCGTGCTTCTCCTCTCACCCCGTTTACTAGGTCGGCCTCGGAGCTCTCGTCTGAGCCCTCTCTTTCAAAGAGAAGGCGTACTTATCAATGGATGTTTTCTCACATTGATAGTTGGGAAACGACTGCTTCCTAGAATCAACAGAATTTGAATGACTTGTTCGATCAGGCCAGTGCCCTAAAGAATAAGAAGAAGAAGTTGGAGGAAGAAGTAAAGAAGAAAGATGTAAATCTCGAGGCTGCTTCTTCCGAGGTGACTAAACTTCGAGCCAACCTGGAGAAGTTTCGCCTTACAGAGGGTTATCTCAAGAGGAATCATGACGAGACATGTCGCCGAGCTGATCAGATATGCCGAAAGTGCAAGACATTTGTCTCGTTTAGAGAGGATACGTTCGTACCTTGTTACCCTTCATGCTTAGAAAGAGGCAAATTCGCAACTCTACTACATGCTTGGAGCTTGGATAAGCTTGGAGAAGATGGTGGAAGCCGAGTATGAACTTCCTCCTGGTTTTCTTGAAAACTATATGATGGAGGAGAAAGAGTACCTTGCCCAGGTCGAATCCTTTAATGTTGACTCCCTTGGCGATGGTACTTTATTTCCAACTATGCCGCCTCCTCCAGCTGGTCCTCCTCAAGACCTTGCATCTCAAGTTCCAGTTAGAATCAACGTTGTCGTTCCTCCTCTCTCAATATAAACAAGATGGTGACCAAGTTTGAGCCTCATATGGCTCGTAATTTTACTTTGTGTTGCTTTTGAACATGGTGCCCACTTTTGTGGGTTTAATTTATTTTTGTAAACGTTGCCCTTCTCAAGGGTTTTAATTTGCTTATGGGGTTTTTCTGATCCCTTTAATACTTAAAGTATTCTCAATCTTTTAGTATTTCGTATTACTTTAGGTTCTCTTTGCGATCTTATGGGAGATCGCCTTTTGTATAATACTTTGGAATTTTTCTTTGCAATCTTATGGAAGATCGGCTTTAGTATTTCATAATACTTTGGAGTTTTTCTTTGCGATCTTATGGAAGATCAGCCTTAGTATTTCATTGAAGTTTTTCTTCGCGATCTTATGGAAGATCGGCTTCAGTATCTCATAATACTTTGAAGTTTTTCTTTGCTTATGGAAGATCGGCTTCAGTATTTCATAATACTTTCATGCAAATCGCGTAGCTAAACTATATTCAGACGTATCGTTTCTTAAGAAACTTAAGTGATGGCAAGCTGGGTTTTAAATAGCAAATAGCGACCCATAGCAATGTCGTGGGTGCTTTGCGCTATGCGCTATAGCGATAATAGCGATCGCTTTGTGTATAAACATTAAAGAATCAATTAGAGAGTGCAAATAATAAAACCAACAAACTTAAATTCAAACAAACGATCCAAATTCAAAAACAATGAAACACCAAATCAGAAAAAAATAAAACATACAATCCAATCCAAATCCAAAAACAATAAAAAAATGAACTTATAATCATAGTCTAACAACCTAATAATCAGAATCATGGTCTTCAAGATTATCATACTCAACATCATCATCAATACCAAAATCATCATCTCCTAAATCCTCTTCAATCTCTTCACCATAATTAAAACCAATAACATAATTTCTTTCTCTCGAAACACATTGTTTTCGTGACCTTTTACATATACCTCGCTATAGCGCGCTGATATGCTCAAATTTACCCTGAGCTACTCTCTCAAATTAAGAGATCAATTGTAGTAAGGGATCGAATCACTGTGAGTTAAATCAAACAGTAGGATTATTGACTTCGAATTGAGCTAAGCAAAATAAAGTAAAATAAAGACAAAAGCAATTCGAAACAGGCAAGATTGTTGATTTCTAAAGATTCAATTAAACAAAAAGCTAGATTTTCAGGTAATTCTCAGGATGAATCAGAATTGCAGTTTAAACAAAATTAGAATTTAATTAAGAACCGTTCTTGAACTTGGAACAGTAAGATATAATTAACCAACTGTCGTTGCGAAAATTAACTATGCCTAAACTCTAGAAAGCCAAATTTCTTTGTGAATTCAATCAATTTAAACAAGCTTTAAATTCAAGTCCAATTTGTTAACAAAATTCCTAAACCAAATTTCTTTGCGAATAAGTAATTTTGCTCACCTAAGATCTAGTTCAGGCTAATCAATTACACTTTCGTGTCAATCTATCAACATAAGATATCCAAATTCAGGGTCGCGAATCCTAAATCAGAGTTAAAGCAATCTAGGTGAAGAACTAAATAGATAATCCTAACAAGTGAGTTTAACCTAACAATTCATGTTCAATCCATTCGAATCACCCTAAACCTAACAAGCAAACTACTCAGACATGGAAGCAAAGCAAATCATAACTGAATAATACTGCATAAAGAAAGAGAATAAGAAGAAGTACAGAGGGTTCGAAGAATCTCAAGAACAAAGTAGACTTGTCTCCCTAAAATCTCTCAAAAGCTCTCTCTCTAAACTTGTTCAACAGAAACTAAAAAGATGATCTAAAAACCTAAAAGTAAACTATTTATAGAGTTATAACTCATGGTGGGCTTTTCTGATGACTTATGGTAACTTCTGGCCAGAACCGAACAATTTTCCTTTCTTAAAACGTATTTTGTCGGCTTCTGAAAAGTGGATGTCGTTCGACAATCAAATGATGTATCGAACGACAGGTGACTAACGTGGGTGTCGATCGACACTCGTTGTGTCTGTCGATCAACACTCGTTGTGTGTGTCGATCGACACCAATATCTGACGGCAATTGAAAATTCGTCCTAGCGACTTCAGCTCCTCTTTCCACAATGTTCCAAAATGCTCCATAATCATCAATTAAGCTCCACACGTACACAAACCTGCAAAGACTCTAAAACACTCGAAAAACACCGAACAGACTCGATAAAACCGGGTTAAATCATGGTCAAAAACTGGTAAAAACCATGATATATCAACTCCCCCATACTTAGCTTTTGCTTGCCCTCAAGCAAACTAGAGACTAAGAATGAAATCGAGGTTTGAAAATCACGGGAACTCACTTATCCTCGAGATTGGCTTTCGCCTCCTTGACTCTTTTGCTGCATATAAAAAAAGTACCTTTGGCGGTCACGAATCTCAACCATCATAGGTTGGGCCTCAAATCTTAACCTACAAACCCATCAGTTTCACATTCTCCTAACTGTCGCACACTTGATCAACGAGATGATGGAATTCTCTCTAATGATATCAACCAAGTAAAAGGCTAGGTATGATGTTAAAAGGCTTTTGGTGTTTTAGGGTTACCGGATTTTATTTGGTGGATACAGAAGTTATGCATAAACGCAAGAGAGAGACTGGTCTAGTTGATGCCCACAGTTTCTCATTCACATTGCCCTCCCTCCTCCAAAACCTTATCAAGAACCAAACACCATCATATAATAACATGTTCCACTATCCACATCCAGCCTCTCCATTCCTTGGGATTTTTGTAGAAGTGAAGACTTATAAAAATGATCATTCCCTTTTTCTTTACTAAATTTTTGATTTTTGATTTTTTTTTTTTTCTCAAGGGGGAAATGATCTTACAAAGATGTTAGTCTCGAAAATTATCATTAGTGCGAAATAAAATCCCAAGGAATGCTCAACATCGTTGCCCTTTGTAAAGTACTTCAACCACGTCCTCATCTTGTGCAATTTTGTGAATGAAAAACTGCGTCAGACGTTTTTCTCTCCGGTGTTTATACACATGCTTGCACATAAAACAAAAGAGAAAGAAAACGCATGAGACTTGCATGAAAGGTTAAGGCTAGGGGTTGGGTACCAACTAAAAATGAGCTGGCCATTGAGGATCAATAAAGAGTGGTAAAGCGAATAAGGAGTCATGAATGTTGGATCGATTACTGTGGTGATATCATCAAAAAGAATATAGCGAAATGGAGATCAAGTGTACTGGTCTGGAGTTTGGTCTACTTCGTTTATCCAAGTTGCGATAAGAGGGGAACTTATACTATCATATGGTTTCGAATTCAATCCATCCAAAGGCTTCGTCGCAACGGCTAAAATTCTTAAAAACTAAGCTTTGTTCTTAGGAAAGATCGTTGTTCCCTACATTTTGACTCAATAAGAAAAAAAATTTGACTCCAAAACAAAAAACAATGTTAACAACTACCTCCCCCAGACTTAAACAACACTATCCCTAGTGTTATTAAATCCAAGATTGGTGAAAAGGAAAAGAAAATGACAGAAAATTTTGGGAAAACGAGAAACTTGGACCTGTACTGTATAGCTGTCGATCGATAATCACAATGTGTGTCGATAGACAGGTTCTGCATGGGGCTGTCGTTCGACAGTCACAGTGTGTGTCGATCGACAGGCTGGTCAAATTTATGGGATTGTGGTTGTTACGGCTTCTATCGTTTGAGCAGTCTAAAGGAATACTGTAAATCACTAAAACGAAACACGATCAAATAGCACAATACATTGTCTCAAGCAACAAGTTTCACAAATCTGAAAAGTCAAATGGAAACAAATAACAAACTGACTTAAAGAAAGAAAAATGACTCAAATGAAAACAAAAAGGGAAAAATAAACCGGTATAAAATGGAGACGAGCTAATCCTCTTCCTCGTCTTCCTCGTCGTCGTCCTCTACAAGTGGTGAACGAGATGGTGGAGTAGTCGGTGAACAAAGACAGACACAACCGCAGCGGGATAAATCAGCAAAGGCATCCCAAAGTGTTTGAATGCTCGTAACAATCCATCTCTGAACTGGATCCATGTCAACCTGAGGAGGAGGCGCTAAGCGACGACTTGAGGAAGTAGAGGCGGCAGCGGCTGAAGCTGAGGAAGAAGCACCCCTGCGGCGAGTAGAAGCTCTGCGAGGGGTACGTCTATTGACAACGTGCTGGCGCTGATCAGGCAGGAAGTAAAGTGCAGCAGTACTAACTCTGATGTCAGTCAACTCCGGAAGTGGCAGAAGGACCTGAAACTGTGTCCTGGAACCATCACGGATGAGCCACTAGCGATCTGCTCCAATCCATGTGGCACTCACCATGCGCCTGTTGTCTACAGTGCAAGGTACGCGAATAGCGGCGTAGCGAGTACAGTCAATGCCACAGAACTCCAAGATAGGAGTAATGAGGCTTCCCGCGCGAAATGGGGTACCAGCCTTAAGAGTGAACGGGGTGGTTTTCTGCTCCACCAAATGCTCAGCTAGTTAAGCTCCCCAGTTGAGAGTCTCAAGAATATCACCATAGGACTGCCAGGTAATGTCCTCTGAGATGAGATAGTAGAGAGCCAGAAACTCGTCATGTCGTACTTTGCCGGGCTCGTTCCTGTACAGAACGGAGTTGGATAGCAGACGAGTCATATAACGGAGGACATGATGGCGTATATCTGTGTGAGAGGCACGTCCACATGCGAATTCGCCAACTTCAAACAGTCCCAGAAAGCCTTCATCTATGAAAACGCACTGGGCAAAATGACATTGTCCCTCTCTGGTGGAAAACCATAGACATCACAAAGCTGCCTGAGACTAACCCTATATCTGACTCCTTCGATCATAAAAGTCAATGTCCCGTTTCCTCCTGTCTGCAAAGCCTCCCTGGGGTAATAAACCCATACTGTAGCAAAAAACTGACAGACCAAATCAGGATGCAGGTTATGATGTTTGGTGGTGATGTTACCCAGACCTCCACGTTCCAACAGACGCTTAACCTCATCAAAACTACTCAATTCCTTCAATGCAGGTCAGTCTGCAATCCGCGTAGGCTGCATAGACACACTCAACCACTGATTGTAAAAGAGGGAATCATAATCATCCCAAGTCTCTGAAATCCTCCTGTTAACAACATAAGGTTTGGAAAGAACGACTTCTGCACAATCTCTCCATTTTTGACCAATTGGGATCTTCTCTGCCTCTCTCTTTGGCCATGGGTTAGCACCGCTGGATCATGATCGCTTAGACATCTGAAAAACAAACAAATAACAAACACACAAATGGGAATTAGGGATTTTTGGTCGTTGAAATGTACATGCCGATCGACAGTCCCAGTGTCTGTCAAACGACAGGGCTATAACTAGCCTGTCGATCGACACCCATCGTGACTGTCGAACGACAGCCTCGAAAATCATACAAACGATCGACAAGTTTCAAGCCCTGCAATTCCTTTAATTCCATACTCAAACACAACCACAATTGTTCCCTAAACATCACTCATGTCAACCCAATCCGTGAAACAATGAAAATCTATCCCAAATTGAACATGAAATCTCCTTCAAAAACGAAACCAAGAACAAGAGATTTCGGGTACATACCTTTGTAGATCGAGAAAACGAGTGATAGTAATGGAAAGGTGAAGAGATTTAACACAATTTGAACCAAAAATCACTCAAAACGGTGAAGATTTGAGAGATCTAGGGTTCCTGAAAGTTTTTGTGTAGAGCAAATGAAAAATATGTGTGTCGAGCAATTTATAGGGACTTAACTCGTTGGCTCCGCTGCAAGGCCTGTCGATCGACACTCCTTGTGTGTGTCGATCGATAGCCATCCCGATTTCCTTCTTTTTTTTTTTTAACTGAAACAAAACTAAACGAAGTCAGTAGAAAATGAAAGAAAAACAAATTTGTACAGACACTTACCAGTGGGTTGTCTCCCACTAAGCGCTTGTTTTAAGTCATTAGCTTGACTGTGTCTGAAATCAGACAGCGGGTGCATCATCGAGTGACACAATGTGTCCATCTGGAATTTCGGCGTTCGCCCAATAATGCATCACCCTTTGGCCATTCACAGTAAATTCTTGGCCTTCTTGACTTATAAGGACAATAGCTCCATGTGGTCGAACTTCTTTGATGGTGAATGGACCTGACCAACGAGAACGCAACTTTCCAGGAAACAAAGTTAAACGAGAGTTATACAGCAGTACCTGATCATTTGGTTCGAAATTCCGGGAGATGATCTTCCTATCATGATACGCTTTAGTCCGCTCCTTGTATAACTTGGAGTTTTCATAAGCGTTATGTCGAATCTCATCCAACTCGTTCAACTAAATCATACGCCTCTCCGCAGCAGGTTTGATGTTGAAATTGTACTGTTTCACTGCCAATAATGGTCGATGCTCAAGTTCCACCGGAAGATTACATGCTTTCCCATAAAGCAAATGGAAAGGAGTAGTGCCCAATGGTGTCTTGAATGCATTTCGATAAGCCCAAAGTGAGTCATCCAGCTTTGCAGACCAATCCTTCCTTTTAGCATTTACAGTTTTCTCCAAAATTTCCTTAATCTGGCGATTGGAAACTTTAACCTGTCCACTCGGCTAAGGATGATAAGGACTAGCCACACGATGCTGAACTCCATTCTTAGCTAATAAACGATCAAAAGCTTTGTTGATGAAATGCGTTCCTCCATCACTAATGACAACTCGAGGCACTCCGAATCGTGGAAAAATGATGGTCTTAAACAGCTTAACAACCTCCCCTGAATTGTTCTTTGGACTACCAATCGCCTTTACCCACTTGGATACATAATCTACAACAACCAAAATGTACGAGTTCCCATAAGACGATGGGAAAGGACCCATGAAATCAATGCCCCAACAATCAAAAACCTCCATTTCCAGGATAAAGTTTTGAGGCATCTCATGTCGCCTGCTGATATTCCCTTTTCGTTGACAAGCATCGCACTGCTTGACAAAGGCGTGAGCATCCTTGAACAATGTAGGCCACCAGAAACCCGCTTGAAGAACCTTGGAGGCTATCTTGAATGAAGCGAAATGCCCCGCATAATCAGAACTGTGACAATGGAACAACACTTCTTGGGTCTCAGGCTCAGCAATGCATCTCCTGTAAATACTATCAGAAGAAAACTTGTAGAGATAAGGTTCATCCCAATAGTACCTACGAAGTTCTCGGATAAACTTCTTCTTTTCATACCCTTTGAGATCACTTGGCATATCCTCTACAGCAAGGTAATTGGCGATATCAGCGTACCAAGGTCAAGTAGAAGAAGAAACGGCGAAGACATGTGCCTGGACTGCGGCGTTGATGATTTGTGGAAGGCGATCTAGTGCTCTGTACAGAGGTTATCGATCGACACTCATAGTGTCTGTCGAACGACAGCTCTGTAGGTGGCCTGTCGATCGACACTCAATGTAGGTGTCGAATGACAATGCCTGTCTGTTTCTCGGATTTTCACCTTGTAACCCACTTTCAACGAAGTTGCATCCCTCTATTGGGAAGAAATCAATAATAAGAACAAGATTCTCGATCCTAATCCTTGAAAGATGATCCGCGACTCTATTTTCAACTCCTTTCTTATCCTTAACCTCAACATTAAATTCTTGAAGAAGAAGAATCCACCTTAACAACCGCGACTTTGCATCCTTTTTCTGCATCAAGTACTTAAGTGCGGAATGATCTGTATGCACAATTACCTTAGAACCAATTAAGTATGGACTAAATTGCTCGAACGCAAACACTACTGCCACAACTCTTTCTCCGTGGTAGCATAATTCCATTGTGCAACATCAAGAGTCCGACTAGCGTAGTAAATGACATGAAGCTTCTTGTCCTTCTTCTGACCCAAAACAGCTCCAACCGTGAAATCACTAGCGTCACACATGACTTCAAAAGGAAGTGTCCAATCTGGTGGTTGTACGATTGGAGCACTCACTAAGGCTTGCTTAATCTGTTCGAAAGCAGCAAGACAATCAGCAGTAAACACAAACTTGACGTCTTTACAAAGCAGGGAGGTAAGCGGGCGGGCAATCTTGGAGAAATCCTTGATGAATCTCTTGTAAAAACCAGCGTGACCAAGAAAACTCCTAACACACTTCACACAATTAGGTGGCTGCAAACTTGTCATAACTTCAATCTTGGAACGATCTACCTCAATCCCAGGTTTTGACACTTTATGTCCAAGAATAATGCCATTGTTTACCATGAAATGACATTTCTCCCAATTCAGCACTAAGTGTTTCTCTTCACATCTAGCAAGTACCTTCTCCAAATTACCCAAACATTCCTTGAAAGAAGACCCGTAGACTGAGAAATCATCCATGATGACCTCCATGTAATCCTCAATCATATTTGTGAAAATCGACATCATGCATCTCTGAAAAGTAGTAGGAGCATTACATAATCTAAATGGCATTATGCGATATGCAAATGTACCATATGGACATGTAAATGTGGTCTTCTCCTGATCGTCCTGATGAATCAGAATCTGAAAGAATCCTGAATAACCGTCCAAGAAGCAATAGTAGGGATGGTTCGCAAGTCTTTCGAGCATCTGATCAATGAAAGGCAAAGGGAAATGATCCTTCCTCGTAGCAGCATTGAGCTTCCTGTAATCAATACACATTCTGCGCCCTGTCACAGTCCTTGTAGGAATAAGCTAGTTATTCTCGTTTTTGACCACTGTAACCCCACGTTTCTTAGGAACCACATGAACCGGATCAACCCAAAGACTATCTGAAATAAGATAGATGATCCCAACTTCCAGTAGTTTCATGATCTCTTTCTTTACACCTTGCCGAAGATTCGGGTTCAGCTTCCTTTGATGTTCAACTGACGTCTTTGCTCCTTCCTCAAGGTGAATCCTGTGCATGCATAAGTCTGGAGAAATACCTGCAATATACTCAAGAGAATAGCCAACAGCTTTGCGATACTTGAGCAGCTTACTTAGTAACAACTTAGTAACAAGGTTTGCTCAATATTGTTCAAAGAAGAACTAACAATAACAAGATAAGTGGAATTAGGGCCAAGAAAAGCGTACTTGAGTCCTGCTGGTAGTTGTTTGAGTTCGATCTTTGGAGCTTTTTCTTCACTCCAATCACTTACCCTTTCCGATTTCTCAAAAACTCCAACCAGTTCCACATTTACAACCACTTGCTTCACTAACTCACTGTCATTTATCATCTTAGCTTACCCTTTTAAAGCATCCTCAAGCTGTCCAGTCTCAATCACAGAATTAACCAATGTTCATTCCAAAGGACCAACGGGATAGTCTTCGTTAACAACTACCTGCGTGATATCATCCAATGTATCCACATAGAATGTCTGGCCATCAATGGTGGGTTTCTGAACCATTTGGTCTATATGGAACTTCATTTCCAAATCCCCCACACTTAGAGTAATTCTGCCTTCTCTTACATCTATCATAGCACCATCTGTAGCTAAGAACGGACGTCCAAGAATAAGAGGATCCTTAGGCTCCTCACATACTGCAAAACCACGAAATCAGCAGGAATTAAGCAATCTCCAACCTTGATTGGAACATCTTCCAAAACACCTTCTGGAACTCTCACTGATCTGTCGGCAAGGATAAGAGAAATCCTTGTAGGCTGGAAATCCGTCATCCCAAGACTTAAAGCGACTGAAAGTGGCATCAAGTTGATGCTAGAACCCAAATTACACAGGGACCGTGGAAACCTATCTGAGAAAATGAAGCAATACAACACAAAGCTTCCCGGATCAGCTAGCTTCTTTGGAACCTTGTTCAGAATTATAGCACTCACTTGTTCTGTGATCATAGCAACTCCTTCTTCAATGCACAAGTTCTTAGTGACCAATTTCTTCACATATCGTTGAATAACCGGAGAAGTTCTAATCGCCTCAACCAATGGCATCTCAATTGTAATCTTGTCAATGATATCCTTACACTTAGCTTCCTCAAGCTCCTGTCTAGACTTCTTAAGACCTCTAGGATAAGGTATCTTTGGCTTGTACACTCTCTATGTAGGCAGAATCTGGCTTTGGTCTATCTGGGGTGCATGTCAATCAACACCCGTTGGGTGTGTCGAACGACACTCCTTCAGTGGATCTGTCGATCGACACTGAATGGGTGTGTCGAACGACAGGTCTTCTTGATTTCTGTTGTCGTTGATAATTTCTAAGCCTATCGATCAACACTCCTTATGTGTGTCGAACGATAGGTTATCCGAAACAAATAACTCTTGATCCTCAACGTCTTCAAGCTCGTCTAGTTGTTCGATTGTGAGCTGTTTCTTGAGTACTGGCTTGATAGCTTTACCACTTCTGGTCGTGATAGCTGCTACAACATGTTGCTTAGGATTCATATCAGTTCTGGTAGGAAGAAACCCATCTTGTCTTCTCATATTCTCTGCAGTCTAAGCTACCTGAGTGTCTAATTTCTTCATGTGAATGTTGATGGCTTCTATTTTGCCATTAAGGTCAGTGTAGAGGCTGTCAATCTTCCCATTGAAGTTCATCGTCTATGCTTGTTGCCCCTCAAGAATCTGTTCGAGCATAGCCTTCATGTCGCTTTCTGAAGACTTAGGAGGAATCGTTGATACGACGAAGATCCATAGTTTCTCTGGTTGTTGTTGCTGCCAAATGGTTTCTGAAACTGCAACTTCTGAGCATAGCTTGGAGAACCAGGAGTTCCAGAAAACGAGCTCCTCTGATAGTAATTATTGTATCTCTTGTTCTCTGACTGATTCCCATAACGCTGATTCTGGTAGCCATTCTGGTTGATGTAATTAACATCTTCCTGCTCTCTATCTTCATCCTGAAAGAAAGTGTCGACTTCCTGTGCAAAATGAACCGACTTCTTGTTCACGAGAAGGTTATGCATGGAATCTATCTTTTAGCTTATACTCAGCAATCTCAGCTCCACCCGATGTACTAGCTTCTCTGCTTCTTTCCTCATCGATCTTCTTTGTACTATTGCTAGTAGACACGTTCTTGATGAGCTCGAGGCAGTCAGTTGGGAATCTGGTCTTGAAGTTCCCATTACTCGCAGCATCTAAAGCCATTTGATGCTTCCAATCCATACCCCTGTAGAAGATACCCAGCAGCTGAACTTCTGTAAACCCGTGATGAGGACAGTCTCTCTGATATCCCTTGATCCTTTTCACGCAACTTTGAAAGCTTCTGCCGGACCCTGAACGAACATGGAGATCTTAGCTCGTAGATCCTCCGAACGCGACTCGTCGTAGAAATGATACTTGAAAGTATTTTTGGTATCTCTCCAAGTAGTCAGCGAGCCTGGCTCCAACTGCTTCAGCCAAGAGGCTGCCTCTCCAGCAAGAGAAAACGGGAAGAGCTTACACATGGTGTAGTCTTCAAAAACGTCGTTGGCCTTAATACTCGACGCAAGATCCTCGAACATCTCGAGATGATCCATGGGGTGCTCAGATGGGTGCCCATGGAACTGATGTTGAGCCACTAGAGAGAAATAAGTAGGCTTCAACTCGAAATCCCTTCGTTGAAATCTAGGAGGCCGAATCGCTGCCCTATTGGCGTAATGTTCTTCAGGTCGCTAGTAGTCTCCCAAAGTGTGTTGGTTAACCACACCTTCCTGAGGTCCGCGACTCGCCTGAGCCTGACGCTCTAGCTCAGCACGCTGATGCTCCCACTCAGCCCGTTGACGATCAAACTCAGCTTGTTGAGCTGTAACTGGATCGTCAACCTCATCTACCATCACGATGACATTACCAGCCTCATCAATTCGGTCGCCCTGCTCGTTGTACCAATTTCCATCTCTGTCGAACAACTCTCCCTGAGCATTCGGAAGAACCACCAAAGCACGATTAACCATCTTAGCTAACTTTGCTTGTCTTCTGTTTTCCCGTTCCATAACACCTAACTCTGGAACAAAATCTGCTAACTTTTTATCTTTGTTGCTTCTGGTTCTGCTAGAAGGCATAAACCTGAAACACCAAAAACAAAAGAAAAGAAATCAAAAATAAAAAGAATACTTAGTCAGAATTCTAGAATCAAAATCCTATGGAAGATTTTGACTCCCCGACAACGGCGCCAAAATTTGATATGCTCAAATTTACCCTGAGCTACTCTCTCAAATTAAGAGATCAATTGTAGTAATCGGTCGAATCACTGGGAGTTAAATCAAAATTCGGATTTAATTAAGAACCGTTCTTGAACTTGGAACACTAAGATATAATTAACCAACTGTCTTTGCGAAAATTAACTATGCCTAAACTCTAGAAAGCCAAATTTCTTTGCGAATTCAATCAATTTAAATAAGCTTTAAATTCAAGTCCAATTTGTTCACAAAATTCCTAAACCAAATTCTTTGCGAATAAGTAATTTTGCTCACCTAAGATCTAGTTCAGGCTAATCAATTACACTTTTGTGTCAATCTATCAACCTAAGATATCCAAATTCAGGGTCGCAAATCCTAAATCAGAGTTAAAGCAATCTATGTGAAGAACCAAATAGATAATCCTAACAAGTGAGTTTACCCTAACAATTCATCTTCAATCCATTCGAATCACCCTAAACCTAACAAGCAAACTACTCAGACATGGAAGCAAAGCAAATCATAACTGAATAATACTGCATAAAGAAAGAGAATAAGAAGAAGTACAGAGGGTTCAAAGAATCTCAAGAACAAAGTAGACTTGTGTCCCTAAAATCTCTCAAAAGCTCTCTCTCTAAACTTGTTCAATAGAAACTAAAAATCTGGTTTAAAAACCTAAAAGTAAACTATTTATAGAGTTATAACTCGTGGTGGGCTTTTCTGATGACTTATGGTAAGTTCTGGCCCGAAACGAACAATTTTTCTTTCTTAAAACGTATTTTGTCGGCTTCTGAAAAGTGGATGTCGTTCGACAGTCAAATGGTGTGTCGAACGACAGGTGACTAACGTGGGTGTCGATCGACACTCGTTGTGTGTGTCGATCGACACCAATATCTGACAGCAATTGAAAATCCGTCCTAGCGACTTCAGCTCCTCTTTCCACAATGTTCCAAAATGCTCCATAATCATTAGTTAAGCTCCACACGTACACAAACCTGCAAAGACTCTAAAACACTCGAAAAACACCGAAAAGACTCGATTAAACTAGGTTAAATCATGGTAAAAAACTGGTAAAAACCATGATATATCACGCGCTTTCATACCTTTTTAATATAGTGCCAATAGCGCCGTTAGCAGTCGCTTTGTGTAAACTACATGGCTATAGGGTCTTGTAGCGATGGGGACATCACTATGGGCGCTATTCGGTTTAGCGTATAGCACGCTATTTAAAACCCAGATGGCAAGCTTTATGGAGTTTGGCTTATTCTTAACACTTTAGGGTTGCTTTCGTAAGAACCCTTAAGTGGTTGCAAGTTAGGAAAGCTTGGCTTGAACATTAAGAATACTTTTGAAAGACTCTTTAGTTGTTGCGAACTATGTAGTTCAGCTTATTAGATGCAAGATTCCTCCAAGACTTCGCTGCTTACCAGCTCGGTGTCAGTTCTTGGAATTTGTACCTAAGTACGAGGCAAGCTCGGTTTGGGGTCTGAGAGAGAGCAAAGGACTAGTGCTTTGGCTTGCCTCAACTTTTGCCTTAGGACGAAACATTAGTATGCGATCGAGAGTCGGCGTGTAATTTACTTGGTTGTCCTAAGTACGAGGTCCAGACCTGGCTCCGACTTTTTAAAGTTTGTGGGTTATTTCACCACAACACTCATGGGAAACGTTGAATGTCAGATACCTAGCAAGGGTTACCAACGTGAGTAATCACGGTCCGAATGAGGTAATACTCAGTTTGGATTTTGATAAGGGCATGCATTTTTACATCCGTCTGACCTTGTTTAGAGGTCGAATTAGTCAGAAAAAGTTTATTTTCTTTAAAACATTAAAGTTTTGATTAGGGGTGTGACTGGACTTTTGTAAGGAGCTGCTACGTAAGCTCAAAGACGAATCAAGTCACTTGTAGTTCATACATTTGTATGGGCTCGTGTATAACGAGTTTTTTTTGTTTTTTGCGACCCAAGTTATCTGATCGGCTTTGAAACTTGACTCTTCGGCGTCATGGCTTGGGCTTTCTTGACCTTCTTTTCCTTTGGAGCGTCGACCTCACCGTTTCTTCCTCTCTTCCGGCGGCTTGGTTTTGTCACAATCCTTTACCCCCTGCTGATCCTCTTCCATCTACATAAAGCTTGATGCCTTATGCAGGGCGTCTTCCAAGGTTGCAGGTTGGTTGATAGTAAGTTCGTTAAGGAACAGACTTTTCAAAAGTAACGCTTTCTAAAGAACATCGATCGCAGCATTGCCTTCCACGACCAATTTGGATATTGTCCCTTTGAACCTTCCATGAATTCCCTCAATGACTCATCTGATTTCTGTTGGAGAGACCAAAGATTGGCGGTATAAGTCCTCTTCTCGATGTGCATCGAGTAGTGGTTCAAGAAAGCTGTTGACAACTGATGAAAGTTATCAACAAAATTCCGGTCGAGTTGAGAAAACCATGCTTTAGCGTCGCCAGCGAGGTGTTCTACTAACAGCTTGGAACGTCTCGGTCGGAAACAAGTTTCGATCGATTCGAGTTATCCTGTTCAAGGAGTTTTGTTTGGAACGTGTTGTGAAGAGAGCCATCTCTTCGCAGAGCTTTTCTTGATCGCTCTGTTGGTTATCGTACTTCTCCTGTTCTGATCGGAACATCAAGTTCCGTTTCTTTGATCAAGATTACCTGGTGGTCCGAAGCTTCAGTTCGGCCCTCCAGTTGGTGATCTTTCTTAGTGTCGGGAGCCTTTAGGTTGGATTCTGCTTGTCTGAGGTTCTCAGCACCTCTCGATAATCGCTTCCATCAGCTGGATTTTTCTCTATCCCGTCTGTGTCCGCAGTCGGTTTAATTAGGGTTTCGTCTCTGGACATCTTCATAGATTTCATCATGTGAAAGTTACGCAGCAAACCTAATCGGTCCCCTTAGTCAGCGCCAATTTGGTGATACCAGATTGAGCAACAATCCATGATCGGTCCAAAGAATAGAGGAACTAGGTTTAAGCGTAAAATGACAAGGAAAATTAGAAGTAAGAAGATGTGTATAGATTTTCTAATTGAAGGCGATGTCCCCTTTTTGGAGGAATACATCAAGTATTTATACAAGTAAAAAGTCGGTCGAAATAATCTTAAAAGATAAATAGAAAATCTCCTAAAAGATAAAAAGAAGTTATACTAATTATAAGTAATTCCTTTTATCTGATCTAAGTCTTTCAATTTGCTTGTTTTCGCCGAGGTCGGTTGATTGAACCTCGCTGGCCCATTTCTCCGAGATGTGTCCCGAAGCTTCAGGGGTCGGATATGAGTTGGGTATGGTAATGGGTGCTAACCCGGTACCACCAATGAACTTATAAGTATTTTTTGTAGATTCAGTAATTGCAAAATGGAAGTTTGTGTAAATAAGGAATTTAGAAAGAGATTAGTACCATGGAAGTGAGTTAGTCTTAAATTAGTGATCTTTTCCCTAGGAGTGACTTGATTAGAACTTTCTAACACATATTAATGGATGGTACACTTGAATCACTTGCTTAAACCCATGATCCATTCCCTTTTACATATTGATTACGATTGTCGCTAGTTGCTTCATCTTGCTTAGTGTTTCCTTTCTTGTGTTGCTTTGAATGACTCTTGCTTTGTTATTGCATTTGCTTAATCCATCTTTCAAATGTTTGGACTTGGCTGTTTTGACAAAGTGGTGAATGATAGTGAGGATAATGATGAAGATGGAGGAAATGGAAGTTTCGCTCCTGTTTTACGGGAGCAAAGCCTGTTAAAGCCATAGATATACTTTTAGAGTCAGATGGATCGAATGATAATGAATGTCATCAGTCAAGTAAGCATATCTTTGTGTTGTTATGATGATGGATATATCCTCTTCTGTGCAAAGTGTTAAGCCGACTAATCATAGGGATTAGCAAAAGATGTTTGTCTAGGTACATCAGTATCTCCATACCCTTGGCCAGTGGGCTATCAAAATTTAACAATATCATATCAATATTAGGTTGCTTTTCATTAGGAGGATTATTCATCTACGCATCTAGTTTAACATCATTGCCATGAAAAAACATTCGTCAAATATAATCATCATAATTTTGAACAAACATCTAATTAAAAAACCGAAAAAGGAAACATTATAGATTTATGATAGAAAATATAAATATGATATTGAAATCAACAGAAGAACTCGAGTAAAATTGTCCTTTTTTATCACTTTTGATCAAGGAACCAAATAATTTACGACTTTGATCGATAGGAGATCAAGAGAAAAACCTTGTTATATTGATGACACATGAGTTGTTATACCTTTAGAACTGGCATTGACCAAAGCTCATAAAAGACTCATTTCTATGTAATGAAGTTCAAGTTTTAATATAGAAAACCAGAATGCGTTAGTTCCTACTTCTATATTCAATCATGCACTACATAAAAGTGGGTATTAATAGCAATGCAGTATCGCGTTTTTTATGTTTCAATCATAATGTAGTTTTCGAAAATTTTACAAAACATTTTTGAGAAGGAAAACGCTAGGTAGGATGATGCGTAAAAATTCCTACTTCCACCTAATTTTTTGGTTCTAATTTTTTATATCATGGTATGTGTTTCGGTAGTTATTTTGCCCAGACAAACAATCAATGGGGGACCCGCTCCTACACAGTCAGCAAACACGTGAAAACCTTAGAAAACATGATAAAGGGGGGAGGGTGTTTTCCAACGACGCTCAAGTCCAAAAGGTTGTCAAGTGAGAAAAAAAGAGACAAAGGCAACAAGAAGACACGGAAAGTCGAGAATGAATAGTCGAAAAACAAGAGTGTGGAATACGTGACCTCAGGTTCGAAGGAAAGGGGATCCACGAGGTATCAGCTCATTTAGTAAGAATTTGTGGGATGAGAAATGGAAGTAAGAAAACATAAATAGAGAATTAGAAAGCTCTCGGTCAAAGACTGATAAAGCAGAGAAGAATGAGAAGAAAGAGAAACAATATTTTGGTGGTGGAAGTTGTTCGTAAGTTGTCGGAAAGTTTAGAGTTCGAGACCGGAAGTCTATTGCTCAGAATATAGTTCTTTAAGTACATAGTTAAGGTAAAAAGTCAAGCCCCTGACAATGAAGGATATAGCAAAGTCTTTATATAATTTGCATGCCAAGTTCAGATACTGGGTATCAAGCATCGTATTGGTCCTAGGTTTAGGTCCCTGGGTTTGAATATGTACAACCTACACGAGTGCTTTGTTCTTGCGCCTTCTAACTTTTGCAGGCCACTTGTCTAACCGTTCAGTTTGACATCTTGCACCTTTAACTCCTCATACCACTAACATCGTCTATTGCACCTTTTGTGGCACAAGGGTGCTTCACGGGTTTACTTTAACCTACTTTAATCAATACTTACAACATGATTCTTCTGTATTTTACCCTACCTAGAGTAGGTGATATATGCCATATTTGACCACTTTTTAATATCTATTTTATTTGTTTTTATTTATATTTAGCCAAGTGTTAGAAATCAAAAATATTATTTTAGTATTTTTCATTGGTTCTAATCATTATTGAGAAAATAGAGTAATTCAAGCGTTTTCCCAAAAAAGTCAAATTCTCTCTACTAAATGTTGCCGGCCAGATGAAGATGATCCCACTCATGGATCGAGCCCAAATTTTAATACAAAATATAGGAGGATCTCAACTTCACAATGAATATTCACTTGCCCGAATCAAATAGTTAGATCTCAAGATATTCATAAATAATTGGAAACTGTTCGAGCATAATCAATTAGAAGTTGGTTTCGCGATATTCACCAGTGAACAACTGATCAACACAAATGACCGATCGATCAGCGATCCACTGGAATAGATTAACAAGTGCAAATACACAGTGGTTGATTGATCACCCTAATGACCAATCAATCCTATGCTAGAGAAAAAAGCAATTCAGATTTCTTTGTACCTTCTCCAAATCTTCAAGGGTTTTATCCTAGTCCGAACCTACTGCTATATAAGGAGAAGGATAGAGCAGAGAGTAAAACAAAACAAACAACAGCTAGTTACGAAGTCAGTTACGGAGATCTCTCTAAGGAGCTGATGGGTGTAAGTTTTACTCTAGTAAAATTAATCTAAAAATACAAGTGCACAGCTAATCAATCGTAGTACTTAGGGGTCGAATCCACTAGAGATCTTTGGGGCAGTAACGACTTTCGGGAGTTGAGCTAAGCTAAAGTAACAATGGGGGTTTTTGGTTGTGATTGCAAATTGGTAAATAATGTAAAGTAAATCAATAAAACAAAATGTGGGGCGTTCAGGGATATCTCAGGGTTGATGGACTGAATTATTCAAGAAATCTATGGTTTCGATAAGTTGGTTCCTAACTCGAATGCACTTGTATGTATAGTTAATCCTACTATCGCAGTGAAAACTAATAAGCTAAATCAATCCAATCACAGTACTACCGCAAGTCACATAACCAATAAGCAAGTATTAAAGCAACAAAATTCGATATGTTAATCCAAATCCTAACACGACTCTCGCATGTAAAGTGCCAGACTCATCTTCATACTAGTTCAAATAAATCAATCAAGTGATGTGCTTGTAAAGACGAATCTAAGATCAATCGTAAGTTTGGCCGAACTACGATATGCAATAAGTTTTAGCAAAGAAGAAGACTCTTCTAGACTCTAATGAGATTCCTATTTATCGATCCATGTTAATAACCCCTTAAGAGACACCCTTAAACCCAACAAGGAACTACTCACTCATGAAGAACAAACTCATAGTAGTAGAATAAAGATGAATCATATAAAGTAAAAAGGGTTTTAGAAAACTTCTCAATGGATGGTACAAAGATGGTATTCTGATAAGTCCCATATTTAACCTATAATACTATGGTTTTCTATACATATTTAGTGCATTTATACATGGTTATAGACCTTTAGAAGTAGTTTTCTCGTATTTGTAGTTCAAGAGTCTTTATTAGGAAAATCAATCAAAAAAGACCAAAATGAGCATTATGGAGTATACACCAATCTACAGCAACTCATGTGAGCTAAAGAACCCATTGGAGCCAAGGAATTCCCAAGTTTACACATTTCACCAAGATGGACAGATTACGTATGCCAGATGTTTAGCTGTAAACGGACAACCAAATGGATTTGGGAATGGATGAAACTCGGAGTGCAGATAGCCCTTTGATTCAGCTTTCCAATGGAGGTAGATTTGCAGTATTTGGACTTGTGTGGAGAGAGTTATACCCAGAAGACCGAAGACATGTCAAACTGACTAGAAGATGAAGAAGGAGGAGCACCGACCCCTCACACCAACCCGATCACGTGGTCGGTACCTAGACCATCAGGACGCATAAAGACATGGCACACTCAACCCCCATACCGTCCTAATCCTGATCGGTGCCACGGCCCTCTACGGAGTTGTTTCGACTATTTTAACGTTTTCGCCCTTTTCGAAGCCCTAGAAGACTCAAGACCCTATATATACTTGCTTTTAGCCTCTTGTTAGGTGTGTGCCAAAAATTAGACCTAAGATACATCACAAAATTGCAGCTCCATTTTTCTTTCATAGATTTGTGTTTCAAGAGCTCTGAGGAGGAAATCTCGCTTTGTACTTCGCTATAGAGAAGAATCTTCTAACCCTTTCTCTTTTAATCAAGTTTATTTATCATGAATTCATTATCTCTTTGCTGTTTTTCGTTCACCATGTTTGAGTAGTCCACTAGTTAGGATTTAGGGTTTTCAATGAGTCTTATGTTTCAATAGAATCGATGACTGTTTAGGGATAAAATCTAGTCTTCATCTTTGCTTATTCTTAATGCCTATTGCTTTACCGCGTATCTAGCAATTTGATCCTAGGTAGGTGCATCCACGAGAGTATTCTTAATACCTCCGGATCTAGTATTCGATGAGCTAAGCGTCTTAACAATCATACCAATTAGTTAAGGAGTTTAGTGAACTCTATCAGAACTTGTTTATACCTCGTGTTCTCGCCTTTTAATAACCATGCGAGAGAGCTGAGTCTATTAGGGTGTAGAGCATCAAAGGTTGGACCCATGATTGTGGAAAAACCTTACAATCGTGTTCTGAGTTCTAGACATCCCAATCATTATCCTTATCCCTAGGCTTTCATTCGATCTTTGTTGTTTCATAATTCTCTGCGAATTTCCCGAGTCCTAGCGCTTTTCTCCCATTCATTTACAACTTACAATTCACGTTTCACTTGCTCACAATTGATTCAATCAAAAACGACACCATATTTTGTTCTAGCTTAGTTTTATTCATTACAATTTGAAGTGTGGTTAAGATGTCCCTGTGGATTCGATCCCTTTACTATACTAACCGTGATTGATGTGCACTTGCAGGAAGTTGGTTAAGAGGTTAAAACTCGACTGAGGAAAACCGCAGCTATCATATTCCTCTCCCTAACTCGCTATGAAAAGCTCTTTGGATCTTCTTTTTGGTGATGGCTTAGTAGCTAGCTTTGAACTTTTTGTGATGGTCTTTGTGAGGTTTTCAAGCTTGGTAACCAGCTGTGTCTTTTATGGTGGCTACAATCTTCTATTTATATTAGGTGAAGATGAAACGACCCAACCCGTTTTTTTAACAATTAAACCTTAGACTCAGGTTAACGTTCTCATAATCGTTAACCATCAATGTCTAAGCAAACAAGCAAAACAAATCAGCAGAAATCAAAACAATCAACTCCATCATCTAAACCGAAACAATTCCATTAAACTAAACAAACCAATTCAACCATAACCAATTCCAATACGATTCCAGAACTTACCAACAACCTATGGCAGTTGTAAACCAACAAAGAAACATGAATCAAAGAACCAAGATCCCAGATCATCCTCCTCTTCATAGCGATGATTCCAGGATCACACTTTGCCTTTACCGACATTACATGGAAAAACGAGATGCGTGAGTATTATCATAAATACCCATTGAGACGGTCATCTCATCTACCACTGCGCACTCAATCACGATGGATCGCTCAGGCAAACACACAAATCACACACAAGCAAAAACAGCTCAACAACAACTGACGTGCGTCGATCGACACAACCACTAGGTTACGGTCGACAGAATAGTCTTGTGTTAATCAACACACTTGTGGGAGGCGTGAACCTGCACAGTTAAATTTGTCAAGGGTTGTAGAAGATACGGAGATCTCTGGTAAACGGAATCACTTAGAACACAACAGATTGTAAAGAAAGTTCTCAGAAAACAATTGAGGCCTGGTTTACTTAATGAACTATGATGAAGTGGAAGGTTTAGCTTGGTTAGTGGATCTTGAGGCCTGCTGGAAAGTTTCTGGAATTTTTCCACAACCTAGATTGATTTTAGGAAATTCTCTAAGTACAAATAAGCTGCACAAATCCAAACGATGTGATTCACTCCAAACGATTTTAGGAAATTCTCTCTCTACACAAATCCAAACGATGTGATTCTACCTCTATTGGAAAGATAACTCAAAGGGATATATTAACTCCAAGTTTCATCTAATTCAAAATCCATTTGATCCTCTGTCTGTCGCTAAACTTCTGGCATATGTAGTTGATAAGTCCATAATTTGCCCTTTCTTAGCATGCATTTTTGTAATATTTTGAGGCATTTAGCTTAGGTTTTATCCATCTTCTTTCTCTTTTCTTTTTCTTTTAGTATACATCGAGTTTAGAGTCCAAGTTATTGTTTTGTTGAATTTGCATGCATATTTCTTGCATTTTAGGTACAAAAAAGAGTCTTGGATCAATAGTGGAACCAAAGAAAGAAGGAATCAAGTAAGTAGATGAAGAACAAGAAGAAGAAGCTTTTGGTGGTGTTGGCCCCGACCAACAACTCGGGCAGCCGGTCAGGCCAGAAGCCAAGCCTAACGCTGTAATGTTTGACGAATAACTCGGGTTGGAGGTTGGGCCAGAAGCCTCCTCCTGCGTCCACTTTTAGTCATATCCACATTTGACCGGGTTTGACCCGGGTACACTTTCCCTTTTCCTATAAATATTTGTTTTGTGATTAAAACCCTAAGCTTTAACCTCTCTTCTATTAGCCTTCGTGTAAACCTAAAAACCTTTGTGTTTTGATGATTTGAGGTTAAAGTCTTCACCTTTTTATGTTTTAGCAAAGATTATCTTGTTTATTTCTTTAAGTCTTTTCATTATGCATCTTATTAATCTTGCGTTAAGTGTTTTAGATATGATTAGTGAGTAGTTTCATTAATGGATCTTGGGTAGGGAAGATTAAGGTTGATTCAAGCTATATTAGTGATGCTAGGTTGTTAGTCTTTCATATTTCATTGATTAAAGAGCTCTTAATGCTAGATTAGGAAGTAATTACCCCAAAGCTAGATCATGGTCTTTTCATGCCCGAAAGGTGTTTGTGGAAATATCTAGAAGAACTTAAATAATGCTTTGCTCATCTTAGCCAATGGAAGTTGATGTCTAAGGAGTTTAGTAAGCTTTTATGAACATGTTCAGTAATGATTCTTGATTAATCTTTAACAAGATGGAAGTGAGTGTTAGATTTTGATTAAGAAATGGATTAGTACCATGAAAGTGGGTTAATCTAGATTAAATGGATTCATGCTTTGTAATTAGCTATCTTTAGTTATTGTGCATCACTATCTTAACTTGTTTCAACCTAAATCAATCACCTTTACTCAAGATCCATGTTTAATCTTATTGATCATCAAGTTTGATTTTTGTTGACTTTTCGTTGACTTTTCTTAAATTGCATTTTTAGCTAGTTTTACTTTCATTTATGCATTGTTTTCCTTTACTTTAGTATTTTACATTGTTTAAGCTATTGAATTTTTACTTATTGCACCATTTCATATTGTCATTTACATTTAGTAAAATCGAAATCACCCCTTGAAATTTGATTCACCTAGCTTCATTAGTTTCTTGCATTCCAATTGTTTAAGAATCATTAATCATTTTGGAAGAATGACCCTTGATCACTACATTGATTGCACCATGCACTTGTGGTTAGTTAATTGAGGTTTTAGAACTCATAGCACATCTTTGAGCATTTGCATTGTACATCTTTGAGCATTTGCATTGTACATCTCTTTTGTATGAATCAGTAATCTGTCCAACTTGGGGAAATGTCTAAACTTGGGAATTCTTTGGCTCTAGTGTGTTCTTTGGCTCGCGTGAGTTGCTGTAGATTGGATTCTATTCCATTATGCTCCTTTTGGTTCTTTTTGACTAATTTTCCTAATAAGGACTTTTGAACCACAAATACGAGAAAACTACCTCTAATGGAGTATAACCATGCATAAATGCAATAAATATGTATAGAAACCATTATATTATAGGTAAAATATGAGACATCTCAACTCCCCCAGACTTAGCATTTTTCTTGTCCCCAAGAAAATAAACAAAGTAAGGAAAAAAGTTTGAAAATACGAAACTTACATGACTTATCTGAACATAGCCCTTAGATCACAATTCGTAATCCACATATCACATGATCGATTCGAGACATTGTTATCATCCACCCATTCATGATCATCTCAAACTGGTCCACAAATCTCGATCCTGCAAAGTCTTAACCCTCTTTTTTCCGACTCTAACTGTGGTATTTCTCATTAAAGGAATCATTCAAGGTAAACTAGGCTAGGATTTAAATAGGCTATAAGTGGCCAGGCTTATTATGTTAACGGTAACCATAATCTCCCGAGGATGCGAGATGTTATGCCAAATCGCAAGAGAGAACGGACCTATTGAAGCCCACAATTCCAACCACTTTCAACGTCTTTCCCACAGACTTAGATTCTTCGAGGAATTGCTCGTAAATCTCATCAACTCCTTCACTCCTGCATGCTATTCCTTGGGGGATGCCTTCAGCCTTATACTCTCTTATAGATACATTTTTCTTTTCCCTCGCTTTGCGTTCTAAATCATTGTTTTATTTTATTAGAAAGAAATGGGGCAAAACGGTCTCTTAGCACATGAGTTCAATAAGGGCACACAATTGTTACCAATGTTGTGTCTTTCCAAGGAAAAATGGTTCTTTAAAACTTCATCTTTGTATTTCATCTTTTATACTCCAACCGTCGCTTCTCTAGTGGTTAGAACTGCGTCGATCCTCTTTTTCTCCTATGTTTTTACACACATCTGCATATATGAATTGGGAACAAGAGTGCAAGTGGTTTGAAAGAAGATTAAGGGTATAGGTGGAGTACCAACTAAAGATGAGCTGGCCATTCAAGACAACAAGAGGGTGGTAAAAAGGGAAAAGATGTCTTGAATGTGGTGTTTCCTTAAGCTAACTCCTTCAATGAGAAACGGTGGATGGATTAGAGTAAATAGAGCCAAAATTGGGTTAGTTGGAGACAATGCTCCTTCGAAATCTTTTGGGGAAATTCAAGTCATGAAGGTTTCCGAATCGTCTATCCTGAACAAACCCTGTAACAATGGTCACTGAATTACAATATCTAGGCATACATTCATAAGATGTCAATCGTTCAAAATAAATTTTTGACTCCATGAAGTCCGAATGAAAACATAAGAAAACAGAAAAGTCATTAGTACAACTGATAAATGCATAATTTACCCATTCTTAGAATGCATTTTTGTAGTATTTTGAGACATTTGGCTTAGGTTTTTACATGTTTTATTGCATATTTTGTTCCCTTTAGATTAGATTGAGTCTAGAGTCCAAGGTCTTGTTTTCTTGCATTTGCGTGCATATTTTATCTATTTTAGGTGCAAATGGAGTCTTGGATCCATTGTGGAACAAATAGAGAGAAGAATCAAGATAGAAAAGTGAAGAACAAGAAACTGAAGATAGAGAAGCCTGATGGATCAGATTGCAAGCTGATCGCCAATCTGATCCATATGAGGCTCTGAATGACAAAAATCCCCTGCCAAGATTTGGCCTTTTAGACCGGCCAGCAATCCGATCTCCAAGCCGATCCGTAGGGTGCCTCCTTTTGATGTTTTGCAGTTTAACTAGGTTTGACCCGGTTTGACTCGGGTTGACTCGGTACACTTAACTTCTCCTATAAATACTTGTAACCACATTAAAACCCTAAGCTCTTAGCCTCCTAAGTTCTTATGTTATGTTTATGAGATTAATTCTTGAGATTTGAATGTTCTTGTTTGAGTTTTGACTCTTTTATGCATTGTTACAGTTTCTTTAATCATTTCTTTTACTTAATCATGTTTATATGTTTAGCTTTCATGTCTTGTTTCAACATGTATGAGTTGTTATCTTATGGATTATGGGTTAAGTAGATTAGAGTTATTTAGATATTGGGTTGTGTTGCTTATGCTTAGATCATGAAAGATACTTCATTTGAATTGGAATTAAGGCTACGATTTCACTCAATCTTTAGAACATGGTCTTTTCACGCCCGGAAGGTGTTTGTGAAAATGTCTAGAAGAAACTCAAATGAGCTTTTCTCATCTTAGTCAATGGAAGTTGATGTTTAAGGAGAATTGTGAGTATAGGGACTTATAAGTATAGCTTTTAAATTCATTATTTGCAAAATGGAAGTTTGTGTAATAAAGGAATTTAGAAAGAGATTAGTACCATGTGTGGATGCCGGAAATCGCACAATTAGATTTGTAAAGGTTTTGAGAAGAAGCAGATATTTCTGTGTTAAGCTACGAAGTAGAAAACGATGAGCAAAGACTCTCCTCGGCGAAATGTAGTTGATCCCGTTGAACCCAAAATCTGCAAGGCATTTTGGTTAGCAAATTTCGCTTAGGACGTTAACAGATTTCGCCTAGGCAGTTTGGCTGGCAGATTTTGCCTAGGCCGTTAACAGATTTCGCCTAGGCAGTTTAGCTGGTAGATTTCGCCTAGGCCGTTAACAGATTTCGCCTAGGCAGTTAAGCCAACTCGGCCAAACTGGATTGGGCAGCTCGGCCAAAATGAACTAGGCAGCTCGGCCAAACTGGTCTGGGCAGCTCGGCCAAACTGGACTGGACAGCTTGGCCAAATTGGTCCAGGCAGCTCGGCAAAACTGGTCTGGGCCGCTTGGCCAAACTGGTCCTACTCGGCCAAACTAGACTGCCCAGCTCGGCCAAACTGAGCTGGGCAGCTCGGCCAAACTGGACTGGGCAGCTCGGCCAAACTGAGCTGGACAGCTTCGGCCAAACTGAGCTGGACAGCTTCGGCCAAACTAAGTTGGGCAGCTTCGGGAAAAATGAGCTGGACAGCTCGGCCAATTTCCCTGGTTCGGTTAAACTCTTCCTGGCTAGGCCAAATTTGGCCTAGCTCTCAAATTTGGCACCTATAGCGTATTTGGCCGGTCGGCTAATTCGCCCGCTTGACGAATTAAACCTTATCACAGTGCTTTCGTCATTTCCGACTGTTGTTCTTGGGGGAGGGACTTCCGACCCCAACAGTTTGACTTCTCTTTGGGTAAAGATAGCTTCGAAGGTTCCCTTGCCAGGTAAAGGGGACTTAGGGAATTCAAGAGGTCTTCACCCTTTTTGTAGGTGAAATCACTTAGGGGCCATATTATCTCTGCCTGTCGAAATATGCTCGTTGTTATTCATAACTTTGCACGTCAAAGTTCAACGGGTGAAATCCGACCCCAACAGTTAGCCCCCCAGCTTGGTAGTGTTAGTGATAATAGTTTCGAGTTAAGGAGCATTGGGTGTCGATGTTTGTTGTTGAAAGTTATGATGTTATTGTTAGCGTGGTGATGTACGCTTGAGCCATTAGTGTTGATAACATTGTAAGCGTTATGCTTTCGAAGATTTCAAGACTTCGCGCTTCGCTCGTCGAAGCCGATGATGAAGTTTTAAGACTTCATGTTTTTGTGAAGATTTTAAGACTTCGCGGTTCGCTTGGATGGAGCAGACATTGATGTCACGGGAGTTCCTTCCAAGGAGAGAGCAGACGATGAGGATGCCGCGTGGTTTCTCTCCCTCTTTATTGCTTTCATGTTTAAGTCTTTGAATGAATTTGTAGTGAAGTGATATTGCGAGTGCGTTTATGCTTTCACTCTATCAAAGATGTTGTTGGGATGATCGCTTCGGTTTTACAAATGCGCTGTTATTTTGAACACTTTGCTTTGATAGTGAACACACGTCCATTTTTACCAACGTTGTTGTTGGGTTTAGTTTACATTCAGGACGACGATGACGTCGAGGCAGACTAATTATACTCGTCGTGGACGTGTAAGGATTTCAAGAGTAATGATACTCGCTTTGTTGACTAAGTCTTTAGTACAGGTTTAGAGGTCGTTTCCACTTGAAACGCCTTTGGCTGTTTGTTACAACGTCGTTGTTGGGTTTGTGATTGTAAGGTAGCAAAATAGCAAGTGCGCTTTCGCTCCTTTCTTACCAACGCTTGTTGTCGGGTTTCTGTTTTTACCAACGTTGTTGTTGGGTATGTGGAATGGTGGTGCTTTCCGAACACGTCTGTTCAGAAGTGATCACATCTTTTTACTTGGCCAACGTGTTGTTGGGTTTTCAGAATGATTATTCGGTTAACAAACCTAAGTAATCATTGGCAGCTGCTTTTTACCAACGCTGCTGTTGAGTTTTTGAATGAACGTCTCGGGTCAAAAGCCCAGGAACTGAACATTAGAATCAGCCGGGGTCAAAAGGCCAGAAACTGATCGTTGTAATTTATATAGCGCGCTTAGGATCCGATGATGGATGTCAATATGTTCATGTTCACACATTGTTGTTGTGGCCAGCAGCAACGACAGTGGATTGAACTTGCTTAAAAAAAGGCTTCGAGTAATCCATAGAGGATGTAGCTGATGACATTGCTTGAACAAGGCTTTGAATAATCCATAGAGGATGTAACAGAGGAAGTCCATGAGACTTGTGTCACGTGAATCCTGAGAAGGATGTAGACGAAGTGCTCGAGACTTGTCTAATAAATCCAGAAAAGGATTTTTGATGTTTTCCAGTATGGTGGAAGTAAAGGATGGGAGTATATGAGTATACGTACCCCCACTCCCCCCTTTTTATGGAGGAGGGTAACTGAACTTGTCTGGAGACAAGCTGCCTACGTACCCTTTATAGGGATCAAGTCACCTCGTAGTTCGTTCTAGAGGCCTCAAGAGGTACTAATGGCAGTACCCTTCGAGTGCCTTGCAAACCACTAGGGAGTGGTGTGGTGGGTTGGTCGGTGACGAAGGTTCGCGGTGGTGACAGGCTACAGACCTTGCTACTTGCAGACGCGTTGGCTCTACGTTTTCAGTAGCTTCTGCGAGCTGTAACTGCTATAGTAGGTCGGTTAAATGTTTGACGTGTTCGGAGCTGGTCCTTGTTCTCTTTCGTGATTCTTGAGGTGAAAATTCCTCTTTCTTTTTCTCGGTGTTCCTCAGCTTGTGCTCTGCCATGAAACACATACGAGACTCCTTCTGGTTGCTCCATACCGTTTTTACGCCGATGGGTGTTGGGAATTTGAGGCATAAGTGGTGTGTTGAAGGCACAACTCTCATCAGGTTGAGCCAAGGAGTCCCCATGATTATGTTGTAGATTGTTGGATGATCGGAAACGGTGAAGTCGACCATCTTCTTAACGTTGCCAGCTTGGACGGGAAGGCGAATTGTTCCCATCGTCATGGTTGTCTTGCCAGAGAAGCCGATTATAGGTTTAGGCCTCCCTTTGATTGTGGATACATCGATCTTCATTCGCTCAAGTGTTTTCTTGAAGATGACATCCACCGAGCTTCCTATATCAATAAGAACGCAAGGGACGTTGAAGTCGTAAATAGTCAAGTTGATTACTTGGGGATCATTGTGCGGTTGATCGAGGCCCTCGGGGTCTTTTTCGTCGAAGGTGATGGGGTCGCTGGAAAGTCTTGGCTTTACAGGTGCTGATGTGTTCGCGCAGACTTCAGCGCGGCGTTGGTAAGCTTCGATCGCAGTCTCGTTGTCTGTACAGTACTGCGAACCTCCCATTATCATGTTGATAATTCCGTGATGGTCTTCGTTTTCCATACCATCATCGCGTCGTTGGCGTGTGGGAATATCCTCTTGTTGTTCGGTGTCAGCAGGACCTTCCTCCTCTGGCTTAAAGTCTGAGAGGCTGACGTTACCTTTCAAAGTGCCTTCAGTCAGTTTGGCTATGAGCTGCTGCCCCAACTCCCGACACTTTGCAGTTGAGTGTCCATTTGTCTTGTGGAAGTCGCAGTATAGCTCCTCGTCGTACTCCTTTGGTTCTTCGTAACCCGATGACTCCACTAAGTAGTTATGGACCCCTCCGGATCCTACTTCGTATTGGACGTAGGCGGGAGTCAGCAGCACGGTGTAGAGCGTCTTGGATCGTTGTTGGCGTGTTGAGACTCATCTCTTGCCAGAAAGGAGACAAACACCAAAGCGGTCCTCGTAAGGGCTCTAGGGCTGATTTGTTGCCGATACCTTCAACCTTTGACAACGTGTTCTTGAACTTTGTCATGAAAGACGAAAGACTCTCGGTCTCGCCTTGCTTGTTATTCCATAGTTCGGAGTCGTAGATCTTCCGTTCCATGAAGATGTTGTAATGCTGCACGAACAACTCGGAAAGCTGGAGGAAAGTGTGAATTGAATTCTTCTCCAGCTGTAGAACCATTGAAGGGCAGGCCCCTTGAGGCTTTCTACGAATAGCTTGCAGTAGACGATGTCTTTTTCTGCTTCCTTAAAGTTTGCTCTCCCCAAGGCCACTTCGAATTCCATCAGATGATCTGAAGGGTCTGTAGTTCCTTTGTAGATTGGTAACTTAATCCTTCCGGGATAGGAGATTTTCGTCCTTACGATTCGTTCGTCGAAGGGTGTGTTCCTTGCTTTTTCTAGTACCTGAGCGATGGCAGGAGCCTTCCCTATTCCGTGGTGTATCTGCGATTGGGTACGCTTTAAGTCTGAGGTTACACGATCCATCTGAGCCTTTACTGCAGCGAGCTCTGCAGCGTAAGAGCGTTTGAACGCTCTACGCTCTTGCTCGTTCTTGTACCGCTCTTCGCTAGAGTAGTTGGTGTACTCCAAGGTGTCTTTCACAATCTCTGTGTTTGAAGAGCTTGACGCGCTTTGGGTGTCACAGGCGTGTGGTTCTTGTCGGCTTTCTTCTGCACCTTCCGCTCGTGTACGCTTCGTGGGAGCTGGTTCTTCTTCGTCAGAGATGTCCACGACGCGTTCGGGAGACTTGTCCGTTTCTCGACGCGGCGGTGGTGGTGGTAGGTCCTCTGGGTTTCCCCGAGTAGTACGAGGCGCTGAGAAGTCGATATGTTGAGGGTCGACGCGCGCCCTAAGTCTTGCTGTGTCGGGTCTTTCGCGATTTCTTCGCGAAAGAGCTTTCAGTTCCTTCGAGGTTGCCTCAATGATCTTGGCTTGCTTTTTCTGCTCATTGACAAATGTCTCTAGCATCTTCTTCACCTCGGTTATGTCACCTTGAGCAGGGGCTTTGGTCGCAGTAGCCTCGACCAAAGGTTCTTTCTCCTGGTTGTTTCTGCGAGACGTGTTTTCTGCGCCTCTCACCATCTTTGATTGTAGCTTTTTTGTGTAAGAAATTCTCAAGTTCCCCTTAGACGACGCCAAATTGTGGATGCCGGAAATCGCACAATTAGATTTGTAAGGGTTTCAAGAGGAAGCAGAGATTTCTGTGTTAAGCTACGAAGTAGAAAACGATGAGCAAAGAAAAATAGGGTTTGTAATTGGTTTGTATTGCTTTTGTGAATAAAGTTGCAGATCCCTTTTTCAAAGGATGTACATCGATACATATACTCGACTAGGTCGGTTTAAGGCTACAACGAGATAAATGAAACTATCATAATTCTTCGGGACTTTGCTTGACGTTATTTCCTTATCGAGTTGATCTTCTCGAAGAATCCGGAAGTTTTCCTATTTCGCCGATGATCTCCTCTTCTGAAGGCGGTTACCTTTGTGGGCTTCTCCTGATGACCTAGATTTGTTCTGGAGCTCTCGGCCCGATGGATTTGCCACGCTTAGCGACTAACTTGTTCTTCAGAAAAGACTCTCCTCGGTGAAATGTAGTTGATCCCGTTGAACCCAAAATCTGCAAGGCATTTTGGTTAGCAGATTTCGCCTAGGCCGTTAGCAGATTTCGCCTAGGCAGTTTGGCTAGCAGATTTCGCCTAGGCCGTTAACAGATTTCGCCTAGGTAGTTTGGCTAGCAGATTTCGCCTAGGTCGTTAACAGATTTTGCCTAGGCAGTTCAGCCTGTTCGGCCAAACTGGATTGGGCAGCTCGGCCAAAATGAACTAGGCAGCTCGGCCAAACTGGTTTGGGCAGCTCGGCCAAACTGGACTGGGCAGCTCGGCTAAATTGGTCTAGGCAGCTCGGCGAAACTGGTATGGGCCATTCGGCCAAACTGGTCCTGCTCGGCCAAACTGGACTGCCCAGCTCGGCTAGACTGAGTTGGGCAGCTCGGCCAAACTGGACTGGGCAGCTCGTCCAAACTGAGCTGGACAGCTTCAGCCAAACTGAGTTGGACAGCTTCGGCCAAACTAAGCTGGACAGCTCGGCCAATTTCCCTAGTTTAGTTAAACTCTTCCTGGCTAGGCCGTTAACAGATTTCGTCTAGGCAGTTGAGCCTGCTCGGCCAAACTGGATTGGGCAACTCGGCCAAAATGAACTAGGCAGCTCGGCCAAACTGGTATGGGCAGCTCGGCCAAACTGGACTGGGCAGCTCGGCCAAATTGGTCCTGCTCGGCCAAACTGGACTGCCCCGCTCGGCTAAACTGAGCTGGGCAGCTTGGCCAAACTGGACTGGGCAGCTCAGCCACACTGAGCTGGACAGCTTTGGCCAAACGGAGCTGGACAGCATCGGCCAAACTAAGTTGGACAGCTCGGCCCATTTCCCTGGTTCAGTTAAACTCTTCCTGGCTCGGCTAATTCGCCCGCTCGACGAATTAAACCTTATTACAGTGCTTTCGTCATTTCCAACTGGTGTTCTCGGGGGAGGGACTTCGGACCCCAACAGTTTGACTTCTCTTTGGGTGAAGATAGCTTCGAAGGTTCCCTTGCCAGGTAAAGGGGACTTAGGGAATTCAAGAGGTCTTCACCCTTTTTGTAGGTGAAATAACTTAGGGGCCATATTATCTCTGCATGTCGAAATATGCTTGTTGTTATTCATAACTTTGTACGTCGAAGTTCAGCGGGTGAAATCCGACCCCAAGACCATGGAAGTGTATAAGTCTTAAATTAGTAATCTTTGCTCTAGGATTGATCTTGATTAAAGCTTTGCAATACTTCCAAATAAATAATGAACTTGAAAAAATTTCTTAAACCCATGAACCATGCTTTTATATCTTGATTTTGAAATTTGCCTAGTATAGTTTAATCATGTTTAAGTTGTCTGTTCTTTATGCACTGCATTATTCTTGTTTCTTATTTAGTTTTACATTCCATTTTCTCATTTTCTCATCTTGCCATTACTTATTCCCATTATATTATTGTATTAGTTTCATAATTGTCACTAGGAATCATTAGAAAACCCAAAAACATTGCTAGATTTGGCTTACTTAGTTCTTTGAATTCTTCTTGCCTTTGTCATAATCCTTGTGGAAGAATGACCATTGATTACACAATGAAATATTTCCATGCACTTGTGGTTTAGTAATTGATGAATTGAAACTCATAAGCATCAAATTTGGACATTCATTTTCATTGTTCATTTGGTGTGCATCAATTTTTTGGCGCCGTTGCCGGGGATTTGCATTAGGCATTAGGATGTAAGATGTTTGAAAGACTAAATCATTTTTTTTTTTGTGTTTTCCTTCTTTGATTGTGTAGGTACTAATCTACAATTATGGAGAGGAGGATTAAAGATTATGATGAGCAATCTACTAAGCTCGAAAAGATGGGGATTATAGCCCCGCCTAGTGATGGAGTTAAATGGGATATAAAGCCGAATTTAATCACTATGGTATTGAATCACCGATTCTTGGGTATACTGGAAGAGAATCCCATTGAACATCTTGCCATTTTTTTAGATTAAGCTCAACCGTTAGTAGAAGTGGTGTATCCGAAGATGTCGTGAAGCTTACTCTATTTCCTTTCTTATTGGGTGGTAAAGCTAGTGAATTGGAAAGAGGTATCAAATCTTCTTTGATAAACACATGGGAAGAGTGTAAGAAGACCTTTCTCTTGAAGTTTTTCTCGCCTCAAAAGACCGCTAGAATAAAAAATGACATTGCTAGATTTGAGCAAGGCGAGGAAGAGAGTTTGTATTATGCATGGGAGTGTATGAAAGGGTACACAAGAGCTTGTCCTCACCATGGTATTTATATTGATGCAGTTATTGAGATATTTCATAAGGGGTTGATAGAGAAGCACTATACCGCATTGAAGGTTGCTAGTAATTGCGATTTCACTAATCTCTTAACCGAGCAAGGGGAAGAACTTATTGAGAACTTGACTTGGAGTGAAGGAAGGTATGGTAGAGCGTATGAGTCGCCTAGGGAAACCGAGAAGAGCACAGAGGTCAAAAGCTCATTCACATGAATAAAAAAGATGTGGATTCAATAGTGAAACAAGAAGTTGAAAACGAGAAGGTTATGGCTATTGGTAGTGAAGAATCAAGCTATCTACAAGGGTTTAGTTATTGTCCAAAATTCAAGTTCCATCCAATGGAGCTTCAAACCATCACACAATATCAACCATTTTCTACGCATACTCCACCACCACGAGCAGACTCGGTCGCTTCTATGTTTGCTCGTATTCTAAACGGTGAAAACAAGAGTGTTTCAAGAATCTAAGAAGAAGTAAAGGTCATTCAAGAGTGGTTTGAAGGGGTCAACAATGAGCTTAGAGTTAAGATTGAATCGTTCGCTTCCCGATTTGAGTTAGTAAGCACCAAGAGAGTATTGTCAAGCTACTTTGAGGAGTGGAACCAAAATACCACCTAGAGAGCCACAAGTCGTTGAGAAAAAGAAAGATAATCTTGAAAAGAATGTTGTAGAGGAGCCAAGGGAAGAGGTGTATGAGAATGAAAAAGAAGATTTGAGCAAGAAGCCAATCTTTATTGAAGAAGAGACATCAATACAAGAATTACCAAGGGATAATGGGAAGAAGAAGGTCACCTTTGAGTTGCCTCCTTTTGAACCAAAATTACCATTTCGCGGGCGTTTCAAGAAGCAAATTCTAGAGAAATAGTTCAAAAAGTTCAAGGATGTTCTTGACAAGGTTTGAGTCACAATTCCTTTCACTGATTTGTTATTGAAATGTCTCATCTACAACAAGCTCTTCAAGAACATTATGATAAAGAAGAGAATACTAAGGGAATCCATGCTTCTAATGAGTGAAGAATGTTCCGCTATTATACAAAGTTACCTTCCCAACAAGTTACAAGATCCGAGAAGCTTTACATGGCCTTGTTTGTTGGGACAGTTGTTCTTCAAGGGAGGTTTAGTTTATCTAGGGTCAAGTGTGAGCTTGATGCCACTTTCCATCTCAAAGAAGCTTGGTTTAACGGATTTTAAGAAGACAAGAATAACCTTGGTGTTAGCGCATAGATCTTTGAGGTATCTCATTGGAGTACTCGAAGACTTACCTTTGAAGCTAGGGAAACACATCTTTCCCATCGAATTTGTGTTGTTATAAATTGATATTGAGTCCAATGATCCAATAATCCTAGGGAGGTCGTTTCTAGCAACTGCGGGAGCTATAATAGATGTAAAAAGAGGCAAGATCAAGTTAGAGTTGGGTGGAATAGAGCTCAATTTTGATATGGTCAAGGCTATGAAGAAACCCACCATAGAAGGGCAAACATTCTATGTGGAAACTTTCGATGAGCTAGTTGAAGATTACACGGATTTCATAAGTGAGAAAGATCCTCTGGAGGTAGCTCTTACCTTGGATAGCGATGAGCTCGAAAACGCAAGTGAAGAAGATGTTGGTTATGGAAAGTTGCTTGACTCTCAAAAGAGTAAAGAAATGATGGTTTTGCCTTTGGAATTAGAGCTTGACGAGTTATATAATGATCAAGAGACAGCTAGCGATGGTAAAACTAGCATTGAGGATGATTGGAACGAGCAAAATGCGCCACAAGTGGAACTCAAACCACTACCAATCGGATTAAGGTACCCGTTTCTCGGTCTTAACTCTACATATCCAGTTATCATAAATGATGCTTTAAATGAAGATGAAACCCAAATGCTTTTAGTTGAGCTTAGCAAGTATAGAAAAGCCATTGGCTATTCTTTAGATGACATTAGAGGCATTTCACCATCTTTGTGCATGCATAGAATTTATCCTGAAGATGAGTCTGAATCATCAATTGAACATCAAAGGAGAATGAACCCTAATTTGAAAGAAGTCGTTAAGAAACAAATGTTGAAATTGCTTAAGGCGGGGATCATCTACGCTATTTGGATAGTCCATGGATATCTTCGGTTCACGTTGTTCCTAAAAAAGGTGGTGTGACGGTTGTTAGGAATAATAAAGATGAATTGATACCAACTAGGGTGACTACTGGACATAGGACATGCATTGATTATCAAAAATTGAATTCGTCTACTAGAAAAGATCTTTTTTTAACCATTCATTGATCAAATGCTTGAGCGTTTAGCGAATCACTCTCACTATTGTTTTCTTGATGGTTACTCGAGATTTTTCCAAATTCCCATACACCCCCAAGATCAAGAGAAGATGACTTTTACATGCCCTTATGGTACCTATGCATATCGCAAAACGTCGTTTGGATTATGTAATGCACTGGCAACTTTTCAACGGTGTATGATATCGATCTTCTCGGATCTAATAGAGGATATAATGGAGGTCTTCATGGATGATTTTTCCGTCTATGGGAACTCTTTTTGGTGGTTGTTTTTCTAATCTTTGCCAAGTACTCAAAAGATGTGAGGAGAAGAATTTGGTTCTCAATTGGGAGAAATGTCATTTCATTGTTAAAAATGGTATAGTTCTCGGTCACAAGATATCGGAGAAGGGTATTGAGGTTGACAAGGCTAAGATAGAGGTCATGATGAGTCTAGAACCACCATCGTCGGTTAAAGGAATAAGAAGCTTCCTAGGTCATGTGGGTTTCTATAGACGATTCATCAAGGATTTCTCGGAAGTTGCAAGACCATTTACTAGACTTTTGGGCAAGGATGTTACATTTGAGTTTGATGAAGAATGCCATGAAGCATTTTTGAAGCTAAAACACGCTATTGTGAGTGCACTGATAGTCCAAGCACCGGATTGGAGTCTACCATAAGAAATGTGATGCTAGTGACTATGTGGTTGGCGCGGTTTTGGGTCAAAATAAAGATAAAAAGCTCCATGTTTTTCATTATGCAAGTAGAACACTTGATGATGCTCGAGTCAAGTATGCAACAACGGAAAAGGAACTTTTAGCTATTGTGTTTACATTCGGGAAGTTTCGATCCTATCTAGTTGGATCAAAGGTTATAGGACACACGGATCATGCGGCTATACGCTATCTTTTAGCCAAGAAAGATGCTAAACCGAGGTTATTAAGATGGATTTTTCTACTTCAAGAGTTTGATCTTGAGATCAAGGACAAGAAAGGAATTGAAAATGGAGTTGCGGATCATTTATCTAGGATGAGGATTGAAGATGAAGTTCCACTAGATGATCAACTCCTCGAAGAACACATAAACGCTATTAAGGCTTTATACATGGGAAATGAGGGTCTATATGAGCTTATCGCGGCAACCTCTATCAAGGAAAACAGAAAGAGTCGTGGTATGCGGATATTGTCAACTATTTGACACTAGGAGTATCACCACCAAGTCTTGAGTCGGGTAATAAGAAGCGGTTTTTCAAACAAGTTAAGTATTACTATTGGGATGAGTCATATCTATACCGACAAGGAAAAGATAAGTTATTTAGAAGATGTGTAGCGGAAAAAGAAGCCCCCGGTATATTATTTCATTGTCACGGTTCGGATTATGAAGGACATTTCGCAACATTTAAGACGGTCTCGAAAATTCTACAAGTGGGTTTTTGGTGGCCAACGGTTTTCAGGGATGCTAATGAGTACATCTCTAGATGTGACTCTTGCCAACGGAGTGATATCTTGAGTAGAAGGTATGAGAAGCCACAAAGTGGGATTCTAGAAGTTGAGTTATTCGATGTATGGGGTATTGACTTCATGGGACCGTTTGCTTCGTCGTATGGGAACAAATACATTTTGGTAGCGGTTGATTATGTTTCTAAATGGGTCGAAGCTATAAGTAGTCCAACCAAGGATGCGAGTGTTGTGGTTAAGATATTCAAAACTATATATTTTCCGCGTTTCGTAGTTCCACGAGTTGTGATAACCGATGGTGGAACACATTTCCTCAACAAGGTTTTTGAGGGATTACTAAAGAAATATGGAGTTAAACATAGAGTAGCAACGCCCTATCATCCGCAAATGTTGGGTCAAGTAGAAGTTTCTAACCGTCAAATAAAAGCTATTCTTGAGAAAATGGTTAGCAAAACCCGAAAGGATTAGCTAAACAAGCTAATGCACTATGGGCTTATAGAACCGCTTACAAGACCCCCATCGGAACAACGCCTTTCAATCTTCTATATGGAAAGTCTTGCAACTTACCGGTTGAGTTAGAAAACAAAGCTTTGTGGGCTACCAAGTTGCTAAACTTCAATATAAAGATGGCTACCGAGAAGTAAATGATACAACTAGAAGAGTTAGAAACGATACGTCTTGATGCTTACGAGAATTCGAAGAATTATAAAAAAAAGGACAAAAGCTTTCCATGACAAAAAGATATTGAGGCGCGATTTCAAAGCGGGAGATCAAATTCTACTATTTAACTCACGCTTGAGATTGTTTCCGGGAAAGCTTAAGTCGAGATGGTCGGGTCCTTTCACCATAAACAAAGTGAAACCCTATGGTGCTATTGTGTAAGACAACAAGTCCAGGGAAGAGTTCATGGTTAATGGTCAACGATGCAAGCTCTACCACGTGAACGTCCATATAGAGGAAGATATTAAAATTCTTCTCTCGGAACCCAATGAAGCCTAAGGAGCTATACCCGCCAAGCTTAGAGACGTTAAACAAGCGCGCTTGGGAGGCATTCACATGGTATCCTTTGTACATATTTCTTTCGGTTTTTATATTTGTTTAACATGTTTTTGTTGTACAAATCAAAGGAAAATATTACATTTGATTGGAATAAAAAAACGTTTTCAAAACGGCCTATTCTTTCGCATTTAACCCTTCTTTCACCTAGTCTTGAACATTGTTTGATAGTCAATAAGCAAGATCACATATTATACCCTAATGAATGTTAAAGAATTGGTGAATAGAAAGATTTGTGAACGCTTGATCACATTATCTAGAGGCAAAAGATTGAAGTTGCGATAGATTGCGAGAAGATGGATCACATTTGTATTATCTTAGGTGATGATGTTGAATGCTTTGTTTGAATCTCTTTGTTTTATTTTCTTTGTTTTCAAACCTCTCCATCGGTTTGCCCTCTTTGTTTGCTCGAGGGCGAGCAAAAGGCGAGTCCGGGGGAGCTGATAAGTGCATAAATTGCCCTTTCTTAGCATGCATTTTTATAGTATTTTGAGATATTTAACTTACGTTTTTGCATAATTTGATGCATAAGTTGTTCATTTAGCTTAGATGGAGTTTTAGAGTCCAAGTTCTTGTTTTCTTTTGTTTGCATGCATATTTTGCATATTCTAGGTACAAATGAAGTCTTAGGATAAGTATGGAGCAAGTAGAGAGAAGAATCAAGAATGAAGATTGAAGAGCAACAAGAAGAACCTGCGGTGGCCGCTGGTCCGACCAACAAGTCGAGCCACTGGTCGGGCCCGGAAGCACGAAAACACGCAATGCCACCCAGCCCGACCAATGGGTCGGGCAACTACTTTCAATCTTATCCACCTTTGACTGGGTTTGACCCGGGTACACTTTTTAGTTTTCTATAAATACCCTTCTTATGATAAAAAACACTAAGCTTTAGCCTCCTTTCTTTATCCTTTGTGTAAAACATAAAACCAATGTGTTTTTGATGATTTGAGGTTAAATTCTTCACCTTTTATGATTTAAAGTAGTTTATTTCTTGTTTATTTACTTTAAGCTTTTCATTATGCATCATTTCAATCATGCTTTTTGTGGTTTAGTTATGATTAATGAGTAGTTTTCTTAATGGATCTTGAGTAGGGAAGATTAAGGTTGATTCATGTTAGATTTGTGATGCTAGGTTGTTAGTCTTTCATATTTCATTGATTAAAGAGCTCTTAATGCTAGATTAGGAAGTAATTACTCCAAATCTAGATCATAGTTTTTTCATGCCCAAAAGGTGTTTGTGAAAATGTCTAGGAGAACTTTAATCATGCTTTACTCATCTTAGCCAATGGAAGTTGATGTTTAAGGAGTTTAGTAAGCTTATATGAACATATTCTTAATGATTCTTAGTTAATCTTTAACAAGATGGAAGTTTGTGTTAGATTTTGATTAAGAAATGAGGTAGTACCATGGAAGTGGGTTAATCTAGATTAAATGGTTTCATGCTTTGAAATTAGCTATCTTTAGTTGTTGTGCATCACTACCTTAACTTGTTTCAACCTAAATCAATCACCTTTACTCAAGATCCATGTTTTAATCTCATTGATATTCAAGTTTCACTTTTGTTGACTTTTGTTCACTTTTCCGTTGACTTTTGTTGACTTTTCTTAAATTGTTTTTTTTTTAGTTGTTTTATCTTGTTTTATGCATTGCTTTTCTTTAATTTAGTGTTTTGCATTGTTTGAGCTTTTGAATTTGACTTATTCCATCATTCCATATTGTCATTTACATTTAGTAAAAGTATAAAAATTACACCTTGATAATAGATTCACCTAGCTTCATTAGTTTCTCTCATTCCAATTGCTAAACAATCGTTAGTCCTTGTGGAAGAATGACCCTTGATTACTACATTGATTGCACCATGCACGTGTGGTTAGTTGATTAAGGTTTTAGAACTCATTTAGCACATCATTGAGCACTTACATCATTTGCATTTATCACTTTTGTGCGCATCAGTTTTTGGCGCCGTTGTCGGGGATTGATTGATTGATTTCGTTTTTAGCATTTGGATTTGGAATCTTTTGTAGACTATGTTTTATTTCTGTTTGTAATCCAATCTATCTTGTTTGTCTCTTGTTTTTGCTTGGTTTGTAGGTGCATGATAACAAGGAGCAAGAGTTTAGACGACTTTGATCCACGTATTGATATAAGCCAAGTTGAGAAGCAAGCTAGATTAGCAAGAAAAGAAAGATAACGTTTAGCAATGGAAGATAACGTTTAGCAATGGAAGCTAACGAAGGAAATGGAGATAACAAAAATCGTCAACTGGAAGATGTAGGAAGAATTGGTGATGGTCATGGTAATCGAGTACCCGTTCATGCCCCTAGAGAAGAAAGAAGGTCGGAGATTTTGATGAACTGCTCAGTAATAAGACAAGAATCGGTATTCGTCCACCACCTTGTGCTAATAACAATTGGGAAATCAAGTCGAGCTTGATCAATATGGTACAAAATAACCGATTCTTCGGTCTACCCATGGAACACCCAATTGAGCATCTTGACAACTTTGATAGACTATACGGAATGGTGAAGATGAATGGTGTTCCCGAAGATGTTGTGAAGCTTACTTTGTTTCCATTCTATTTGGGAGACAAAGCTAGTCAATGGGAGAAGAGTGTAGTTACATCTTCCATCACTACTTGGGAAGAGTGTAAAAAGCGGTTCTTGGCCAAATTCTTCTCCAATCAACGCACCGCAAGAATTAGAAATGATATCACGAGCTTCAAGCAAGGTCCAAACGAAGCTCTCTATGAAGCTTGGGAAAGATTGAAGGGTTACACTAGGTCTTGTCCTCACCATGGAGTTCCTATGGAAGCTCTACTTGGAATCTGTCATAGAGGGATTGAAGAGAAGTATACTTAGCTCTAAAAATAGCAAGTAATGGAGACTTTAGAAGCTTCACCATAGAGAAAGGAGAAGAGCTCACTGAGAATCTAGCTCAAAGCAATCAAAGCTACAATAGGGAGTATGATAGACCATACAAGGAACCTAAGAATGAGCTCAACAGTGAAGATCAAAGGATCAATGAGATGAGTGATAAGTTAGATAAACTCATCCTAGCTAGTATGAAGCAAGTCCACTATGTTGGAGATTTCGATGGAAATCAAGAAGTAGTTGTTGAGGGAGTCCAAGAGGGATAAGAAGAGATAAGCTACATTCAAGGTCAAAGGTATTATCAAAAGGGATTCAATCCCAACTATAGGTCTCATCCTAACTTATCCTATAGAAGCACTAATGTGGAGAATCCCCAAGACCAATTCTATCCACCCAAGCAACAAGTTTTCATTCCCCAACAAGCTCAAGGATTTGTGCCCCAACAAGCTTTTGTTTCTAAGCAACAATACTACTCTAATCAAGTTGCTCCTACCAATCAAGCTACTACCTCTACTCAACCCGCTTCTCAAGACCAAGAGCTCAAGGTGTTGGTTCAACGGGTTTTGGATGGTCAAATCAAGAGTAACGCGGATATCGCGAAGAGATTCCACGAGGTAAAAACTAGGATTGATGAAATGTATCAAGAGTTGGATGGCAAGATTTCAAGCTTAGCTTCCCATGTTAACACCATTTATTTGCAACTAGCACAATTCGCTTCGAGTTCAAAGGTACCAAGCGTTATTCTACCGGGTAAACCGAGTCTAATCCTAGAAGCAACATTTGCAATGTGGTGATCTTAGAAGAAGATAAAAGATGGAGATCAAGGTATGGACCTTTGACTAAGGAAGATTATGAAGAAGATGAGATATACTAAGAAGGAGTGGCTAACCTATTGAAGCCTCCCCAAGAGATGAATGTCATTGTGAAGACGGAGCACTCAAGAAGGATTGAGTTGGTTAGAAAAAGAGCTATGGAAACTCCAACCTACGAAGATAGGCAACGCAAGCCTAAGTTAGACGTTCTAATACCGGATTTCACAAAGGAGATTAGGAAGATCTTGGCTAGCTACAAGAAGGATATGGAAGATATCAGTGTTAAGTTTCAAAAGGAAGACGACTACAAGCGGATCGCTAAAGAGCGTGATCTTATTACGGATGTATTGGCTACCAAAGGAAAGGTTAGAGAGGTTATGCTGAAGTGCCAAGCTAAAGGGGAAAGGGACAAACCAAGAACCCATGAGAAGAAGCTCAACCCTGGGAAGTTTACGATTTCTTGTGTACTTGGAGATTTGGAGATCAACGATGCGTTGTGTGACTCCGGTTCTAATGTTAACGTGATTTCTCGTGAAATGATGGATCATTTGGGAATCACTAAGCTAAAAAAAACTCCATGCTCTCTCATCTTTGGTGATGCAACATGTAAGCAACCACTTGGAGTCACTGAAGATTACCCTTTGAAGATTGGTAATTACGTTATACCGACGGATCTTATGGTTATGGAAATGAAGATGGCTAAATCACTCCCACTTATACTTGGTACGCTTTTCTGGGCTACCACCAGAGCTAGTCTAGACTTTCTCCACATGAAAGCTCTATTGATGAATGTGGATCCTTACACTTACTATGATATTGAGCCTATAGAGATTGGTATTTGTGGTATGGTCTCTAGTGAGGATGTTAAAGAAGAAATGATGAGCCTAGAGACTAGTGAAGAGATCAAGAAATTTATGAAAGAAGCTCCCAAGCTAGATTTATTATAAGGAGAGCTTAGATTTGTTTGATGGTGGCGGTATTGGTTCAATGTTTGAAACGATTGAAGAGACGTCTATGGCTATAGCTAACGAGCCTAATGGAGCCGATGGTAAGAGCTCCGAGATGCCCAAAGAGAAGGTTAATGATAAGCTTATACTTGAGCCTATGAAGAAAATTGAAGAGGGACTTGAGTGTAAAGCCATTTGGAATGGTGAGCTTGGAAGCTTCTATAAAGCCAAGATCATTTTCCCCACCGGTATGAACAAAGAAGAGGTTGACAAGTACAAGAAGGGCATGAAAGAAGATTTTAACATTGATTTGGAGGATTGGAACCAAGCAAAATCGATGGTTTTCCATCGATCTCCAACTAGCACCTTCACCAACCGTCAAGCTTAGGACGTAAAACAAGCGCGCTTGGGAGGCATTTCTATGGTATCCTTTGTACATACATCTTATGCTTTCTAATTATGTTTATTATGTTTTTGGAGATTGATTTTAGTGTAGAACTCAAGAGAAAGGATTAGAGAGAACTTAAGACATATCTTGAAGGAGGAAAAGAAGCAGCAAACTTTCAGCCACCTCGCGCTTGACCAACAGGTTGAGCGTGTGGTCGGGCTGAGGTCATCCGCAAACCGAACAATCAGCGGTGGTCTCTGGCCCGACCAACAAGTCGGGCGGCCGGTCGGGCAGACTCCACCGAAAGTCCAGGTTTGACTTTTTCCTCTACGCGTTTACTCGGTCCAATTTCGGTCCAAACCGGTTTATTTTAAGTGTTTTCAATCAATTTTGGCCGGTTTAGTCCCTAAAAATCTAATTTTCAAAATCACTCTCCTTCTTTTTCAAATTATTTTGAAATTTTTAAAGGTTCTCTAGCAACACTCTCCCTCTTACTTTCCTCTTTCTCTAAAGTTAATTTCAAAACTCTCAAAAACTTTCAAAATCAAGATCTACTTTCTCTCTCAAAATTTGAAAGAACTTTGAATTCAACATTTCTCTTGGATTTCCTCTACCATAATCTTTGATTATCACAATGTATGCTCTCTTTCCTTTACTCATTTTAATTACTCTTGAAGCTCATGGATGCATACATGGGAATCTTGTAAAATTCACTATCATTGAGATTTGGATTGAGTTGCGTTGTGTTTAATATGAGTTACAATTGCTTAGGTAGATGGTTTCATATGCAAAATTGGAATGTTTTTGGTTGAATTTGAGTTGGTATCTTTTTAAAGAGTTCTTGAAGTTGAAAATGCTTTAAATCTTGAATCTTTAGATGAAATTGAGTTGATTTATGAGTTTTGCTAATCAATTATTGCAATTAAACCTTGTTGGTACCTAGTATTCACTAGAATTTTGAGAATTTATCAAGTTCAAGATTTGAGGTTTGGTAAATAGGTTTATTAAAGAATGGAAAAGTTAGAATGTGTTTGAAAGTGAGTAGAATAGGCATTGCTTGCTACATTGATTGATCCATTGTCTAGTCTTATATAATATCAATCGTTGATGAATCTTTTGTAACAATTGCTAGACAAGTTGTGCTTTGATTGGAAAATGGTTCTTATTTGTTAACATTTCTTTGTAGGATCAATCAAACAACAATGACTACAGGAATTGAGAAGTTCACGGCAAGTGTTGACAAGATTCGAATTAGTATCTTGAGCCAAGCGCCGTATGAGGCTACAAGATTTTCATGTCCATCATTTTTGGTTAGAAGTGGACTCAAAGACAAAGTTGATGAGCTTTTAGGAAGAATGCATTTGAGTGGCTTATCCTCGATGAGCTACGCTACTTACCCCGAGCTCACCAAGCGATTACAAGCCACAATGACGTGCAAGTTTGATGATCGTCTAGGCACTTACCTCATTTGTTTCAAGATAGATGGTTGGAAGTATATGGTCACGTTTAGGGATTTTTGCAACATTTATGGTTTTCCACCCGGGAAACTTGGAGAAACAACGGAGTTTCACATGGAAACTCTACATTGGCGTAACATAGCACTCGAGGAGAGCTACACAACCATCTCCAACCGAATTACAAGAGTCAAGAATCCCACGGTTCGATATGTTCTTCATTTATTGGCCAACAATTTCAATGCAAGAGGAAATGATGATTTCCCAACAAATGACGACCTCAAGCTACTCTACATGGGAATCCATTCCGCTTTGAGTGATTTCGATGGTCAACCAATGGATATGGACCACAATTACTATGAAAATAATTTTGGCGCGATGTTCTTCGCCAAATTGAAGAAGTTTCGGTTTTGCTTGACAACCACAAGCACACCACGCATATGTTTTGGCGGCATGCTCACTCAATTATTCTTACACGTGGGGATCGATCTTGATGGTTTCGAGCATTTACAAGAAAGACCATTAATAGATGTTCAATATTTGATTGAGAAGGAGACTTTGGGAGGACCATTTGGGTAAGGACACTATGTTTAGCGGTTCTCCGATGACGATGGCGAGCCACTTTGTTGCTACCTTCCACTACCATCGAAGTTTGGAAAAACTTCAAGCAACCACGCTCTCTGATTCAATCTACCTCGCCATCTACATTCAATCCACCTCCACTTGATTACTAGAGATTCCAAGGTACCACTATTTCCCTTGTATATACCATTTCATTTATGCATCTTTAGTTTCATTTTCTATCTCTTCCTTCTTCGGTTTGCTTCCTCATCGAGATGATGAGAAGTAAGTCCGGGGGAGGCGTTGCTAATGCTTATTTTAGTTACTTTGTTTTCCTTTTATCATATTTTGAGTCTCATAGCATGCATTGCATTGTACATATGAGAAGAAGCTTGAAAAAACCTAATTTTTTTAAACTTTTTGAAAAAATTCAAAAAGATTTTCATTTTTTCATATAGTTGCATTTCATACATTTGTGTGATCATTTAGGTTGCATTGAGCATGTTTTTAAATTTTTTTTGAGGTTTATGACTTAGCATTCAATAAGATCCTTAGGATAATGCTAGATATTGCTAAATGGATTATAGAAATCTCTTCTTTGCAACTTGATCTCTTCGCTCGAAACTCGTGATTAGGTTGAAGATTATTGGACTTGAAACCAATTCCAGCTATTGAACCTAATAATGACTTTAAATTCTTGCTTAGAGACTTGATATGCTTGTTCAAAGTAACCATATACACATTTGGACTTTCTTTTCCCGTTTTTACCACTCTCTGCTAGTCCAAATGGCCTTCCCGATTCACAACATCTAATGTGAATGAGGTTGGTTTCCCTTACCTTGCATAACCTTGACCCTTCTTTGAAACCTACATGTATTTTCTTGAGTGAGGCCTCCTTCTTGAAAATGCATACGCGAGTAAAATCTTGAAAGACGGAAACGACAAAGAAGTGCTTTCATTTTAGAGCTAGTCTCGTTTTAAGACTAGTAATAGGTTAGGCTTTGTTGTTTTTATGGGGTGGGTTTGGTGAGTGTTTTGTTGAGCAAAAGAAAGAGTTTTAAGTTTAAATGAAAAAAAAATCCAAAGAAAGGAAAGAAGTTGAGCGACTCTAGGGAAAGGCTATTATTGTTGAAAGTTTAAAGAAAGACTCTGGTATTTGATTTTGAATGGAAATCCCCTCTAGAACCCAAAAGGTCTAGTAGAAAAATGTGAAAAGGAAACCATAGAGGAAAGGATTAAGGTAAATGAAAGAGTCTAGCAAGTAAAGAAACCCCCTAGAGTAGGCTAAAAAGTTTAAAGGAGGATTCAAAAGGCTTAGATCACCAAAGGAAGAAGAGTTCGCAATCTCATGGGTAGAATTTAGGAGTTTAAAATCGCATGGGTCGGGTGGAATGGATGCACTAATTTGTATGTACCAATTGTTCCATTTCTTCCTCGCTTTTACATGACGTTTTGCATTACCTATTCCTTGAGTGTGAGTCACTAAAAAACGTTTTCAAACCCGCATATTCTTTCGCATTTAACCCTTCTTTCACCTAGCCTTGAACATTGTTTGATAGTCAATAAGCAAGATCGCATATTATACCCTAATGAATGTTAAAGAATTAGTGAATAGGAAGATTTGTGAATGCTTGATCGCATTGTTTAGAGGCAAAAGATTGAAGTTGTGATAGATTGCGAGAAGATGGATTGTGTTTAAAGCACTTAGCGATAGCTTTAAACATTGTTTTATTTTCTTCGTTTTCAAACCTCTCCATCGGTTTGCCCTCTTTGTTTGCTCGAGGGCGAGCAAAAGGCGAGTCCAGGGGAGTTGATAAGTGCATAAATTGCCCTTTCTTAGCATGTATTTTTGTAGTATTTTGAGGTATTTAGCTTAGGTTTTTGCATAATTTTATGCATAAGGTGTTCATTTAGCTTAGATGGAGTTTTACAGTCCAAGTTCTTGTTTTCTTGCATTTGCATGCATATTCTAGGTACAAATAGAGTCTTAGGACAAGTATGGAGCAAGTAGAGAGAAGAATCAAGAATGAAGATTGAAGAGCAACAAGAAGAACCTGCGGTGGCCGCTGGCCCGACCAACAAGTCGAGCAATAAGTCGAGCCACTGGTCGAGCCAGGAAGCCCGAAGACACGTGGTGCCACCCAGCCCGACCAACTGGTCGGGCCAGAGCCCCTTTTTTTGCACTACTTTCAATCTTATCCACCTTTGACCCGGTTTGACGCGGTTTAACCCGGGTTGACCGGGGTTGACCCGGGTACACTTTTTAGTTCTCTATAAATACTGTTATTATGATCAAAAACCCTAAGCTTTAGCCTCCTTTCTTTATCCTTTGTGTAAAACATAACACCTATGTGTTTTTGATGATTTGAGGTTAAAGTCTTCACCTTTTATGATTTAAAGAAGTTTATTTCTTGTTTATTTACTTTAAGCTTTTCATTATGCATCATTTTAATCATGCTTTTTGTGTTTTAGTTATGATTAGTGAGTAGTTTTCTTAATGGATCTTGAGTAGGGAAGATTAAGGTTGATTCATGTTAGATTTGTGATGCTAGGTTGTTAGTCTTTCATATTTCATTGATTAAAGAGCTCTTAATGCTAGATTAGGAAGTAATTACCCCAAATCTAGATCACAGTTTTTTCATGCCCGAAAGGTGTTTGTGAAAATGTCTAGAAGATCTTTAATCATGCTTTACTCATCTTAGCCAATGGAAGTTGATATTTAAGGAGTTTAGTAAGCTTATATGAACATATTCTTAATGATACTTAGTTAATCTTTAACAAGATGGAAGTTTGTGTTAGATTTTGATTAAAAAATGGGTTAGTACCATGGAAGTGGGTTGATATATCATGGTTTTCGCCAGTTTTCGACCATGATGTAAGTCCTTTTATCGAGTCTTTTTATTGTTTTCGAGTCTTTGTAGTGTCCTAACAGGTCATTGTACGTGGGGAGTTTATTTGATGATTATGGTTCATTTTAGAGCATAAATGAGATAGAAGTCAGAGTTAAAAGTGGAGAAGCAGAAATTAGCACCTGTCGATCGACACACACGATGGTCAGCTGTTGTTCGACACACCCAACGAGTGTCGATCGACATAAACTTTTTAGAGGCCGACAAATTATTTTAAAAGAATGGAAAATTGCTCTTTTTGTCCCAGAAAATATCAGAAAAGCCCACCACAAGTTCAAAACACTATATATACTTTGCTTTTAGATTTTTAGATCATTACCCTTAGATTTTATTGAACAAATTGAGAGAGAGTTTTTGATAGTTTTAGGGAGACAAGTCTACTTCGTTCTTGAGATTCTTCGAACCCTTTTGTATCTCTTCCTTATCTTTTTCTTTATACAGTATTATTTAGTTATGATTTGCTTTGCTTCCATGTCTGAGTAGTTCTCTTGTTAAGTTTAGGGTGATTCGAAAGGATTGAAGATGAATTGTTAGATTAAATTCACTTGTTAGGATTATCTCTTTGGTTCTTCACCTAGATTGCTTTAACTCTGATTTAGGATTCGCGACCCTGAAATTGGATATCTTAGGTTGATAGATTGACACGAAAGTGTAATTGATTAGCCTGAACTAGATCTTAGGTGAGCAAAATTACTTCTTCGCAAAGAAATTTGGTTTAGGAATTTTCTGAACAAATTGGACTTGAATTTAAAGCTTGTTTAAATTGATTGAATTCGCAAAGAAATTTGGCTTTCTAGGGTTTAGACATGGTTAGTTTTCGCAACGAAAGTTGGTTAATTATATCTTAGGGTTCCAAGTTCAAGAACGATTCTTAATTAAATCCTGATTTTGTTTAATCTGCAATTCTGATTCATCCTGAGAATTACCTGAAAACCTAGCTTTTTGTTTAATTGAATTTTAAGAAATCAACAATCTTTCTCTGTTCCGAATTGTTTTTTGCTTTTACTTTACCTTATTCGCTTAGCTCAATTCGAAGTCATATATCCTATTGTTTGATTTAACTCCCAGTGATTCGACCCCTTATTACAATTGATCTTTTAATTTGTGAGAGTAACTAAGGGTAAATTTGAGCATATCATGGGTTAATTTTGACTAAGTATTTTGTATTAATCTTCGATTTCTTCTCTTTTGTTTCTTGTGTTTTAGGTGTATGCATTCTAGCAAAACCAAAAGCAACAAGGATCAAAAGTTAAGGGATTTTATTCCAGAGTTAGGGATTTTAGAACGAGAAAACAGAAAACAGGCAAAGCTAGCTAAGATAGTAAATCGTGCTGTGGTTGTTCTTCCAAATGCTCAGGATGAGTTGGTTGACAAAGAGGGATCATGGTGGCAGAAGAGGTTGACGATGTAGTTGCAACAGAATGAGCTGAGCTAGATCTTCAACGAGCTGAGTTAGAACATCAGTGTGCTGAGCTAGAGCGTCATGCTCGAGCAAATCGTCGACTTCAGGAGGCTGTAGTTAACCAACGCACTTTGGGAGATTACAACCGTCCTGAAGAATACTACGCCAACAGTGCAGCGATTCGGCCTCCTGGATTTCGGAGGAGAGATTTCGAGTTGAAGCCCGCATACTTCTCTTTAGTGGCTCAACATCAGTTCCATGGGCACCCAACTGAGCACCCCATGGATCATCTCGAGATGTTCGAGGATCTTGCGTCGAGCATTAAGGCCAACGATGTGTCCGAAGACTACATCATGTGTAAGCTCTTCCCTTTCTCTCTTTCTGGAGAGGCAGCCTCTAGGCTGAAACTGTTGGAGCCAGGCTCGCTGACTACTTGGAGTGATGCCAAGAACACTTTCCTGAACAATTTTTACGATGAATCGCGTTCAGAGGATCTGCGAGCTAAGATCTTCACATTCGTTCACGGTCCAACGGAAGCATTCAAGGCTGCGTGGGAAAGGTTCAAAGGATATCAGAGAGATTGTCCTCATCACGGGTTTACAGAGGTTCAATTACTGGGTATTTTGTACAGAGGTATGGATTGGAAGCATCAGATGGCTTTAAATTCTGCGAGTAATGGGAACTTCAAAAGCAGATTCCCAACTGACTGTCTCGAGCTCATCAAGAACGTGTCTACAAGCAATAGTACAAAGAAGATCGATGAGGAAAGAAGAAGGGAAGCAGGTATGACAGGTAGAGCTGAGATTGCTGAGGTTAAAGCCAAGATAGATTCTATGCATAACCTTCTAGTGAATAAGAAGTTGGTTCACTTTGCACAGGAAGTTAATACCTCCTTTCAGGATGAAGATAGAGAACAGGAAGATTTCAATTACATCAACCAGAATGGATCAGAAGAACCGTCTACGTGAAGTTGCCATTCTGCAGATGATGCCACTTCTTGGGAGGCACCCTCTTTGGCGGTGTCTCCTTCGGGGAGTTCGACGAGAAAATCGGCTAACACTTGGGATTTAGCGCAGGACCGTCCGCGATATTCGATGTCATATTCACTGAGTTCAACTGCCCATTTGGCTAGCCGGCCTGACTGACTTGGACTATGGAGAACGGAGCGTAGCGGGAATGTGCTGAGGACGATGATTGAGTGGGATTGAAAGTAGGGCCTCAGCTTTCGTGCCGCCATAACAACAGAGAGTGCAAGCTTCTCCAGCTGAGGGTACCTTGTTTCCGCGTCCGTTAGTGTCTTGCTAACATAGAAGATAGGCTTCTGCTCGCCACGTTCTTCTCTTACAAGTACTGCGCTGACGGCCGTACTAGATACAGCGGTATACATGAAGAGAGGTTTGCCAGTTTCTGGTTTAGATAGGACTGGAGGGGTTGCCAGGTATTCCTTGAGTTGCTAGAAGGCGTCTTCGCATTTTTCTGTCCATTCGAACTGTTTGTTGGCGCGTAGTGTATTATAGAAAGGGAGACATTTGTCGGTAGATCTTGAAATGAACCGATTCAGTGCTGCTACCCGTCCCGTAAGTCGCTGGACTTCTCTCTTGTTTTTTGGGGAAGCCATCTGGATTAGTGCGGTGATTTGCTTCGGATTGGCCTCGATACCCCGGTGAGTGACTAGGTATCCCAGGAATTCGCCCGAAGTAACCCTGAATCTGCACTTTGTGGGATTCAGCTTCATGTTGTGCAGATTTAGTTGTTGGAAACACGCCTCCAAATGCGAGACGTGGTCCTTTTCCTTCAGGGATTTTACTCGTCGATGTAAACCTCCATGGTCTTCCCCAGCTGGTTGTCGAACATTTTGTTTACCAGTCGTTGGTATGTCGCTCCTGCGTTCTTGAGCCCGAATGGCATTACTTTGTAACAATAGATGCCGCGATCGGTGATGAATGCCGTCTTTTTGTGATCATCGGGATGCATCATGATCTAGTTGTAGCCGGAAAAAGCATCCATGAACAATAACAACTTGTTACCGGCCGTCGCCTCCACTAGGCGATCGATGTGCAGAAGTGGGAAGCTATCTTTTGGACAGGCTTTGTTTAAGTCGGTGAAATCGACACAAATCGCCACTTCCCGTTCTTCTTCTTTACCATGACTGGATTTGCAAGCAAGTCAGGGTATTTTACTTCGGCGATTGAACCAACGCGTAAGAGACGTTCTACTTTGTCATTTACGGCTTTTGCTCTTTCTGGTCCGAGTTTCCTTCTCTTCTGCTTGATTGGTTTGAAGGTTGGATCCACATTGAGTTCGTGGCTAGCTATATTGATGTCGATTCCAGGCATATCCTCGGCTGCCCACGCAAAAGTGTTGACGTTCTTTTTGAGGAGGGATACGAGCTTGCCCCTGATTTCTTCGTTTAACTCGGATCCGATTTCCACGCAACGTTCTGGATGATCATCGTCGATAATAACTGAGACCACCGGTTCGCAGAGTAGTCGTTCCTCTTCCTCGCGGTCTTCTCTGATTTGCATTTGATATATGACGTTTGACAGACCCTTTGCTTCTTCGCGGTTGGTTTTCATTTTCTTTCTTTTGCTAGGGGTAGAGGAATTATCCCCTGTCTCCGGGTTGCGTAGCCTGTGCTCGGCCATGAAACACATTCTAGATTCCTTCTGGTTTCCCCATATGGTCTTCACGCCAAGAGGCGTCGGGAACTTTAGGCATAGATGATAGGTCGATGGAACAGCCCGCATTAAATTGAGCCATGGCGTACCCATAATCATATTATAGATTGCAGGATGATCAGACACTGAGAAGTCGACAATTTTCTTGACATTGCCGGCCTGGACAGGTAGGCGAATTGTCCCTATCGTCATGGTCGTTTCTCCCGAGAAGCCTGTGATTGGTTTGGGCTGTCTCTTGATTTCTGCTAAGTCAATGTCCATCCTTTCCAATGTGTTTTTGAAGATGACGTCGATTGAACTTCCCATATCAATTAGTACGCGTGCAACGCTATAGTCGTAGATTGTTAGGTTGATTACCAGAGGATCGTTGTGGGGACGGTCGATTCCTTCGGCGTCTTGTTCGTCGAAGGTGATCGGGAGTAATTGGTTGGCTGATTGTTTCACTGGTGCGGAAAGGTTCACGCTAACTTCGACGCGCCGTTGGTATGCTTCAATCGCTGAAACGTTGTCAGCGCAGTACTGCGACCCTCCCATTATCATGTTAAGAACACGCTGGGAACCTTGGTGGTCGGGATTGTTGTCTCGGCGTGGTCGTTTGGGGTTTTCGCCTTCTTCCACCGCCGGTGTTTGTTCGGTTGCTGGAGCCTTTACGTCTTCTAATTTAAAATCAGATAAGTTGAAGTCACCTTTTAGATTTCCAGTGGTCAATCTGGTGGCTAGTAACTTTCCCAGTTCTCGGCATCTCACGGTAGTATGCCCAACTGCTTTGTGGAAATCACAATACAGCTTTTCCTCGTAATTGCTCTGGTCTCTGGTCCAGGTGTTGTTCCAGGTTCCTCTACCGCGTCCGCGGCCGCGACCTCTGCCACGACCAGATCCCGATGATTCTATCTGATAGTTGTGAGATCCTTTAAATCCACCCTCGTGCCGAACGAAGCCGGGATTGTTCTTCTTTTGCGCGGGGGTGTTTGAGTCATTGGTCTGTTTTGGCTTTGAAACCTTCAGAGTCCTTGCCAGAATTGCGTCCTCGACTCTTACGTAATCGGCGGAGCGGTGAAGAGCGTCTTGGATGGTGGTCGGTTCCCGTACCATCAACTCCTGCCAGAAGGCCGAAGGGCATCAGAGTGCTTCTTTCAAAGCAGCTAGCGCAGATTCGCTGGTCACTCCTTCTACCTTTGAAAGCATGGTTCTGAATCTCTTCATGAAATCGCCCAAACTTTCGTTTTCGCCTTGTTTCGCGGTTCACAGCCCTCCGTCGTAGACTCTACGCTCTGCGAATATACTGTAGTGTGTAACGAACATCTCCAAGAGTTAATAGAAGCTGTCAATGGAGTTTTTCTTCTGTCGATAGAACCACTGAAGTGCGGGACCCTTTAAACTTTCGACGAACATCTTGCAGTAGCCGGCATCTTTCTCATGTTCTTTGAAGTTTGCTCTTCCCATGGAAACTTTGAAGGCCAAGAGGTGGTTTTGTGGATCGGTGGTTCCCTCATAGAACGAGAGCTTGACCCTTCCAGGGTCGGAGATTTGCATTTTTGAGATGTGCTCGGCGAACGGCGTGTTGCGTGCCTCCTGGAGTACGCGGTCGACGTCTGGTGCCTTTCCGGCGGTGTAGTGCATTTGTGATTTCATGTCCGAGAGCTTTTGTTCTATGTGTGCTCGCATCTGGGTCATCTCGGCCTTGTGCGCTTCGAGTAGCGCTCTCCGTTCTTGGTGAAAGTCGGATGGCTCGGCCCTGAGGGAGTTCTCCTCTTCTACGACGAGGTGTCTGGCGTATTCTGCGTCTGCGTCTTCTTGGTTACGTGGTCGAATTCTTCTCGTCGGTACATTGCCAGCGCCTTGTGTTCGAGTGCCTTCCCTTGAAGGTGGAGGGTTGTTGTTTCCACGGGCGTCGACGCGTTCGGGAGTCTGATCGCCAGCCTGTAGCATCGGCGGCGGGGGTAGATCTCCTCGGGTCCTCGGCTTAGCGCGCGGAGTTGAGAAGCGGAGAGCATGAGGTTTGAATTGTCGAGTCGAGCGCCGAGGTCTTGTTGTCCTTCTGCGGGCGAGGAGTGTTTCGAACATCTTCTTTACCTCGGTTAAGGGTTCCGGGTTTGCAGTAGGGTTTGTGACAGCCTCCTCTCCTTCGGGGTTGTCTCTGCGCGGCGAAGACTCGTTCTCTCTTTCTGTTTCGCTGGCCATCTTTCTGGATCTGATGCGTAACGTGGTTTCGGTTTGTGTCAGAAAGTCTCTTTTCCCCTTGGTCGGCGCCAATTGTGAGTGCTAGATCCTACACAATAAACTTGTCAAAGGTTCTAAGGAAGCAGAGGTTTCTTGGATGAAATCACGTAGGCAAAGATCGAAGTAGTAGTTGTTTTATTGCTGTTTTGCGTAAAGCGTATATGAATTCAATTGTCCCTTTGAATGAGGCTTACAAGATATATTTATACATGTCTTAAGTCGGCTAGGCCTGTTAAAAGATAAGTACCAAAGAACCTAATTCTTCGGGATATGCTCCTTCCGTAGTCGGCGGCTGTTTAGGGTTTTCGTCCTCGTCCTCGTACTGGGCCTAGGCCTGATAAGTTGTCTAGGCCCAACTTTCTTATTTCGCTGCCACGTCGTCCTAGGACTCTTACCGCGCCATTTCTGGAGCTTGGGCCTTCTGAGTTCGTTCTCCGCATATGCAGTGCTCGTTTTCATAAGCGTAGGTCCTCCCAGAAACTGGCAGCACTAGTCCTGGTGTCCTGCGCACGGTTTTGACACTTAGCCACTTTCTTGGTAATCTCATACGGGGTGAGATTTGACCCCAACAGAGTCCAATGAGATGACTAAGTACAGTGGTAGTGAGGAACAGTATGGCATATGGTTGAAGATTGCAAACGAGAAGATCAAACCCGAAGATTATAGAGCCCCACAGATTACACACTCGGTGATTCGTAATGTGTATTACTTTGTTTCACAATGGATTTTTAGTAGGACCGACCGTGGAGTGGTTAATCAAGATGAGTTTACATGCTTATAACACCTTTTTTGGTGAAGCCCGAGCTAGTTAACAATGGATAACTTATAACTCGTCGAATGGCTCGAATTAAGCATGATACCGCTAAGGAGAATGTAGCTAAGAAGGCTTGTAGTGATTTTGGAGAGACTATCACGAAAATATTGTTGGCTTGTGAATTTGATTTTAGCCAAGCAACACTTCCATCACTTGAAGACAAACAAGACCTTCTACCACTTCAAAGGAAGTATTTTATATGCGGTTGGTATGAGAACACCACAAGCTTTGGCTACATTTTCACGCCACCAAGGATGAGAAGAAGTGTGTTTTCCTTCCCCACAAGGAAATTCCAGCCTTGAGTAGTGGTGTGGTTACCTTTGATCCACCACGTTCCACTTGGTTCATTCGTTGTTCCGCGATCCGATTGTTGGCGTTGCATTTTACTACAACAAGAAGGTTATGTTGGCACAAAGGAAGAGACTTAGAGAGACACAAAGAGGCACCATATCATAGTCCTCTACCTCCCACGTGCCACCCTTAGAGACACCACTTGAGGAGCCTTCAACCGACGACCATAGGGACTATTTTCAAGATAGTTTCGAGGAGGAAAAGAAGAAACGGTTAGCTTTTGAAGCTAAGGTTTCTAAGCAAGAAAAGTTGATCTCTACACTAGTGAGAGCCATGAAGAAGACCGTTCCACACTTCTTCAAGAGATCAACCACGAGAAGACCTACGACTAGCCATGATTCAGTGAGCCTTTCACTTTTGTCCAGTTTTGTTGATGTTGGAGATGAAGATGACGATGCTACTAGTCACCACTACACAAGTGACCGTGGAGAGCACACACACGACACATATGAACAGCAACTGGTCGTCCATGATGATGATTCTGACAGTACAAAGATCCTTGATCTCAACACCGACGATGAGCACATTTGAGGAGAAGTTCCAGACACACCTGAGACGGTTTCAGAGACCTTTTGAGCCAGGTGTTACGACTTCAATTCTATCTTTACCTACCTTTTATTTTTCACTTTTATTTGAGTCGATCTCCCAATTTTGGATTGCCTTCACTCTGGGACGGTGTGAAGTAAGTCTGGGGGATTTCGTTGTACTGATGAGTTTTTTGCTTTTCTGATGTTTTCATTCGGATTTCATCGAGTCAAAAACCTATTTTGAACGATTAACATCTTATGAATGTTTGCCCATATATTGTGATTCAATGACCATTGTTACAGGGTTTGTTCAGGATAGACGATTCGGAAACCTTTATGGCTTGAGTTTCCCCACAGGATTTCGAAAATGCACGGTCTCCAATCAATCCAAGTCTGGCTCTATTTACACTAATCCATCCACCCTTTCTCATTGAAGGAGTTAGCTTATGGAAAAATTACATTCAAGACATCTTTTCCCTTTTTACCCCCTTCTTGTTGTCTTGAATGGTCAGCTCATCTTTAGTAGGTACCCCACCTATACCCTTAACCTTCTTTTAATCCAGTTGCACTCTTGTTCTTAATCCTATATGCAGATGTGTGCAAAAACATCGGAGAGAAAGAGGATTGACGCAATTCTAACCACTAGAGACGCGACGATTGGAGTATAGAAGATGGAATACAAAGACAAAGTTTTAAAAGAATGTTTTTCCTTGGGGACGACACAACATTCGTAACAATTGCGTGCCCTTATTGAACTCATGTGTTAAGAGACCGTTTCTACCCCTTTCATTCTCAAAAAAAGAGTTGATGAGATTTGATGAGAGTCTATAAGAGAATCTAAGGCCGACGATATCCCCCAAGGAATGGTGTAAAGGAGTGAAGAAATTGATGAGATTGGCAAGCGATTCCCCGAATAATCTAAGTCTAGGGGAAAAGGCGTTGAAAGTAGTTGGAACTTTGGGCTTCAATACGTCTGTTCTCTCTTGAGATATTGCATAACATCTCGCATCCCCCAGAGAATATGGCAACCCTAAACACAATAAGCCTGACCACTTAAAATTAGCCTTTTTAAATCCTAGCCTAGTTACCTTGAATGATTTCGTTGATGAGAACCACACTTAGAGTTGGAAAAGAGAGGATTGAGAGTTTGCAGGATCAAAATTTATGGACCTGTTTGCGATGGTCATGAATGTGTGGATGATGACAATGTCTTGAATCGATAAGGTGATATGTGGATTACGATTTATTGTCTAAAGGCTACTTTCAGAAAACTCATGTAAGTTCCTTATTTTCAAACCTCTTTTCCTTACTTCGTTTATTTGCTTAGGGACAAGCAAAAGGCTAAGTTTGGGAGAATTGATAATTCTCATATTTTACCTATAATACTATGGTTTTCTATACATATCTATTGCATTTATACATGGTTATACGCCTTTAGAGGTAGTTTTCTCGTATTTGTAGTTCACGAGTCTTTATTAGAATAATCAGTCAAAAAGAACCAAAAGGAGCAGAATGGAGTATAAACCAATCTACTGCAACTCACGCAAGCCAAAGAACCCATTGGAGCCAAGTAATTCCCAAGTTTACACATTTCACCAAGTTGGACAGATTACATATGCTAGAACTTTAGCAATTGAAAGAGGACCAAATGGATTTGGAATTTCATGAAACTTGGAGTGAAGATAGCCGATTGAGTCAGCTTTCCAATGGAGGTGGAATCGGAGAATTTAGAGCTGTGTGGAAAGATTTATACCCAGAAGACTTAAGACATGTCAAACTGTCCTGAAGATAAACAAGGACGAGAACCGATCCCCCACACCGACCGGATCACACGATCGGTGCCCACACTACCAGGGCGTGGCAAATTGATCCCCTATACCGACCTGAAGACACGATCGGTGCCACGGTTTCCTGTGGAGCTATTTTGACGGTTTTGACGTTTTCGCCCGTTTCAAAACACTAGAAGACTCAAGACCCTATATATACTTACTTTTAGCCTCTTGTTAGGTGTGTCCCAAAAATTAGACTTAGGTTTCATCACAAAAAACACAGCCACCATTGTTCTTTCATAGATTTGTATTTCAAGAGGTCTAAGGAGGAGATCTCGCTTTGTACTTCAATATACAGAAGAATCTTCTAACCCTTTCTCTTTTAACCAAGTTTATTCAACATGAATTCATCATCACGTTGCTGTTTTTCGTGCACTATACTTGAGTAGTCCACTAGTTAGAATTTAGGGTTTTTAATGAGCTTTATATTTCAATAGAATCGATGACTGTTTAGGGATAAAATCTAGTCTTCATCTTTGCTTGTTCTCAATGCTTAGTGCTTTACCGCGCATCTAGCACATCAATCTTTGGTAGGTGTATCCACATAAGTGTTTTTAATACCTCCGGATCTAGTATTCGATGAGCTAAGCGTCTTAACAATCATACCAATTAGTAAGGAGTTTAGTGAACTCTATCGGAACTAAATTATACAGCGTTTTCTCACCTTTTAATAACCACGTGACAGCTGAGTCTATTATTAGAGTGTATGATACCATAGAGACAACATATAACACAGAGTAACACAACATAATCAATCACACGAGTCTTCTTTCATTAATTCGTGCATCTTAAACAAGGGGTCAACCAACTGATTAATCTTATTCTACCCAGAAGAAGACGAACTCACAACATGTGATTCGCTTAACAAGACTATACCTAGTCTACCCAGACACTGTGTTAACCTACACATGAAGATAACCCTTGAACACTGAAGTACACATCTCACAACCCTTAATCCTAAGGAGTTCTACCCAAAAACCTTTTTTCTGATTTTTCGAGAACTAACTAAAACAAAAGCCAAAACCTTTCCTTTTATGTCTGTTTTAGCTTAGAACAACATAAAACTATAAGCCAAACACTCATTCTTTAGGTAGCAGACCAAACACTATTCTGCGTGAGACAACACTGTATCACATGTCCTAGCGCCATTTGTGCTACGCGGCACACTCAAGCTTTTCTACTTTCTCCTCTTGTCAACACTCGATTCTTATTCGTTGAGCTGCTCCTCTGAACGACTACTTGAACGCCTCCAAAGATTGAGGTACCAGTTGTCACTCTGTTACGAGATTGAGCTCTTCAGCACTGTTGTGGCACAGACGGAAACTTCATGTCCTATGTTTCACACAGCTTCATCGACACTTGTCTGCTTCTACAATCTCCCCCTTTTTCTTTGTGTTTGTCAATCGAAGCTACCTGCACCCAAAGTTACTAAAACCAAGTTGGTAGACGCATTAGACTGCTCATGGTTCGCCAGAATAGAGCCTGATAGAGTTCCATAGCTGAGGTCTTCTGCAAATCAGAGGAGGCAAAATAAGAACAGGAACAACCCAATCACTCAAACAAGAATTTCAAACAGAACCATAATCCTTGTTAAAACAGAAAGGTTCTCCAAACAACCAAGGTTTTCAAAGCAAAAAAGCAAAAGATTAAGTCTTAGATCAATGTCTTAGATGACAACATAAAGAGTTTAGATCAATGGAAAGATAGTACTGATCAGAGTTTAATCACAAACTCAAATTCAGGATCAGTATCAACACACACTTCTTCCTCCACTTGTGTCTCAATACTGAACACTTCATTGTACCCCATTCCAAAATATCCTCCTGCTTGGATGCATACTCAAAGAAAAACACTTAGAGAAGCAGTAAGGAAGCGACATGAAGAAGTTTTAGGGTGCAGAAAATCATACTAGAGACTTTGGCTCCTAATACTCGAACAAGTGCAGAGATGTACCGAAAGTCATCGGCAATGAAAGTTTCAATCAAAGTAGGTGGCAATCCATGCGTGTATCTGTGTCATTGCGGAAGCAGGAACGGAACAGGTGGAGATGAGTCCATATCACCGATACAAGAGGGAACATGGCGTTGATACTTTAGAAGCTGTCCAATGAGATTGGGGAATGCAAGTCGCGAACCATTGTCAGCCTGGAGACTCATAAAAATCTCATCTACCACAAGAGCTCCAAAGTTGAAAGGAGTGTTGGCAACCACCATGTAGATTAGGGAGGCCCTTGCTTTCGTAATGACCATCTCATTCATAGTGGGCATCCAGTTATGACAACAAATGTTATAGAGAAGAGCCATCGTAGGACTGAGATGAGCTGGAGTGAGATCTTCCCATTTGGACATGACTCCATCAGATATTAGAGACACCACTGCTTCAAGCGGAACGTAAAATCCATTTGCCCTATCTGTAACATGTCCATGTAACGAATATAGACTGTTTGGGAGTTGGAACATGGAGTTGATGATCTGCGTTGTGAATTCAAAGATGAGACCACGAATGTATACACAGTGTTTTCCATGGTCTATGTATTATACCCTTGCAATGTTAGAGTAGAGTTCCTTGACCACCTAATCGACATACGGATCCACTTCTAGCACAGTGCGCAGAAGTCCTGACGTTGTCAGAATCTGTTGAATAACACACGTTTCTGGAAGATGGAGATAGAAGGTGCGCATGTCGTTGAACAGTAGTGGAGAGACAATGGCATAACGGTGAAGAGTGTGAAACAGTGACAAACCACTTAGTGTACGGTTTCCATGAACACTGCTTGGTAATCGAATCTTCAATGTCCTGAACCTCAAGCAGGCGACGATGAGCTTCGTAACGGTGGAGATGGGCAGCAGAGGGATCTTGCTCAGCATTTGACACCATAGTACCAGAGAGATTGTTTGATATTGAAGGAAGAAGCGAAAAATAACTGAAGAGCAGAGTTAGAGAGAGTAAAGTGAGGTGACACAAACGGCTCTCTCCTTTTTTTTAAAGACAAAAAAATCCTGTAGCAATGCACACTTAACAAGGCAAGATATTTTTAGCGAAATGTGGGCCATCCGTCCTTTTTTTTTACAAGGAAGCCCATTTAACCAATATTTACGATCATTTAGTGACAAAGAGGCCTTAAGAAAAGCCCTAACTAACAAGAAACCCATTAATACTTCTTGACAAACAAGTATCAGAGAATAGAGAGGATGTGGGACTGCACCAATCAATCGAGAATATCAACACAGCGGAAAAACGAAAAAGAAAAATCAAGAAGGAACAAACCGGTTTACCAATTCTTGAAGGATATATGCACACACAATGTTACCAAGTCATCAGATCCGTTTTAGGAGAAGGTGATTCATCCCACTGGCTCACTGAGGTAGTTGTTTCTCACCGAGTAGGTTTCACACTCAGTAATTAACACAAAATTAAGATAAAGAGCATTCTTTGATTCCCCCCCCCTTTATATTCTAATGAGAGGTGGACACAGGATATGACTTTTCTCCTCCTGTGTTCAACACCGAGACTCTTAACTTAGACAGGTTAGGACTTTTCTCCCATGTATACTACACTAGCTCAGGACAAGGACTTTTCTCCCTCCTTTTTTTTCTTAACAAACTTTTTGGTTTTCTTTTCCTTTTTTTGAAATAATACCCAAGAATGCAGAGACGAGAGACAAAAAGAGGGAAGGAGAACGAAATCTAAACATGTATGATGAGTAGCTCTTTCTCTGTGATGACTTGCCAATGAGAGGTTTTCAGTGGTTGTTCTGATCAGGAGTAAAAGCACCCGATGAATGATAACACAGAATGTGACAAGTATCCTTCAAAGATTAGACCAAACACATTAGTGTTCACATATTCCCAGCAAGTTTTTCAACACGCTGAAAGTATTCACATCCAAAGATTTTGTAACAATATCTGCCAATTGATTCTCATATGTGACATGTGTGATAGTCACCACATTAGCCTCAACAAGTTCTCTAATGAAATGATGTCCAATATCAATGTGTTAAGTTTGAGAGTGTTGAATTGGATTCTTGGAGATATTGATAGCACTCATATTATCACAATGATGTGTTTCAAGAAGAGTGTCTGAAGTCATACAATAGTCACCTAGCATCTGTTTCTTCCACAGAAGTTGAGTGCAACAACTTCCCATAGCAATGTACTCTGCTTCTGCGGTTGACAGTGGAATGCAGTTCTGCTTCTTGCTGTGCCTGGAGATTAGATTGTTTCCTAGGAAAAAGCTTCCTCCAGAAGTGCTCCTCCTATCATATATGCTTCCTGCCCAGTTTGCATCACAATAACCTACAAGGTTGTGATTAGTTTGCTTTTAGTAATACAAACCATGATTGAGAGTTACTTTCACGTATTTTAGGATACGTTTCACATCATTCATGTGTGATACTTTATGATTTGTTTGAAATCGAGCACCGATGCCCACACTTAGACACAGATCTGGACGACTGGCATTGAGATAGAGCAGGCTTCCGATCATTCCTCTGTAGAGCTTCCCATCTACAGACTCTCCATCCTCATCTTTACTCCGCTTTGTGGTTGGACTCATAGGACTCTGAGCTGTTTTACAGGAGTCCAAACCAAACCTTTGAACCAGATTTCTTGCATAAGTACTTTGAGAAATGAAGATTTCCTTGTAAGCCTGGTTGATTTAAAGCCCCGGAAAGTAGTTTAGCTCGCCTACCAGACTTATTTCGAACTAATTGGTGATAACTTCCACACGATAGTTAACCAAGTCTTTTCTTGTGCTGCCACAAATTATGTCATCCACATAAATCTGAACAATCGGAATGTCACGTCTTGTCTTGTGAACGTCTACCCAGAAGAAGAATGTCACGTATGATACCACAGAGACAATAGGTAACACAGAGAAACACAACAGAATCAATCACACGAATCTTCTTTCATTAATTCGTGCATTTTAAACAAGAAATCAACCAACTGATTAATTCTATTCTACCCAGAAGAAGACGAACTCGCAACATGTGATTTGCTTAACAAGACTATACCTAGTCTACCCAGAAACTGTTTTGACCTACACATGAAGATAACCATTGAACACTCAAGAACACATCTCATAACCCTTAATCCTAAGGAGTTCTACTAACAAAATCTTTTTTCTGATTTTTACAAGAACTAACTAAAAGAAAAGCCAAAATCTCTTCTTTTAAATCGGTTTTAGCTTAGAACAACATAAAACCATAAGCCAAACACTTATTCTTTAGGCAGCAGACCAAACACTGTTCTGCGCCAGACAACACTGTATCACATGTCCCATCGTCGTTTGTGCTACGCGCCACACTCAATCTTTTCTGCTTTCTCCTTTTGTGAACGCTCCTCTGCTCCCAACGACTACTTGCATGACTCCAAAGCTCGAGGTGCCAGCTGACACTCCGTCACAATTATGAGCTCTTCATCTCTGTTGTGGCACAGACGAAAAACTTCATGTCCTGTGTTTCACACACAGCTTCATAGACACTTGACTGCTTCTACATATTATAGTGTAGAGCGTAGAAGGTTGGAGCCACAACAGTGGAAAAATCTTACATTTGTGTCATGAGTTCTAGACGTCCCCAATTATTATCCTTATCCCTAGGCTTTCATTCCATCTTTGTTGTTGCATAATTATCGGCAATTTTCCGAGTCTTAGTACTTTTCTCTTATTGATTTACAACTTACAATTCACTATTCACCTTGCTCAAAATTGATTCAATAACAAACGACATCATATTCTGTTATACCTTAGTTTCATTAATTACAATTGAAAGTGTGGTGAAGAAGTCCATGGGGATTCGATCACTTTACTATACTAACCGTGATTGCTGTGCAGTTGCGGGAAGTTGGTGAAGAGGTTAAAACTCGATAGAGGAAATAACCCCCATCAAAAACGTCACTCAAGGAGCCCAATACCAGCCTAGGCAATAACCCATCAAAGATTTATCATCTTACGCCTTATGAAATGCTTGAAAACATCATGGTGAAAGTAGAAGATGGTGTTATCTATACTAACTTTCAAGAATTAGAGATGAAAATGAGAATGCTTAACCCATTGATACTTGGTTTGCAATTCTTAGCAACCGCAAGAGCTATTGTTGATTTCCCAAACCGAAAGATCTCTTTCACAAAGAGTAACAAGAACGTCTTTGACCATGAAGTCAACACGGGGATTGTTATAGCCTTGAATGAAACTAAGGTTATGGAACGAGAAAATGCAATGCAAAAAGGGCAAACAACTTAAACAAAATTAAACTATACAAGATATAAAATCTATGGATCATGGGTTTAAGTAATTTATTCAAGTTCATTAACTATTGCGAGGTATTCCAAAGCTCTAATCAAGATTAATCCTAAAGCAAAGATCAATAATTGAGGACTTATCCACTTCCATGATACTAATCTCTTTTTAAATTCCTTAATTACACAAACTTTCATTTTGCAATTAATGAATCTAAAAGCTATACTTATAAGTCCATATACTCACAATTCTCCTTAAACATCAACTTTCATTGGCTAAGATGAGATAAGTTCATTTGAAATTCTTCTAGACATTTTGACAAACACCTTTTGGGCCTGAAAAGACCATGTACTAAAGATTGAGTGATCAACTCAATCCTAGCCTTAATTCTAATTCAAATGAAGGATCTTTCAAGATCTAAGCATAAACAACACAACCCAATATCTAAATCACTCTAATCTACTCAACCCATAATCCAAATGATAACTTGATGCGCACAAAAGTGATCAATGCAAATGATGCAAGTGCTCAATGATGTGCTAAATGAGTTCTAAAACCTTAATCAACTAACCACAAGTGCATGATGCAATCAATGTAGTAATCAAGGGTCATTATTCCACAAGGACTAATGATTGTTTAGCAATTGGAATGCAAGAAACTAATGAAGCTACGTGACTCAATTTTCAAGGTGTGATTTTTATACATTTACTGAATGTAAATGACAATATTAAATGATGCAATAAGTAAAATTCAAAAGCTCAAACAATGCAAAACACTAAATTAAAGAAAAGCAATGCATAAAACAAGATAAAACAACTAAAAAAAAACAATTTAAGAAAAGTCAACAAAAGTCAAACTTGAATATCAATGAGACTAAAATATGGATCTTGAGTAAAGGTGATTGATTTAGGTTGAAACAAGTTAAGGTACTGATGCACAACAACTAAACATTGCTAATTTCAAAGCATGAAACCATTTAATCTAGATTCACCCATGATATGCTCAAATTTACCTGAGTTATTCTCTCAAATTAAGAGATCAATTGTAGTAACGAGTCGAATCACTGGGAGTTAAATCAAACAATAGGATATATGATTTCGAATTGAGCCAAGCAAATAAAGTAAAGTAAAAGCAAAAAACCATTCGAAACAGAGAAAGATTGTTGATTTCTTAAAATTCAATTAAATAACAAGCTAGGTTTTCAGGTAGTCCTCAAAATGAATCAAAATTGCAGATTAAACAAAATCAGTATTTAGTTAAGAATCGTTCTGTAACTTGGAATACTAAGATAAAATTAACCAACTTTCGTTGCAAAAACTAATTATGCCTAAACCCTAGAAAACCAAATTTCTTTGCGAATTCAATCAATTTAAACAAGCTTTAAATTCAAGTCCAATTTGTTCACAAAATTCCTAAACCCAATTTCTTTGCGAATAAGTAATTTTGCTCACATAAGATCTAGTTCAAGCTAATCAATTACACTTTCGTGTCAATCTATCAACCTAAAAGAAGGTATCAATGTGACGCCCGTAAACCATTTTTTTGAGGAAAATGGAGGGGCTGTCGATCGACACACGTGATGTCTGTCGATCGACAGGGCTCTTAAGGGCTGTCGATCGACACACCTAGTGGTTGTCGATCGACAGGTGCCCGAATTGGTTGGTTTTCTGGTTCGATTTAAGTCGTTCAATTGGACCGGGCCGGTTTGGGTAAACCTTAGGGCTTCGTATTTAAGAGTTTTTGGCCGCATTTGAGCGAACCAAAGTCCCAAAAACGCAGCAGACAGAGTTTGAGAGGAGTTCTCTGTTTCCTGTGAGTTTTTGAGAATTAGGGTTTCGTTTCTTGAGAGATTTGGAGTAGTTTCTTGTGGAGATTGTCGTGGATTCGTGTCTAGCCTCAATATCCAACAAATTCTATCCGAAAATCTAAGGTGAGTGCGTGACCATGGCTTCTGGGCCGGTGGATTCGTTAGGGTTGATTGGTGGTAGGTTAAATTGATTGATTGGATGGTGTTGTGGATTGATTGTGTCTGTGAATTGTGTTTGGATTGTGTGGATTGTGAATTTCGTGCAGGTTTCGTGTTAACGCAGAGGAGGGATCGATCCGAGAGGATAATGATCGATTTTCCATGAATCTGCGACGACCTGTCGATCGACAGCAGTTGGGTGTGTCGATCGACAGGGTCACACGAGAGCTGTCGATCGACACCTAGAGGTTGTGTCGATCGACAGGTGATCGAGGAGCTGTCGATCGACACCTAGAGGTTGTGTCGATCGACAGGGTCCTGTTGAGCTGTCGATCGACAGGCACCGTGGGTGTGTCGATCGACAGGTGTGAACAGGGCTGTCGATCGACACCTAGTGGTAGTGTCGATCGACAGGCTGCCTGTTTGGGCTGTGGTTGAGCCGTTGTTGTGTTTTGTGTGATTGTTTGATGCGTGTTTGCCTGAGCAGATCCATCGCGTCTGTGTGCGCAGTCGTAGATGGGAGGACCGTCTCACTGGGTATTTGTGATAATACTCACGCATCTCTTTTTTCCATGTGATGCAGGTAAAGGCAAATTGTGATCGTGGAATCATGGCAACGAAGAGGGAGATGATCTAGGGTCTCGGTTTCGTGCTGTGTGGTTTTATTGCTTTCCATTTCTGTTTTAGAACTCCGCTAGTTTGCTGGTTTTATTGTATTGGAATTGTTATTGGAATTTGAGTGGAACTGGTTTAGTTTTTATGGAATAAATTATTTGGTTATTATTGATGTTATCCGCTGGTTGTCTGGTTGTTGTTGCTTGGTTGTTGAGGATAGCATTTATGGGAATGCTAGTCTGAGACCAAGGGTTTATTGTTTAAAACAAAAAAAAACGGGTCGGGTCGTTTCAGTTTGGTATCAGAGCCCTTATGGTTTTAGGACGGGCTAGAACTGCTAGGATTGTAATTTGGTTAAATTGACAATTCTGTGAGTTTGGGGGTTCTAGATCATCTTCCTTCGAGCCTTCAAAGAGATTCCACGGTAAGTGTTGATTGTTGTGTTTTGAGTCTTTCTAGTCCTTAGCTGGTCTGCGTGTGAGTGCAGTGAGATGGCTAGAGGAGCTAGAGGGCGTGGTCGTGGGGGCCGAGGCCGGGGTCGTGGACTCGTTGAAGAGCCAGTCGTGAGTGAGGTTCAGAGTTCCGCGCATGGGCCTGCGGCAGGTCAGCAGTCGGTTCATGATGGGCAGACTGCCATTGTGGGGGCCAGTGTGGGTCCTGTAGGGGCTGGTTTGGGTCCTGTTGAGGCTGGTGGTGCTGGTGGTGTTGGTCCAGCTGTGGGTGCGGTTGCGGCCGCGGGTGTAGCCCAAGCTAGAGATGACCGTCTGGCTGATCTGCTGAGTCAGTTGTTGGAGCGGTTACCGGGTGCTGTGCCAGTGCAGGCTCCAGTGGTGCCACGAGTGGCAGAGGTGCAGCCGAGGGCTGCGGTTGCTGAGGAGGTTCCGTCATATATCCGAATGATGGAGCAGATGCAGAGGATCGGTACGGGTTCTTTTGCGGGAAGTGTGAAGCCTGAGGAGGCTGATGAGTGGTGGATGAGGGTGGAGCGGAACTTTCGTTCGATTAGGTGTCCCGAGGGATACAAGGTTGACTTGGCGGTCCATTATTTGGACGGGGATGCACATCTCTGGTGGAGGAGTGTAGCGGCTAGATGGGCCGGGACTGCGATGGCGTGGTCAGATTTTGTGACGGAGTTCAACTCCAAGTTCTTTCCTCAGGAGGCGTTGGATCGTTTAGAGGCGAGGTTTTTGGACTTGACTCAGGGCACGAGATCGGTGCGGGAGTATGACGTGGAGTTTAACAAACTCCTGGGTTATGCTGGTAGGAGCTTTGAGGATGAGCAGGCTCAGGTTCGGAGGTTCTTGCGAGGACTTCGACCGGATTTGCGGACTCGGTGCAGAGGCATCAGGTTCGCGAGCAGAGTAGAGTTGGTAGAGGTGGCTGCACAGATCGAGGAGGATCTGAGGGAACAGGCTGCGATCGTGGTTCCAGCTGTTCAGCCTCGGAGGCCTCAGCAGCAGCAGGTGCAGCAAGCAGGTCCTGGCAAAGGCGGCAAGCCTGCGTAAGGACAGAAGAGGAAGTGGGAAGGCGCTTCGGGATCGGGCCAAAGTGGCCGAGGCTGTTACATTTATGGGAATGCTATTCCGAGACCAAGGGTTTATTGTTTTAAAAAAAAAAAACGGGTCGGACCACAAGAGGGGGAGTTGCCCGAAGCAGAGTGAGGTTCGAGGAGTTCGGACGTGCTATCAGTGTGGGGAGCCGGGGCACATCAGACCGAACTGTCCGAAGTTGCAGCCGTTGGCAGTGGCAGTGGTCCAGCCAGTAGCTCAGTATGGGGCGGTGCAGCCTTTGGACCAGATCGCGGCGATGGAGCGTCCGCCGGCTATTGCAGCGCCGGGAGAGCCGAGCTCGAGGCCGATCACAGGTAACTTTCTAATTCAGACTTTGTAATTTTTTTTCAGTAGTGTAGAATTGCTTGGTGCTTGTTTTAGAGTTTTGCCAGTGATAGAAAGTTAGGTTGCTTAGCACTTGGGAATTGTGTAGGGACCTTGTTTGTAGGTGGGTGTGAATCCCATGTGTTGTTTGATTCTGGAGCATCGAATTGCTTCATTACTCCGGATCATGCCAAGAGAAGTGGTATCCGGAGTGACGCGGGTGAGCGGACTGGACCGGTTATGGTTGCTGGAGGAGAATTTCTAGCTACGCATGGCCGGGCGAAGGAGGTGGATATTCTGGTAGCGGGAGAGTTGATGCCAGCTGACTTAGTGATTAGTCCGGTGGAACTGTACGATGTTATCCTTGGTATGGATTGATTGAATCGGTACAGAGTCCATCTGGATTGTCATCGGGGTCGGGTGGTATTTGAACGTGAAGGTGGCAGGTTGGTTTATCAAGGAGTGAGACCGACTTCAGGTAGTCTTGTGATCTCCCTTGTTCAAGCTGTTGGTGGGGTTGCTGTGAGAGATATTCGGGTCGCTCGGGATTTCGAAGATGTCTTTCAGTCGTTGCAGGGATTACCACCATCTCGGTCAGATCCTTTCACGATTGAGTTAGAACCCGGAACGACGCCGTTGTCTAAGGCGCCTTATCGAATGGCTCCAGTAGAGTTAGCGGAACTGAAGAAGCAGTTGGAGGATTTGTTAGAGAAGGGGTTTATTCGACCCAGTACTTCACCGTGGGGAGCACCGGTGTTGTTCGTGAAGAAGAAAGATGGTAGTTTCCGGTTGTGCATCGATTATCGAGGGCTAAACCGAGTCACTGTGAAGAACAAGTATCCTCTTCCGCGAATTGATGAGTTGTTAGATCAGTTGAGAGGGGCCACTTGGTTTTCAAAAATTGACTTGGCATCCGGTTACCACCAGATTCCGATAGACGAAGCAGATGTTCGGAAGACGGCTTTCAGGACTCGGTATGGGCAGTTTGAGTTTGTAGTAATGCCATTCGGGTTAACGAATGCACCTGCGGCATTTATGAGGTTGATGAACGGAGTTTTCCAGGATTATCTGGATGAGTTCGTAATCATCTTCATTGATGATATTCTGGTTTATTCGAAGAGTCTGGAGGAACATGAGGTTCATTTGAGGAGAGTTCTGGAGAAGTTGCGGGAACAGAAGCTGTTTGCGAAGTTGAGTAAGTGCAGTTTCTGGCAGAGAGAGATGGGATTTTTGGGTCACATCGTTTCTGCAGAAGGAGTTTCTGTGGATCCGGCGAAGATTCAGTCTATTCAAGATTGGCCTAGACCGAGGAATGCAACTGAGATCAGGAGTTTTCTTGGGTTGGCAGGCTATTATCGGAGATTCGTCAAAGGTTTTGCGAGCATGGCTCAGTCTATGACGAAGCTGAGAGGGAAAGATGTTCCTTTCGTGTGGTCTGCTGATTGTGAGCTGAGTTTCGCGAAGCTGAAAACGATGTTGACTAGTACACCAGTATTGGCGTTGCCTGAACCGGGTGAGCCTTATGTGGTGTACACAGATGCTTCGGGAGTTGGCTTGGGTTGTGTGCCGATGCAGCAGGGTAAGGTGATTGCTTATGCTTCAAGGCAGTTGAGGAAGCATGAGGGCAATTATCCTGTTCATGACTTAGAGCTGGCGGCAGTGGTCTTCGCGTTGAAAATATGGAGGTCTCACTTGTATGGTGGCAGAGTTCAGGTGTTCACTGATCATCATAATCTGAAGTACATTTTTACTCAGCAGAATTTAAATGTACGACAAAGGCGATGGTCGGAGTTGTTGGCTGATTACGACTTGGACATTGTTTACCATCCGGGTAAGGCTAACACTGTAGCAGATGCTCTTAGTCGGAGGAGGTATGATTCATCTCAGGAGCGGGATGTGGAGAATCTGGTGAGTGTGCTTAGTACTTTGAGGTTATGTGTTACTTCAGAGGAACCGTTGGGGTTAGCGGCGGCAGATCAGGCGGATCTATTGAGCAGGATCCGAGTAGCTCAGGAGCAGGATCCGGTGTTGTTAGATCTCTCCAAGGCTACTGGTTCCGAATATCAGGTTTCTGCTAACGGGACTATCTTAGTGCATGGACGAGTCTGTGTTCCTAAGGATGAGGACTTGAGGCAGGAAATTCTGAGAGAAGCTCATGCGAGTAAGTTTTCGATTCATCCGGGAGCGACTAAGATGTATCGGGATCTGAAACTGTATTATCATTGGGTCGGGATGAAGAGAGATGTGGCAGATTGGGTTGCAGCTTGCAATGTGTGTCAGTTAGTGAAGGCTGAGCATCAGGTTCCTAGTGGCTTATTGCAGAGTCTACCTATTCCAGAGTGGAAGTGGGACATGATCACTATGGATTTCGTGGTAGGGTTGCCGGTTTCTCGGACCTATGACGCGATTTGGGTGATTGTGGATCGTCTGACTAAGTCAGCACATTTTCTGGCCATTAAGAAGACAGACAGAGCGGAGGTCTTGGCTAAGAAGTATGTGAAGGAAATTGTGAGGTTGCATGGAGTGCCAGCGAGTATTGTGTCGGATCGAGATCCGAGGTTTGCGTCAGTGTTCTGGAGAGCTTTTCAGGCTGAGATGGGCACTAAGGTGCACATGAGTACAGCTAATCATCCGCAGACGGATGGGCAGTCCGAAAGGACGATTCAGACACTGGAAGATCTGTTGAGGATGTGCGTGCTAGATTGGGGTGGTCATTGGGCGGATCACTTGAGTTTGGTGGAGTTCGCATATAACAACAGTTTTCAGGCGAGTATCGGAATGGCTCCTTTTGAGGCGTTGTATGGGAGGCCATGTCGTACTCCGCTATGTTTTACCCAGGTGGGGGAGAGGAGCATCTTTGGGGCTGATTTTGTTCAGGAGACGACGGAGAAGATCCGTGTTGTGAAGCTGAACATGAAAGAAGCTCAGGATCGGCATAAGAGTTATTCCGATAGGAGAAGGAAAGAGTTGGAGTTTGCAGTCGGAGATCGAGTGAATCTCAAGATGGCGATGATGCGGGGTCTGAACAGGTCCATATCCGAGGATAAGCTGAGTACGAGGTACATGGGTCCGTTCCGGGTTGTGGAGCGTGTGGGACCAGTTGCTTATCGGTTGGAGCTGCCTCCGATTATGGAGAAATTCCATGATGTGTTTCACGTTTCGAAACTCAGGAGATGCTTGCATGCTTCTGAGGAGGTAGCAGTGACGGTTCCTGCAGATCTTCAGCCAAATCTGACTGTTGGGATGAGGCCGGTTAGGATTCTTGAGAGAAGTATCAAGGTTCTGCGCCGGAAGAGAGTGCCGTTGTTGAGAGTCTTGTGGGACTGTGACGGTATTCAGAAGGAGACTTGGGAACCAGAGGCAAAGATGAAAACGAAGTTCAAGAAGTGGTTCGAGAAGCAAGCAGAAGAGTGAATTCGTTTTTCTTTGTGGTTTCCAGTTTCAGTTTTTGTGTTGTGATCACCGTGTGTGGTGAGGTTTTGGTTGTGGATTTTTGTATTTTCATTAAGTTGTAATGATTATGACATTTTTCCAGTGAATAAGAAAGTGCTTTCTTATGTGTTTGACTTTGAGAGTCATGTGTTTGCGGTTAGAGAACCTCGGAATGGAAGTTTTATTGCGGATAGGACTTGCCAGTTCCGGTGGGGTCTCTAACGGTTTGTGTGTGTGTGTGAGAGAGAGTCTCGGAATAGAAGTTTTACGGTAGGTAGAACTGTCTAGTTCCGGAGGGACTCTGCAGGGACATCCGAGGTGAGGGATGGTCCGGGTGATCTGTGAGGATCACGTTTGTGATGGTATTCCGGGAGGGGAATATCATGTGAGACCTTAGGAGGTAGTTCCGGTCAGAGGTGCATTATAGACGTTAGGAATTGATTGCATAGCTCAGAGATAGACATCAGACTTTCTTGGAGATTAGTCTCCGGCAGATCTTGAGAGATGCGTCTCTCCGGGGGGCAGTGGGTTCCCCGCATACCGATCGTTTGTCAAGACTGCGCGGACTGAGATCGTGAGGGTATGGGGATAGTTTGGGAGGTTGCGACCTCTGGCAGATCTCTGCATACCGAGAGCTTGATAGACTGTGTGTCTTGATGGATTGAGGTGTGTGGAGATGATTGAGTATCAAACACCGTCAGGACTGCGCGGACTGAGGTGGGTTGATACTAGACACCTAGAGCTGAGGGGCGACGATCCCGAAAGCTAGATGGTGGTTATGAGCTATGGGCAATCAATGTCTGAGACGGATCTATGTGCATAGGATGGATGTGAACCTCGAGAGGGTCTGGGAGATGTAGTCTCCGGTGTTGATGGCGGGTTAGGCCAGGGTAGATTGTTGAGTAGTGTTAGAGGATTCGAGGACGAATCCAGTTTTGGTGGGGGAGATTTGTGACGCCCGTAAACCATTTTTTTGAGGAAAATGGAGGGGCTGTCGATCGACACACGTGATGTCTGTCGATCGACAGGGCTCTTAAGGGCTGTCGATCGACACACCTAGTGGTTGTCGATCGACAGGTGCCCGAATTGGTTGGTTTTCTGGTTCGATATAAGTCGTTCAATTGGACCGGGCCGGTTTGGGTAAACCTTAGGGCTTCGTATTTAAGAGTTTTTGGCCGCATTTGAGCGAACCAAAGTCCCAAAAACGCAGCAGACAGAGTTTGAGAGGAGTTCTCTGTTTCCTGTGAGTTTTTGAGAATTAGGGTTTCGTTTCTTGAGAGATTTGGAGTAGTTTCTTGTGGAGATTGTCATGGATTCGTGTCTAGCCTCAATATTCAACAAATTCTATCCGAAAATCTAAGGTGAGTGCGTGACCATGGCTTATGGGCCGGTGGATTCGTTAGGGTTGATTGGTGGTAGGTTAAATTGATTGATTGGATGGTGTTGTGGATTGATTGTGTCTGTGAATTGTGTTTGGATTGTGTGGATTGTGAATTTCGTGCAGGTTTCGTGTTAACGCAGAGGAGGGATCGATCCGAGAGGATAATGATCAATTTCCCATGAATCTGCGACGACCTGTCGATCGACAGCACTTGGGTGTGTCGATCGACAGGGTCACACGAGAGCTGTCGATCGACACCTAGAGGTTGTGTCGATCGACAGGTGATCGAGGAGCTGTCGATCGACACCTAGAGGTTGTGTCGATTGACAGGGTCCTGTTGAGCTGTCGATCGACAGGCACCGTGGGTGTGTCGATCAACAGGTGTGAACAGGGCTGTCGATCGACACCTAGTGGTAGTGTCGATCGACAAGCTGCCTGTTTGGGCTGTGGTTGAGCCGTTGTTGTGTTTTGTGTGATTGTTTGATGCGTGTTTGCCTGAGCGGATCCATCGCGTCTGTGTGCGCAGTCGTAGATGGGAGGACCGTCTCACTGGGTATTTGTGATAATACTCACGCATCTCTTTTTCCATGTGATGCAGGTAAAGGCAAATTGTGATCGTGGAATCATGGCAACGAAGAGGGAGATGATCTAGGGTCTCGGTTTCGTGCTGTGTGGTTTTATTGCTTTCCATTTCTGTTTTAGAACTCCGCTAGGTTGCTGGTTTTATTGTATTGGAATTGTTATTGGAATTTGAGTTGAACTGGTTTAGTTTTTATGGAATGAATTATTTAGTTATTATTGATGTTATCCGCTGGTTGTCTGGTTGTTGTTGCTTGGTTGTTGAGGATAGCATTTATGGGAATGCTAGTCCGAGACCAAGGGTTTATTGTTTAAAAAAAAAAAAACGGGTCGGGTCGTTTCAATCAACTTCTTGTGCAAAATGAACCAACTTCTTGTTCACTAGAAGGCTATGCATAGAATTTATCTTGGCTTTAACCTCAGCAATCTCAGCTCCACATGTCATACCTGCTTCTCTTCTTCTTTCCTCATCGATCTTCTTTGTACTATTGCTTGTAGGCACGTTCTTAATGAGCTCGAGACAGTCAGTTGGGAATCTGGTTTTGAAGTTCCCATTACTCGTAGCATCTAAAGCCATCTGATGCTTCCAATCCATACCTCTGTACAAAATACCCAGTAGCTAAACCTCTATAAACCCGTGATGAGGATAATCTCTCTGATATCCTTTGAACCTTTCCCACGCAGTCTTGAATGCTTCCGTTGGACCTTGAACGAATGTGGAGATCTTAACTCGCAGATCCTCTAAACGCGACTCATCATAAAAATTGTTCACGAAAGTGTTCTTGGTATCACTCTAACTAGTCAGCGAGCCTGGCTCCAACAGTTTTAGCCAAGAGGATACCTCTCTAGCAAGAGAGAAAGGGAAGAGCTTACACATGATGTAGTCTTCAGACACGTCGTTGACCTTAATGCTCGACCCAAGATCCTCGAACATCTCGAGATGATCCATGGGGTGCTCAGTTGGGTGCCCATGGAACTGACATTGAGCCACTAAAGAGAAGATGCGGGCTTCAACTCAAAATCTCTCCTTCAAAATCCAGGAGGCCGAATCGCTGCCCTGTTGGCTTAGTATTCTTCAGGACGGTTGTAATCTCCCAAAGTGTGTTGGTTAACTACAACCTCCTGTAGTCGACGATTCGCCCGAGCCTGACGCTCTAGCTCAGCACGCTGATGTTCTAACTCAGCTCGTTGACGATCTAGCTCAGCTCGTTCTATTGCAACTGCATCGTCAACCTCTTCAGCCACCACGATGGCATTACCAGCTTCATCAATCATATCTCCCTGCTCGTTGTATCTGTTTTCCTCTCTGTCAACCAACTCACCCTGAGCATTCAGAAGAACAACCACATCACGATTTACCATCTTAGCTAGCTTCGCCTGTTTCCAATTTTCTCGTTCTATAATCCCTAACTCTGGAACGAAATCCTCTAACTTTTGATCGTTGTTGCTTCAGGTTTTGCTAGAATGCATACACCTGAAACACTAGAACCAAAAGAGAAGAAATCAAAGACTAGTAACAAAAAAAAAAAAATACTTAGTCAAAATTCTAGAATCGAAATCCTATGGGTGATTTTGACTCCCCGACAACGGCGCCAAAATTTAATATGCTCAAATTTACCCTGTGCTACTCTCTCAAATTAAGAGATCAATTGTAGTAAGGGGTCGAATCACTGGGAGTTAAATCAAACAATAGGATATACGATTTCGAATTGAGCTAAGCGAAAAAAGTAAAGTAAAAGCAAAAAACAATTCAAAATAGAGAAAGATTGTTGATTTCTTAAAATTCAATTAACCAAAAAGCTAGGTTTTCAGGTAATTATCAGGATGAATCAGAATTGCAGATTAAACAAAATCAAGATTTAATTAAGAATCGTTCTTGAACTTGGAACCCTAAGATATAATTAACCAACTTTCGTTGCGAAAACTAACTATGCCTAAACCCTAGAAAGTTAAATTTCTTTGCAAATTCAATCAATTTAAACAAGCTTTAAATTCAAGTCCAATTTGTTCACAAAATTCATAAAACAAATTTCTTTGCGAATAAGTAATTTTGCTCACCTAAGATCTAGTTCAGGCTAATCAATTACACTTTCGTGTCAATTTATCAACCTAAGATATCCAATTTCAGGGTCGCGAATCCTAATTCAGAGTTAAAGGAATCTAGGTGAAGAACCAAAGAGATAATCCTAATTAACAAGTGAATTTAATCTAACAATTCATCTTCAATCCTTTCGAATCACCCTAAACCTAACAAGAGAACTACTCAGACATGGAAGCAAAGCAAAACATAACTGAATAATAATGTATAAAGAAAAAGATAAGGAAGAGATACAAAAGGGTTCGAAGAATCTCAAGAACGAAGTAGACTTGTCTCCCTAAAACTCTCAAACTCTCTCTCTCAATTTGTTCAATAAAATCTAAGGGTAATGATCTAAAAACCTAAAATCAAAGTATATAGTGTTTTGACCTCGTGGTGGGCTTTTCTGATAACTTCTGGAAACTTCTAGGCCAAAAGAGCAATTTTCCGTTCTTTTAAAAGTTATTCATCAGCTTCTGAAAAGTGTGTGTCGATCGACACTCATAGAGTGTGTCGATCGAGAGGTGCTAATTTCTGCTTCTCCACTTGTAACTCCGACCTCTATCTCATTTATGCTCCAAAATGCACCATAATCATCAAATAAGCTCCCCACGTACAATAACCTGTTAGGACACTAAAAAGACTCGAAAAAAATAAAAAGACTCGTTAAAAGGATTTATATCATGGTCGAAAACCGGCGAAAACCATGATATATCAACTCCCCCAGACTTAGCTTTTGCTTGCCCTCAAGCAAACTAAAGACTAAGAATGAAGTCGAGGTTTGAAAATCACGGGAACTTACTTATCCTTGAGAACATTGATTTTGCCTCCTTGACTCTTTTGGTGCATATAAACAAAGTACCTTTGGCTGTCACAAATCTCAACCATCATAGGTTGGGCCTCAAATCTTAACCTGCAAACCTATCAGTGTCACATTCTCCTAACTGTCGCACACTTGATCAAAGTTATGATGGAATTCTCTCAAATGATATCAACCAAGTAAAAGGCTAGCTATGATGTTAAAAGGCTTTTGGTGTTTCAGTGAAGTTAAAAGTGTTTAGGGTTACCGGATTTTATTTGGTGGATGCAGACATTATCCATAAACACAAGAGAGAGACTGGTCTAGTTGATGCCCACGATTTGTCATTCATATTGCACTCTCTCCTCCAAAACGTAAGCAGGAACCAAACACCATAAAAAAATAACATGTTCCACTATCCACATCCATTCTCTCCATTCCGTGGGATTTTTGTAGAAGCTAGAGACTTATAAAAATGATCATTCCCTTTTCCCTTATTAAATTTTAGAATTTTTTTTTTTTTTCATAACTAAGGGGGGAATGATCTACATAGATGTTAGTCTCGAAAATTACCATTGTTATGCATGAAATCTCAAGGAATGCTTAGCATCGTCGCTCTTTGTAAAGTACTCCAACCAAATCCTCATCATGTGCAATTTTGTGAATGAAAAACTACGTCGGACCTTTTTCTCTCCTGTTTTTCGAATTCGCTCCATCCAAAGGCTTCGTCGCAACAGCTAAAAGTCGTAAAAACTAAGCATTTGTTCCTAGGAAAGATCGTTGTTCCCTACATTTTGACTCAATAAAACAAAATTTGACTCCAAAATAGAAAACAATGTTAGCAACTACCTCCCTCAGACTTAAACAACACTGTCCCTAGTGTTATTAAATCTGAGATCGGTGAGAAGGAAAATAAAATAACGGAAAAATTTGTGAAAACGAGAAACTTGAACGAGTATTGTGGATGTGTCGATCGACAGTCACAATGTGTGTCTATCGACAGGAGGTGCGTGGGGGTGTCGATCGACAGGAGGTGCATGGGGGTGTGGATCGACAAGACCCTCGAAATTCTGTAATCGTGGCTTTTGGGGCTTCTGTCATTTGAACAGTCTAAAGGGACACTGTAAATCACTCATACGAAACACGATCAAATAGCAAAACACATAGTCTTAAGATAAAAAGCTTCATAAATATGAAAATCATACGGAAGCAAATAACAAACTGACTCAAAGAAAGAAAAATGACTCAAAGGAAAAGAAAAAAGGAAAAAGTAAACCGGGATAAAACGGAGACGAGCTAATCCTCCTCTTCGTCCTCCTCTGCAAGTGGCGAACGAGCTGGTGGAGGAGTCGATGAACGAGGACGAATACAACCGCAGCGAGACAAATCGGCAAATGCATCCCAAAGTGTCTGAATGCTCGTGACAATCCATTTCTGAACTGAATCCATGTCAATCTGAGGAGGAGGCGCTAAGCAATGAGATGAAGATGTAGAGGCGGCAGCGGCTGAAGGTGATGAAGAAGCACCCCCGCGGCGAGTAGAATCCTTGCGAGTGGATCGACTACTGACGACGCGTTGACGCTGATCGGGAAGGAAGTATAGCGCAGCAGCACCAGCTCTGATGTCAGTCAACTCCGGAAGTGGCAGAAGAACCTGAAACTGTGTCCGAGTGTCGTCGCGGATGAGCCACTGACTATATCCTCCAATCCATGTGGCACTCACCATGTGCCTGTTGTCTATAGAACAGGTTTCGCGAATCGCGGAGCTCTGAGAAAAGTCAATGCCACAGAACTCCAAGATAGGAATAATGAGGCTACCTACGTGAAAATCCTTACCGATTCCACGAGTGGAAGGCGTGGTCTTCTGCTTATCATGTCGCACCTTACCGGGCCCGTTCCTGTATAGAACTGTGTTGGAGAGCAGACGAGTCAGATAGTGGAGGAATGGATGGCGAATGTCTGTGTGAGAGATGCGTCCGCTACCGTATGCGCCAGCTCCAAACTGATCCCAGAAAGACTTCATCTCTGAAAATGCATTGGGCAGAATGACGTTCTCCCTCTCTGGTGGAAATCCATAAATCTCACAAAGCTGCTTGAGACTAACCCTGTATCTGACCCCTTCAATCATGAAAGTCAATGTCCCATTTCCTCCTGTTGGGAACTCATTCATGGGGTAGTAGACCCAAACTGTAGCGAAGAACTGACAAACCAAATCGGGATACAAGTTGTGATGCTTGGTGGTAATGTTACCCAAACACGCGCGTTGTAACAAACGCTTAACCTCATCAAAAAGACCCAAATCCTTCAATGCAACTCAGTCCGCAATCCGCATAGGCTGCATAGACACACTCAGCCACTGATTGTAGAAAAGCGAATCATAATCATCCCAAGCCTCTGATATCCTCCTGTTGGCGACCTCAGGTTTTGAAAGAACAACCTCTGCACAATCTCGCCATGTCTGACCAATTGGGATTCTCTCTCCCTCGGTCTTTGGCCATGGGTTAGAAGCGCTGGATCGTGATCTCTTAGCCATCTTTGTAGATCGAGAAAATGAGTGATAGCAATGGAAAGATGGAGAGATTTAACTCAATTCAGAACCAAAAATCGACCAAAACTATGAAGATTTGAGAGATTTAGGGTTCTTGAGTCGTATTGTGTCGAGCAAAATCGAAAAAGGGTGTGTGGTTGTGTCGAGCAGTTTATAAATACTTACCTCGTGGTCTCTGCAGGGTGCCTGTCGATCGACACTCCCTGTGTGTGTCGATCGACAGCAGTCTCGTTTTTTTTTTTCTGAAACAAAACTAATTAAAGTCAGCAATAAAATGAAAGAAAACGAAATTGTACAGACACTTACCAGTAGGTTGCCTCCCACCAAGCGCTTGTTTTCAGTCATTAGCTTGACTGTGTCTGAAATCAGACAGCGGGTGCATCATCTAGTGACACAATGTGTCCATCTGGAATTTCGACTTCTGCCCAATAATGCTTCACCCTTTGGCCATTCACCGTAAATTCGTGGCCATCCTTACTGATAAGGACGACAACTCCATGTGCTCGAACTTCCTTGATGGTGAATGGACCTGACCAAAGAGAACGCAACTTTCTAGGAAACAAAGTTAAACGAGAGTTATACAGGAGTACCTGATCATTTGGTTCGAAAGTCTAGGAGATGATCTTCTTGTCATGATACACTTTAGTCCGCTCCTTGTATAACTTGGAGTTTTCATAAGCGTGATGTCGTATCTCATCCAACTCGTTCAACTGAATCATACGCCTCTCTGCAGCAGGTTTGATGTTGAAATTTTACTGTTTCACTGCCCATGCTACTCGATGCTCAAGCTCCACTGGAAGATGACATGCTTTTCGATAAAAAAATGGAAAGGAGTACTTCCCAACGGCGTCTTGAATGCTGTTCGATAAGCCCAAAGTGCGTTATCCAGCTTTGTAGACCAATCCTTTCTTGGAGTATTCACAGTTTTCTCCAAGATTTCTTTTATCTCTCTATTGGAAACTTCTAGTTGTCCACTCGTCTGAGGATGATAAGGACTAGCCACACGATGCTGAACTCCATACTTAGCTAATAACCGATCGAAAGCCTTGTTAATGAAGTGCGTTCCTCCATCACTAATGACAACCTGAGGCACTCCGAATCGAGGGAAAATGATGGTTTAAACATCTTAATAACCACCCCTGCAATCGCCTCCACCCACTTGGAGACATAATCCACATCAACTAATATGTAGGAATTCCCATAAGGTGATGGGAAAGAACCCATGAAATCAATGCCCCAACAATCGAAAATCTCAACTTCCAAGATAAAGTTCTGAGGCATCTTGTGTTGCCTGCTAATTTTCCCTCTTCGCTGCCAAGCATCGCACTTCTTGACAAAGGCGTGAGCATCTTTGAACAATGTAGGCCACCAGAAACCTGCTTGAAGAACCTTGGAAACTGTCTTGAATGTAACGAAATGTCCCGCATAATCAGAACCGTGACAATGAAACAACACCTCTTGAGTCTCGGGCTCAGCAATACATCTCCTGTAAATACTATCAGAACAAAACTTGTAGAGATAAGGTTCATCCCAATAGTACCTACAAAGTTCTCGGATAAACTTCTTCTTTTCATACCCTTGGAGATCACTTGGCATGTCCTCTGCAGCAAGGTAATTGGCGATATCAGCGTACCAAGGACAAGTAAAAGAAGAAACGGCAAAGACGTGCTGTTGGATTGCGTCGTTTATGATCTGTGGAAGACGATCTAGTGCTCTGTACAGGGGGTGTCGATTGACACTCGTTCGGTATGTCAAACGACACCTCTGTAGTTGACATGTTGATCAACACTCATCAGGTATGTCGATCGACAGCGTCTGTAATTTTCTTGTACTCCACGGATTTTCATCTTGTAACCCACTTTCAATGAAATTACATCCCTCTGTTGGAAAGAAATCATCAATAGGAACATGATCCTCGATCCTAATCCTTGAGATATGATCCGCAACTCGATTTTCAACTCCTTTATTATCTTTAACCTCAACATCAAATTCTTGAAGAAGAAGAATCCATCTTAGCAACCGCGGCTTCGCATCCTTTTTGTGCGTCAAATACTTAAGAGCTAAATGATCCATATGCACAATCACCTTAGAACCAATCAAATATGGACGAAATTTCTCAAATGCAAACACTACTGCCAACAACTCCTTCTCCGTGGTAGCATAATTCCTTTGTGCATCATCAAGAGTCCGGCTAGTGTAGTAAATGGCATGAAGCTTCTTGTCCTTCTTCTGACCCAAAACAGCTCCAACCGCGAAATCACTAGCATCACACATTACTTCAAAAGGAAGAGTCCAATACGGAGGTTGTACAATTGGAGCACTCACTAAACCTTGTTGAATCTGTTCGAAAGCAGCGAGACAATCAGCAGTAAACACAAACTTGACGTCCTTACAAAGTAGGGTGGTGAGCTGGCGGGCAATCTTGGAGAAATCCTTGTTGAATCTCCTGTAAAAACCAGCGTGACCAAGAAAACTCCTAACAGACTTCACACAATTAGGCGGCTGCAAACTTTTCATAACCTCAATCTTGGCACGATCTACCTCAATCCCATCTTCTAACACTTTATGTCCAAGCACAATGCCACTTTTATGACATTTCTACCAATTCAGAACTATGTGTTTCTCCTCACATCTAGCAAGTACCTTCTCCAAATTACCCAAACATTCCTTGAACGAAGACCCGTAGACTGAGAAATCATCCATCAAGACCTCCATGTAATCCTCAATCATATCTCTGAAAATCGACATCATACATCTCTGAAAAGTAACTGGAGCATTACATATTCCAAATGGCATTCTGCATTATGTAAAAGTACCATAAGGACATGTGAATGTGGTCTTCTTCTGATCGTCCGGATGAATCGGAATTTGAAAGAACCCTGAATAACCGTCCAAGAAGCAATAGTAGGGGTGATTCGCAAGCCTTTCCAACATGTGATCAATGAAAGGCAAAGGAAAATGATCCTTCCTTGTAGCAGCATTGAGCTTCCTGTAGTCAATACACATCATATGCCCTGTCACGGTCCTTGTAGGAATAAGCTCGTTCTTCTCGTTTTTAACCACTGTAACCCCTCCTTTCTTAGGAACCACATGAACCGGACTGATCCAAGGACTATATGAAATAGGGTAGATAATCCTAGCTTCCAATAGTTTCATGATCTCTTTCTTGACTTCTTCCTGAAGATTCGAATTCAGCCTTCTCTGATGCTCAACGAACGTCTTTGCTCCTTCCTCAAGGTGAATCTTGTGCATACATAAGTCTGGAGAAATACCAGCAATATCATCAAGAGAGTAGCCAACAGCTTTGCGATACTTGCGCAGCTTCCTTAGTAACAAGGTTTGCTCTATATTGCTCAAAGAAGAACTAACAATAACAGGATAAGTGGAATTACGGCCAAGAAAAGCGTACTTGAGTCTTGCTGGTAGTTGTTTGAGTTTGATTTTTGGATCTTTTTCTTCACTCTAATCACTTACCCTTTCCGATTTGTCAGAAACTCCAACCAGTTCCACATTAGCAACCACTTGCTTCACTAACTCACTATCATTCATCATCTTAGCATACCCTTTAGAAACATCCTCGAGCTGTCCAGTCTCAATCACAAAGTTAACCAATGTCCTTTCCAATGGATCAATGGGATAGTTCTCATTAAAAACCTCATGTGTGATATCATCCAATGTATCCACATAGAATGTATGGCCATCTATGGTGGGTTTCTGAACCACTTGATCCATATCGAACTTCATTTCCAAATCTCCCACACATTGAGTATTCCTTCCCCCTCTCACATCTATCATAGCACCAGCTGTAGCTAAGAATAGACGTCCAAGAATAAGGGGGTCCTTAGGCTTCTCACAATACTGCAAAACAACGAAATCAGCAGGAATCAAACAATCTCCAACTTTGATTGGAACGTCTTCCAAAACACCCTCTGGAACTCTCACTGATCTGTCAGCAAGGATAAGAGATATCCTCGTAGGCTGGAAATTCGTCATCCCAAGGCTTAAAGCAATTGAAAGTGGCATCAAATTGATGCTAGAACCCAAATCACACAAGGATCGCGGAAACCTATCCGAAAAGATGAAGCAATCCAACACAATGCTTCCCGGATCAGCAAGCTTCTTTGGAACCTTGTTCAGAATTATAGCACATACTTGCTCTGAGATCATAGCAACTCCTTCAACGCACAAATTTCTAGTGACCAATTTCTTCACATACCGTCGAATTACCGGAGAAGTTCTAATCGCCTCAACCAATGGCATCTCAACTGTAATCTTGTCAATGATTGCCTTACACTTGGCTTCCTTAAGCTTTTGTCTAGACTTCTTAGGACCTCTAGGATAAGGCACCTTTGGCTTGTACACTCTCTCGGTAAGCAAAATATGGGTTTGGTCCGTCTGGGGTCCCTGTCGAACGACACTCGTTGGGTGTGTCGAGCGACACTGCTTCGAGGGCCCTGTCGATCGACACTCGTTGTGTGTGTCGAACGACAGCTTTTCCAGATTTCTGTTATCATCGACGATTTTAGGCTCTGTCGATCGACACTCCTTGTGTATGTCGATCGACACTGCATCCGGAATAAACAACTCTTTGTCCTCAACATCCTCAAGCTCGTCTATTTGCTCGATTGTGAACTGTTTCTTAAGCACTAGCTCGAAAATTTTCCCACTTCTAGTCGTGATAGCTGCCACACCATGCTGTTTTAGATTTGTATCAGTTATGGCAGGAAGAAACCCATCTTGTCTTCTCATATTCTCTACAGTCTGAGCTACCTGGGTATTGAGCTTCTTCATGTGAATGTTGATGGCCTCGATTTTTCCATTCAGATCAGTGTAGAGGCTGTCTATCTTCCCATTGAAATTCACTGTTATCGTCTGTTGACCCTCAAGAAGCTGCTCAAACATAGCTTTCGTGTCGTTTTCTGAAGACTTAGCAGGAACTGGTTGATATGACAAAGATCCATAACTCCTTTTGTTACTATTCCTGCCAAATGGTTTCTGATATTAAGATTTCTGAGCATAGCTTGGAGAACTAGGATTCCCTGAGAATGAGCTCCTCTGATTATAACCATTGTACCCCTTGTTCTTTGATTGATTCCCATAGTAATTGAACTTGCTTAAAAAACGCTTTGAATAATCTTAAGAGGATGTAACTGATGAACTTGCTTGAAAAAACCTTTGAATAATCCATAGATGATGTAACTGTTGAACTTGTTTGAAAAAGGCTTTGAATAATCCATAGTGGATGTAACTGATGAACTTGCTTGAAAAAGGCTTTGAATAATCCATAGAGGATGTAACTGATGAAGTCTATGATACTTGTGTCAAGTGTCTGTCGTCTGAAGCAAAGAGCTTGATAAAAAATGGGAGTAAACGAGTATAAATACCCCACTCCCCCCCCCCCTCTTGACGGAGGAGGACAACTGAACTCGTCCGGAGACAAGCTGCCTACGTACCCTTTGCAGGGATCAAGTCGCCTTGTAGTTCATTACAGAGGCCTCTAGAGATACTAGTGATAGTACCCTTCGAGTGCCTTGCATGCCACTAGGGAGTGGTGTGGTGGGTCTTGTTTAACATCGGTGAGGCAGAGACATCGATGACATCGGTGTAGGCATAACCGACGACGTCGGTGTTGGCGTGGTTGAGAGACGTCGGGCCCAATGACATCGGGGAAGCAGGTTCGGGTGGTTCGCCGTTGTGATTGCCTGCAGACTTCGCTACTTCCAGACCCGTTGACTCTGCGTTTTCCGCAACTTCTACAAGTTGTTATTGCTACAAGAGGTTGGTCAAGTCTTTGACCTGTTCAGAGCTGGTCCTTGTTCTCTTTCGTGATTCTTGAGGTGTAGAGTCCTCCCTGTTTTTTCTCAGACTCCTTCTGGTTGCCCCATATCGTTTTTACGCCGATAGGTGTACGAAACTTCAGGCACAAGTGGTACGTCGAAGGCACAACTCGCATCTGATTGAGCCAGGGAGTTCCCATGATCATGTTGTAAATTGCTGGATGATTTGAAACTGTGAAGTCAACCATCTTCTTAACGTTGCCAGCTTGGACAGGTAGGCAAACCGTTCCCATCGTCATGGTTGTCTCTCCGGAGAATCCTGTTATAGGCTTAGGCTTTCCTCTGATTGTAGACAGATCAACCTTCATTCGCTCCAGAGTATTCTTGAAGATGATGTCCACTGAGATCCTTGTATCAATGAGAACACGAGCAACATTGAAGTCGAAGACAGGTAGCTTGATTACCAGAGGATCGTTGTGTGGTTGGTCGAGACCCTCAGTGTCTTGCTCGTCGTAGGTGATAGGATCGCTGGAGAACCTTGGCTTTGCAGGTGCTGATATGTTCGCGTAGACGTCAGCACGTCGTTGATATGCTTCGATTGTAGGGACGTTATCAGCACAGTATTGCGATCCCCCCATTATCATGTGGATACTTTCATAGTGGTCTCCGTTTTCAACATCGTCATCGTGACATTGACGTCTGGGAACGTCTGCCTGTTGTTCGGTGTCGGGAGGAGCTTTCTCTTCTGGCTTGAAGTCTGACAAGCTGTTGTTGCCTTTCAAGGTGCCCTCAGTGAGTTTGGCTATGAGCTGTCGCCCTAACTCGCAACACCTTGCAGTCGAGTGTCCACTTGCTTTGTGGAAGTCGCAGTACAACTTCTCGTCATACTCCTTTGGTTCTTTGTAACCCGACGACTCCTCTTGGTACTTATGGGCCTCTTTGTATCCTCCTTTGTGTTGGATGTAGGCGCGATTCGCAGCGTGAGCTGGCTCGGTTGCTTGTTTAGCCTTTCAATCTTTCCTGGCAAAGACTTCTTCTTATGTTCGAGCAGAGTCAGCAGCACAGTGGAAAGCATCTTAGATCGTTGTTGGCGTGTTGAGACTTATCTCCTGCCAGAATGGAGATGGACACCGAAGTGCTCCCCGTAAGGCTTCTAGGGCAGACTTGTTGTTAATACCTTCAACCTTTGACAGCGTATTTTTGAACTTTGTCATGAAAGATCAAAGACTTTCGCTCTCGCCTTGCTTATTGTTCCATAGTTTGGAATCATAGATTTTCCGTTCCATGAAGATGTTGTAATGTTGCACAAACAGCTCGGAAAGCTGGAGGAAAGTGAATTGAATTCTTCTCGAGTTTGTATAACCATTGAAGGGCATAATTGATTATTTATGATTTTAACATTTGGATTTGGAATCTTTTGTAAACTAGGTTTTATTTTTGTTTGATTTTCAATCTATCTGTATGTCTCTTGGTCTTGCTTGGATTGTAGGTGCATGATAGCAAGAAGCAAGAGTTTAGACAACTTTGATCTACGCAATGACATTAGCCAAGTTGAGAAGCAAGCTAGATTAGCAAGAAAGGAAAGAGAACGTTTAGCAATGGAAGCTAACGTTGGTAATGGTAATGGCGGTAATCGCCAAGTTAATGAAGTTGTAAGAAACGTTGATGGTAATGGTAATAGAGTACTCGTTCATGCTCCAAGAGAAGAAAGAAGGATTGGAGATTTCGATGAACCGCTCACCAACGGAACAAGAACCGGTATTCACCCACCACCTTGTGATAACAACAATTGGGAGATCAAATCGAGTTTGATCAATATGGTACAAAACAACCGTTTCTTCGGTTTACCCTTGGAGCACCCAATTGAGCATCTTGATAACTTCGATAGATTGTGCGGAACGGTGAAGATGAATGGTGTATCCGAAGATGTTGTGAAACTTACCTTGTTTCCATTCTTTTTGGGAGACAAGGCTAGTCAATGGGAGAAGAGTATAGTTACATCTTCCATCACTACTTGGGAATAGTGTAAAAAGCGGTTTTTGGCCAAGTTCTTCTACAATCAATGCACCACGAGAATGAGGAATGATATCACGAGCTTCAAACAAGGTCCAAACGAAGCTCTCTATGAAACTTGGGAAAGATTGAAGGGTTACACTAGGTCTTGTCCTCACCATGGAATTCCTCTGGAAGCTGTACTTGGAATCTTTCATAGAGGGATTGAAGAGAAGTTTTACTTAGCTTTGAATATAGCAAGTAATGGAGACTTTGGAAGCTTAATCATAGAAAACGGAGAAGAGCTCATTGAGAATCTAACTCAAAGCAATCAAAGCTACAATAGGGAGTATGATAGATCATACAAGGAACCTAAGAATGAGCTCAAGAGTGAAGATCAAAGGATCAAGGAGATGAGTGATAAGCTAGACAAACTTATCTTAGCTAGTATGAAGCAAGTCCACTATGTTGGGTATTTTGATGGAAACCAAGAGATGGTTGTTGAAATAAGCTACATTCAAGGTCAACGGTATTATCAAAAAGGATTCAATCCTAACTATAGGTCTCATCCCAATTTGTCCTATAAAGCACTAATGTGGAGAATCTCTAAGACGAAGTCTATCCACCGAAACAACAAGCTTTCATTCCACAACAAGCTCAGCAAGCTTTTGTTCCTAAGCAACAATACAACTCTAATCAAGTTGCTCCTACAAATCAAGCTACTACCTCTACTCAACCCGCTTCTCAAGACCAAGAGCTCTAGGCATTGGTTCAACTGGTTTTAGATGGACAAATCAAGAGTAATGCGGATATCGCAAGGAAGTTTCATGTGGTAAACACTAGGTTTGATGGAATGTATCAAGAGTTGGATGGCAAGATTACAAGCCTAGCTTCCCATGTTAAGACTATAGATGTGCAACTAGCACAATTTGCTTCTAGCTCAAAGGCACCAAGCGGTATTCTACCGGGTAAACCCGAGTCTAATCCTAGAAGCAACATTTGCAATGTGGTGATCTTAGGAGAAGATAAAGGATGTAGATCAAGGTATGGACCTTTCACTAAGGAAGATTATGAGGAAGATGAGCTTTACTTAGAAGGTTTAGCTAACCTATTAAAGCCTCCCCAAGATATGAATGTTATTGTGAAGAAGGAACACTCAAGAAGGATTGAGTTGGTTAGAAAAAGAGCCATGGAGACTCCAAGATATGAAGATAGGTAGCACAAGCCTAAGCTAGACCTTCTAATACCGGATTTCACTAAAGGCGGTTAAGAAGATCTTAGCTAGCGACAAGAAGGGCATGAAGGATATTTGTATTAAGTTTCAAAAGGAATATAGCTACAAGTGGATTGCTAAAGAGCGAGATCTTATTACGGATGTGTTAGCTAACCAAGGAAAGGTTAGAGAGGTTATGATGAAGTATAGAGATAAAAGGGAAAGGGACAACCCAAGAACCCTTGAGAAGAAGCTCTATCCCGGCAAGTTTACGATTCCTTGCACACTTGGGAACTTGGAGATCGATGATGCGTTGTGTGACTCCTCCAATGTTAACATGATTTCTCGCGAGATGATAGACCATCTAGGAATCACAAAGCTCAAGATGACCTCATGCTCTCTCATCTTTGGAGATGCAACATGCAAGCAACCACTTGGAGTCATTGAAAATTATCCTTTGAAGATCGCTAATTGTATTATACCGACGGATCCTATGGTTATGGAAATGGAGATGGCGAAGTCGCTCCCACTTATACATGGTACGCCTTTCTTGGCTACCACCGGAGCTAGTCTAGACTTTCTCCACATGAAAGCTCTATTGCTGAATGTGGATCCTTACACTTACTATGATATTGAGCCCATTGAGGTTGGTATTTGTGGAATGGTGTCTAGTGAAGATGTTAAAGAAGAAATGATGAGTCTAGAGACTAGTGAAAAGATCAAGAAGGTTGTGAAAGAAGCTCCCAAGCTAGATGATTACAAGGAGAGCTTAGATTTGTTTGATGGTGGCGGTATTGGATCGATGTTTGAAATGCTTGAAGATACGTCTATGGCTATAGCTAACGAGTCTAATGGAGCTGATGGTAAGAGCTCCGAGATGTCCAAAGAAAAGGCTAGAGATAAGCTCATACTTGTGGATGCCGAAAATCGCACAATTAGATTTCTAAGGGTTTCGAGAGGAAGTAGAGATTTCTATACTTGTCGCTGCATCGATGAGGTGGCATGCTGAGCACGAGTCACAAGACGGAGTAATGTTCAATGAAAATCATCCGAGTTTTGCGGAAGAAACGCGAAATGCTTATTTAGGATTATGTACAGACGGCTTTAATCCATTTGGTATGTTCAAAAACCATTCGTTGTGGCATGTGATCATGACATCCTACAACTTACCTCCTGGTATGGCAATGAAAAGCGAGTATTTGTTTCTAACGATTTGAATTCGGACCCAAAGCATCCACGAGCCAGTCTAGATGTGTTCCTCCAACCATTGATCGAGGAGTTAAAGGAGTTATGGAATTACGGAGTCGAAGCGTATGATGTGTCTTTAAATCAAAACTTCAACCTTCGAGCCGTTTTGTTGTGGACGATTAGTGACTTCCCGGCGTATGGGATGTTGTCGGGATGGACGACACATGGAACTTTAGCATGTCTAATTTGTAAAAGTGATACAGAGTCTTTCCGATTTCCTACTGGGAGGAAGACTTGTTGGTTTGACTGCCACATAAACTTTTTGCCCACCGACCATCCGCTAAGGAAGAACACTCGTGCGTTTCTCAAGGGAAAGAGCGTAATTCACGACTACCCAAGGGAATTGTTGTCAGGAGAAGAAGTTTTGGAGAGTATATGGTATGTCGTGGCACCTAAAACATCTGAATGTGGTGGAAATGGCCATGAAAAATAAACCGGAGGGCTACGGAGTGTGGCATAATTGGCATAAAGAAAGCATCTTTTGGAAGCTACCATACTGGAAGGATTTGAATCTACAGAGCTGTCTTGATGTGATGCATATTGAGAAAAACATTAGCGATAACATCACATATACTTTAATGAATGTTAAAGACAAATCAAAAGACACGGTGAATTCAAGAGTATATATTGCAAGATTTTGTGCTCGAAAATAATTGCATGTCGATGGTCGTGGGAACGCTCCATTTCCCATTTGGAGACTGAGTAAAAATGCCAAAGAAGCCTTACTTCAATGGGTGAAGAATGAGGTTAAATTTCCAGAAGGCTATGTAGCAGATTTAGCCAGTTGTGCAGATATCGCTGGTGGAAAGTTCTCCGGAATGAAAAGTCACGACAGCCACGTCTTTATGGAACGGTTGCTTCTGTTTGTTTTTGCAGAACTTCTCCCGCGTAACGTGCATCAAGCATTGGCAGGTAAATTAATATAACCTTAAGTATGTTGGTGACTGTGAATTAATTTGTATAATATATAATTAATGAAATTTTTTTGTAGGCATTGGAGCTTTTTTCGTGACCTAAGCAGAAGATCATTGGAAACGAACCGACTCGCAACTCTAAATGAGAACATTGTGATGATTATCTGTAATTTGGAAAAAAATTCCCACCTTCTTTCTTTGATGTGATGGAGCACCTACCTATTCACCTGCCATACGAAGCAGAGCTTGGTGGTCCTTTGCAATATAGGTGGATGTATCCGTTTGAAAGGTTTTTCAAACATTTGAAAGGCAATGCGAAGAACAAAAGATATCCAGCGGGCTCAATTGTTCAAGCATATATGAATGATGAGATATCCTACTTTTCACAACACTACTTTGCATCACACGTTTCTACAGCTCTAAGAAGAAAGTAATAATTTACTTACTTTATACTTATTATTGGTATGATGATCATGATTAGGGACAACTAATTAAAGAGAACTGGTAATTTTGCAGCAAAAGTCGGTATGATGAAGGTAAAGTACCTGAATATATTGTAGAAGCACCGGTAATATTCTATGCAGTAGGTCGTCCAAGTGGTAAATGCAAAGACTGGTGGTTAACCGAAGAAGAATACAACTGCGCACATTCATATGTTTTGCGGAATTGTGATTATTTTCGGCCGTTTGAAAAGTATATTCTAGTTCATTTCTTTACTTAATTACTAAAAATTCAGCTACGCCGATTTTTATGCATACCTATGTATGTCTTCGCAAAACAGATTGTGCGAAGCACAAATTCGATATGATAATCCAGGACTACTTGATGAAGGGGTCAATGCAAGAAGAGATGAGGTATTTCCTGAGTTGATCCGCCAATACGTATTTTCCTACCTGCGTACTTTAATTAATCTTTAAATATTCTCCAATGTTTGATGACATATGTTTAAATATATATATATAGGTGCACACAATGAAAAAACAAGAAGCTTTCCCGTACTGGGTTGCGGATGTTGTGGCAGGCCCTGAACGTAAAGTTAAATTGTGGCCCATCTATTGTACACAGGGGTATGTGTTTCACACAGAGGCTCACGGCGCGAAGAGAAAAACAATGAATTATGCGGTATGTGTCAAAGGCCACAATTATACAGATGGTGCAGAGGATGATTTTTATGGGAAGATAGAACGTATCATGGAGTTCCAATATCCCGGAATGGTGAATTTAAAGATCATACTTTTCTACTGTAAATGGTTTGATCCTACCTATGGAAAAGGCATACGGAAAAATGATTTAGGCGTTGTGGACGTTGTCATGACACGGGACTATCCGGGTTATGAACCATTTATTTTAGGTATGAATTTCATGTCATAACTTACGATATGTTTATAAGATTATAACTAATGATTTAATTACATCCAGGCTCCCAAGCTTATCAAGTTTGTTATCTTTCCTATCCACGTGTGAAACGGCCTCGAATATCATGGCATGCAGTTCTGAAAGTAAACCTAAGAAATCGTATTGAAGGGAAGTCAAACGAGTTGGTCATTTTACAACAAACAGTTGATGATGAAGGAATGACAAGTACAGTTGAAGAAGTAATTATCGATACTTTAGTCGACAATACCCATCATGATGAACAAATTGATTTCAAAGTAGCAGACGCTGAACCCGAAGATGAATTTCTTTGTAATTTATCATCTTCAGGGGATGATGATGAGGATGCCCAGGATGTCGAGGATGATGAAGAGGATGATTATAATGAATACTTAATTATAAAGTTTTAATTGATGTTTGTAATATATTTGTTTGATTTTTTATAAATGTGTGTAATAAGTAATATATGTGTGTCATTTTTAATAAAATTATATGATTTGTATATAATTTATGTGTGCAATTTGTGAAGTGTGAAATTTTTAAATTCGGAGTATCACATGTTATAAAGAAATAAATGTAAAGAATAGACAGAAATGTTACACTAGATCACATGGTTATGAACTCTCATATAAGAACTCCAAGATAAACAGTTCGAGTACAGTTGGCGTACTTTGAGTTACAATTTTACCTATTTTTGCACAGAGTCGCAAAACAGTAGCACATTAGACACTACTTTGCGACTGATTCGTCACTGAAGGTAATTTTTGTGACTATCATGTTACTAATTTGTCACCAATCACTAGGATTCATGGACAAGATTAGAAAACATAATGCTATAAATCTGGTATAATAAATTAACTAACATGTAATCGAAATATGTATTCTTAGAATAAGGATTTAACAAATAAGGGACGATTTTCAATTTCAAAGAATTAGGTTTAGGGCATAAGTTGTAAAACTGGTAACAAAAGAGTCACAATTTAGTTGCTGTTTTCTTACTGATTTCGTGGTAGTCACAAATGTGTGACCATATTGTTACTAATTTGCAACCACTTCCATATCAATTATTTGGAAATGTACTTATTGATTATTATAAATGCATTCTTTATAATATATGTACACATTTAAGATGTAGTTAGACTAATATGGTATATAAAACTATAAAAAAAAATTACAACTAATTAAAAGATTTAGCTCACCTTATCTTACAAAATCACATAAACACACATATAAGTTTACTCTAACTTCTTTGTATAAAAGTTAAATTTCAAGTTTTTTTAAATTTGTATTATTTAGTACTATATATGCAACCAAACACCTAAAAAGTGTAAAAAGGGTTTTTATTTAAAATTTTCTATCCATTTATGGGGTATTATAGTTTAGGGTTTAGGGTATAGAACTGTCACTAACATAAAGGAGTCACAAAATAGTCTCAAATGTGAGACTAGATAAAGATTCGTCATAAATTTGTGTCTATTTTGTTACCATTTTGTAACTACTTTTGAAAACTTTTAAATATTTGCTTAATTTGTGATGTTAACCACTCTATACTTAAGCATAGTTTTGAGAAATGTAATCAAAACTATATAAGAAGCAAGTGTATCAAGATATTAGGTCTAAAACTTTAGGGTTTAGGGTTTTGATTTGTTAATTTTGACAAAAGAATCACGTATTGCTACTACATTGTGACAAAGACTCAATAAATAGATTCTAATTTGAAAGTAATTGGGCTTTTTCTTAATTAATTGGCCTTTCGCTTGCTTAATGTAAGACCCTAATATATTGTTGCGACCAATTTGTCACTACATTGTGACTGATTTAATAGGGTATATAAGCCTAAACCTAAATTAGATTAACCTTAATTGCCTCTTTTCTCTTCACCGAGAGCAAATCTCTCTCTCTCTCTCTCGATTTCTTTCGGGTTTTTTCGAATCCAAACTGGTAACAATCATCTCAAATATCTACTTTCTCTTCGTCTCTTAATCTTTCCATCTCTCACTCTCTCCATTTCAATCTGAATCAATGGTGACAAACGCGAAATCAACTAAAGGTCGAGAGAAGAACGATGGTGGTGGGAGTAAACCAAACGCTGGTGGGAGTAAATGAAACGCCGATGGTTGTAAACCAACCGCTGTTGTTGGTCCGAGCTAAGTCGGAGGTGTTCGAACCAACACCGGAAAACGTCAAGCACTAAAAGCACCTGCTGGACCCGACTCCGGCAAACGTCCTGCGGTGGAGGGAGCTCTCAACAAGGGTAAGGGTATTGCTCTCGGCGGAGGTGTAATCCCTAAATCTGGGAAAGCGAGGTCTTCAAGCGGAGCTCTTCAACGCACTGCCGTAGATGATGGAACCTCAACCGGTGATGGTTCACCACCAAGCATTCATTCGAATCCCACACTCGATGTTTCTCCCACAGGCTCACTTGCGAGACACCACGGTGACCAGACTAGGCTGATGGTAACGTCTCGGGAAGGTGATGGAAGCTCTTCTCGCCTCAAACAGGTCGTCTCAGGCCACAGTCTCGGTTAACAGAACCACTGCTCCACGACAGTTTGGACTGTCCTTTGATCCACAACTACTCAGCCAACAATGGTCTCCTGTATTTCAGCTTCCGCTTCAAAGGAATAGGCAAATGCAGCTCCCCGACCCAGAAGAAGAAGATGATGATGATGATAAAGAAGATGTAGTTCAAGATGAAGGTGCAGGAGAATAGGTTATGAATCAACCAGGTCATAACTTGGAGGACTTCGATCAAGAGCTATACGATCTCTTACGTCTCCCTGGCCGAGAAAATCTGACTCCCTTGAGTCCGCACCCTATCCCTGGGAAGTCACCATTGTGGTAAGTTTCAATCCTCAAATCAGTTTGTGTGATTATAGATTGATTAAGGAATAGGCTAACGATGCTTTTCTTTAGGTTTGTTCAAAACAAAACAAAACTGAGTCGTGCGATTGCTGGAATATTGAGGCGGAAATTTGATAAACCGTTCTTTAGTTGGTCGGTTACGCCTCAAGACGCGCGGGAATTGTTTTTCAGAACTTTCACTGTAAGGATTTCTTGTTGAACTTCAGTTTTTAGGAATTTGTAGTTAGTATCATCATTAGTTCATTACTAATGCTTTCTCTTTAATCTTACATGTAGCAAAAATACACTTGGGATTTAGGTATTACAGAGCTTGTCAAGGAACAATTTGTGGCCATCGCATCGAACAGGCTCAAAGGCATAGTGAGTCAAGCGAAGACCACTGGTCGTAGGCCACACTGGATTGGCAAGGAGCTTTGGAAACAAATGTGGGTCATTTGGAAGACTCCAGAATCAGTGGCAAAGAGTTCCACATGTTCAGACTCCCGGAAGTCTAACCGCGGTGGATATGGAGAGCACAAATATGTTTCTGGCCAGATATCTTACCCTACCAGACAACTTGAAATGGTAAGATGTTCAATTCCTTACTCTTACTCCACTCAATTCTGAGCCACCTGCTACTCAGAGTTAAGCTTCTTAACTTGCTAAACAATGACTCCAAACTCTCTATGTGACAGAAAAATATTTTTTGGTGTAAGATAGTTCTAGATCAAATTTTTGGTGAACACAATGATATTTACCGGATATGTCTCTAGTTTTTAATGTAATGTATTGCTTTTGGATTGTGTAACAATGTTATGTGCAACATGTTTTGGATTATGCAACTTTCCGGTTCATTTATTGTCTTTTAGATTTTAATTTTTTTGTGTTTGGACCTATAACAAAACAAATTGTTCATAAATATTTTTAGGTATAGGTAGTAGCAAAAGAGTAGTACATTTATTACTGAAATATGACCAATTCTGGTAAAAATTCCACCAAATTAGTCACACAATCGTAGCTATTTAGTTACGACGTTGCGACTACAAGTTCAGTCTCTAATTTGCGACCATAAGAAAGAGTCACAAATTAGTCGCAATAAGTATGTAGTCCCAAATTAGTCGCAAATATGCGACTCAAATGCTACTTCTGAAATCATTCACATATTTGCGACTGAAAAACAACAGACACATATTGGTCGCAAATTTGTGACTGATTTGAGACCCTACAAATTTGTGACCAACAATTTACCACTACTATTTTTGGTCACAAAGTGGTCACAAATCGGTCATTAGCGACCATTTTTTGACTGTTTCCGGAGTAGCAAAAGCTGCTTTTTCTTGTAGTGTTAAGCTACGAAAGAGAAAACGACGAGCAAAGAGAAAAAGGGTTTTGTTATTGCTTTGTATTGTTTTTTCCAATAAAGTTGTGAATGCCTTTTACAAGGGCTTGTACATTGATATATAAAGCCCCCTAAGTCGGCTAAGCCTTTCCCTAAAAGATAATAGTAACTTTCCTAAGTCTTTGCGGATTGCCTTTTCTTTGTATCGGTCGCGCCTATGTGGGCTTTGTAACTGGGCCTTGATGGAGGGACCCTTCTGGAGCCTTCGTCATCACTTTGGCGGACACCGAAATGCTTGGACATTGGTGGCACTCTGGCAGACACCGAAGTGTCCAGACACATCGGTGTCACTGCGACGTGACATCGGTGTCTCTTTGTTGTGGTCTTCACAGCGCCTTCTGCTGGCTCTCAAGAAGGGTTCTCCTCAGATGGAGAGGACTTAGGAAAAACTAAGAAGAGTTCATCGTCTTGTTGGAAAACGACTTAGGGGCCATATAATTTTTGCACGTCAAAGTATATTCGTTGGTAATCATAAATTTGAACACCAAAGTTGAGCGGGTGAAATCTGACTCCAACAATACTAGAGCCTATAAAGAAAATCGGTGAGAAACTTGAGTGCAAAGCCGTTTAGAATGGCGAGCTTGGAAGTTTCTATAAAGCTAAGATCGTTTTCCCCACAGGTATGAATAGAGAAGAGATTGACAAGTGTAAGAGAGCAATGAAGGAAGCCTTTGACATTGATTTGGAGGATTGGGAAGCAAGCAAGATTGATGGTTCTCCATTGATCTCCAACTAGCGCCTTTGTCAACCGTGAAGCTTAGAGACGTAAAACAAGCGCACTTTGGAGGCATTCCCATGGTATCCTTTGTACATATAACTTATGCTTTTTATTTATGTTTAGTATGTTTTAGGAGATTGATTTTGATGTAGGACTCAAGGAAGATGAATGGAGAGGCATTGAATCAAGTTAGGAAGGTGTAAAAGGCCAAGAAACTCGAAGGAAGGCAAGGATCGACCAAACTGGTCAGTCTCCTGGCCGATCCATACGAGGCTCCAAACGTGAAAAGTCCCTGCCTGATTTTTGGCCTTTGGACCGACCAGCTGGTCGGTCTACCAGGCCGATCCATACGAGCTCTCTAATTGCCAGGTTTGACTTTTCTCTGCGCGTTGACTCGGTCCAATTTTGGTTTAAACCGGTTTATTTCAAGTGTTTTCAATCAATTTTGGCCGGTTTAGTCTCTAAAGTCAGATTTCAAAGACCCTTCAAATTCAAATTATTTTAAATCTTTTAAGGATTTTTTAGCATCTCTCTCTTACTTTACTCTTTCTCTTAAGAGATTTTCAAAATCTTTTAAAATCAAGATCACTTTTCTCTCTCAAACGTTGAAAGAACTTTGAATTCACCATTTCTTTTGGATCTCCGCTACCATAATCTTTGATTATCACAAGGTATTCTCTCTTTCCTTTGCTTATTTCAATTACTCTTGAAACTCATGGATGCATACATGAGAATCTTGTGGAATCTACTATCATTGGGTTATGAATTGAGTTGCTTTGTGGTTTAATATGAGTTATAATTGTTTGGGTAGTTGATTTCATTCACAAATATGGACTATTGATGGTTGAATTTGAGTTTATATCATTTTAAGAGTTCTTGAATGTTAGAAATGCTTTAAATTTGAAATATTTGGATGAAATTGAGTTTATTTATGAGTTTGGCTTATCAATTATTGCAACTAAATCTTGTTGGTACCTAGTACTCACTAGAATTTTGAAAATTTATCAAGTTTAATGTTTGAGCTTTGGTAAATAGGTTTATTAGAGAATGGAAAAGTTAGAATTTGTTCAAAAATGAGTAGAATGGTCATTGAATATTGCTTGTTACATTGATTGATCCATTGTCTAGCCTTATATGATGCCTATTGTTGATGAATTTTTGATAATTGGCTAGACATGTTGTGCTTTGATTGGAAAATGGTTGGGAACATTTCTTTGTATGATCAATCTAGCAACAATGACTACTAGAATTGAGAAGTTCGCGTTAAGTGTTGTCGAGATTCGAATTGGTATCATGAGCCAAGTGACATATGAGGCTACAAGGTTTGTGTGTCCATTGTTTTTGGCTAGAAGTGTACTCAAAGATAAGGAAGATGAGCTTTTAGGAAGAATGCATTTGAGTGGCCCATCGTCAATGAGCTACGCTACTTATCTCGAGCTCACCAAGAAATTCCTAGCCACAATGGTGTGCAAGTTCGATGATCGTCTAGGAACTTACCTCATTTGTTTCAAGATAGACGGATGGAAGTATATGGTCATGTTTAGGGATTTTTGCAACATTTATGGTTTTCCACTGGGGAAACTTGGAGAACGGAGTAGGAAACTCTATTATGGCGTAATGTAACACTCGAGGAGAGCTTCACGATCGTCTCCAATCAAATTACGCGAGTCAAGAATCCCACGGTTCGATATGTTCTTCACTTATTGCCCAACACTTTCAACGCAAGAGGAAATGACGATTTCCCAACAAATGACGATCTCTTCCGCTTTACATGATTTTGATGGTCAATCTATGGAGATGGACCACGAATACTAAAGATGTGAGATTGGCGCGGTGTTCTTCGCCAAATTGAAGAAGTTTCGGTTTTGCTTGACGACTACGGCTACACCGCGCATATATTTTGGCGGCATGCTCACTCCATTGTTCTTACACGTGGGAATCGATCTCAATGATTTCGAGCCTTTATAAGAAAGACCATTGATTGATGTTCAATATTTGGTTGAGAAGGAGACTTTGGTAGAACCATTTGGGTTAGGACACTATGTTAACCGGTTCTTCGATGACGATGGCGAGCCACTTTGTTGCTACCTTCCACTACCACCGAAGTTTGGAAAAACATCAAGCAACCTTGCCCTCCAATTCAATCTACCTCGTCGCCTAACCTTCTGTGACGCACGTGAACCATTTTTTGTTAAAATAGAGGGGCTGTCGATCGACACACGTGGTGTCTGTCGATCGAAAGGGCTCTTAGGGGCTGTCGATCGACCCACCTAGGGTATGTCGATCGACAGGTGCCCGAAGTGGTTGGTTTCTGTTTCGATTTAAGTCGTTCAATTGGACCGGGCCGGTTTGGGGAAACCCCAGGGCTTCGTATTTAAGGCTTTTTGGTCGCATTTAGGCGAACCAAAGTCCCAAAATCAGCAGCAAAGAGTTTTGAGAGGAGTTTCTCTTGTTCCTGATAGTTTTGTGGATTAGGGTTTCGTTTCTTGAGAGATTTGGAGTAGTTTCTTGTGGAGATTATCGTGGATTCGTGTCTAGCCTCAGTTCTACCAGATTTTATCTGAAAATCTAAGGTGAGTGCGTGACCATGGCTTCTAGGCCGGTGGATTCGTTAGGGTTAATTGGTGGTAGGTTCAATTGATTGATTGGATTGTGTTGTGGATTGATTGTGTATGTGGTTTGTGTTTGGATTGTGTGGATTGTGTTTTTTTCGTGCAGGTTTCGTGTCATCACAGAGGAGGAAATCGATCCGAGAGGATAATGATCGATTTCCCATGAATCTGCGACGGCCTGTTGATCGACAGCACTTGGGTGTGTCGATCGACAGGGCAACACGAGAGCTATCGATCGACACCTAGAGGTTGTGTCGATCGACAGGTGAGAGAGGAGCTGTTGATCGACACCTAGTGGTTGTGTCGATCGACAGGTGATAGAGGAGCTATCGATCGAGGAATGAGACTAAGTGTAGTAGTTCTCGGGTTGGCAGGTTATTTCAGGAGTTACATCAAAAGGCCTTGAGAGTACGGCACATTCCATGACCAAGTGGTTAGTGGAGTAGGTTCCTTTTCGGTGGTCTTTGGTTTAGGAGGCGGAAGTGATGGGAGAAGTTGTAGCGGATTGAGTTTTCCTTTAGTTTACCGTCGCGGTGAACCTAGCTAGGGGCGGATGCTCTTAGGCGGAGGAGGTATGATTCATGTCAGGAGCGGGATGTGGAGAATTTGGCGAGCATGCTTAGTACTTTGAGGTTGTGTGTTACTTCAGAGGAATCGTTGGGGTTAGGGACAGCGGATCAGGCGGATCTATTGAGCAGGATCCGAGTAGCTCAGGAGAAGGATCCAGTGTTGTTAGATCTCTCCAAGGCTACTGGTTCCGAATATCAGGTTTCTACCAATGGGACTATCTTAGTGCATGGACGAGTCTGTGTTCCTAAGGATGAGGACTTGAGGCAGGAAATTCTGAGAGAAGCTCATGCAAGTAAGTTTTCGATTCATCCGGGAGCGACTAAGATGTATCAGTATCTGAAATGGTATTATCATTGGGTCGGAATGAAGAGAGATGTGGCAGATTGGGTTGCAGCTTGCAATGTGTGTCAGTTGGTGAAGGCCGAGCACCAAGTTCCTAGTGGCTTATTGCAGAGTCTACCCATTCCAGAGTGGAAGTGGGACATGATCACTATGGATTTCGTAGTAGGGTTGCCGGTTTCTCGGACCTATGATGCGATTTAGGTGATTGTGGACCGACTGACTAAGTCCGCACATTTTCTGGCCATCAAGAAGACAGATGGAGCTGAGGTCTTGGCTAAGAAGTATGTGAAGGAGATTGTGAGGTTGCATGGAGTGCCAGCAAGTATTGTGTCGGATCGAGATCCGAGGTTTGCTTCAGTGTTCTGGAGAGCGTTTCAGGCTGAGATGGGCACTAAGGTGCACAAGAGTACAGCTAATCATCCGCAGACGGATGGGCAGTCCGAAAGGACGATTCAGACACTGGAAGATCTGTTAAGGATGTGCGTGCTAGATTGGGGTGGTCATTGGGCGGATCACTTGTGTTTGGTGGAGTTCGCATATAACAACAGTTTTCAGGCGAGTATCGGAATGGCTCCTTTTGAGGCGTTGTATGGGAGGCCATGTCGTACTCCGCTATGTTTTACCCAAGTGGGGGAGAGGAGCATCTTTGGGGCTGATTTTGTTTAGGAGACGATGGAGAAGATCCGTGTTGTGAAGCTGAACATAAAAGAGGCTCAGGATCGGCAGAAGAGTTATGCCGATAGGAGGAGGAAAGAGTTGGAGTTTGCAGTCGGAGATCGAGTGTATCTCAAGATGGCGATGATGCGGGGTCTGAACAGGTCCATATCCGAGGATAAGCTTAGTACGAGGTACATGGGTCCGTTCCGGGTTGTGGAACGTGTGGGACCAGTTGCTTATCGGTTGGAGCTGCCTCCGATTATGGAGAAATTCCATGATGTGTTTCATGTTTCGAAACTCAGGAGATGCTTGCATGCTTCTGAGGAGGTAGCAGTGACGATTCCTGCGGATCTTCAGCCAAATCTGACTGTTGGGATGAGGCCGGTTAGGATTCTTGAGAGAAGTATCAAGGTTCTGCGCCGGAAGAGAGTGCCGTTGTTGAGAGTCTTGTGGGACTGTGACGGTATTCAGGAGGAGACTTGGGAACCAGAGGCAAAGATGAAAACGAAGTTCAAGAAGTGGTTCGAGAAGCAAGCCGAGGAGTGATTTTGTTTTTCTTTGTGGTGTCCCAGTTTCGGTTTTGAGTTGTAGTCATCGTGTGTGGTGATGTTTTTGGTTGTGGATTTTGTATTTTCATTAAAGTTGTAATGATTATGACATTTTCCAGTGAATAAGAAAGTGTTTTTCTTATGTGTTTTAACTTGGAGAGTCAGGTGTTTGTGGTTAGAGAACCCCGAAATGGAAGTTTTATTGCGAATAGAATTTGCCAGTTTCGGAGGGGACTCTAGCAATTTGTGTGAGTATGTGTGAGAGAGTCTCGGAATAGAAGTTTTACGGTGGTTAGAACTGTCTAGTTCCGGGGAGACTCTGCAGGGACATCCAAGGTGAGGGATGGTCCGGGTGATCTGTAATGATCACGATTGTGATGGTATTCCGGATGGGGAATATCATGTGAGACCTTAGGAGGTAGTTCCGGTCAGAGGTGCATTATAGACGTTAGGAATTGATTGCATAGCTCAGAGTTAGACATTGGTTCTTTCTTGGAGATGAGTCTCCGGCATATCTTGAGAGATGCGTCTCTCCGGGGGACAGTGGGTTCCCCGCATACCGATCGTTCGTCAGGACTGCGAGGACTGAGAGCGTGCGGGTATGGGGATAGTTTGGGAGGCTGCGACCTCTGGCAGATCTTTGCATACCGAGAGCTTGATAGACTGTGTGTCTTGATGGGTTGACGTGTGGAGATGGTTGAGTATCAAACACCGTCAGGACTGCGCGGACTGAGGTGGGTTGATACTAGACACCTAGAGCTAAGGGGTGACGATCCCGAGAGCTAGATGGTGGTTATGAGTTATGAGCTATGGGCAATCAATGTCTGAGACGGGTCTATGTGCATAGGACGGATGTGAACCTCGAGAGGGTCTGGGAGATGTAGTCTCCGGTCTTACTGGCGGGTTGGCCAGGGGTTAGCTTGGTGGGTAGTGTTAGAGGATTCGAGGGCGAATCCAGTTTTAGTGGGGGAGAATTGTGACGCCCGTGAACCATTTTTGTTAAAATGGAGGGGCTGTCGTTCGACACACGTGGTGTCTGTCGATCGACAGGGCTCTTAGGGGCTGTCGATCGACCCACCTAGGGTATGTCGATCGACAGGTGCCCGAATTGGTTGGTTTCTCGTTCGATTTAAGTCGTTCAATTGGACCGATCCGGTTTGGGGAAACCCTAAGGCTTCGTATTAAAGGCTTTTTGGCCGCATTTGAGCGAACCAAAGTCCCAAAATCAGCAGCAAAGAGTTTTGAGAGGAGTTTCTCTTGTTCCTGATAGTTTTGTGGATTAGGGTTTCGTTTCTTGAGAGATTTGGAGTAGATTCTTGTGGAGATTGTCGTGGATTCGTGTCTAGCCTCAGTTCTACCAGATTCTATCCGAAAATCTAAGGTGAGTGCGTGACCATGGCTTCTAGGCCGGTGGATTCGTTAGGGTTGATTGGTGGTAGGTTGAATTGATTGATTGGATTGTGTTGTGAATTGATTGTGTCTGTGGTTTGTGTTTGGATTGTGTGGATTGTGTTTTTTTCGTGCAGGTTTCGTGTCATCACAGAGGAGGAAATAGATCCGAGAGGATAATGATCAATTTCCCATGAATCTGTGACGGCATGTCGATCGACAGCACTTGGGTGTGTCGATCGACAGGGCAACACGAGAGCTGTCGATCGACACCTAGAGGTTGTGTCGATCGACAGGTGATCGAGGAGCTGTCGAACGACACCAAGTGGTTGTGTCGATCGACAGGGTCTTCTGGAGCTGTCGATCGACAGGCACCGTTGGTGTGTCGATCGACAGGCCGCCTGTTGGGCTGTGGTTGAGCCGCGTTGTTGTGATTGTGTGATTGTTTGATGCGTGTTTGCCTGAGCAGATACATCGCGTCTGAGTGCGCAGTCGTAGATGGGAGGACCGTCTCACTGGGTATTTGTGATAATACTCAAGCATCTCTTTTTTCCATGTGATGCAGGTAAAGGCAAATTGTGATCGTGGAATCATGGCAACGAAGAGGGAGATGATCTAGGGTCTCGGTTTCGTGCTGTGTGATTTTGTTGTTTTCCATTTCTGTTTAGAACCTGGTTAGGTTGCTGGTTTTGTGGAATTATGTTGAACTGGTTTGGTTTAGTGTTTTAATGGAATTGGTTTGTTGGTTTATTATTGTTATCCGCTGGTTGCTTGTATTTGTTGCTTGGTTGTTGAGGATAGCGTTTATGGGAATGCTAGTCCGAGACCAAGGGTTTAATGTTAAAAAAAAAAAAAACGGGTCGGGTCGTTTCACCTTCACTCCACCTCCACTTGACAACCATTGATTCCAAGGTACCACTCTATCCATTGTATATACCATTTCATTTATGCATCGTTAATTTTATTTTCTATTTTCCTCCTTCTTCAGTTTGCTTCTTCATCGAGACGATGAGAAGTAAGTCTGGGTGAGGCGTTGCTAATGCTCATTTTAGTTATTTTGTTTGCCTTTTATCATATTTTGATTCTCATTGCATGCATTGCATTGTACACATGAGAAAAGTTTGAAAAACCCTAAAAATTGTAAAATTTTCAAATAAATCAAAAAGATTTTCATTTTTCATATAGTTGCATTTCATACATTTGTATGATCATTTAGGTTGCATTGAACATATTTTAAAATGTTTTTGAGGTTTATGGCTTAGCATTGAATTTGATCTTTGAGATTATGCTAGATATTGCAAAGTGAATTACAGAAATCTCTCCTTTGCATCTTGATCTCTTCGCTCGAAACTCGTGATTAGGTTGAAGCATATTAGACTTGAAACCATTTCTATCAACGTGAACCTAATATTGACTTTAAATTCTTGCTTAGAGATTTGATATGCTTGTTCAAAGTAAGCATATACACATTTGGACTTTCTTTATCCCTTTTTACCACTCTTTGCTAGTCCAAATGGTCTTCCCAATTTACGACATCTAATATGAATGAGGATGGTTGGGGGTACCGGGTTTAGCACCCATTACCATACCCGACCCATATCCGATTCGACATGGAGCTTTGGGAAGCATCTCGGAGAAATGGGCCAGCGAGGATCCATGTAGATGTCTCGGCCCGTTAAAGAGCGCTAGCCGACCTCGGTGAATACAAGCAAATTGGAAGACTTAGCTCGGATAAAAGGAAATACTTAGAATTAGTGTAACTTCCTTTTATCTTTTAGGAGATTTTCCATTTATCTTTTAGGGTTATTTTGATCGACTTTGTACTTGTATAAATACCTGATGTATTCCTCCAAAACGAGGACATCTCCTTCAATAGAGAATTATATACACATCTTTTTACTTGATTTTTTCGTTGTGATTTTACGCTTAAGTCTACTTCTTCTATTCTTTGAACCGATCTCTGATTGTTGGTCAATCAGGGTCCTACCCCAGAGATCCTTATTCTGGAGAAGGATCAACAATCAGAGGCCCGATCAGAGAAATTGAACCCCCAGGTAATTCTGATCCAAGATACGGAACTTGATGTTCCAGCCGAGCTGAAATCGTTACAGGAAAAGTACGATAAACAGTAGAGCGATCAAGAAAAATTCTGTGAGGAGATGACTCTCTTCATGGGACGGACCGATAAGAGTTCCTGGAACAGGACGACTCAAATTGATCGAAATTTGTTTCCAACCGAGATAACGCCTCGAGTTTTATCGGTGGGAGGCCAATTTGCGACTCATGTCACACCGCCTTCACAAAGTTTGAAGGAAAGAGATGATGAGATAGCAGCCATGAAGGAGACCATCTGTTTGATGAACTCAAGGATGCATCGTGTAGTAAGCTCGGCTCCCGAGCTTGATAAAGTCCTCGAGGGAACGAAATAGACCCCCTTCACCACCCGGATTGTAAACACTCTAGTCAAACCCAACGCTAAGATTCGGATCACGCTCTACGAAGGAAAGACCGATCCAACTCAGCATCTCACAGCGTTTAACATCGCTATGGGCCGAGCTCACTTCCCTCCCGAGGAAAAAGAGGCCGGTTACTGTCAGCTGTTTGTAAAACACCACGCTGGCGACGCTCTGGCCTGGTTCTCTCAACTTGACCGAAATTCAATTGAAAACGTTCAACAGTTGTCCACGGTTTTCTTGAAGCACTACTCGATAAACATCGAGAAAAAGACTTCGACTGCCAATTTCTGGGCCCTCCAAATTTCGGAAGAGCCTTTGAGAGAGTTCATGGGAAGGTTCAAAGGAACCGTTTCCAAATTGGTTGTGGCAAAAGATGCCGCAATCGAAGCTCTGCAGAAAGCGTTACTCCTAAAAAGTCTGTTCCGAAATGAACTGACCATTAACCGACCCACTACCTTGGAAGACGCCTTGCGCAAAGCATCGAGCTTTATGGAGTTAGAAGAGAATCAGCTAGAGGTCAAAGAAGGTGACAAACCAAGCCGCTAAAGGAAGAGACAGAGTTTCCAAATCAGCGAGAACGCTGAGGAACCCGTGCAGAAGAATTGGCCTAGAAGTAGCCGACCAGTGGAGGAAAGTAACGCCCGGAGCTGGTGTGATTTTCACCAAACATTGGGGCATTCGACAGCCCAATGTCGTCACCTCTTGGACGTGTTAATGAAACGCTATCGAGCCAGAAGAGTTTCTGATATGGAATTTCAGAAGAACTTCCCCGGAAAAGCAAACCCGGCTGAGCGGGAAGATGATCAGGGTTAGCGAAAGCAGTAGCCACCTGGAGTCAACCCCCCCCCCCAATGGGATCGAGATGACTTGCATTGGGATAAGAATCCTTCGACACCTCGAAAAAAGCTCTACATGACTATGGGCGAGCTTGAAGAATATAACGATTCTGTGATATCGATACATCAACATGAAAAGAGGGCTAAGATCGCCCGGAAGTGGCCGGTGCCGGCCGAGAAAGACCTTTTCGTTACATTCGACGAGCAGGATACTGAGGGTCTGGATCGACCTCATAATGATCCTCTGGTAATTAAGCTCGTCATCAACGATTGCGAAGTAGGTCGTGTGATGATTGACACCGGAATCTCGGTAGACCTGATCTATCGAAACACTCTCGAGAGGATGGGAGTGACTCACGAAGACATCAAGTTTGGGAACAGACCACTCACTAGTTTCGTCAATGATACTACCTCGACAGTCGGTACAATCAAGCTTCCAGTTTACGTGGCTGGAGTCACTCACTTTGTCCAGTTTGTCATTGTAGACTCGCCTTTAGTCTATAATGTGATCTTGGGAACACCCTGGTTGTACGCCATGAAAGCGGCGGCCTCGACCTATCATCAATGTGTCCAGTTTCCTACTGATACCGGAACATACACAATCAAGGGCAACCAAAAGGAAGCTCGCAATTGCTTTGCCATTGAAAAGAAGAATTGACAGAAGGCCGAGTGTGAAGCACGTTTGAAGAATGGTGAGGTCGACATTCCAAAAGAATAGGAAGTCAAGAAAGTCCGAGCCATGACAAAGAGTCAAGCATGAAAGCCAATCTGATTACTTGAGGTCGCAAAAAAAAACTACTCGTTATAGATGAGCCCATACAAATGTATGAACTACGAGTGACTTGATTCCTCTTCGAGGATACGTAGGAAGCTCTTTGCAAAACCGCAGTCACGCCGTTAGTAAAAACTTTAAGTTTTTAAAGAAAATAAACTTTTTCAAACCAATCTGACCCTCAAAAGGCGGACGGATGCAAGAATGCACGCCCTTACAAAAAACCCGAACTCACGTTGGTGCCCTGGCCATGTATCTGACATTCAACGCGCTTCTCATAAGTGCCGTGGTGAAATAATCCACAAACTCTAATACGCTGGAGCCAGGTCCGCACCTCGCACTTAGGACAACCAAGTAAATTACCCGCTGGCTCTCGATCGCATACTGAAGTTTCATCCTTAGGAAAAAGTTTAGCTAAGCCAAAGCAATAGTCCTTTGCACTCTCAGACCCCAAACCAAGCCCGCCTCGTACCTAAGTGCAGATTCTAAGAACCATTACCGAGCTGGTAAGCAGCGGAGTCTTGGAGGAATCTTACTTCTAACAAGCCGAATTACATAGTTCGCATCCACTAAAGAGTCTTCTGAAAGTAATCTTAGTGTTTAAGGTCGAGTTTCCTAGCTCGCAATCAGTTAACGGTTCTTACGAAAGCAACCCTAAATTGTGAAGAATAAGCCAAACTCCATAAAGCTTGCCATCACAAGCTTATTTAGAAGCGAAACGTATTAATAAATTTTAGCTACGTGATTTGCATTAAAGTATTATGAAATACTTAAAGCTGATTTTTCTTAAGACCGTAAAAGCCGATCTCTTATTAGATCGCAAAAGAAAATCAAAGTATTATGAAATACTTAAAGCCGATCTTTCTTAAGACCGCAAAAGCCAATCTTTCTTAAGACCGCAAAAGCCGATCTCTTGTTAGCTCGCAAAAGAAAATCAAAGTATTATGAAATACTGAAATCCGATCTCTTTGTATATTGCAAGAAAAGAAAAACTTCATAAGTATTTACGAAACACTAAAACCAATTTCCTAAAAAGAGAATGCAAGAAAAGTATTAATACTTGAAAAAAAAAACCTCCAAAAGAGCAATGTTTACAAAATTAAATTAAAACCCACAAAAGTGGGCACCATGTTCAAAAAGAAACATAAAAACAAAAGAATTATGAGCCACATGAGGCTCAAACTTGGTCACCATCTTGATTATCTTGGGGAGAGAGGAACGACCTGTGCTCGTTGATTCCTTTTGGAACTTGGGATGAAACGTCTCGAGGCGGACACTACAAGAAAACAGTCCTTGAGTGACTACCACTTGTGACTGTTTTTATTAGTCGCAAAAAAGAATGACGAATTCGTGACCGATTTACCACAATTTTGCGACGCACCAAACGGTAGTCACAAAACAGTCGCAAATATACGACTAAAAAAATCAGTCGCAAATTCATCTTACATTTGCTACTAATCTATGATTGATCCTCGATTGGGTAAACCTAGACACAAAGTAGTCACAAATGTGCGACTGGTTTGCAATTACCGAAACACAGTCGTAAATTTGCTACTACTTTGCCACTTCTTTAAAAATTGGGAAAATGACAAAAGTGTCGGCCAACTGTTTATGGCGGCCTATTGATTATGTCATTGAACTGATTGAGAAATTGAAAACGTGATAAATACGGTTGTTAGGTAGTCCACCTACTTTTCTGAGTTGTGACAAAAGAATGGCAAATCAGTCGCAAATCTGTGACTGATTTTATGTAGTCACAAAGTAGTGAGGTTAAATTTTGTCTATAAAAGCAATGAACTATCACCCCGTTTTCAGACACCAACTACAAAAAAAAAACGAACAAGAAAAGAAAAAAGCCAAAATTGAGAGAGAAAAAAATGTGGAATTTAGCTCGAGATTGGATGTATGAGAGGATCGATCCAGAAACAAATAACCTATCCGACGAATTTTTGAAGGGGGCGGAGCAATTCATCAATTTCGCATGTAACCAACCCTTAGCCATTAGCAGTAACGGTAAGTTACACTGTCCATGTGCTACATGTAAAAATTCGGGTAGATTAAAGGGAGCTCAAAGAGTGAAAAAGCATTTACTAAGTCAAGGATTTATGCCCCATTATTATGTATGGTCTTATCATGGGGAAGACTATGATGTAATGGGAGTAGGAAGTAGTAGTCATTATTATAATCATAATTTTATTCGTGATAATCAACCAAATAATTATGATGGCGGGAACGTTTATGTTGAGATGGTCCATGATGCATTTTATGGTTCCATACCATTAAATGATTATCATGATCATAATCGTGATCAAAGTGGTTATATACCATTTAGTGAACATGGTCAAATTGGAAATGATCATGATCAAATTGGAAATGATCATGTTTATGAAGAACCTACCCAAGAGACGAGACGGTTCTTCGAGATGTTAGATGCTGCAAAAAATCCATTGTATGATGGTTGTCAAGAAGGGCATTCGCAGTTATCATTAGCTGCCCATTTCATGAACAACAAGGCAAACCACAATTTATCTGATGTTAGCATGGATGATTTGGCGGAATTATTTATGGAGTATTTACCCAGCCTAATGAAGCTACTGGTTCATTCTACGAGACGAAAACGCTGATGCGAAAACTAGGATTGTCGTACCATACATTTGATGTATGTGTAGATAATTGTATGCTCTTCTGGAAATAAGATGCGGAGTTGGAGTATTGTAGATTTTGTGGAAAAGCAAGATATAAGGCTAGCAAAGGAAGAAAATACCATTCAGTCGTAAGCGGTATTTACCTATCACTGATAGATTGAAGAGGATGTACTCATCCGAGAGCATCGCATCATCGATGAGATGGCATGTTGAGCATTACTCAGGAGATGGAGTAATTTGTCATCCATCTGATGCGGCAGAGTGGAAAAACTTCAATCAAAAGCATCCAAGCTTTGCGGAGGAAACACGTAACGTTTATCTTGAATTATGTACAGATGGGTTTAATCCTTTCGGGATGTCAAAAAACCATTCGTTGTGGCATGTGATCATGACGCCCTACAACCTACCCCCCGATATGTGCATGAAGTCTGAGTATTTTTTTTTTACGATTTTGAATTCGGGACCAAATCATCCACGAGGGAGTCTTGATGTTTTCCTCCAACCACTGATCGAGGAGTTAAAGGACTTATGGAACAAAGGAGTTGAGGCTTATGATGTTTCATTAAAGCAAAACTTTAATCTTAGAGCTGTTCTGTTGTGGACAATAAGTGATTTTCCGGCTTATAGGATGTTGTCGGGATGGACGACACATGAAAGATTATCATGTCCAATTTGTATGAGTGATACAAATGCTTTCCAACTGCCGGCTGGTAGGAAACCATGTTGGTTTGACTGCCACAGAAGATTTTTACCCAGCAATCATCCGTTACGAAAAAATAAAGTCAATTTTTTGAAGGGAAAGAACGTTGTGCATGACTACCCCCCAGAAATGTTGACTACTGCACAAGTACTACAACAGATACGATATGTTGAAGCGTCAAAAACATCTGATTGTGGTGGAAATGGACATGAAAAAAAACCAAAAGGATACGGGGATTGGCATAATTGGCATAAACAAAGTATTTTTTGGGAGCTGCCGTACTAGATTGATTTGACTCTACGACACTGTCTTGATCTGATGCATATTGAGAAGAAAAAAATTCGATAACATCATGTATACTATTATGAATGTTAAAAACAGATCGAAAGACAATATCAAGTCAAGATTAAATATTGTAAGATTTTGTGCTCGGAAAGAATTGCATATATATATATATATAAACATTGATAGAATTATTATTATTAATGACAGGATCTCAAGCTGATCAAATTTGTTATCTTCCATATCCATCTACTAAGCACCAACCTAAACCTTGGAATGCAGTTCTGAAAGTGAATCCTAGAAGTCGTGTTCAAGGAAATTATGTCAGGAAAGAATTAATATTTTTGCAGCAAACAAACGATGATAGAATGGAAGAAACAGTTGACGAAATTGAGGTGGATCGTTGGGTCGATGGAAACCAACAAGGAGAAGAAATTGATTATGAAATAGAAGATGGTGAACCCAAAGATGAATTTCTTTGTAATTTATCATCTTCAGAGGAAGAAGACGAAGAGGAAAATGAAGACGAAGATGAACTTTAAAAATAATACGTTTGGGTTGCTAAATAAATGTTTATAATATATTTTTGTAAAATATCCAACAAATTTATGTTATTTTAATTTGAATTAATGCATATGACCAATATAATCTCCAAAATCAAAATGAAAGAGATATATAATTTTTAACACACTGATACGAATTAAACACACTAGCCCAATGGTCTTACACAGTGGACATTGAGTACAAGGTTGATGGTTCGAGTATCCAAACACGCTTGTTTTGGCTATAAAAGCACCTAGTTGCAAATCAGTCACACATGTGACTAATTTGTAACACATGTTACTCTATATGAGAATATATAACATTAATTCTACCAATTAAACGATTAAATATACCGGTACAATGGAAGTACACTACTGACAATGAGTTGGGGGTCGATGGTTCGAGTACCCAAAAAATCAAATTTTTAAACCTATTAAATCACGCGTTGCAAATGAGTCACACAAGTGACTACTTTGTAACACATGTTACTCTATATGAGAATATATAACATTAATTCTACCAATTAAACGATTAAATACACTGGTACAATGGAATTACACTAATGACAATTAGTTGGGGGTCGATGGTTGGGGGTCGATGGTTCGAGTACCCAAAAATCAAATTTTTAAACCTATTAAATCACGCGTTGCAAATCAGTCACACAAGTGACTACTTTGTAACACATGTTACTCTGTATAAGAATATATAACATTAATTCTACCAATTAAACGATTAAATACACTGGTACAATGGAATTACACTAATGACAATGAGTTGGGGGTTGATGGTTGGGGGTCGATGGTTCGAGTACCCAAAAAATCAAATTTTTAAACCTATTAAATCACGCGTTGCAAATCAGTCACACAAGTGACTACTTTGTAACACATGTTACTCTATATGAGAATATATAACATTAATTCTACCAATTAAACGATTAAGTACACTGGTACAATGGAATTACACTACTGACAATGAGTTGGGAGTCAATGGTTCGGGTACCCAAAAAATCAAAATTTTAAACCTATTAAATCACGCGTTGCAAATCAGTCACACAAGTGACTAATTTGTGACAACCCAGTTATGCCTATTGATTCATTAAACTTGTAGCACTTCACAATTATTTAGCATATATACTTAAATTTATGCTCTAAAACTTGTAAATAAGTGATACTTACTTCTAAAATTCTATTTTGGAGTTGTAAATGTTTAGGGATTGGGGTATAGGTACATTCATAAAGTTGCAAATCAGTCGCAAATGTGACCAATGTGTGACTACACAAACTTGTAAATTGTATCATGTACATCTCAAAATGTAAGTGTTATAATCTGTATTACAAATATTCGACGATGGAGTTGTAAACGTGTAGGTTTAATAAAATTAGACACAAAGTAGTCATAATTTGTCACTGACTTGTAACTAATTACCAATTGTGCTTAATGTTTTTGAACAAATCTTAACTTTTTCATTGTTTAAAAATGGTTTTTAGTAATTTCCTCTAAGTCTTCATACATAAATAACAAAATGTAATCGAAAATAATTGGGAATTAGATGAAAACATTTTTTCAATCAAAACCTCAAATGTATAACATCATAAACAAATATACATTTAGTGTAAGTGTTTGATTATTTAATTTTTTCGCATTTCACACTTATTTAGCATATATACTTAAACTTATACTCTAAAACTTGTAAATGAGTGATACTTACTTCTAAAATTTTATTTTGGAGCTGTAAATGTTTAGGGTTTAGGGTATAGATTTGTGTCTAAATTATGTTAGTTGGAAATGAGTCACAAAGTGTGACTAACTTCTGTCTAATTGGTAATGTATAATGAAATATTTTGGCGCGGGTTTAAAATATTTGTCCCAAAATACAAAACATTTGGGCTTTTCGATGCTGGTTATTTAACCCACCAAAATTTTAGGCCCTCACTGATCTGTGACAAACTTGTCACTACTGAGTAAACTATAAAATCGATAAAAAAAAATCCCCAAATCATTTGCACACGAACCCTAATTTTATTTTCTCTGATTTCTCTCTCGAACCCAAGAGAAATCTTGTGGATTTCTGTCCAGATTTCTTCATTTATGCAATCCTTACTCTTTTATCTCTTCGATTCTCTCTTCCACTTTCTCTTTATCTCTTCGATTCTCTATAATCGTTCTAAGAAATGAAAAAGAAACGAGGTACTGGGAAAGGTCGTAAAGCCACCGCCACAGGTGCGAGAAGTACAGACGTAGACCTGAGAAGACTCGCTGAAGCCGCCGCTGCAGAGAAAACCAACAGTGGCGGTCAACGCAACAGTGGAGATCCAGCAAACGGTGGCTCGTCTGGTTCTACTGTGAGACCTAAAGCTGGAGTTGGTATGCCAACATCCGGTTTTAGAAGATCCGGTCTTAATCGTTCTTCCATCGGTGACGGTACAAGCGCCGTTCGAGGAGGTTCTTCAGACTCCTCTACTCCCTCTACTCGGAATACTTTGTCGGGGTCTTAGACTTCTATTCCGACACAGTATCCACCATCGACCCAACCTCCTCAACTGCCCTGGCGCCAACCACCGTTTAGTCGACTCAATCCTCGGCAGTCTCAGCAGTCTCAGCATGAAGAGGAACAACATGCAAGTGATGGTCTTAACCCCCAGCACGGGGACTATGAACTTGACCACCACCAGAATCAAGTGGACCTGCCACATGAAGAGGTCTATGAAGATAGTGAAGAGTCTGATGGTGAGGAGGAAGAAGGCGATTAACAAGTGGAGGAACATGTTGTGGATCCAGCCGAACAACAAGAATATGACCAGTTGCTAGATAATCTCATGGCTCTGCCTGGCCGAGGACATCTATCTCTCCTCAGTCTGCATCCAATACCCAACAAGGACACAACATGGTAAGTCTGAGTATCCCTTATAGTTTTAGTATGTATGTGTATTCTCTTGTAGGTTAGACTGTTAAAGAGTAGGGTTTTACATACTGCTCTGTTTAGTCTTATAGGTAGACTGTAATTACCTAAACCTTGATTGCATTATGTTTATAGGTTTGGTGAGGACGACGGTGCCGTCACTCGAGACATTGCTGGGATGTTGCGTCGCAAGTTTGATAAGGCTTACTATAACTGGAGCGTTACTCCTATAAAACAACGAGAATTGTTTTTCAGAACATTTGCTGTAAGTTTTCAACTTTTACTTGTTAATTTTCATTTCTTATCTTTACATATACTAACTATTAAACTCATGTGTAGCAACTGTACACTTGAGAGACTGGCATAACATGGCTTGTGAAGCAAGAACTCAATGCCATTGCTTCCTTGCGACTCAAGGGGATAGTAAGCCAAGCTAAGGCCGGTAAAGCCAAGCCTTATTGGATTGATCAGAGCTCTGGGACAGCATGTGCCTTTACTAGAAGACTCCAGCAGCGCAGACGAGGAGCAAAACTGCATCAGACTGCCGCAACTCCCAACGCAACGGTCTTGGCACCCACAAGCATAACTCTGGTCATAAATCATACCGGCGTCTTCAACGCGACATGGTAATCTTTCCTCCTTAATTTGTAAGTCAAGTTGTTGTTATCTTATTACTAAGTGGTCCACCTCATTGCAGGAAAAAGAACTTGGTCGTCCAGTTTCATTCAGAGAAGTTTTTAGGAGGGCACACACAGCAAGTGATGGGAGTTTCATCGATCAGAAAGCGAAAAATGTTGCAGAGTTGTATGAGGCAGCTAGCCGACCAAGACTTGGAAAATGCCCGGCGTGATGCTCGCTTGGACAAGCTTCTCACCATTCTGAAGCAGAAGGATTCCGCAGTAGTAGCTCTTATGGAAGAAGACTGAGCTCCCCAACCATCCTAGTCTTATCTCATCTTTGGTAACCTCTTTTGTGTAACATATATCTAGTTGTTGTTATTGCACTAAACAATGCTATGCTTATATTATTTTGTTAAAACTATCTAACTTTTGTTGTGTCTAAATGTCTCAAAACATTTGTACATTATCAATGGATCATAAATTTTCTTGTAAATCAATCTATACAATCTAGTAATTTCTCTTTAGCTATTCTACATATTACTAATGAAAATCATATTGTAAAATAAAAATTATTTTTATTTGGTTATGTATTTGTTACTAATTTACAACTACAAATAAGAAAAACACAATAACATGGTCATGATTGCATGACCAATTTGTGACTTAATCCAACACAAGTAGTATCCAATTAGTCTCTAATTACGACTAACAGAGTTCGTGAAAAAGTAGTCGTACAGCACTCCTAGTAACAAATTAGTCACAAGTAAAGACCGCACAACATAATCACTAATTAGTTGCAGATTTACGACTCACACAAATAGTCACAAGTTAGTTACAAGGTCAAAGTAGTAACACATTCGTCACAAATGTACGACTATTTAGTTAGATCACCAATCAGTCGCTTATTTACGACTAACAAAAATTAGTCACACTTTAGTTTGTAATGTGCGACTGATTTGCGACTAATAATATTTGCGACGAAACAATTGCGACTACGTTTTTTAGTCGCAAAGTAGTCACTCATGAAGCTTTTGCGACTAATCTGTGACTAATTTGGGAGTCATTGTTTCCATTTTTTCTTGTAGTGGGACCGGTAGGAGGAGGAGGCGGCGTCGGAAACAGAATATCATCGCCAAGGGAATCCGCAGCGAGGGACTCAACCTTGGCGAGGTATTCTTTTTCTTCCTTAGCATAATTCTCTAGAATACCAGGAGGGAATTCATACTCAGCCTCCACCATCTTCTCCAAGCTTATTCGGACTAAGCACCTGTAACAGAGTTGAGCCTTTACCTCTTCTTGAGAATGAAAAGCTACGAGATACGAACGTATCTGCTCTAAACCAGACGAATGTCTTGCACTTTAGGCAGAACTGCCACTCGTGATCTCATGAGCTCGGAAGCGTGCTCCGTCACGCTCCTTCCTGAGACGATCCTCTGTAAAGGGAGACTTCTCCAGATTAGTTCGAAGTTCAGCTATCTCGGCAGAAGCCACCTCGAGATGAACATCTCCTTTCTTCACTTCATCTTCCAGCCTTTGTTTCTCTCCCTTCAGCACCTGGACTTGAGTCGCGTAATCATCCACACTTTGTCGATTTGCGGTAGTAGAAACCTCCCAGGAATCAGCACGATCTTTCTGGCGATCCAGCTCCTTCCGAGCTGTGTCAACATCAGTACGAGCCAGTAGGGACTTGATTTGTTCCTCCTTATCGGAAACCACTGCTTCATACGCACCGACAATACGACTCTCCGAGTTGATTATCTGCAGAAAAAGAATATCAAATCATGCCATGGAAAAGGATTTAAATGGGGGACGAACGTTAAGCACGTCTCGTGACCAGTCAAAGAAGCGATCTGGCATGAGGAGGTCCTCGAGATTTGCGGGAAACTTGACCTCGATCCCACCAATTTTCCTTATTTGCGGTATAGGTTCGATGTTTGAAACCTTTGATGAGACAATTATGCTTATAGCTAATGAGCTTAAGGGATCCGATGGTAAGAGCTTTGAGATGTCCAAGGAAAAGGTTAAGGACAAGCTCATACTAGAGCCTATCAAGAAAATCGAAGAGGGCTTGGAAGTTTCTATAAAACTAAGATTGTTTATCCCACCAGTATGAATCAAGGAGAGATTGACAACTGGGGACCAAGCAAGATTGAAGGCAATGAAAGAAGCCTTTGACATTGTTTTGGAAGATTGGGGACCAAGCAAGATTGATGGTTCTCCATTGATCTCCAACTAGTACCTTTACCAACCGTCAAGCTTAAAGACGTAAAACAAGCGCACTTGGGAGGCATTCTCATGGTATCCTTTATATATATTTTTAGGCTTTTTATCTATGTTTAGTATGTTTTTGGAGAATGAGTTTGATATAGGAATCAAGGAGAAGATTAGAGAAGTCTTAGGACATGTTTTGGAGGTGAAGAAGAAGACAGAAGCTCTCAGCCAACCTCGCGCCCGACCAACAAGTCAAGCGTTTGGTCGGGCCGAAGTACCACCGAACTCCAGAAGAGTTGCGGGTACTCACTGGCCGGTTTAGTCCTTAAAATTAGATTTTCAAAACCCTTCTCCCTCAATTTCGAATTATTTTGAAATCTTTAAAGATTCTTTAGCAACTCTTTCTCTTACTTTACTCTTTCTCTCAAGAAAGCTTAAAAACCTTTCAAAATCAAGATCTCTTTTCTCCTATAACTTTGTAAGAACTTTGAATTCACCATCTACTTTGGATCTTCTCTACCTTAGTCTTTGATTACCACAAGGTATACTCTCTCTCCTTAACTCATTTCAATTACTCTTGAAACTCATGGATGCATACATAGGAATCTTGTGATTTCACTATTATTGAGTTATAAATTGAGTTGCTTTGTGTTTAATATGAGTTATAATTGTTTGGGGTAGTTGATTTCACTTGCAAATTTAGAATATTGATGGTTGAATTTGAGATTCTCATTACTTTGGAGTTCTTGATGTTGAAATTGCTTTAAATTTGGAATCTTTAGATGAAATTGAGTTTATTTATGAGTTTTGCTTGTCATATATTGCAATTAAACCTTGTTGGTACCTAGTATTCACTACAATTTTGAAAATTTATAAAGTTCAAGATTTGAGTTTTGGTAAATGGGTTTATTAGAGAATGGAAAAGTTAGATTTGTTTAAAAATGAGTAGATTGTTCGTTGAGCATTGCTTGTTGCATTGATTGATCCCTTGGCTAGCCTTATATGATTTCAATTGTTGATGAATCTTTGGTAATTGGCTAGACAAGTTGTGTTTTGATTAGAAAAAGGCTCTTACTTGGAGATGTTTCTTTGTAGGAACAATCTAGCAACACTGACAACTAGAATTGAGAAGTTCGCGACATGTTTGCCGAGATTCAAATTGGTATCTTCAACCAAGCGACGTATAAGGCTCCAAGGTTCGCGTGTCCATTGTTTTTAGCTAGGAGTGGACTCAAAGAGCTTCTAAGAAGAATGCATTTGAGTAGCTTATCGTCAATGAGCTACGCTACTTATCCCGAGCTCACCAAGCAATTCCTAGCCACAATGGTGTGCAAATTCGATGATCGTCTTGGAAGTATATGATCACATTTAGGGTTTTTTGCGATATCTGTGGATTTCCACCGGGGAAGTTTGGAGAAAACGTGGAATTCAACATGGAAACTCTATTGTGGCGTAACATAGCACTCACAGAGAGCTACACGGCCGCCTCCAACCGCATCACAAGAGTCAAAAATCCCACGATTCGATATGTTCTCCATCTATTGGCTAATACATTCAGCGCAAGAGGAAACGACGACTTCCCAACAAATGAAGATCTCAACCTACTCTACTTTGGTATCCATTCTTCTTTACATGATTTCGATGGTCAACCTATGGAGATGGAACACAATCATTATGGAAATGAGCTTGGCGCGATGTTCTTCGCCAAATTGAAGAAGTTTCGGTTTTGCTTGACAACTACGGCTACACCGCGCATATGTTTTGGCGGCATGCTCACTCCTTTGTTCTTACACGTGGGGATCGATCTCGATGATTTTGTGCCTTTACAAGAAAGACCATTGATTGATGTTCGTTACTTGGTTGAGAAGGAGACACTGGGTGGAAGATTTGGACTAAGACACTACATCTACCGCTTCTTCAATGATGATGGCAAACCACTTTGTTGCTACCTTCCGTTACCACCAAAATTTGGGAACACTTCAAGCAACCACGCCCTCCGATTCAATCTACCTCGAACCCTAACCTTCACTCCACCACCACTTGATCACATATGATTCCAAGGTACCACTCTATCAATTGTATATACCATTTCATTTATGCATCTTTAGTTTCATTTTCTATTTCTTCCTTCTTCGGTTTTGATTCTTCATCGAGACGATGAGAAGTAAGTACAGGGGAGGCGTTGCTAATGTTTATTTTAGTTATTTTGTTTTCCCTTTATCATCTTTTGAGTCTCATTGCATGCATTGCATTGTACATATGAGAAAAGCTTTAAAAACCCTAAATTTATTAAAAAATTTGAAAACAAATCAAAAAGATTTTCCTTGTCATATAGATGCATTTCATACACTTGTATGATTATTTAGGTTGCACTGAGCATACTTAAAATATTTTTGAGGTTTGTGGCTTAGCATTCAATATGATCCTTAGGATAATGCTAGATAAAATTATTAGTTTTAAGAAACAATTCAATTAAAGATGCGAAAATTACGGAAACATAATAATTGGTTTTGTATGTCTTCATATATAACTTTTGTATTTTTTTTGTTATAATGTGTCCATCTAAAAACGATTTAAGGATTGTGTTTTTCATTAAATATAATATGTAATTAATAATTATTTTTTTCCTAAGAACCGGAAAAGAAACATAGAATGCAAGGAAATGTGCTCTTAAACTCTAGAGTTTAAGCTTATTTTGCGTGTTCTTAGCTAAAAAAAATGAATCCTCATTTTGATCGGGTTTCGCATACGTTGAACGGTGATATATCATGGTTTTCGCCGGTTTTTGACCATGATATAAGTCCATTTATCGAGTCTTTTCATTGTTTTTGAGTCTTTTAAGTGTCTTAACAGGTTATTGTACGTGGGGAGCTCATTTGATGATTATAGTGCATTTTGGAGCATAAATGGGATAGAAGCCGAAGTGACAAGTTCAGAAGCAGAAATTTGGTTCTCTGTCGATCGACACTACCTACGGCTGTCGATCAACACTCATGGTGTGTGTCGATCGACACACATTCCAGAAGTAACGACGATTTATTTTAAAGAATTGAAGAAATGCCTTTTTGGCCTAGAAGTTTCCAGAAGTTATCAGAAAAGCCCACCATGAATTTCAGAACATTATTTATACTTTGCTTTTTAGTTTTTAGCTCTTTACCTTAGATTTTATTGAACGAATTGAGAGTTTTAGGGAGACAAGTCGATTTCGTTCTTGAGATTCTTCGAACTCTTTGTATCTCTTCCTTATTCTTTTTCTTTATCCAGTATTATTCAATTATAATTTGATTTGCATCCATGTCTGAGTAGTTCTCTTGTTAGGTTTAGGGTTATTCGTAAGGACTGAAGATAAATGGTTAGATTAATATCACTTGTTAGGATTATCAACTTGGTTCTTCATCTAGATTGCTTTAACTCTAATTTAAGATTCGCGACCCTAAATTAGATATCCTAGGTTGATAAATTGATACGGAAGTGTAATTGATTAACTTGAATTAGATCTTAGCTGAGCAAAATTTCCTATTCGCAAAGGAATTTGGTTTAGAGATTTTGTGAACAAATTGAACTTAGACTTTACGCTTGCTTAAATTGATTGAATTCGCAAAGGAATTTGGCTTTCTAGAGTTTAGGCATAGTTAGTTTTAGCAACGAAAATTGGTTAATTATACCTTAGTGTTTCAAGTTCGAGAACGGTTCTTAATTAAATCCTGACATTGTTTAATCAATAATTTTTATTCATCCTGAGAATTTCCTGAAAACCTAGCTTTTGTTTTAATTGAATCTTAAGAAATCAAAAATCATCATCTGTTTTAAATTAGTTTTTGCATTTATTTTACATTTTTCACTTAGCTCAGTTCGAAGTCATACATTCTATTGTTTGATTTGACTCCCAGTGATTCGACCCCTACTGCGACGATCTCTTAATTTGAGAGAGTAGCTTAGGGCAAATTTGAGCACATCAAATCTTGGCGCCGTTGCCAGGGAGTCAAAATCATCTATAGGATTTTGATTCTAGAATTTTGACTAAGTATTTTTTAATTTTGTTACTAATCTTCGATTTCTTCTCTTTTGTTTTTGGTGTTTCAGGTGTATGCATTCTTGCAAAACCAGGAGCAACAAGGATCAAAAGTTAGCGAATCTCTTTCCTGAATTAGGAGTTTTAGAACGGGAAAACAGAAAATAGGTGAAGCAAGCTAAGATGGTGAATCGTACTGTGGTTGTTCTTTTGAATGCTCAGGGTGAGTTGGTTGACAGAGAGGGAAACAGGTATAACGAGCAGGGAGATAGGACTGATGAAGTTGGTAAAGCCATCATGGAGGCAGTGGAAGTTGATGACACAGTTGAGAGAGAGCGAGCTGAGCTAGATCGTCAACGAGCTGAGCTAGATCGTCAACGAGCTGAGTTAGAACTTCAGCGTGCTGAGCTAGAGCGTCAGGCTGAGGCGAATCGTCAGGTTCAGGGGGCTGTAGTGAATCGACGTACTTCGGGAGATTACAATCGTCCTGAGGAATATTATGCCAACAGGGCAGCAATTCAGCCTCTTGGTTTTCGTAGGAGAGGTTTTGAGCTCAAGCATGCATACTTCTCTTTAGTGGCTCAACATCAGTTCCATGGGCACCCATCTGAGCATCCCATGGATCATCTCGAGATGTTCGAGGATCTTGCGTCGAGCATCAAGGCCAGTGACGTGTCTGAAGACTACATCATGTGTAAGCTCTTCCCCTTCTCTCTTGCTAGAGAGGCGGCCTCTTGGCTGAAACAGTTGGAGCCAGGCTCGTTGACTACTTAGAGTGATACCAAGAACACCTTCCTGAACCCTTTCTACGATGAGTCGCGTTCGGAAGATCTACGAGCTAAGATCTCCACATTCGTTCAGTGTCCAACGGAAGCATTCAAGGCTTCATGGGAAAGGTTCAAAGGATATCAGAGAGATTGTCCTCACCACGGGTTTATAGAGGTTCAGTTACTGGGTATTTTCTACAGAGGTGTGGATTGGAAGCATCAGATGGCTTTAGATGCTGCGAGTAATGGAAACTTCAAAACCAGATTCCCAACTGACTGTCTCGAGCTCATCAAGAACGTGTCTGCAAGCAACAGTACAAAGAAGATTGATGAGGAAAGAAGAAGAGAAGCAGGTATGTCAAGTGGACTTGAGATTGCTGAGGTGAAGGCCAAGCTTGATTCGGTTCACAATCTTCTAGTGAACAAGAAGTTGGTTCATTTTGCGCAGGAAGTTGATACATTCTTTCAGGATGAAGATAGAGAATAGGAAGATGTCAACTACATCAACCAGAATGGCTATCAGAATCAGCGCTATGGGAATCAATCAGAGAACAGGGGGTACAATGGTTATAATCAGAGGAGCTCATTCTCAAAAAATCCTAGTTCTCTAAGCTATGCTCAGAAGTCTCAGTATCAAAAGCCATGAGGCAGCATCAGCAACCAAAGGAACTATGGATCTTCGTCATATCAACTGATTCCTACTAAGTCTTCAGAGAGCGACACGAAAGCAATGCTTGAGCAGCTTCTTTAGGGTCAACAGACGATGCCAGTGAGTTTCAGTGGGAAGGTCGACAGCCTCTACACTGATCTAAATGGAAAAATCAAGGCCATCAGTATTCACATGAAGAAGCTTGATACTCAGGTAGCTCAGAATGCAGAGAATATGAGAAGACAATATGGGTTTCTTCGTGCCATAACTGATACGAATCCTAAGCAGCATGGTGTGGCAGCTATCACGACCAGAAGTGGGAAAATTATCGAGCCAGTGCTTAAGAATCAACTCACAATCTAGCAACTGGGCGAGCTTGAAGATGTTCAGGATGAAGAATTGTTTGTTCCGGACTCAGTGTCGATCGACAAAGCCCGAAATTATCGACGAAAGTATGATTCGAAAAAGTGTGTCAATCGACAAAGCCCGAAATTATCGACGAAAGTATGATTCGAAAAAGTGTGTCAATCGACATACCCGACGAGTGTCGATCGACAGAGCCCGAGAAGAGGTGTCGTTCGACACACTCTCCGAGTATCGTTCGACAGGGACCTTAGACGGACCAAACCCAGATTTTTCCTACTGAGAGAGTATACAAGCCAAAGGTGCCTTATCCTAGAGGCCCTAAGAAGTCTAGACAGGAGCTTGAGGAAGCTAAGTGCAAGGCCGTCATTGACAAGATTACAGTTGAAATGCCATTGGTTGAGGCGATCAGAACTTCTCTGGTAATTCGACGATATGTGAAGAAATTGGTCACTAAGAGTTTGTGCGTTGAAGAGGGAGTTGCTATGATCTCAGAGAAAGTAAGTGCTATAATTTTGAACAAGGTTCCAGAGAAGCTAGCTGATCCGGGAAGCTTTGTATTGCATTGCTTCATCTTTTCGGATAGGTTTCCGCGATACTTGTGTGATTTGGGTTCTAGCATCAACTTGATGCCACTTTCAGTTGTTTTAAGCCTTGGGATGACGAATTTCCAGCCTACAAGGATTTCTCTTTTCCTTGCCGACAGATCAGTGAGAGTTCCAAAGGGTGTTTTTGGAAGACGTTCCAATCAAGGTTGGAGATTGTTTTATTCCTGCTGATTTTGTGGTTTTGCAATATTGTAAGGAGCCTAAGGATCCCCTTATTCTTGGACGTCCATTCTTAGCTACAGCTAGTGCTATGATAGATGTGAGAGGGTGATGGATTACTCTATGTGTGGGAGATTTGGAAATGAAGTTCGATATGGACCAAGTGGTTCAGAAACCCACCATAGACGGTCAGACATTCTATGTGGATACATTGGATGATATCACACAGGAGGTTTTTAATGAGAACTATCCCATTGATCCATTGGAAAGGACATTGGTTAACTTTGTGATTGAGACTGGAAAGCTTGAGGATGCTTCGAAAGGGTATGCTAAGATGATAAATGATAGTGAGTTAGTGAAGCAAGTGGTTGCTAATGTGGAACTGGTTGGAGTTTCTGAGAAATTGGAAAGGGTAAGCGATTGGAGTGAAGAAAAAGCTCCAAAAATCGAACTCAAGCAACTACCAGCAGGACTCAAGTACGCTTTTATTAGCCCTAATTCCACTTATCCTGTTATTGCTAGTTCTTCTTTGAACAAAATAGAGCAAACCTTGTTACTAAGCAAGTTGCGCAAGTATCGCAAAGTTGTTGGCTACTCTCTTGATGATATTGCAGGTATTTCTCCAGACTTATGTATGCACAGGATTCGTCTTGAGGATGGGACAAAGACGTCAATTGAGCATCAAAGAAGGCTGAATCCGAATCTTCAGGAAGTGGTAAAGAAAGAGATCATGAAACTGTTGGAAGCTGGGATTATCTACCCTATTTCAGATAGTCCTTGGGTCAGTCCGGTTCAGGTGGTTCCTAAGAAAGGAGGGTTTACAGTGGTTAGAAACGAGAAGAACGAGCTTATTTCTACAAGGACTGTGACTGGGCATAGGATGTGTATTGATTATTGGAAGCTCAATGCTACTACAAGGAAGGATCATTTTCTTTTGCCTTCCATTGATCAGATGTTGGAAAGGCTTGCGAATCACCCCTACTATTGCTTCTTGGACGGTTATTCAGGGTTCTTTCAGATTCTGATTCATCCGGACGATTCGGAGAAGACCATATTTACATGTCCTTATGGTACTTTTGCATATCCCATAATGCCATTTGGATTGTGTCATGCTCCTGCTGTTTTTCAGAGGTGTATGATGTCGATTTTCACGGATATGATTGAGGATTACATGGAGGTCTTCATCGATGATATCTCAGTCTACGGATCTTCTTTCAAGGAATGTTTGGGTAATTTGGAGAAGGTACTTGCTAGATGTGAAGAGAAACACTTGGTTCTGAATTGGGAGAAGTGTCACTTCATGGTGAAAAGTGGCATTATGCTTGGACATAAAGTGTCAGAAGATGGGATTGAGGTAGATCGTGTCAAGATTGAGGTTATGACAAGTTTGCAGCCGCCTAATTGTGTGAAGTCTGTTAGAAGTTTTCTTGGTCACACTGGTTTTTACAGAGAGATTCATCAAGGAATTCTCCAAGATTGCCCGCCCGCTCACCACCCTACTTTGTAAGGACGTCAAGTTTGTGTTTCATGTTGATTATCTCGCTGCTTTCGAACAGATTAAGCAAGCTTTAGTGAGTGCTCCAATTGTACAACCTCCATATTGGAATCTTCCTTTTGAGGTAATGTGTGATGCTAGTGACTTTGCAGTTGGAGCAGTTTTGGGTCAGAAAAAGGACAAGAAGCTTCATGCTATTTACTATGCTAGCCGTACTCTAGACGATGCGCAGAAGAATTATGCTACCACGGAGAAGGAGTTATTGGCCGGTGTGTTGGCATTTGAGAAATTTTGTCCATACTTGATTGGTTCTAAGGTGATTGTGCATACGGATCATTCAGCGCTTAAGTATTTGATGCAGAAAAAGATGCGAAGCCGCGGTTGCTAAGATGGATTCTTCTTCTTCAAGAGTTTGATGTTGAGGTTAAAGATAAGAAAAGAGTTGAAAATGGAGTCGTGGATCATCTCTCAAGGATTAGGATCGAGGATCATGTTCCTATTGATGATTTCTTTCCAATGGAGGGATGTAATTTTGTTGAGAGTGGGTTGCAAGCTGAAATCCGCAGGTTTCAAGAAAATTACAGGCGCTGTCGATCGACACACCTGATAAGTGTCGATCGATAGGTCAACTGCAGCAGTGTCGAACGACAGATACTACGAGTGTCTTCGACACAGCCTCCACCGAACATTGGCTCGTCTTCATCAGATCTTAAACAACGCAATCGAAGAGCACGTCTTCGCCGTTTCTTTGCCTACTCGTCCTTGGTACGCTGATATCGCTAATTACCTTGCTGTAGAGGAATTCTTAGTGATCTCAAAGGGTATGAAAAGAAGAAGTTTATCAGAGAGCTTCGTAGGTACTATTGGGATGAACCTTATCTCTACAAGTTTTGTTCTGATAGTATTCATAGAAGATGCATTGCTGAGACCGAGACTTGAGAGGTGTTGTTTCATTATAACGGTTCTGATTATGTGGGACATTTCGCTACATTCAAGACAGTTTCCAAGGTTATTCAAGCAGGTTTCTGGTGGCCTACATTGTTCAAAGATGCTCACGACTTTGTTAAGAAGTGCGATGCTTGTCAGCGAAGGGGGAAAATTAGCAGGCGAGATGAGATGCCTCAGAACTTTATCCTGGAAGTTGAGGTTTTCGATTGTTGGGGCATTGATATCATGGGTCCTTTCCCATCATCTTCTGGGAATACCTACATATTGGTTGTTGTGGATTATGTCTCCAAGTGGGTGGAGGCGATTGCTAGTCCGAAGAACAATGCTGGGGTGCTTATTAAAATGTTTAGAACAATCATTTTCCCTCGATTCGGAGTGCCTCGAGTTGTCATTAGTGATGGAGGAACGCACTTCATTAACAAGGCTTTTGATCGGTTATTAGCTAAGTATGGAGTTCAGCATCGTGTGGCTAGTCCTTATCATCCTCAGACGAGTGGACAGGTTGAGACTGCTTTCCACTCAACCTGAATTAATAGGTGAAATAATGGTCAGTATTGATGAATACTCCTTTCCACTTGCTTTATGGGAAAGCATGTCATCTTCTAGTGGAGCTTGAGCACCAAGCAGCATGGGCAATGAAACTGTATAAATTCAACATCAAACCTGTTGTAGAGAGGCGTATGATTCCGTTGAACGAGTTGGATGAGATACGACATCACGCTTATGAAAACTCCAAGTTATACAAGGAGCGGACTAAAGCGTATCATGACATGAAGATCATCTCTTGGACTTTCGAACCAAATGATTAGGTACTCCTGTATAACTCTCGTTTAACTTTCTTTCCTGAAAAGTTTCGTTCTCGTTGGTCAGGTCCATTACCATCAAGGAGGTTCGACCACATGGAGTTGTCGTTCTTCTCACTAAGGATGGCAGAGAATTCACTGTGAATGGCCAAAGGGTGAGGCATTATTGGGCGGAAGCCGCGATTCTGGATGGACACATTGTGTCTCTGGATGATGCACCCACTGTCTGATTTCGGACACAGTCAAGCTAATGGCTGAAAACAAGCTCTTAGTGGGAGGCAACCCACTGGTAAGTGTCTGTAAATTTCGTTTTCGTTCATTTTATTACTAACTATAGTCTAGTTTTTTTTTCTAGAAAAAAAAATAAAAATAAAAAAATGCAGGAAAAATGAGAAGGTTGTCGATCGACACACGCACTGCGCAGCCCATGAGGTAAGTACTTTATAAACTACTCGACACAACACACATCATCTTTTTCGTTTTTGCTCGACACAAACGGTCCAAGAGCCCTAGAATTCTCAAATCTTCATAGTATTGAGAGATTTTTGGTTCTAAATTGTGCTAAATCTCTTCATCTTTCCGTTTCTATCACTCGTTTTCTCGATCTGCAAATGTATGTATTCGAAAAGCCTTGTTCTTGGTGTCCATTTTGAAGGAGAATTTGGGTCCAAACTTGGTTAGATCTTGTTTGTTTCACGGATTGGGATGGCATTAGTGATGCTTAGGGAACAACCGCTGATGTGTTTGAGTATTGGATTGAGGGAATTGCGGAAATTGAAATTATTTGGTCGTTGTCTGAATTTTGCAAGGTTGTCGATTGACATACATTGTGAGTGTCGATCGACAACCACCTTTACCCGACCAGAACAACCTAATTTTGTTTTTGTGTGTTTGTTGTTCGGTTGTTTTGCAGATGGCTAAGAGAGCATGATCCAGCGGTTCAGGTTCTTGTCCTAACCCTTGTCCTATCTTGGAGTTCTGTGGCATTGACTTTTCAGAGAGCTCAGCGATTCGCGAAGCCTGCACTATGGACAACAAGCATATGGTGAGTGCTACATGGATTGGCGGAGATCGCCAGTGGCTCATTCGCGATGACACTCGAGCACAGTTTCAGGTTCTTCTGCCATTTCCAAAGTTGACTGACATCAGGGCTGGTGCTGCTGCGCTTTCCTTCATTCCCGATCACCGTCAACGCGTCGTCAGCAGACGATCCACATTGTGACTATCGATTGACACATCCACAATACAGGTCTGAGTTTCTCGTTTTCACAAATTTTTCAGTTATTTTCTTTTCCTTCTCACCCACCTCGGATTTAATAACATTGGGGACAGTGTTGTTCAAGTCTGGGGGAGGTAGTTGCTAACATTGTTTTCTATTTTGGAGTCAAAAATTTGTTTTATTGAGTCAAAATGTAGGGAACAAATGCTTAGTTTTTACGACTTTTAGCTGTTGCGACGAAGCTGTTGGATGGAGCGAATTCGAAACCAGATGCTAGTACAGGTTCCCCTCTTATCGCGACTTGTAAAACGAAGTAGATCAAACTCCAGACTAATACACTTGATTTTCATTTCGCTATATTCTCTTTGATGATATCACGACAGTAATCGATCCAACATTCAGGACTCCTTATTCACTTTACCACTCTTTGTTGATCCTGAATGGCCAGCTCATTTTTAGTTGGTACCCAACCCCTAGCCTTAACCTTTGTTTTATGTGCAGGCATGTGTATAAACACCGAAGAGAAAAAGGTCCGACGCAGTTTTTCATTCACAAAACTGCACAGGATGAGGATTTGGTTGTAGAACCTTACAAAGAGCGACGATGCTAAGTATTCCTTGGGATTTCATGCATAACCATGGTAATTTTTTAGACTAACACCTATGTAGATCAATCCCCCCTTACATTAAAACAAAAACAAAAACAAAAAAAAACAAAACAAAAATTCGAAAATTTAATAAGGGAAAGGAATGGTCATTTTCAATAAGTTTCTAGCTTCTACAAAAATCCCAAGGAATGGAGTGTATGGATGTGGATAGTGGAACTTGTTATTCTTAAGCTTTATGATGATGTTTGGTTCCTGATTACCCTTTGGAGAAGAGAGTGCAATGTGAATGAGAAACTGTGGGCATCAACTGGACTAGTCTCTCTCTTGTGTTTATACATAATGTATGCATCCACCAAATAAAATCCAGTAACCCTAAACACCTTTAACTCCACTAAACACCAAAAGCCTTTTAACATCATACCTAGCCTTTTACTTGGTTGATATCATTAGAGAGAATTCCATCATCACTTTGATTAAGTGTGCGACAGTTAGGAGAATGTGAAATTGATGGGTTTGCAGGTTAAGATTCGAGGCCCAACCTATGATGGTTGAGATTCGTGACCGCCAAAGGTACTTTGTTTATATGCAGCGAAAGAGTCAAGGATGCGAAAGCAATGTTCCCAAGGATAAGTGAGTTCCCGTGATTTTCAAACCTCGACTTCATTCTTAGTCTCTAGTTTGCTTGAGGGCAAGCAAAATCTAAGTCTGGGGGAGTTGATAAATTATGGTTTTCACCGGTTTTCGACCATGATATAAGTCTTTTTATCGAGTTTTTTCATTGTTTTCGAGCCTTTTTAGTATCTTAACAGGTTATTGTACGTGGGGAGCTCATTTGATGATTATGGTGCATTTTGGAGTATAAATGGGATAAAAGCCGAAGTTATAAGTTCAAAAGCAGAATTTTGGTTCTCTGTCGATCGACACTACCTACGAGTGTCGATCGACACACTAGTTGAGCGCCTGGCGATCGACACACACCATGAGTGTCGATCGACACACATTCCAGAAGTAATGACAGTTTATTTTAAAGAATTGAAGAATTGCATTTTTGGCCCAGAAGTTTCCAGAAGTTATCAGAAAAGCCCACCACGAATTTCAGAACATTATTTATACTTTGCTTTTTAGTTTTTAGCTCTTTACCTTAGATTTTGTTGAACGAATTGAGAGAGAATTTTTGAGAGTTTTAGGGAGACAAGTCGACTTCGTTCTTGAGATTCTTCGAACTCTTGGTATCTCTTCCTTATTCTTTTTCTTTATGCATTATTATTCAGTTATGATTTGATTTGCATCCATGTCTGAGTAGTTCTCTTCTTAGGTTTAGGGATATTCGTAAGGACTGAAGATGAATTGTTAGATTAATATCACTTGTTAGGATTATCAAATTGGTTCTTCATCTAGATTGCTTTAACTCTAATTTAGGATTCGCGACCCTAAATTAGATATTCTAGGTTGATAAATTGACACGGAAGTGTAATTGATTAACTTGAATTAGATCTTAGATGAGCAAAAATTCCTATTCGCAAAGAAATTTGGTTTAGGGATTTTGTGAACAAATTGAACTTAGACTTAAAGCTTGCTTAAATTGATTGAATTCGCAAAGGAATTTGGCTTTCTAGAGTTTAGGCATAGTTAGTTTTCGTAACGGAAGTTGGTTAATTATACCTTAGTGTTTCAATTTCGAGAACGGTTCTTAATTAAATCCTGACATTGTTTAATCTGCAATTTTGATTCATCCTGAGAATTTCCTGAAAACCTATCTTTTGTTTTAATTGAATCTTAAGAAATCAAAAATCATCATCTGTTTTAAATTAGTTTTTGCATTTATTTTACATTATTCGTTTAGCTCAGTTCGAAGTCATACATCTTATTGTTTGATTTAACTACCAGTGATTCGACCCCTACTGTGACGATCTCTTAATTTGAGACAGTAACTCAGGGCAAATTTGAGCACATCAAACGGTTTAGGTTTGGGCTTATGAGTATAACTTATCGAGTGCTTTCCACATACTTTTCTTGTCTTCTCTTACCACTTGACCGATCTTACGGTTTTGTTGTGTTACACTTGACTCTTCGTACTGTTGGCAGCCCGTGACACACGGAATCTGTCATCCAACTATACCTTCGGAATCAGCTCTTCTATGCTTTAATCGTCTTCCAAACACAAAGTTTTTTTTTACCGTAACACGTATAAAATGAAAACTTTTATCCTTCAACCGAAAATTCAAATACTTAAAACTTAAAAATAAATCTGAAAGATATTTCGTATCTTGTCCGAACTCTCGATAACGGTCTCATACTTGAAAGATCATTTTATACTATATGATGGGCCAATGGGTTACAAATTTAATAACCAATTTTAAAAAAAAACCTAAATGGGCCTAGTAAAATTAATTAAACGGCCCGAGTAAGAATCAAGTTTTTTGTGATTTTGGCGTCGTTGAAACGCATATCTGAGAAGAAGAAGAAAATCAAAACGCCAAAATTCATCATCGGAGGCAGATCGATTTCCTCCGTCTTGGAGAAATTTTATCCTAAATTTTATCAAAAGTTATTAAACCTGGAGTGTACGAATTCCGCGAGATGAATGGAGCCGAACTCCAGAATTCTTGGAACGCTTGGAACCTCGAACAATATTATTACTAAAGTAGTAATTTTTATATAAAAAAAAACTTTGTCTGAATGAGCTCATTGTATTGAAGTACGAGTGACTTGATCCTTTTTTTTTAAAGGTACGTAGGTAGCTTACTTTTTAACAAAATTTCTAAGCGCAGTTACACACAAAAAAATATAAATATTACCTTTTAATAAAGATCCTGGTATAAACCAATGGTTTACTTTGAAAAGTATTCTATTGTCTATAAAAAAACTCTCGAGAGTTTACTAAACATATCTCATACAAAAAAAAACTCTACACGATCTATTCGTCTAGTGTCACACATCGGAGTCCTGACCAGGTATCTGATCAACACGCTTCTCATAAGTGTCGTGGTGAAATAATCCACAACTTCTAATCAGCCGGAGCCAGTTCCGCACCTCTTGCTTAGGACAACCAAGTAAATTACACGCCGACTCTCGATCGCATACTGAAGTTTCGTCCTAAGCAAATGTTGAGGTAAGCCAAAGCACTAGTCATTTACACTCTCAGACCCCAAACCGAGCTTGCCTCGTACCTAGGTACAGATTCTAAGAACCGAGCTCCGAGCTGGTAAGACGCGAAGTCTCGGAGGAATCTTGCTTCTAATAAGCTGAGCTTCATAGTTCGCAACAGCTAAAGAGTCATATGAAAGTAATCTTAGTGTTCAAGCCGAGCTCCATAACTCGCAACCATTTAAAGGTTCTTATGAGAGAAGCCCTAAAGTGTTTTTATAAGCCGACCCCCATAAGCTCATGTCACTGAAGTTTCTTAAAAAGCTATATGTGCTTATAAGGTCGAGTTTATGGTTCGCAAACATACGAGATCGAACTCTAAGTGCCGAGCTCAAACAACATTAACATAAATTCCGGAGTGAATCAAATCTTAAACAAGATCATAAACGAAACAGTTTTTCTTTATTGATTTCTCAAGAGAATTACAAAATTCCGAGGCGAGGTAAATCTTGAACAAGATCATAAACAAAACTGTTTATATTTCTTAATAAAGAAATTACAAAGATCCAAAACAAGCTACAAATCTTGTACAAGATCTTGAAACAATGCAATCGCCAACTAACTCGCTGGTTAGCAGCATGTTGAAGGTAGGGATCCTTATCTAAAAGAAAAACCACACTGTCAAAGTAACAACCGCGGCAATAGAAGGGCGCCGAAGTGTCAGATCTGCTTAAGGCTTTGGAAGTAGCCGCTCCAATAAATTGGAAATATCCACTCCAGTACTCCTCGGGGGACCACAACACCTCGATCAGGGATCGCTATTTCCGAGCCTCCGAACCAACCACTTTAAAGTTAATCTCAGTTCGGTCGCGAATACCCAGATGGGCATCAGATCGACCGAACAAGCAGAAGTTGACTATTGGCATGAGAATATGATCCCTGGCATGACAATTTCTTGAGAATATGATGTCTGGCATGAGTAAAACCTTGAATCGTCACGACCTCTTGAAGGTTATGCAATCGATCCAAATCGATCTCCTCGTACGAAGGAACTACTAAAGAAAATTCACTATTCCTTTTCTGGAATAATGAATGGAAAGCGATTCCACCACCTCGGTCTTTCTTTAGAAAGAATAAAACACTAATCATATTTATAAGTGTGTAGGTTCATGAGGATTTAGCGTTGTATTTCTAGCAGAGAGTGGTAAGGATATAGGGCAAAAGAAAAACGTCTTGGAAAGAGTTTTTGCCCGCCGCTGGAGCACCCAATCGTGAGGTGCCATGTGTCAAGTGTGAAGACTTGGTATAAATATGCCGCAAAAATCGTGTTGAATATCACAACTTCCCAAGTGCAAACTTACGCGTCGAACGTCCCTTCAAGAGAAAACAATCTGGATCAAGCTACGTGTCATGACAAGTTTTCGAGATCGACTCGAGATCTGAGTTGGGCAAATCTTCTTCAGCACGCTTCGGCCGATCTAACTAAAGTAATACTTGCCAAACTCCGGGGGGACTATTTGGTGTACCGGATTTGGCACTCATTACCATACCCGACTCATATTCGACCCGAGAAGGAGCTTCAGAGAACAACTTGGAGAATGGGCCAGCGAGGATCTATCAAGACGACTCGGCCTGTTAAGGAGCATCGGCCGACCTAGGCAAATACAAGCAAATTGGAATACTTACCTCGGATAAAAGGAAATACTTCGAATTAGTATAACTTCCTTTTATCTTTTAGGAAATTTTTCATTTATCTTTTCGGGTTATTTCGACCGACTTTGTACTTGTATAAATACTTGATGTATTCCTCCAAAATGAGGACATTGATTTCAATAGAGAATTCGATACACGTCTTTTATTTCGTATTTTCCTTTGTGAATTATGCTTATACCTAATTTCTCTATTCTTTGGACCGATCTCGGAGTGTTGATCATTCTGATATCACCAACCACACTCTCGAGATGACTCCTACCAAATTGGGCCCTTTCTCCGAAGTAGGCATTTTTGTGGTTGACTTCTGTATGAACTATCTGATTCGCAAATTCATTGTTGTACGAATTTGTTCATATTTTCGAGTTAACTTAGATACGAGGTAAACTGTATCTTGCGAACTGGCTCTCCATACAAATTATTACCAATTGAAGATTTTGGGTTATACGCAAAATTCAACGCCAACAATTATGACCGATCAAAGCAGTTAAGCTGGTCAATTCCATTTGTTGGATATATTCTGTTTATAAATTAGTTTTAGTATCTAAATTTCTAGATTAAATTTATTTATTACATACTCCTTCGGTCTCCCAATACATGATGTCTAAGCAAAAAAAAATTGTATCAATTAAGATGCTTTTTTTATTTTTCAATGCAAACATTTATTACTTTTTATATTTCATGACCATTAGAATTCTACAGTATTTTTTGTGATTGATTAAACTAATTCTATTAAATATAAAAATTATTTATTAATATGAAAATACATAAAAAAACTATACTTTTTATATGGTTTCTTAATTTATGTGAAATTTATTTAAACATCATGTAATATAATTTGAGATAGAGGGAATACATAATTGGTTTAAATTTAGTTGTATTTTATAATACAATTTACGATAAAGAAATAAAAGCATGCACGTAAATCTAACGGGAGACATCTTCTTGCACGAGTTTTTATTCCATTTCAGCTTTCCAATAAAGAAAGAGAAAGCATATAATCGCTTTAAGCTTTTCTTAAATTGCAAGTTAAAGCTCGAATTTAATTATATTATTAATTTGCTCCTCAAAGAAGATGAAAATGAATGTTCTCATAAATATCTGAAAGGACTAGGAGATTGATGCTTGAAACTTGAAAGTGGTCATAGTTACTTAGTTAGCTTATTGGTTGAAAATAAATGGCTGATTTTCTTGTTGAAAAATATGTTCTTGAGATCGTTCCTTAATTCAAAACAGTGGTTTTGTGTCACTTTTATAATACCATGCTTATTGGTTGAAAAATAATGATGACCTTTTTTTATAAAAAAGATGCCACTATTAAAAATTAGAGCATGGGTTATAATATACTAATACTTACAGTTGCTAATCTCATTTTCTTAATTAGAAATGGTCACTTCTCTGTTTACAGAATTATTGTAGATAAATTAAATTTAAAAATTAAAATCCAGTAAATTTCACAAATCTTATTATAAAAAAAAACCGAAAATCTATTTCAGTGTAAGAAACAATATTCTATATGTTAATTTCACCAATTATCCTTTATATATTTATTTTGACAAATAAAACTTAAAATAACATTTAATGCATGAATAATTACATCTTATACACCATTGGCATTTATTCAGAACCTCGACATATCGTCTAAATTATGATTATTTTTTATATTAATTTATGCTTATCATTTTATTATTAATTTCATAAATGTAAAATATGTAAAATATAATCTATAATGATTCATTTATGATCTCCTAGTACTACTGTATTGTTATTTGGATGTAAGTCTAGTCCATTCAGAAATGGGATCCAAACTTTTTTATGATCCAGTTGACACCTTAAAACTGATATGTGGAGATCTATTATTTGGACTCTTTACACGCAATGGTGAAATTGTTTTTGCATCCTGCCAAGGTTAAATTCATTTTCTGTGTAACACCAAAAACAAAACTATTTATCTCGAGGTTGATCCACCTGGATTATATTCTTTTGGAATTTCGCAAAAAAAAAAAAAAATTATAGTCAAATAAGTAGATTATTTTTTCAAAAATTAACCACATATGATGGTATTTTTGATACTGTCTATGTTAATAAATGGTGGACACTCCATCACATATTTCTAACACTCCATTAGTTTTTCTTCCAGAAATCTATGGTGTAATATGGATTTCTTACTCTTTCGTATCTCTATTCGGGTGAAGTTGGAAGGTTTTATACGAATCTTCCCATGAATTATTTGTTATTTATGGAAAGCGCACAATGAAATTTTTTTCAATAACTTTGATCGAACCCCACATGAAATTGGAAATAATAGATAGGAAAGAGGCCGAAGAATGTAATGATGCGATCGAGAGTGTCATGTTGAACCATAAGATCACTGCTACTATCAGGTTACCTGTAGCAACCTTTACGTGCTTTTTAGATGAATCTTGGAAAGAAGCTGAACTGAACCCACGAGTGGTTAGGTTGGGTTTTACAACTCCGAGAGAGTACGACTTATTTATTAGGCCTTCGAGTAATTAGAAGGGGAAGGTCCCCGTTACACACGGAGATGAATAGCTTATTATGGGCAATGGAGAGTTTATACAGGAAAAAGGGCACTGCTCATTATTTTTAACGGATTCGGAAGAGCTGCTAAAGATGGTGTCTGAACCGAACTATTGGCCTCGGTTTCCACTTGAATTATATGAATTCAAGGAGCTACAAGTTTCTTTCCCGGATTTTGCCATGTTGGTATTGTTCGAAAGAAAAGAATGATAAGGCGGATACGCTTACCACATATGCTCAGAAATTCAGTTTTCTATACTATTAGCACTTAAGTTTTTCTTTGGTTTACTAATACTTTCATGTTCTTTTAACCAAAAAAGGAATTGTGTGCGTGAGAAAAAAATAAAAAATAAATAGTGCTCACTCAAATATCACATGATTAACTAATTATTCCTTCATGCTGCATATTTGACCATTTTTTTGCCACGCATTTTTGACCATTTAATGTACAAATTGTCATTGAATTAAGGGTGAATCATGAGAATGACACGCGTGAAAATCATTCTTTCACACGTACCACACCTGAAAAACCTTTTACAAGACTGACACGAATTTGGAGCAAATGGACAAAAAAATCCCTAGCAAAAACACGGGTAATTCCAAAACAAATTTCATAATCTAATTTTTTTTTCTCTTTCTTCCTCTCTCTTCCCTTTCTTTCTCTCTTTCTCCTCTTTCTCTCTGCAACAATGGTGTAGATCTTTTTTTGTTTTTCTATGAAGTTGAAAGACAAAACAAATATGAAATCTGTCCATCTCCCTCTTTCTTATATAAATCCAGATCTAGATCTGATTTTGTCATTTTTGTTGTAAATTTGGGTCTATTTGATTTGTGTATCTTTATCTATTAGGTTGAAGAAGGCAAAACAATCTAGATCTATATCCGATTTTGTCACTTTTTGTTGTAAATATGAGTTTATTTGATTTGTGTCTCTTTCTCTATGAGGTTGAAGAAGGCAAAAAAAAATACATATCTAGATCCGATTTTGTCACTTTTTGTTGTAAATATGGGTTTATTTGATTTGTATCTCTTTCTCTATGAGGTTGAAGAATGCAAACAAATCCATATCTAGATCCAGATTTGGTCAGTTTTGTTGTGAAATTTGGTTTTAATTGATTTGTGTTGAAAATCTGAGTATTTGTTTAGATTTGGGTAAATATCTTAGATTTTTATTCGATTAGGTTTCGGATCTGATTTTTTATTATTTCTGGGTTTTGACCTTTTTATAAAGTTTATAAACTGTTTTGTATGTACTATAAACGTTTTGTATGATTTATAAACACTTTTGTATGGTTTATAAATTGTTTTGTACTCCCTCCGTTACATATTAGTTGTCATTCTACGCTTTTTTTTTGTATCAAATTAGTTGTCGTTTTACACTTTCAATGCAAATTTATGATTGATTTTCTATTTTTATCTATACTCTTTTAGCTTATTAATTACTTATATCAAATGAAAAACACATTAATCAGGGATAAAATAGATTTTTTAAATGTTTTCTTAATTGACGTGAAATCACCTAGAACGACAACTAATATGCAACGGAGGGATTATGTTTTTTTGAAGACTTTTGTATGGTTTTCTAATGTAAATAAAAACAGCTAAACCCTAACTTTATCCCCCAAAAACTATACCTTAAATGTAAAATAGTTAACCCAAACCCAAAAATTTTAAAAACGCTTTTGTCTTTGCGTTTGGGTTTGCATATAATTTTTTTTATGGTTTATGGTTTTTTTTTTGTTCAACATATTCTTCTTTAAATTAACCTTGCATCATACATATGAAGGAACGAAACATCCTCCTTGAATTTCAAAACATAACTTAAAAGCAATAAAACACAAGATAGATGAGTCATCCCGCAAGATGGACATCGAATTCGAGGAAGACCTCAAATGCATCAAGATAATCTTCATGGTCAAACTAGAAAATGTAGAATTAGTCACTTTCCAATGTGACTTTGATGATGAACTCCGACCTCCGTTAAACGTCAAAGCGATAACGGTTTTTTTAATTTGTAGTACACACTAAAGAGCACAAATCGGTAAGGGGATTCATAATAGCTTCCGGTACAATCTTCGAGAGTACAACCACTCTCGAGGAGATGGAAGAAAATGTAATGGTTTTTTTTCCCTTACGGAAATACAATGATATTAAGCTCTCCACAAGGGAGGACATTGATAAGCTTGCTAACCCCCTATAATCCGAAGCCATCTTCCTAGCCTTAAAACTAAGAATCAAGTATGCGGTAATGAAATTATAAACAGAGTATTGAAAGATAAACCTTGCTCTTGGTGGTCTAAGGAGTTCAAAGAAACGTTTGGGCCATGCCCATTAATGAGATCCAAGAGCAATTATTTTCGTAAAACTATGGACTTGGCTTCTTGTCCACGATGATTCACGCCGGACATCGGATGTTGGTTGGGGAAGACACAGATGTGATCCCGCGACTGCAGTTGGAGATGAGTCAATTTCACAAGTAAGGTGTTGTTTCCACGGTGGAGGGTAGAAATCTTAGAGTCGTCGGACTGATTTTCACCGGTGAAGAGGATATATCACATAAACGTAAACTGAAGGTGGAGCCAGCGGATCTCTCTTCGTAGAGCTAGTGGCGACAAACTTGTTGACACTGAGACTCTCCCAGAGATTCACCAGAGGAGATGAGGTTTCCGACCTAAGAGCATCCAACGAGAGGCTATGCCGGCCAAGAGAGGATGATGGTGGAGATAAATGAAATAGACCTAGCAGATCTAGTGGATCTGGAGGCCGACGGTGGTTGAGAATCCTCGGGGGGATCTTCCACCGACGGTAAGCAGTGAGGTTGAGCCGAGTTATCTGGTTAATTGGCGCGGAGGAGGAAGGCGGGTAGACAAACGTCGGGACCAGATTACAAACCATTGTCAGTGAGAGAGGGGAGAAAGAGCACGCCGTAATCAACTAAGAGGAGGCAGCAACATTCGTCGGAGATTCACCGAAAAAGCACATCTTTGGTGTTAAGCGGCAATATTGGGATCTGAACCATAGAGAGTTTCTCTAGGGTTCCTAAATCTAACTTTAGACACCTTTTAGTTTTTACGTTTTGTATGGTTTATAAACTATTTTGTATGGTTTTTTGTACAGTTTATAAACATTTTTGAAAAGATTTTTAAGACAGTTTTAAATGTTTTATAATGTAAATAAATACGTTAAACCGTAACCCTACCTCTAAAACCTATACCCTAAATGTAAAATAGTTAATCCAAACCTAAAAATTTAAAAACGTTTTTGTGTGTTACGTATGGATTTGCATATGTATTTTTCTAATATTATTTTTCTTCTTCTTTTCAAATCTACGAGATACAATTTTATATTCATGTTTTTTCACAAAAAAAATTTCTCGAATTTTCATTGAGAGGACGATGGAATTTGGTTGAGAGAGAGAGAGATAAGATCTGGTAGAGATGAGACGAGATTTTATCTGATTTTCAATTTCTGATGGGAGATGGAGAAATTGGAGATGGGAGATGGGAGATGGGAGATGGAGAAACCAAATATCAGAGATGGGAGATGGAGAAATAAAACCTCGATGAAATGGGAGAGAGAGAAAGAGAGAAATTAGGAAAAAAAAACTGAGCTTGACACCAAAAAAACCTTTTTGACATTACCACGAAACATATTAATTATAACAAAATATTACATACTAGATGTTAGTACGCTGATAAACATATTGTCTCTCTCTTCCTTACTGTTACTGTCGTCTCTCTGTCTCTCCATTAATCTCCACTGCTATAAAACAACAAACATTTATATACTTGCAGAAACACTCTCTCTCTCTCTCTCTCTCTCTCTCTCTCTCGTGAGTAATCTTTTCTTCCGTTACCATTTCGTTTTCTCTTTTTCTCTTCCTCCAGATTGATAGATCTATGGAGAAGAGCCGCGTGAATTAGCCAATTAGGGTTTTCTAAGGATGAACAAGTACAGGGAAGTGAGCCCAGAGAGGGCAAAAGTGTGGACAGAGAAATCACCAAAGTACCATCAGAAGATTAACAAAGTCCCAATTGTTTATTACCTCTCCAAGAACCGTCAACTCGAGCATCCTCATTTCATGGAGGTTCTGATTTCTTCTCCCAACGGTTTATACCTTAGAGGTAATGATAATGCTTGCACAATTTGAATTTCAACTTTTGGGGGCTGGATTTTGCTTGGGAATCATTATGTTTTGCTTTGCAGATGTTATAGATAGGCTTAATGTTCTTAGAGGTAGAGGCATGGCTTCTATGTATTCTTGGTCCAGTAAGAGGTATAGTGTTGGTTTATTTTCACTTCTCTTATAGCAACGAGAGTTTTAGATTTCAATGTTTCTTCACTAATTGCAGAAGCTATAGGAATGGTTTTGTTTGGCATGACTTATCAGAAGATGACTTAATTCTACCAGCTCATGGGAATGAGTATGTTCTCAAAGGTTCTGAGTTATTTGACGAATCTACTTCAGGTGAAAGAAAGCTCCTCTTTTGTTATCACTTGCTCTTTGTTTCCATGAAGAAGAAACCTTAGAGATTAAAAACTGTGGTGCAGATCACTTTAGTCCAACTGCGAATTCAGCGTCACAAAACATGAAGCAGATAGTTGCGGAGCCACCATCATCTAGAAGCATGGATGATTCCTCTTCGTCTTCGAGTATGAATAATGGGAAGGGAACTAGTAAACATTCTCAGGAAGATGATGACCTTTCTACTCCAGCTCTTCGCTCTGTTTCTTCCACTGGTGTATCGCCTGATTCTAGGTACGCCAAGAACTCATCTTCTTGGTGTTTGGCTGAGTACAAGGTGTATAAGAGCCAAGGCCTTGCAGATGCCTCTACGCAAACCGATGAAACTGTGAGCGGTTCTTCTAAAAAACCCATAGAGACTTTTAGTAGAGGAGTTTCAACTGATGATGATGGGTCATCAGAACCTGAATCCAGCGAAACCTGTATAGTGAGCGAGGCTTCGTTTGCAGCAAAGGACAGGGATAGTGCGGAAATATCAAGAAACTCTGTCTCTCCGCCTTTTTCTAATAGCGCGTCTTCGCTGGGTGCAAAGACCGATACTTTGGAGTCCCTAATACGAGCTGATGTTAGTAAGATGAACAGTTTTCGGATTCTTGAGCAAGAAGATATTCGAATGCCTGCTAGTTCGAGGCTTAGGGCCTCGAATATGCTGATGCAGCTGATTTCATGTGGATCAATATCAGTCAAGGATAACAATTTTGGCCTTGTACCAACTTATAAACCGAAATTCGGATACTCGAAGTTTCCATCCCCTTTCTTCTCCTCGTCGTTTATGATGGGAGATCTTGACCGCTTGTCGGAAACTCCGAGTCTAATGGGCCTGAGATTGGAAGAGAAAGAATATTTTAGCGGGAGTTTGGTCGAGACCAAGCTACAGAAGAAGGATGCAGCAGATGGTAATACTTCTCTTAAGCGTTCTTCATCCTACAATGGTGACAGGTAGATTTCTGAATCACCTGGAAAAAGGTTCTGTTAATGATTGGCTGCTTCTGTTTTAAGTGGCTGCTATGTTAAGATTCGATGTTAAGACTCCTGTTTTAAAAAAAGTAATCAAAATCCATAAATAGAAACTAGTCTTAGAACCAAAGAGAGAAGCATCTAGAGCCAATATCACAGCTTGTAAAAGAATCTCTGGCTTTAAGACCGAAAATACAACTTCAAATCGTATTCCATCCGTTTTGATTGTTTGTCTGGGTTATAAGTAGAGATTGTAAAGGTTGTTAGTTTGAGTAGTAAACTTCATTTAACACATTCATCAACTTACAAAGATGCCTATCCATATTTGTTTTTCAGGGCATCGAACCAAATAGGTGTACTAGAGAACGGAGTCTCAAAACCGGGTGGTTTGAAACACATTCCACACCCGAGAAAGGCTTTATCTATAATAAGCAAGCAACAACCACACAGCAAGTCCATGAGATCTCCTGTCTCAGACAAGTCAGGAGACTCATCAAAAGAAACTACCAAGAACATTCCTAGTTTGAATAAAACACATGATGTTTGTAGTAAAAGAATAACCGAATCTGTGAGGAAGCCCGACTCTTTCAGAGAAGACGAGGAGAAGGTGATCAAGATCGATGAAAGGTAAACATAAACATCTTGATGCTTCAATGACTCTCGTACAAAGTGTTAGGAATATCTCTTTCTTATGTTGAATAATATAAGATTGTTTAACCCTCTATGTATCTTGACCAGGCTTGCTTCAGGAGCGCGCGTTATAATCCAATCAAAGGTGCCTTCAGGCTGTGCATAAGGAGCCATAACCAAGTTATTGAGGAGGGTTTTTAAAAAATTTGAATCGTAGACTCGTTTTTGATATGATTTTGTGGTGGATTACTTTCTCCATTTTGTTGTAAATCTGGAGGGTGGTATGAGAAAAGGGAGAAAGTTCATAAAAAGCCTAAAAATATCAGAAAGAGCACTAAATGTTGGAATTGGGCAGTGAAAAAGATGTAAGTAAATGGGAAGCAAAAGGTATTAATGTTTTGATGTGATGTGAGATGAGAAGGACCACTGTTACTGATTGGTGTGGTCATCGTTAGGTTGGTTTTCAAAATGCAGCCCGAAGATACAGTTATCTGACACACCACTTTATTAATGCTTATCACTTATTTTTTTTTTCTAAATATGTGTGCGGTCATAGCAAAAATGAATTTGTTCCATGGTTTAAGAGCATGTTTATCCATGCAATTCTTTAAAATTTCTTTAAAAAGAATACAATTAATATTTTAGTTATAAAAATATATTTAATTTTTTTTTTAAATAAATCAATACCTCTGTGACACATGTGAAATGAATGTCAAATATATGTTTTGAATGTCAAGTATATGTTTTGAATGTATCATCCCTATAACCCTTCTCTCTTAAAGTATCATTATCAATGAAATTTTATGGATATCAAATGATTAAAAAAATATATAAATAAAAGATAAATAGAAACTTTTACTTGATAATCTTAAAGAGTCAAGATTTTTGATCGGTCTCAAATGATCAAGCTGCCACATGTACTAGTATTATTGGTTCAACATTAAATAAATAATTTAATTAATTTAAAATTATTAAGTAATTAAATTTAAGAGACGGTAGAAGTTTTATTGATAATCATGGTTTTAGACTTTTCTTTCTCTTTTTCTTTTTTTTCTTTTTATTATTTCTTTAATATGTGACACTTTTAAAAGATTATTGATAAATCATATATATAATTAGGGAGTCCTCTCTCCATCTACGGTGTCCACATAGGCAAAAAAAAAAATTAACAATTAATTTTAGTTTTAAGTTCATTTAGTTCATGTTTATGTATATTTATTGTTACTTATAACTACTAATTTTTTAATTAAATTAAAAAACGAAATATAAGTCAATAAATTACTAAAAGTAGAAATTAATATTTGAGTATTTACTATGAATTTATGATAACGATAAAAGTTTATATATTCAATTTCAAAAATTGGAAATATGTAAAATGAATATACATATAAGAAAAAGTGAATAAATATATTAGCGACATCAAAAATTCAAAGAAAAAGAATCTTGAGTGTCAGAAAATTGTTAAGAGGTTATTGGTTTTTTTTTTGTCATGAACGCACTTACACCTATTCGTTAAAGAAATACATGAGCATATTTGAACCAATGAGGGATGAACGTGTTAATATAAGAAGTTGTTGATCTAAAGATAAAGAATATATATTATTTCACTGAAACGATACTGAACCATCTAATTAAAGATGAGATAATAAGATGAAAATTTAGGATATACGATTTTATTTATAATGTTATATGATTTTATGGAAGTATGAAAGAAAAATATGAAAGTATTATAATACTATTATTTTAAAGATATAAGGTATAAATTGGTGTAAGATAAAAAAATCACGCATTGCTTGAGTTATGTTATACTAAAAATAAGTAAACAAAGTAACATAAAAGTGTAAATAGTTAAATCAAATTTTTTCGTTAAGTTTAATAAATTCATCATACGAACCATATTTCAAGATTATTTGAGTATTTATGTTCGAATTAAAAATTACAATAATGAATTACTTTTATTTATATGGTCATTAGAAAATAATCAAAATATTACAAATTTATATATAAGAGCGCTGAATAGAAATGTTAATAAAAAATAATCAAAGAAAAAATAGATTCAATGATGTTAATTATTGAAGTATCGTAATTAAGTTTTAGCCGATTGTTAAGAGACTGAAGGCTTTAAAAAAAGAGGATGTATGATTTCACTAAAGGATATTGAACGAGTTCACTAAAATAAGAAAATAAGGTAAGCTTTAGAATATAATATTTTATTCAAAATGTTATTTTCAGGTTTTGGAATTAGAAAAGAAAAAAAATTGAAAACGTTGTAATATCGTAATTTAAAATAAATAAAAAATCTTAAATTTGATATATATATGTATATATATAAAGTATAAAATTAATGGTCACATTATTCATAAATTGTACAGCAAAATATACCGAGAATCATTTGTGATCTTTATGTAAAAATGTACGTAGTTCTACAAAAAGGCATTCCCCGGCGAGCTTCTGTAATTCAATATTTGAATCAATGATTTTAAAACGTAGTTAAAGATAAGATAGCTACAAGGCTAGTTGTTGTTGTATTCAAGAATCGGAATCTGACTTTGCTTATATGTTGTTTTATCTATATGTTTCAGCTTTTAGAGATATCGATTTCCCAGTTCTTAACAGCTACGATATTCTCAGCTCGGTTTTCGGAAGAGCTTCTAGCTTTCGAGAACGAGTCTTAGTGTTCCTTCGAGATGCCATTTAGGGAGAGCGATTGTGGTCTCTCGGCGTCTCTAACTCTAAGCAGTCTTGTAGATGGAGGCAGTGACATTGATATTTGGTACTTAATGGTTCTATTGTATAAATGAAATGGGCGTCTTTAGTGTTTTTTAATGTAACAATGACATGGATTCTTCTTTTTCTTGTTTGTTGCAAATGTATTGAAACGTTGTTCTCTATAAGATTATAGTCGAAACTATCGGTAATTAGCTGATTAGTTGATGTAATTAATCGACTAAATGTATTTTCTTTATGCTATAATCGATGGTTCCTGCAGCTGTAAGTACTCCTTTCGGTGTTGCAGGTGTTGCAGGTGTTGAGTTCAGCAAAAGAATAATATGCGACTAAGATATATTTACACACATATATAATTGCTAGTGTTCATTAATAGTTTTGGTTTCAGATTGCACATAAGAGATGTGAAGAATGTAGAGGAACAAGACTTGTTTTTAGAGACAAAAAATATTTTGGATGTAATAATACGATTATTTCAGTTTCTGAGTTCCGTTTAACAAAAGTTTTTTTGCTCAATTCTTGTAAAATTTGACACTTTTTTTCTAAATACTATATAAAATTTACAAAAATTTATAAATACTCTGTGTTTGGCGAAACAATGAGAACCAACTAATAAAACTTTATAATTACTTTACAAACTTTACAAAAACCTCATAATATAGAATTCGTTTTAAGTCGTGTTTGACAAAATAATGAAAATCAACTAATAAAACCTTTTAAATACCTTATAATCCTTACAAAAACCTTACAATATACAATTTTATAGATCAATTTTTAAATACCTTATAAACCTTACAAAAACCTTATAATATACAATTTTATAGATCGATTTTTAAAACCATTTGAAGTCCTGTTTGGCGAAACAATGAGAACCAACTAATAAAACTTTATAATTACTTTACAAACTTTACAAAAACCTCATAATATAGAATTCGTTTGAAGTCGTGTTTGGCAAAACAATGAAAATCAACTAATAAAACCTTTTAAATACCTTATAATCCTTACAAAAACCTTACAATATACAATTTTATAGATCAATTTTTAAATACCTTATAAACCTTACAAAAACCTTATAATATACAATTTTATAGATTGATTTTTAAAACCATTTGAAGTCTTTTTTGGCGAAACAATGAGAATCAATTAATACAACCTTTTAAATACCTTATAAACTTTACAAAAACTTTATAATATAGAATTCGTTTAAAGTCGTGTTTGGCAAAACAATGAAAATCAACTAATAAAACCTTTTAAATACCTTATAATCCTTACAAAAACCTTATAATATACAATTTTATAGATCAATTTTTAAATATCTTATAAACTTTACAAGAACTTTATAATATACAATTTTATAGATTGATTTTTAAAACCATTTGAAGTTCTGTTTGGCGAAACAATGAGAATCAACTAATACAACCTTTTAAATACCTTATAAACTTTACAAAAACTTTATAATATAGAATTCGTTTAAAGTCGTGTTTGGCAAAACAATGAAAATCAACTAATAATACCTTTTAACTACCTTATAATCCTTACAAAAACCTTACAATATACAATTTATTGATCATTTTTTAAATACCTTATAAACCTTACAAAAACCTTATAATATACAATTTTATAAATCGAGTTTTAAAACCATTTGAAGTCGTGTTTGGCGAAACAATGAGAATCAACTAATACAACCTTTTAAATACCTTATAAACTTTACAAAAACCTTATAATATAGAATTCATTTAAAGCCGTGTTTGGCAAAACAATGAAAATCAACTAATAAAACCTTTTAAATACCTTATAATCCTTACAAAAACCTTACAATATACAATTTTATAGATCAATTTTTAATTATCTTATAAACTTTACAAGAACCTTATAATATACAATTTTATAGATTGATTTTTAAAACCATTTGAAGTCTTGTTTGGCGAAACAATGAGAATCAATTAATACAACCTTTTAAATACCTTATAAACTTTACAAAAACTCTATAATATAGAATTCGTTTAAAGTCGTGTTTGGCAAAACAATGAAAATCAACTAATAAAACCTTTTAAATACCTTATAATTCTTACAAAAACCCTATAAATATATTTTGTAAGGTTTAAATACTTTATAAAACTTACAAAAATTTATAAACTACACAACTTCGAACGTCATTTTGCAAACTACACAACCACCATCACTCAATAATTTTGAACGACATCTCTTGTAAATCAGTTTATAAATAAAGTTTTATATCAAATCTTATATAAAAAATTAAATACCTTATAAAATTTAAAAAGATCTTATAAGAAAATTTAAATATCTTGTACACCTTATAAAAACCTTATAAATACAGTTTTATATCAAATCTTATAAAAAAGAGATAATTACTAGAAAGACCTTTTTAGATTTGGTATTTAGTCAAACAACCTTTAAATTTTTGAGCTCTTATTTTTTTTCTAAAAAAGGTTACAAAGACCTTTAACATATGGCAAAATCGTTTATTAATGAAAATGCCATTATTTTTTTAGAAAGAAAAAAAACAGCATAAAACCAAAAAAAAAAAAAAAAATCAGATTTCACCTTTTCATCTTCTTCTTCCTCTCTCCGGCGACTCAAATCGCGATTTCTTTTCCGGCGACGAGATTCGTTGCTTTTAACAGTTAGTTTTGAAACAAATCATGAGTTATCTTCCTCTCTATCATTCACGAGTGTTTTGAGTTCGGATTTATGAACTTCAATATGTTCTTCGTTCATAGGTTTCGAAATTCCGGCGAAGAAAAGTTCCGGCGAGTGTTGGGGTTTTGTTTTCGTGCGTTGTAGAGAGGTAATCTCTTGATTCTAACCGGTTTCGTTTGGGTATGTTGAACTTTTGTAAAATTACGTTTTGGTCCAAATCTGAATTTTTTCCAAATCTGGATTTTTTCCCGATCTGGATTTTTTCCAAATCTGGATTTTTGTTTGATGGTAGACTTATTTTTTGTTTGATGGTAGACTTATTTTCTGTTTGATGGTAGACTTATTTTTGTTTGATGGTAGACTTATTTTCTGTTTGATGGTACACTTATTTTTGTTTGATGGTAGACTTATTTTCTGTTTGATGGTAGACTTATTTTCTGTTTGATGGTAGACTTATTTTTGTTTGATGGTAGACTTATTTTCTGTTTCATGGTAGACTTATTTTTTGTTTGATGGTAGACTTATTTTCTGTTTGATGGTAGACTTAAATTCCGGCGAAGAAAAGTTCCGGCGAGTGTTGGGGTTTCGTTTTCGTGCGTTGTAGAGAGGTAATCTCTTGATTCTAACCGGTTTCGTTTGGGTATGTTGAACTTTTGTAAAATCACGTTTTGATCCAAATCTGAATTTTTTCCAGATCTGGATTTTTTCCCGATCTGGATTTTTTCCAGATCTGGATTTTTGTTTGATGGTAGACTTATTTTTTGTTTGATGGTAGACTTATTTTCTGTTTGATGGTAGACTTATTTTCTGTTTGATGGTAGACTTATTTTTGTTCGATGGTAGACTTATTTTCTGTTTGATGGTAGACTTATTTTCTACTCGATGATAGACTGCTTTTTGTTTGATGGTAGACTTATTTTCTGTTTGATGGTAGACTTATTTTTGTTTGCCGGTAGACTTATTTTCTGTTTGATGGTAGACTTGTTTTCTGTTTGATGGTAGACTTATTTTCTGTTTGATGGTAGACTTATTTTCTGTTTAATGGTAGACTTATTTTTTGTTTGATGGTAGACTTATTTTTTGTTTGATGGTAGACTTATTTTTTGTTTGATGGTAGATTTATTTTCTGTTTGATGGTAGACTTATTTTTTGTTTGATGGTAGACTTATTTTCTGTTTGATGGTAGACTTATTTTTTGTTTGATGGTAGACTTATTTTCTGTTTGATGGTAGACTTATTTTTTGTTTGATGGTAGACTTATTTTCTGTTTGATGGTAGACTTATTTTTGTTTTAATGGTAGACTTATTTTCTGTTTGATGGTAGACTTATTTTCTACTCGATGATAGACTTATTTTCCAAAATGTTCTAATTTCCATGAATTTCTTTACAGGTATTCTTTGTACGTGCAATGCGTAACCGCATGAAGATTGTAAAGAACATCAAAAGATTATGCAGATGGTAGATTTTTATGAGACACACACGTTCTGATTTGTAATATAAGATACAATTGTTATGGTAGACTTTTTGCAAAGAGATTCAAACATTATGGTAGACATTTATGAACATTTTTTTGTAGTGTAATGAATGAATTGACAACATTTATTTATGTATGGTTAAAACATAACTTCTGAAATGTCTCTGTAACGATTACAAAATCCTTAAAATACGAGCACGAGTTCAAACACGAGTACGAGTTCATACGAAAAGATAGAAAAAAATATTTGAAAATATATAATACATACTAAATCTACCACCACTTGTATATAAATCTATCATCACTTGCATGATATAGGTCAAACCGGGTTTAATAGTGTTTTTAAAAATAATAATATATATAGTTTTTGTATAATTATAAGTCTATCATCGAGTAGAAAATAAGTCTACCATCAAACAGAAAATAAGTCTACCATCAAAATGAAAATAAGTCTCCCATCAAACAGAAAATAAGTCTACCGTCAAACAACAATAAGTTTACCATCAAACAGAAAATAAGTCTACCATCAAACGGAAAATAAGTCTACCATCAAACAGAAAATAAGTCTACCGTCAAACCAAAATAAGTCTACCATCAAACAGAAAATAAGTCTACCGTCAAACAAAAATAAGTCTACCATCAAACAAAAAATAAGTCTACCATCAAATATAAAATAAGTCTACCATCAAACAGAAAATAAGTCTACCGTCAAACAAAAATAAGTACCATCAAACAAAAAATAAATCTACCATCAAACATAAAATAAGTCTACCATCAAACATAAAATAAGTCTACCATTAAACAAAAAATAAGTCTTATCATCGAGTTGAAAATAAGTCTACCATCAAACAGAAAATAAGTCTACCATCGAACAAAAATAAGTCTACTATCAAACAGAAAGTAAGTCTACCATCAAACAAAAAATAAGTCTACCATCAAACAGAAAATAAGTCTACCATCAAACAAAAATAAGTTTACCATCAAACAGAAAATAAGTCTACCATCAAACAAAAAATAAGTCTACCGTCAAACAGAAAATAAGTCTACCATCAAACAAAAATAAGTCTACCATCAAACAGAAAATAAGTCTACCATCAAACAGAAAATAAGTCTACCATCAAACAAAAAATAAGTCTACCATCAAACAAAAAATAAGTCTACCATCAAACAAAAATCCAGATCTGGAAAAAATTCAGATTTGGACCAAAACGTGACTTATTTTTGTTTGATGGTAGACTTATTTTAATTTGTTGGTAGAGTTATTTTTGTTTGACGGTAGACTTATTATCTGTTTGATTACTTTTGGTTTAATTTGCGAACTAAAGGTCTACCACCACTAAAGTTTCTTAAACAGAAAACAAGTCTACCACCAAGTATAATAAGTCTACCGCTATCACAAATAGGTCTACTGTCACTAAGTTCGATAAAAAGTCTACCACCACTAAAGTTTCTTAAATAGAAAACAAGTCTACCACCAAGTACAATAAGTCTACCGCTATCACAAATAGGTCTACCGTCACTAAGTTCGAAAATAAGTTTACCACCACTATAAATTCCTAAACAGGAAATAAGTCTACCACCAAGTACAATAAGTCTACCGCTATCACAAATAAGTCTACCAAATGTCTAATGTGAAAAAAAGTCTACCGTCACTAAGTTTGAAAATAAGTCTACCATCACTAAACCTGGGTAAAAACAAATCTACCGCTTCTATCGCTAAAAACGCATAAGTCTACCACCATTGATCCTAAAAAAATAAGTCTACCAGTCAACAGTTGGTTTCGTTGACCGAAAATACGAAATAAGTCTACCGCTAACTATAAGTCTACCACTACTACAATAAGTCTACCACTACTAAACACAAAAGAAATCTACCACCACGATAAAAAAGTCTACCGCAAATTATAAGTCTACCGCTACTAAAATAAGTCTACCGTCACTATAAATCTACCGCTACTATGACTAAAAATCTACCACCAAAGGAAACAAATCTACCAGGCAAAATAAATCTACCATCGAACAAAAATAAATCTACCGCTGAAAATAAGTCTACGGAAATAAATCTACCACTCGAAGAATAAGTCTACCGCAAAAAATAAGTCTACCGCTACGGGATAATAAGTCTACCGTAGAGAAAATAAGTCTACCGTTCGGAAATAAGTCTACCACCAAAGGAGACAAAATAAGTCTACCGCTCAAAAATAAGTCTACCGCTCCTCAAATAAGTCTACGGACAAAAAAATAAGTCTACTAGAACTCAAATAAGTATACCATCACATAGCGGTAGACTTATTTTTTTTAGGCGGGAAATTTTTGCGCCTACGCGGCGCGTTTCATTAATGGCATTTTCGTAAATACATTTTTTGTTATCAAAGCAAAAAGGGTAAAACGGACTCGAAAATAGCCCTAGTAATTAAAATCTAAGAAGGTTGTTTGAGTTAGCCCAAAATCTAAGAAGGTTGTTCTAGTAAGTCTCCCTAAAAAAAATTATATACCTTATAAATCTTACAAAAACCTTATAATCACAGTTTTACTTTAAACCTTACAAACCCCTTATAAATACAGTTTCATATCAAATCATATAAAAAAATCTAAATACCTTATAAACTTTACAAAAATCTTATAATTGCAGTTTTACATTAAACCTTAAAAAGATCTTATAAAAAAATTTAAATATCTTGTACACCTTACAAAAACTTTATAAATACAGTTTATAAAAACTTGCAAAAACCTTTATAAAACTTACAAAAACGTTTTCTCTTTATAACTATATCATTAACACTCACTTAATGCTGTTCTTACACAAAACACACATATACTTATGTCTATGTCTTTATATGTTATTGAATCGTTCTGCATTGTGTATCAGATTGAAGTAAATGGAGAGAACGCTTCTCCTCTTTATAAGTTCTTGAAGAAAGGCAAATGGGGAATCTTTGGTGACGAAATAAAATGGAACTTTGCTAAGATTCTTGTTGACAAGAATAGTGAAGCCGTAGAACGTTATTACCCAATCACTTTTCCTCTTACAGTTGAAGTAAAGAAATAAACTCTATCTCTCAATCTCATTCTATCTCTCTTTCTGCTAATTTTCTTGTATAGCTTGCTCCTTGTAATGAGCTTCTTCAATGCCAGACCTCAATCCAACGAAATTAACTCCTTTCATTGTTCTCTTAAGTTCTTCCTCTTCCACTTCCCTTAGCTTATAAGCCTATGATTCTTCCCTTTCAACGAGAACCAACCTTCTTCTTTCATTCTTTGTTTAAACAATCTTGGTTTTTCTCCGAACTCTTCAGTTTGATAACCTTTGATTTCATCTCCTCTGTTTCATCCACTTTCCTCTTCCATTCTTCTAATTCCTTCCCAAACAGAAATTAGCAATTCTTGTGCTCCTCTAATTGCATAGTCAAGAAACAAGCTTCTTCAACAATAAAGTAAAACACAGTGATTAGGAATCACACATATTTCCACACAAAACAAACAAAACCGCCAAATTTCTCAGACAAAAGCAGTAGAGGTGATAATCAGACGGTGAACTCCTCGGCGTTGAACTCATCGTTAGGCAAACTCATCCAACGATATTTTTCTCTTTTAAGCTCTTCTCTCCCTCATCTTCCAATCTCTTCACCGACTTCAAAGATCTGTGTAGAATCAAGTCACCAATTAAAAAACCAAACAAAATGCAAATCTGAAATTGGAACACAAAAGCATGGTCAATTGGAGATATACGTTCGACTTAGCCTCGGAGCTCATCAACACGGAATTTTCTCATTTCCTCAAGCCATGGAACGAAAAAGATCTCGCCGACAGCGACTCCCTCGTCAAATTCCGAAATTCAAAATTTTGACAAAAAACCAAAACAAAGCCTTGAAGAAGAGACGAATCAAGGTCTAGAAGAAGAATATAAGACTGGATTTTTCACGAATCGCGATTTCCATGTCTTCTACACACAATTTCGATATCGTGATTGAGAGATGATGAAATTTTTAGGGTTCTGAAAGTTTCTCTGGTTTAAAGAGAAGGACAAGTTAGTCATTTTACCATAAAAGAGTGTCATTAATGAAAACTGGTATTTACGTGTGGCATATTTGAATAGGTATAATTTAAAAGTGGCATTATTGCAATTGCCATGAAAAATCTTCTAAAAGATAAAAGGAAAATATTCTAATTATAAGTATTTTCTTTTATTCGAGGTATGGTAAAGGGTGTAAACCCGGTACCACCAACTGCTCCCCTCTCAGTTCGGCGAGTATCAATTTAATGAGGTTCGGACAAAACTTATTGAAGAAGCCTACCAGATTTTCAAATCGACATGTCGCTTTTGGACCGCTCGTTCTCAAGGAACAGTGAAGAGACGCCTCGGTTCGCTCGCACAGGCCGCCCAGGGTTTAATCATTACCCTAGGTATATGTACCTTTGAATATAAATGTTGGATCGTCCAACACTTCACTTCGTTTTTAATCTTCATCCGAGAAACGAAAAAGGTAAAATCTCTTCTCTTTCACTTTTTCCCTTTTCCTTTTGCATTTTTCTAAGGTTTATCTCTTGTTCCGTTCGTTCTCGATCTGCTGCTAGATCTGCTGCCATGACAAGAATCTCTAGATTCCCATCTCGATATATAGGCACTAGCCACTGATAGCGTGAGCATAATCAATCCTGATCGATAGAGAAGGCCTGATACATCATAATCAATCTTAAACGCCTTAAAGATCAGATCGGTTGAAGACCTTCTGGCGCCCAATTTAGTGTGAAACTTGGTAAGCTGATTAGGAATTTAGTTATCTTTTGAATGGAGGTGGTTTCAAGTCATTTGGAGCTATATTGCAGAAGTTGTGATCGATTTACTGGACGCATATCAAATCTGTCCTGAAGAAATAAGCATCCAAGAATGAAGACTCACTAGAAGTTGAGGAGTTCGGTCATCATCCTAATGTGGGGTGTGACCAGAGTGTCTTGCACATACAAATATTGGGTTTGACCAAAAAAATTAGGGTTGACCCGAGTTCTTTAGTTCCCCTCGTATAAATAGTTGTAAAAACAAATTTTAACCTAAGTTTCCTTTATTCTTGGTTGGATTGTATCCAAACTCTTCTCTTTAAGTTATGGATTTCTCTTTATCTTTTCATTATTCTTCAGCCTTTTATATTTTATGTTTTATTTATCTCTTTCCATTTTGTTCTTCATTATGTTTATAAGTTAGTCATTTAGTTGGGTCATGGGGAATACTATATTAAGTTGATTTGATGATTAGATGATGATGAATTAGGTTGTTCCTTGTTTGATCCTTCATTTGGGTTGCTCGTACTGCTAGTATTTGACTTGATCTCTCAAATCTAAATCATAGGTGATTTCACGCCTGAAATGTGTTCTATGAAATGCTTGACCGAACTTTTTACGAGCTTAGTATCTTCAACCACGAAATTTGATGTTGGAGCGCTAACTGAGCTTATTGGACTTAATCGATCATGCTTGGAAAATGCTTAAGTCTAGCCACAAACGTTGAAGCTAGAATAAGTGTTTACCAAAGTAATTAATGCCATGAAAGTAGGCTAGTTTGTATTGCTGTTCCATGTTCTAGGAATGAACTTCGATTAGGAGCCTTACATCACGATAAAGAGTAAATCATCGGTAATGCCACGTGTCTAAGTTGGTGTATAATTCAACCTTTTGATTCATTGTTTGATTGCTAATATCTTCTTATGAAAGTTAAATCCATGCTCCAACGCTTTTATCTTGTTTTACTTGTTGCATTTGTATTTCTTTGATTTATCTTTCTTGGATTTCTTATATCTTAAAACCAAATCTGTATTCCCTTAGGTTAAGTAAAGATCTCTATACCTTAATGTGTTAAATCCTTTCGTCTTAATCTTTGACCCTATACTATGCTATAACATGATTATGTGTATTTGTTAGTGTAACTTAGGATTCATTTGATTGAATTGTTGCATGAAGCAAATTCCTCCATCACAAGCACATAAAAGGTGGTCCCAAATGAGGAACCGTCCTCCATTTAATGAGCCTAATGAGCTGGAATTTTTAAGGACTAGGCCGCGTCGACGACTTAATAATTTCCAGATTTCAGGAAATACGCGAAAAGTACTTTCTTAAAGTGTTGTTCATAATGGAGACTAAATAAAAGAGATGTTTTGGTTGATTTGCAAGAGTATTTGGGGGTATGATAGAGTGTTTACAGTAAACCCAATGGATAAAAGAGGAGGTTTAGCCCTTTTCTGGAAGAACTGTGTGGAGGTTAATCTAAAGATTTTTAATCATGATGTGGTGGATTTCATTTGCAGATGGGATCTGCTGGGTTTTTTTGTTTCATGTGTTTATGATAATCCCAATCACGAGCACATGAAGATGTTTGGGAATGGTTAATGAGGATATGCATTAGTAGGAAGGGCAGTTGGTGTGTGATGAATGATTTGTATGAAATTCTCCATAATGGAGAAAAATTGGGTGGTCTTAGTAGAAGTGACAACTCCTTCATGCAATTTAGTGATATGGTCAGGATTTATGAGATGATGGAGCTTACTTCTTCTAGATTGGGTTCACTCTAGGTTGGTTAGAGATACAATAAGTGGATTCAATGCAAGCTAGATAGATGATTTGGGAATAAGAAGTGGTTTGGTATGTTCCCAATATCTAATCAAGTGTTTTGGAAGAGAGACAGACTGACAATATGCCAGTTTTGGTAAATGCTATTATCATATGTGGAAGTTTATGTAGGTTGTTTACGGTTTAACAAATGGTTCTTGAATAAGCCTAATGTGAAGCAGGCCATTGAGAGAGCTTGGGCACCTGGATATCATGAAAGATAATCCATTATTTCTGATAAGCTGAGGGCATGTAGAAAAGCTTTCAGTCAGTGGAAAAAATGGAATGATTTGAACTCTGGAGACAAGATGATTTAGATCAAACATGATTTGGAAGTTACACAATCTGCGGTTTATCGGAACGTGGAGCATACAAGGTTTTTAAAGGGCAAAATAATGGAAGCTTATAAAGAACAAGATTCCTATTGGAGTCAATAAAGTGATGAAAGGTGGTTAGCATAGGGTGACCAAAATACATAGTTCTTTCATGCTTCAGTTAAGGTTAGCAGAAAAAGAAAAAGGCTGGATTTTTTTATGGATTCACATTTTAAAGTTCAAAGACCAAAGGCTGCAAAGAGTGATGTCGCGGCCAAGTATTTTACATGTTTTTTTTTCTTCTGGTCCAACTAACTTCTCTGATTTGTTTCATTGATTTCAACCTAAAGTGATACAATACATAAATGATACATTGATAAGAGTAGTTACTAATGAGGAGGTGAGGGAGGTTGTGTTTGCCATCAAACTAGCAAGTGCTCCCGGAGCTGATGGAATGACATGCTTTTCCTAGAAGTACTAGAATGTAGTTGGACAGCAAGTGATCAACGAGGTGAAAGCCTTTTCCAGTCATGTAATTTTCTAAAAGAATGGAACTGTACTCAGCTATGTTTGTTACCTAAGGTGATTCAATTCAAAGAGATGGCAGATTTGAGGCACATTAGTCTTTGCTCAGTTCTATAAAAATCGTCTCAAAGATTATGGTTTCAAATTTGCAGCCATTCCTGCAACAAATTATCTATCCAACTCAGTCTGCATTTGTAGCACATAGATAAATTTCGGACAACATTTTGCTGGCTCATGAGTAAGTGCATGCTTTGAGGACTCATGGTCTTATATCTACTAAATTTATGGGCATTAAATCTGATACGTCTAAGGCATATGACATGGTAGAGTGGAAGTATATTCATGATAAGATCTTGGGGTTTTCATCAAAGATGGATCATCTAGGTGATGACTTGTGTAAAATTTGTTACTAATATGTGCTGATAATTGATAAACCTTTTGGTTTAATCACTTTGGAGAGAGAACTGATGCAAGGATATCCCCAATCTCCTTTCCTTTTTGTGATGCGCACAAAGGGACTCACTCATATGCTTGATAAGGCTTTATAAGGGACTTTTAAAGGCATTAAGTTCTCTCCATCAGGGCCAATGGTGCATCATCTGCAATTTCAGATGACAGCCTTTTTATCTCTAAAGCAACTATAGCTCAAACTAGTGTTCTACAGAAGATCCTAAAAGAGTATGGAGCTGCAACTAGCCAGAGGACAAACAGAAATAAGTCATCTATCTCCTTTGCTGTAAAGATAGAAGAACGCCTTAAGGTTGCTATTAGAGATTTGATTGGAATTCAAAATGGAGGTGGGGCTAGTAAGTACCTTGGTCTTCTGGAATGTTTTAGTAGATCCAAGGTACAAATGATAGACTATATTGTTGAAAGGCTTAAATCAAAGTTGTCTGGCTAGTTTGCAAGAACATTGTCTCTAGGGGGAAAGAAATTATGCGTAAAGTTGTAGCTATGGCTTTACCAGTGTATGCGATGAGTTGTGGTAAGAGCAAAACTACTAACTAAGTTTTAACCCTAAATAATCACAAGTGCATGGTAATGTCGATGTACTATTTAGGGATCGAATCCATAAGGAAATTGAGTAGGACAATAAAAATGGAAAGAACTTTATAAGCTAAATCTATTCAAATGGTTGGTTTTAGTTTGGATTCTCTAACAACCTAATTGAAATGATGCAAGTAACCTAAATGAAAGACTGAATGAAAAAAGGAAAAAAAAAATCCTTAAAATACCACACTTTGAAGTTTTATTTCCCTCACATACCACTATTTTAAATTTGCTTCAAAAATACCACTTTTTCCATAAGTTCCAAAAATACCACAAACACAAACGTTGATTTTTAAGGGTTAATAAATTAAATTTTTGGGATTTAGGTTAACTATCCCATAATCCGGGTATAGTTTTAGGGCTAGGATTTGGGGTTTATGGTTTAGTTTTGAATGTTAAAAGTTAATTTTAATTTTGTGGTATTTTTGGAATTTTGAATAAAAAATGGTATTTTTGGAACTTCTGAAAAATGGTGGTACTTTTGGAAACAAACTTTCAAAATGTGGTATTTTTTGGAAATTGCCCCAAAAAATAATAACTCAGCAATGCATTACTAAATGGAAATGAAGACAAGAAATGCAATTTGAGAAAAGTCAACAAAAGTCGATGCAAAGTCAACTATATAGCACGATGATCAACAATGATAAAAACATGAACTTTGGATAGAGATCATAGACTAAGGGAGATAAGCATGTAACTAGTAATGCACACAAACACAATTAAGCTAATTTCAAGGCATGAATCCGTTTAATCTAGACTAACTCATTTTCATGGTGTTAATCCTTTTCTTAATCAACTCCTAATACAAATTTCCATTTTGTTATTAGCTAATAAAAAACCTTAATTTAAACATGTTCATACAAGCCTACTAATCCCCTTAGACATCAACTTCCATTGGCTAAGATAAAAAAAGCAGGAATAATGCTCTCCTGGACATTTTTCACAAACACCTTCCGTACGCAAAAAGTAAAGACTAACAACCTAACAGCACTAATCCCACATGAATCAACCCTAATCTACTCTACCCAAGATCCATAAGATGGACTACTCACTAATCATCATTAAAACATCAAGCATAAGAAAAGAAAGACGTAATTAAAATACTAACAAGAAAATATTACTAAAACATAAAATGTGAAGACTTTCTCCTCCAAATCATTTAAAAACAAAAGGGTTTCTTTGTTTACACGAAGGATAAAGATGGAGAGAAAAAACTTAGGGTTTCAATGTGTTTAGAGCTATTTATAGGAAAATGCTAAGTGTATCCGGGTCAACCCAAAACAAACCGGATCAACCCGGTTTTTGTGTGCATATATAGATGCATATGTGCCCGACCCAGGTGCCCTACCGACTAGGTCGACCTCGAGCATGGCAGGCTTTCTCTTCATTCCAAGACCCTCTGAACCCGACCTCGATGTCCGACCCAGTTGGTCGATCTCAGGCAGTCCAAGAAACCTTGTGCTTTGATCTTCCTCTTCTTGCTTGATCCTTCCTTTTTTGGTTCCTCCTTTGATCCAAGACTTTTTTGGTATTGAGAATCTTACAATTTCTAGAGTGTATCGAGGGTGATGATTAGCATTCAAGTTTTTTCTCGGTAGTTGTTGGTAAGAGGCCATCATATCCTTTGAAAAGCATCTTACATGGGAATGATTGATAAGTCTCATATTTTACATGTTATTACTCTGGTTTCTATACATAATTACTGCTGTTGTGCATGGTTTTACACCTTTAGAGTTTAGTTTTCTCGTATTTGTAGTTTTATAGTCTTCATCAAGAAAATCAATAAAAAATGATCAAAATGAGCATATTGAGGTATAATCCAAGCTCAAAAAACACATTAAAGCCAAAGATACCACAAGTTTACACATTCTTTCAAGTTGGACATATTACATACGCCAGACGTTTAACAATAAATGAAGGATCAAATGAACTTGCAATTCGATAAAACTTGGTTTTCCGATAACCCTTTGAATCAGCTTTCCAATGGAGTTGGAATCGTATCATTTGGAGTTGTGAGGAGAGAGTTATACCCAGAAGACTGAAGACAAGTCAAACTGCCCAGAAGATGAAGCAGGAGAAAATCGGTCCCCCACACCGGACCGGTTACACGAATGTTAGCGGGACTCTCCAAGACGCTTCAAGACGTGGCCAACTTGTTCCCCATACCGACCCAACGTCACGACCGGTGCATTGGCCTAAAATGGAGCAGTTTCAATTGATTTGACGTTTTCGCCCTTAATCGAAGCCCAAGAAGACTCAAGACTTATTATATATACTTGTTTTTACCCTTTTGTTAGGTGTGTGCCAAAAATAATACTTGGCCGTTACATTAAAAACGCAGCCATTTTTGTTTCTTCATAGATTTGTGTTTCAAGAGCTCTAACGAGGAGATCTTACTTTGTACTTCGTTATAGAGAAGAATCTTCTAACCCTTTCTCTTTTATACAAGTTTATTCATCATGAATTCATACTTGTTGTTTTTCGTGCACTAGGTCTGAGTAATTCCATAGTTAGGATTTAGGATTTTCAATGAGTCTTGTGCATCAATAAAATCGATGATTGTTTAGGGATAATTCTAGTCTTTATCTTTACTTATTCTTAATGTTGATTCCTTTACCGCGCATCTAGCGATCCTAGGGTGATATAATCTCGATAGAGCTCTTTATATTGCATGAATTAGTATTTGATGAGGTAGACGTCTTAACAATCGATAGATTAGTTAAGGAGTTTAGTGAACTTTGTTAGAGCTTAATCATATTGCGTGTTTACACCTTGTAATAACCTGTGTTAGTTGAGTCTATTAGGGTGTAGAACACGGAAGCCGGAGCCACGATAGTGGAATGATCTTACATTCATGTTCTGAGTTCTATACATCACATATTAAATCCATATCCATATCCTTATATTTTCATTCGATCTTTGTTATTACATAATTTTCTGCGAATTACCCGAGTCCTAACGCTTTTCTCCCATTGATTTACACTTTACTAAACACGTTTACACCATCACCAAAAACGACCATCTTTTGTTCTAACTTAGTTTTATTCATTACATTCGAAGTGTGGTTAAGAAGTCCATGTGGATTCGATCCCTTTGCTATGCTAATTGTGATTGATGTGCACTTGCAGGAAGTCGGTTGAGATGGTGTCGTTTCTGATTGAATTAATTGTGAGCAAGTGAAACGTGAATTGTAAGTTGTAAATCAATGGGAGAAAAATGCTAGGACTCGGGAAATTCGCAGAGAATTATGCAACAACAAAGATCGAATGAAAGCCTAGGGATAAGGATAATGATTGGGATGTCTAGAACTCAGAACACGACTGTAAGGTTTTTCCAATATCGTGGCTCCAATCTTCTATGATATACACCCTAATAGACTCAGCTATTGCATGGTTATTAAAAGGCGAGAACACGCGGTATAAACAAGTTCTGATAGAGTTCACTAAACGCCTTAACTAATTGGTATGATTGTTAAGACGCTTAGCTCATCGAATACTAGATCCGGAGGTATTAAGAACACTCTCCTGGATACACCTACCTATGATCAAATTGCTAGATGCGCGGTAAAGCAATAGGCATTAAGAATAAGCAAGGATGAAGACTAGATTTTATCCCTAAACAATCATCGATTCTATTGAACATAAGACTCAATGAAAATTCTAAATCCTAACTAGTAGACTACTCAAGAATGGTGCACGAAAAATAGCAAAGAGATGATGAATTCATGATGAATAAACTTGATTAAAAGAGAAAGGGTTAGAAGATTTTTCTCTATAGCGAAGTACAAAGCGAGATCTCCTCCTTAGAGCTCTTGAAACACAAATCTATGAAATAATAATGGGGCTGCTTTTTTGTGATGTATCCTAGGTCTAATTTTCGGCACATACCTAACAAGAGGCTAAAAGCAAATATATATAGGGTCTTGAGTCTTTAGGGCTTCGAAAAGGGCAAAAACGTCAAAACAATCGAAACAGCTCCGTAGAGGGCCGTGGCACCGATCGGGATTTTAGGTCGGTATGGAGGTTTAGTTTTCCACGTCCTGATGCGTATTGATGGTCTGGGTACCGACCACGTGATCAGGTCGGTGTGAGGGGTCGGTGCTCCTCCTTCTTCATCTTCTAGGTAGTTTGACATGTCTTCGGTCTTCTGGATATAACTCTCTCCACACAAGTCCAAATGCTGCGATTAATCCTCCATTGGAAAGCTGACTCAAAGGACTATCTTTACCCCTAGTTTCATCCAATTCCATATCCATTTGATTCTCCGTTTACTGCTAAACCTATGGCGTATGTAATCTGTCCATCTTGGTGAAATGTGTAAACTTGGGAAATTCTTGGCTCCAATGGGTTCTTTGGTTCGTATGAGTTACTGTAGATTGGTGTATACTCCATAATGCTCCTTTTTTTCCTTTTTGATTGATTTTCCTAATAAAGGCTCTCGAACTACAAATACGATAAAACTACCTCTAAAGGCGTATAACCATGCATAAATGCACTAAATATGTATAGAAAACCATAGTATTATAGGTAAAATATGGGACTTATCAACTCCCCCAGACTTAGCCTTTTGCTTTTCCCCAAGCAAACGAACAAAGTAAGGAAAAGAGGTTCAAAAATATGGAACTTACACGACTTCTCTGAATGTAGCCTTTAGATCATAACTCGTAATCCACATGTTACCTGGTCGGTTCAAGACATCATCATTAGCCACATCATCATTAGCCACACATTATAGACACGTTTCTCCTTTCCCTTTTTGCATTCTAAATCACATTTTTTTAAGAATGAAAGGGGGAGAAACGGTCTCACACAAAATTGTTACCAATGATGTGTCGCTCCCAAGGAATAACGGTCTTTAAAAACCTTGTCTTTGTACTCCATCTTCTATACTCCAATCGTCGCATCTCTAGTGGTTAGGACTGTGTCGATCCTCTTTCTCTCCGATGTTTTTGAACACATCTGCATAAAGGGTTAAAAACAAGAGTGCAAGTTGTTTGAAAGAAGGTTAAGGGTATAGGTGGGGTACCAACTAAAGATGAGCTAGCCATTCAAGACAACAAAATGGTGGTAAAAAGGAAAAAGATGTCTTGAATGTGATGTTTCCTTGAGCTAACTCCTGTAATGAGAAACGCTGTATGGATTGGTGTAAATAGAGCCAGAATAGGGCTGATTGGAGACGGTGCATTTTCAAAATCTTCTGGGAAATTCAAGTCATGAAGGTTTCCGAATCGTCTATCCTGAACAACCCTGTAACAGTAGTCACTAAATCATAACATCTAGGCATACATTCATAAGATGTCAATCGTTCAAAATAGGTTTTTGACTTGATGAAATCTGAATGAAACCATAAGAAAACAGAAAAACTCATTAGTACAACTAAATCCCCTCAAACTTACTTCACACCGTCCCGGAGTGAAAGCAGTCCACAATTGGGAGATCGACTCAATAAAAGTGAAAAATAAAAGATAGGTAAAGATAGAATCGAAGTCGTAACCCCTGGTTCAAAAGGTCTTTGAAACCGTCTCAGGTGTGTCCGGAACTTCTCCTGGAATGTGCTCGTCGTCGGTGTTGAGATCAAGGATCTCTGTACCGTCGGAATCATCGTCATGGACAACCAGTTGCTGTCCATGTGCGTCGTGTGTGTGCTCTCCATGGTGACGTGTGTGGTGGTGACTAGTAGCATCGTCATCCTCATCTCCGACATCAACAAAACCGGACAATAGTGAAAGGCTCACCGAATCATGGCTAGTCGTGGGTCTTCTCGTGGTTGATCTCTTGAAGAAGTGTGGAACGGACTTCTTCATGGCTCTCACTAGTGTAGAGATCAACTTCCCTTGCTTAGAAACCTTAGCTTCAAGAGCCAAACGTTTCTCCTTCTCCTCCTCGAAACTAGCTTGAAAATTGTCCCTATGGTCGTCTGTTGGAGGCTCATCATGTGGCGTCTCTAAGGGTGGCATGTGGGAGATGGAGGGCTGTGATGTAGTGCCTCTTTGTGTCCGTCTAACTCTCTCTCTTTGTGCCAACATAACTGGTGATACCGGATTGAGTAACAATCCGAGATCGGTCCAAAGAATAGAGGAACAAGGTTTAAACGTAAAATCACAAAGAAAAGATCCAGTAAAAAGATGTGTATAGAATTCTCTATTGAAGGAGATGTTCTCGTTTTGGAGGAATACTTAGTATTTATACAAGTACAAAGTCGGTCGAAATAACCCTAAAAGATAAAAGGAAAATCTCCTAAAAGACAAAAGGAAGTTATACTAATTCTAAGTATATCTTTTTATCCGAGCTAAGTCTTCCAATTTGCTTGTATTTAGCGAGGTCGGCTAGCGCTTCTTAACAGGCCGTGACGTCTACATGGATCCTCGCTGGCCCATTTCTCCGAGCTGACCTTTTGATCCCCGTACCGAGTCGGATCTGAGTCGGGTATGGTTACAGGTGCTAAACCCGGTACCACCAACTAGTCCCTCCGAGCTCGGCGAGTATTATTTTAATAAGCTCGGCCGAGGCGTACTGAGGAAGATTTTCCCAACTCAGATCTCGAGTTGATCTCGAAAAGATTGCCTTGACACGTGGCTCGATCAGATCTGTTTACTCTTTGAGGTGACGTTTGACACGCCAGTTGCGCTTAGGAAGTTGTGATTCCCGGCTCGATTTTCGCGAAATAATTACATAAAGTCTTCTTACTTGACACGCGACACTTCATGATTGGGTGCTCTTGCGGCGTGTGAGAATCTCTTGTAGGCGTTTCCTTTTTACCATAGACTTTCCCTTCGCTATAAATACGACGCCAAATTCTTCAGAACCTACACACTTCCAAACATGGCTTTTCCTATTCTTGTAAGAAAAGGTCGAAGTAGTGGAATCGTTTTCCATTCGTCATTCCGGAAAAAGAATGACGAATTTTTGTTAGTGGTTTCTTCGTACGAAGAGACCGATTCAAATCGATTGCGAAACTCTCAAGGACTGATTGTTCATGGTTTTCACTCATGTGAGAGATCATATTCCCAAGAAACCGTCATGTCAAGGATCATATTCCCATACCGACGGCCAGCTTCTGCTTGTTCGGCCGATCCGATACCCGTTCAGATATCGCAACCGAACTGAAGCTTGACTTTGAAGTGGTTGGTCGGAGGCTCGGGAATAACGATCCCTGATTGAGGTGTTGTAGCCCCTAGAGGATTATTGGAGTGGGTATTTCCAATCTATTGGAACGGTTACTTCCAAAGCATTAGGTGGGTTCAACACCTCGGCACCTTTCTATTGTTGCGGTTGTTACTTCGACAGCGAGGTCCGCAAGGATCCCTAAGGATCTTTCTTTAATGCTTTCTTACCTTATGCTTAACTTACATTTAATCATGTTGTGGCATGAAGTTATGAGTGAGTAGTTTATCATTGAGATATGGGTTAGTAGATTAGGGGCATTTAAGATGTGATTAATTGTGTTTTGGCTTAGATATCTAGTGTCGTCAACTTGGGTTGTGCTTAATGCTAGATTTTGGATTGATCACGTGAATCTAGATCGTAAGTTATTTCTCGCCTGAAAAGTGTTTATGGAAATGTTTGAACTACTCTTTGTTGGCTTAACATCCCTAGCCACTAAAAGTTGATGTTAGGGTGTTAACTGAACTTAATGGACTAATTCAATCATGCTTGGAGGTTATCTAATTACGAATAAAAGTTTAGCTAAATTAGGTAATTAAGAAAGTAATTCGTGCCATGAAAATGGGCTAATTTGTATTAGTGATACATGTTCTATGATTGGCCTTTAATTAGAAGCCTTTTGCATCATTTGTCATGTTTTTATTGCCCTTGATCAATTGCTAGTCCATAGATCAATACTTCATTCCATCTTGAATTCAAATCATCCCACTCTTTGCTTACTTTATTTCTTGCATTTACTCTACATTTGAACTAGTGACAATTGGACCATCAAATATCTATCTTTTTAGCTTAATTTGGATCCGCTATGGCTTAATACTTTAAATGCCTTGCTTTCTAGTGTTCGACCTTAGCTTTACTACAAACGAATCATGAGTTAGTTTGCTAGTATTTCTTAGGTTTTATTTGTTTGAGATACACAAAACTGTTCTTTCATCAATAGACTATTGTCTAGAGATATAAAAATTGATCTGAGATGCTAAATATATGGTTTAGAGATAAAGACATTAACCATGTTATGTTCACGTGCTCGCTAGCCGGACAAGTATGGACTCTTACTAGTTTCCCATCTTTAGAAGGAGGTTTTGATGAGGTGTCTTTGTACTCAAACATGTTCTTTCTACTAAAACAGAGAAGAATTTTAAGATACCAATGAAGATTATGAGAAGTTTCCCTTGGATTTTGTGGAAAAATAGAAATAGTTTCTTCTTTGAAGGAAAGCATTTTTTCCATACTATTACAAATACGAAAATCAAGGAAGAAACTGATTTGTGGTTCCAAACTCATATTCAAACTATTGGTCAAGAGAGAGTTGTGAATGCACAACTAGTGGTTGAGAAGAAGAAATGGAAGAGCCCACCGGATCCATGGCTGAAATTTAACATTGGGTTTGCATGGTCGAAAAGGAAAAACTTGGAGGTTGTGCAGGGGTTCTTATATAGAGATGCAAATGGTCAAATGATGTTACATAGTAGAAGAGCCTTTGCCAACGTCAAATCCCCACTAGAAGGTAAGCTTCTGAGTTTTCTCTGGGCGGATGAGAGATTTTCTAGTCATAAGCTCAACAAGATCATTTTTACTTTTGATGTGGTGGATCTTACAGGGGCTTTGCTCAGACCAAAAGCTTGGCCTAATTTCCAGCTTCAAGCACATGAAATGCTCCATGTACTCACATTTTGTTAGGATTGGAGAATTGACGCAAATGTTATGGAGACCAACAAAAGGGCCTTTCTCATCGCCGAAAGTGTCACTAATGATAAGATGATTCACTCTTATATTGCTTAGGGTTCTCCTTTGTGGTTTAATGAGCTCTTTGATGATAGGAAAGGCATGCCCTCTCATGGGGTTGCCTTTGGTTTTGCCTTGGATTGACTGTTGGTGGTCATTTTTGGGTATAAGTATGGTTAGATCATGTAGGATAGATTCTTGTCTCACGACATGACTATCAATTTTTTGTGAAAGTATGAGGTTGTTTGAGGTTGGTCCTTCCTTTTCAGGTTGAAGACATTGTTGTATGGGAACATTATGTGATCCGGTTAATATAAAATCCTACCATTTTTCCAAAAAAAAAGATTTAACTTGAGGCTTTTAAGATCCCTCTTACTATGAGAGAGGTAAAGAAATATTTATAGGATCACATGACTTAGTTCAAAGTTCGGATTGACCCATCGAATGGGTGGCTTCTAATAGCAAACGCCATGTCTACATTGATATATCATGGTTTTTACCATCTTTTGACCATGATTTAACCCGGTTTTATCGAGTCTCTTCGGTGTTTTTTTAGTGTTTTAAAGTCTTGGCAGGTTCGTGTATGATTAGAGCTTAATTGGTGATTATGGAGCATTTTGGAGCATCAAGGAAAGAGGAGCTGAAGTCGCGAGGACGGATTTTCATTTACCGTCAGATTGGCGCGTCGATCAACATTTTCATTCTTTTGCTGAGCGAGTGTATTAAACTTTAACACTTTGAGATGTTTTGTTGTGAGAATATTGTTGTGTATAGTCCCAAATATGTCCCATGCTTCATTAGTGGATATATACGAGACACGCAAAACGAATAGAGCGCCAAAGTGGAAGAGTTTAAGAGAAGAGTTTCTATTAACATATTTAATATCATGTCATATCTTGTAATTCATGATAACAGGAAAATTATCTCAACAATTTTTTTTGTATAACTCGGATAATCCGGTTCAACGGACACCATGAGTTCCGAATCAGGTCGTGGAGGCGTTTTTCACTCCCTATCTAGTTCTCGGGTCAACAAGGTTTAAGATCCGGCTAATCCCTGATCCCATAAAAACCATGTAAATGATCCGGTGTCCAACTAGAAATGACTAGATATTTCCGCACTTAACGGGAATTGATCCCTGACCTGGAGCAACAGGACAACTCTTCTTCAAATGGGAACCACTAAACCCAAACTACTTAGGTTACCTCTAAATTTATAGTCCTTTTTTTTTTCTATTTTCTAATTGCTTTTGACAACCCTGGCGATTACTGTCGCTATTTATTTTTAATTAGTTCTAGACTATGCATATACTTATTTTAAGTTAAACTCAAAATGATTGGTTGAGGTTTTGGGTTTTGTGGAATATTATTGCTAAAATGTTCTCTAAAACTTCAACAGCTAGAAGGAATCTTTCATAGGTTAACCAACAAATTGTACTGATAAAATATCATACAACTTAATAAGTTTACAATTGTTAATATAGGTAATAATTCTCCTCACCGGCCACGACTTAATATATTGTCTTTCTTTATTGATGTATTTGCGTTTAATTTCTTTTATCTGTTTAGTGTGAAAAAAAACAAAACAAAATGCATTGAACAGGCTTCTTCTTTAGTTAGTTCCGATGATGATCTGTAAATGAGTAGAACGATAAAATATAGAAAATTTGTGTATTCTGTATACCGTAACACATACACCTCCTTTAAATTTAATTAGGTTAGTACCCGTGCAACCATTAAATTAATTAAAATAATTATTTTATTTTGATGTAAAAATGTTAAAAAATTGGTATCATTTAGTTTTTGAAATCTAACTAATACCTAATGAATATTATCTATTCCTATGAATTATCTATATTTATATATTTTTAAAAATTAATATGTATATACTTATTTGATTAATCATAAATAAACAAATATATCTTAGTATCAATTATGTATGCTAATATATTTTTAAAAATTTATATGTTTATACTTATGTAAAATTTGAACTTGTTAGTAATGTTCTATATATTTTTTCTTTGAATTATTTGGTTACCTTATTAGTTTTTATTTTCATTCTCAAAAACTTATGACTTCTTTTTTTTTTTTTTTTTTTCAACTTATGACTTCAATCTAGTCAAACAGAATGTAGTAATAGTTTTTTAAATTACGATATTTGTGTAAGATTTACTTAATTTTGTTACCGTAAATATATATATATATATGTATTTTCAAAAACTCAAGATAAAATATAATGATGTCCTCATTTTTAGGCTTTTAGTTAGTAATGCAAAAATATAGTCAACATTACAAATCTGAATAAATGTAGTTAACTATGTTTAGCAATTTAGTATTTTATTACAATTAATAATGTATTAGTAATTGAATTAAATGTAGTTAAAAGAAGTATAGCAAATGGAATAGTGTTTGGCAAATGGAATAGTAGATGATTAAATAATATAGAATGTTTGGATATGAGTATAGTAATAATTAATAATTGTTTAATTAATTAAATCAAAATGTGAGAAAAAAAGAGAGCAGTTGATACATAAGTTCAAAATGCTTTTCTTTTAATATATAGAAGATACGGTATGATCGATTTATATAATTATAATCCGTACCAATAAGTTATTTCTGGCTCTTCATAAACTATATAAAATAAATATTTAGGTAAGTAGGTAACAGACGATGAACGGATAAAATTCTCCCCTAATCCCTTTCATACACTGAGCCATATTTTATATATGTAGTGTATATATTATAATATATGTATATTATAGGCACAATTCTGTATATATAAATATATAATATTAAAAACTACACTAACACATGCTACGTATAATATATAGTACTTTTTCAATATTGAATTCAATTGAATTAAAATGCTTTTTTTTACGAGTAATTATAGGAGGAGAACAAAAATATTCGGATCAACCCTTAACATTTGGATAAAGGCTTTTATGGGTTACGATTGGGTTTGGATTTGCTTCTCATAGGATCTCTGTCGGAGATGGATTTCATTGGTTTGCTCTGGATTTGCTTTCCTCTATCTTGCATGCTTATCTCCTCCCTTCTCGCTTATTGAGATCTATGTGGTTTCGAAATTGGTTCTATTTTCGTACTTAGAAGCAGTTCCAACCGGTGTAAATGTGATTCGCTCTTTCTCATTGCAGGTCTTTTCGGGACCTTCTCTATTGTGATAAGTTTTTATCTAGGCATTGTAACTTTATGGAAGTGTTTGTGATACTTATGGATATCTGCCTTATAAAGTTTCGTTCTTTGATTGTAAGGTATATCAAGATGCTGTAGGAGGTTTCTAATGTCCATGCGAATAGCGTGATCTTTGTGTTATGTGGGTGTGAGTAAGTAGTGTCGAACCTAGCTGTGAAGATGAGAACTTGTTTCTCAAGCAAAAAAAAGTTAAGTAACTCAAGACACAACTATGGTTGAGTTGAGATTGGGTTAAGTTACTTTTGGGACCACAAAGAGGAGCCAGTTGCCTTTGTCTTGTTGTGAATTCAAAACTAAGGGAGTGTTTGTCCCAAGACCAGAAAACTCAAACGCATCTAAAGGGTCCTACTTTGGCATTTGGCGAGATGCTTTAGGTCTAATGTGGTCAGAAGTTGAGGACGTTAGAGAGAGAGCAGCGCACACATTGAGTAACACAGAGAGATAGAGTAAGGAGAGAAAACTTGTTTTAGTATAAGCTTACAAGGTTTTCTAGATACATAGGAATTAGTTTGAGTGTGCACCGAGTACTAGTGAAGGGCTTAGGTGTGAAACACAATTCCTATTGTAAAACTCTATCAAATTCTAGTGGATTCCGAGCTAGTCTCGGCGAGATGTAGCGATCCGGTTATAGGCGTGAACTCGTTAAACGTTGTGTGTGCTCCCTCCTGTTCCTTCTCTCTTTTTACTCAATCTCCATTTACATAATATGTTTTTCCTGCTCTGTTTTACCTCAATCTACTTCAAGTCTTGGTATGTGTCTAGTTTAAGGTCTTAAAGTACAAGTCTTTGAGTTGTTTAAACCCAACACTAGCTTTTCACACAAACTCATTTAAATTTATTATCTACGTGAAAAAATCTATATCCCGAACACACTGTATTTTAAAATTTTCAAAATAAACAACACTTCCAAAAACGAATCCGTAACCCATTGAAATTTTCAATATATTATAGAATGACAAATGTTTACTCACAAATGTGCAAATGGTAATTTTTTTTTCTATCTCTTATATTGATAATTAACAATTTTTTCACACAAATTGATTTAAAATTATAATTTTAGTAGGGCAATTTACCCAGAATAATCTACTTTAAAGAAAAAGAATAGCTAGTATAACTCTAAAAAAAGAAGGGTTTCTTACATGTATAAGTACTTTTTAAAAGTTTCCTTTCAAAAAACATACTTTGTAACCATGCCATACTTTTTTCACTATTGGAAAAATTTAATACCAAAAGAGTCCTTGAAATAGACGAGAAAGAAGAGAGATAATAAATATATCTAGTTAGATTGGATTTGATCACAACCGTTCATTTAAAATATACCAGTTATGAATAAATGGTTGTGATTAAACGATTCTAGATATTCATAAACATGTGGCTAGGAAAGCATAATCTCTCTTCTCAATTCTCTTTCTTCGTTGTCTCCTCCCTTGTCTCTTCTGTTTCAGTATTTTTTATTAACAAAAAAAACAAAAGTAGAAGATGGCTTGTGGTTAAATTATGGAGGAGAGATTTAGGTTTGGTTTTTCATGAGCATTGTCGTCTCTTATGGCGGCTACCGGATCTTCACCTTGTTGTGTTTGATTTTGATGTTAATCGGTTGTGATGCCAATTTGGTGGATACGCTAATTGCATATCAAATTCCATATGTTTGACCAATGATTATATATTGAGACATCTTTTCTCATAGTTGAAATTCTGGGAATTTATTATTTGGATCTTGCGTGGATGATCGTATGTGGATGGTGTGGGAATTTATTATTTGGATCTTGCGTGGATGATCGTGTATGGATGGTATTTGTGTGAGTTTAATATATTTTAAGAGTATCAATTACTCAATTTTGTGGATACGCATATCAGATTCAATTTTTCGTTTCACGTTGATGTTTTCTTAATTATAAACAACAATAGTGTGTGGAGCATTGTGATACATGACCACAAAGCACTAACCATTCGTTTCTGATAAACTACAACGATAAAATACATGGATGATTTCAAAATCATTTAATCCCTAATGTTGATTCTTCTTACCCATTACTCTCCATGACTGAGATCTCAAACCAAATTTCTTCTTTCATTTTCCTCCTTTGAATCTTTCTGTCGACGTCGCGCCACCACCGCCAAACTCGTAACCATCTCCACCAAATATTGCGTATCCACGCTAATTTGTCCACAATTCTTTATTTATGCTAAATTATGTTGTCCACAATACTTTGACCATACGTTGTAAGCTAATTTTTATTTGTTCATTGATTAAAATAGAAAGCATTGTGTATAGTTTGTCCATCTGTAACCATACAACCGTAACCACAAATTCGTGACCATCAAAAAAGATTTGTATCAAAAAATCTGAAATTAAGAGAGGTGTCTAAGAGAATCAGAGACATAAACAAAGATGTTTCTTACTCCAATCTCTTACCTCGATCCCTTACCATAAACCATTTCGAATCCACAAGTGCAAGAATCTTCGATGAAGATTTTAGAGATCGTTACCACCACATACCATAATTCCCGCCGTCGTTGTTGATAGGTTGGTTTCTTTGGTGACAACGGAAGAATCTCCGGTAACGACGTCATGATTTGGTGATTGATGAACAAAATTGATCTCAGATTTGTGAATATGAACATATTACCATGAATCAAAATCAAAGCTTCTTTGATATTTGAAATCTGATTGTTTTTATAGTGAGATATTAATCTGGTTTCATCATCTCTTTTCTCTTCTTCTTCATGGTCTTCATAGACACAATTTTCAGGCAAATTCAAGCAAAAAATACATGAGTTTAGACGATGATTTGGAGATTTTGTTTCTCAGATTGTGTTTCTCTCTCTCTTCTCATGTGTTTTGTTGGTCTGAAGGAGAGAGACTAGAGAATAAAAAAATTATTAGATAAAGTTAAAAGATATATAGTTTAGTTAGAGGGTAAAGATGACAATAACCACACAAAAAGTATGGCATCCTCAATAAGTACCTTTATGTGTTATTAGTTTCTGGAAAAGTATGTTTGAGAGTAAATTTCTCAAAAAAGAATTGTTCAGATAAACTTTTTTAGATTTCTTTTTTTTCATAATATATCAAATTGTCCTTCACTATTTTTCTAAGTTTCTAAATATTTTTAATTTTTAATTTTTAATTATTTTTGAATATTTAAATAAAATTTTCCAAAAACGAAAATATATTATCTTAAATAACATATTTACCCTATCTATCTTTTTTTTTTCACCGATTCTACCCCGCCGCCTACTTTTCAGTCTCCACCGTCTCTCGTTCTTTATTCTCTGGGATTGATTCAACTTCATCTCTTTCCGTTACTCTATTTCATCAGAAAAATCTACACGTTCGAGTTGTGTGGGCTTCTGAGTTTTTCTCTCTATTAAACTATGTGCTTCTCTTTGCTTCATAATTTTGGTCTGTGTTTCACAATGATAAATATCGACAAGCTTCGTGATATTTCTATAATTGTTTGCAAATCCTCTTTTCCATTTTATATAAAAACATTTCCCATCTTGTTTAGCTGTCATATTATATAATTCTTTATTAATTTTACTTTAAAAAAATTATATCATTGCTTTACTCATTAAGGCACTATAGATGATCGTACCAGTACAATGGTAGATAGATTCTATGATTGTTCGATGCTTCTGTTTAAATGACTATCAACTCTTTTTTCCCATGTTGATGCTACGGTTAAACTGGGTCTTTTTGTCTTCTTTGTGTAGTTTCAAAGTTGTTTTCCTTCTTTCTTTTGGTATATGGTGGTATAAATTTTATTTCTCAGTGCGCTTTGTATCTTTGTCTGCCATTAACTACGTACAGTCTGCCAAAAAAATGGTAGACTAGTAGATTTAGTTTCAAGTCTACCATTAATTTAGAAGATTTTCGTAGAGTCTACCAACTTAATGGTAGACTAACAGACTGTCTACTAGTAAGTTTAGCAGACTTCGGAGATGTCTGCCATTAACTATGCATAGTCTGCCAAAAAATGGTAGACTAGTAGACTTAGTTCAAAGTTTACCATTAAGTTTGGAAGACTTTCTTTCGCTTAGTCTGCCAAATTTTGGTAGAGTTTGCCAACTTAATGGTAGACTGGCAGACTAATTCTTAAGTTATTAGTAAGTTTAGCAGACTTCGTGGACGTCTGCCATTAACTACGTAAAGTCTGCCAAAAAAATTGTGGACTATTAGATTTAGTTCCAAGTCTACCATTAATTTAGAAGACTTTTGCAGAGTTTGCCAACCTAATGTTAGACTGGTAGTATGATTCTTAAGTTATTAGTAAGTTTAGCATACTTCATGGACGTCTGCCATTAACTACGTAAAATCTCCAAAAAAATGGTAGACTAGTAGATTTAGTTCCAAGACTACCATTAATTAAAAAGACTTTCGCATAGTCTGCCAACTTAATGGTAGACTAACAGGCTATCTTCTAGTAAGTTTAGCAGACTTTAAAGACGTTTGCCAATAAATACGCATAGTCTGCCAAAAAATGGTAGACTAGTAAGCTTAGTTCGAAGTCTACCATTAAGTTGGAAGACTTCGCTTAGTCTGCCAAATTTTGGTAGAGTCTGCCAAATTAATGGTAGACTGGCAGACTGATTCCTAAGTTTACTAGTAAGTTTAGCAGACTTTGTGGACGTCTGCCATTAACTACGTAAAGTCTGCCAAAAAAAATGATAGACTAGTAGATTTAATTTCAAGTCTACCATTAATTAAAAAGACTTTCGCAGAGTCTGCCAACTTAATGGTAGACTAACAGACTATCTACTAGTAAGTTTAGCAGACTTCGAAGACGTCTGCCAATAAGTACGCATAGTCTGCCAAAAAATGGTAGACTAGTAAACTTAGTTCGAAGTCTACCATTAAGTTGGAAGACTTTCGCTTAGTCTGCCAAATTTTGGTAGAGTCTGCCAACTTAATGGTCGACTGGTAGACTGATTCTTAAGTCTACTAGTAAGTTTAGCAGACTTCGTGGATGTCTGCCATTAACTACGTAAAGTCTGCAAAAAAAAAAATGATAGACTAGTAGATTTAATTTCAAGTCTACCATTAATTAAAAAGACTTTCGCAGAGTCTGCCAACTTAATGGTAGACTAAAAGACTATCTACTAGTAAGTTTAGCAGACTTCGAAGACGTCTGCCAATAACTACGCATAGTCTGCCAAAAAATGGTAGACTAGTAAACTTAGTACGAAGTCTACCATTAAGTTGGAAGATTTTCGCTTAATCTACCAAATTTTGGTAGAGTGCCAAATTTTGGTAGAGTGTGCCAAATTAATGGTAGACTGGCATACTGGTTCTTAAGTTTACTAGTAAGTTTAGCAGACTTTGTGGACGTCTGCCATTAACTACGTAGAGTCTGCCAAAAAAATGGTAGACTAATAGATTTAGTTCCAAGTCTACCATTAATTTAGAAGGCTTTGGTAGAGTCTGCCCACTTAATGGTAGACTAACATATTGTCTACTAGTAAGTTTAGGAGACTTCGGAGACGTCTGCCAAAATAAATAATTAATGATCCTAGGGATAATATAGGTAAAAAGTTTAAAAAACTTTTAAAATCTTATTAGATTATTTTAGCTATTTAAATTATTTTGTGGGTTATTATAGCCAATCTCCCATTTTAGTATTCTTTTTACAAACATACGATAACTTCAATATTTTGAAACCGACAGCAATTATTTGAAATACTATTACAGAGTTGATTGGAATTTTGAATATAGTATAGGCTAGCACATACTCAACATAAAACATAGAATAAACTCACAGATAGGTCACGGTTATGCCTACTTAACCCAATACGCACTAATAATCTCAAGTAAGTATTGTCTATCTTTATTACCTTCAAGGTAAATAGGCTGCCTACATATAGACAAATAACGTCAACATATATTAAACACACATTTCCTCATCATAGTGTATTTTAAAAACACACGTTATGTCAATCATCTACTAAAATTTACTGTATTGGTTGCATAGTTTCGTGTAAGTGGGAAGGGTAAAAATCATCCAATCAAATGCTCTAATGGTTATTTTTAACACTGGATATTATTATTATTTTAGTAAAAATTATGAAAATTATTACATCTTCACGCATCTTCTAGGATTCGAATCCCAAACCTATTAATGTAGTAGCATTAATGAACTTTAATTTGGATTAACCACTAAGTCAAGGAGGCTTTCACAATGCTCATTTTGGTTAATGACTTTTTTATGATCTTCATGTCTACTTTTTATTATAAATCTCATTTGTGTTTCTTAGTGATGTATTACGTTTTAGACGCATTCTAACTAATGTTTTCAATGGATTTTCGAGTATTTTCTATGTGTTTAGAGTCTTTTCAGGTTAAAACACGTTTGGATGGAGTCTAAGGCAAAAAAGTAAGGAATTGAAGCAAATATGCAGAAAGGTCAGAAGTTTGGCATTCGTTGAGGCCCTTTCCACCGATGGATCGAGTTTAATTTTGATACAAGATAGAGCATCAAGTTATCTTTCATTTGGAGGTGATTGGAGGACATTCCAACGGTGTGATCGAACGTTATGCAAGTTTTAGTGAAGACATGCGAATCATCCTAAACCGACCGGTTCGCTAGAAAAAGAAAAATTGCAAATTTTTCTATTCTGACTTGGTTTTGTCTTGGATTTCGACCAGCTCGTGATTTTACCTATATTTATGATATTTTTAGCCATTGTTTAGGAAACACTTTATTTTCTATTCATACTTTTAGTTTCTAAGCTTTTGGGAAAAAATCTCTAAACCCTATTGACAATTTGGAGAAGATTTCTAAACCCTTTTACTTATTTATTAATTTCATCATCTCTTCCATGAATTCTTCTTGTGATTTGATTTCTATCATGTCTGAGTAGTTTTCTAATTGGGTTTTAGGGTTTCAAAGGGATTTCAGGTTTGCTTGATTTATGATGTTGAATTAGGGATTGATAACTTAGTTTCTTCGTATAGGTTGTTCTTATTGCTGGAACTTGATTAACTACCTAGTTTCTGATCTTAGGTTGTTTAACACACCAAAAATGTTTGTTTAAAAGCCTAAAAGAATCTATATGAGCATAACATCCCTAGCCAACGAAAGCTGATGTTAGGGTGTTTTGGGAACATATCAAACTTGATTCTAATGCATGTTTAACCTCCTGAATTCAAACGACAGTTTAGGATCTTAAGTTGTTAGACATAGTAATCGATGCTACGACAGTAGATTAATTTGATTTCGTGATTTGAGTTCTAGAACGATTAATAATGCTTTCCTTGACAATTTACCTATTTCGAATCCCTGAATCCATGTGAATTCCCTAATGCCCAATGCTTTTAATTCATAGTTTACATCGTTTTATTTACTTCTCTCATTTACTTTTTTGCAAACAATCATCTTTTTATTCATCTTAGCTTAATTTTGATTCATATAGTTTGAAGTGTAGACTTGATTCTTGTGGATTCGATCCCTGCATTACTACAACATTTGCTGTGTACTTGTAGTAGTTTATATAGGGTTAAAACATGTGTTATCAAGTTTTTGGCGCCATTTCCGGAGACCAATTGCTTTACCTTCGAATTTTGGGTTGAAGTTTAGTCTAAGATTACTAATAAGTTCTATTTTTACATTGTTTTGGTGTGTTTCAGGTGTATGCAGAGGAGAAGTGAAGGCTCTGATAACCTGCTTTACTTTGACAACTAGACACTAGGAAGAGTAGAACGAACAAACAGAGTGTACAAGTCGAAACAAGTCACAATGGGTGATATAGTCGACAATCCACCAGTTACTAGAGCTGATTTTGAGAGGCTAGAGGAACAGTTACAACAATTGCAGCAGGTTCAACCTGGTATGGGCGATGCTGACGCGCCTCACACTTTCTTCCAGAATCGCTCTGCGATATGTCCACCTGCTCTCGTAGAAACGATTATCACCTGCATCCACAGATGATCGGATTGGTGAAGAACTACACATTACATGGGTTACCTGCTGAAAACCCATTAGACCATATAGAGAAATTTGAGGATATTTACAGCACTATGAGGGCAAATGGAGTTCCTGAGGACTGGATCAAATGCAAGTTATTCTCTTTCTCTCTGGCGGATAAAGCCTCTAGATGGCTTAAGTCTCTACCTCCTGCATCTCTGACAACGTGAGATCAATGCAGAGATGCATTGTTGGATAATTTCTACACTAAGTCTAAGACAACCTCCCTGAGGAACAAGATCGTCTCTTTCCATCAGTTTTCAGAAGAGTCATTTGGTGAAGCTTTTGAGAGATTCAAGGAGTATCACAGAGAAGGCCCTCATCATGGGTTTTCAGAAAATCAACTAATCAACATCTTCTTTGATGAAGTTGACAAGGAATCAAGGGACCAACTCAATGCTGCAAGCAATGGAAACTTCATGACCAGGAGTGAGAAATTAGCATATGAGTTATTCGAGAACATGGCTGCAAGTTCCAACAATTACTCTTCTGAGTATGACAAGTCAAAGCGTGTTAGCAACATTGAGTCTCAGAAGTACGATGAGCTCAATGAGAGGTACAATAAGATGCTGAACCAGAGTCACAAGAGTGTACAATTTTGTGAAGGAGGGACTGATGAGCAACATCAGGTCAACTATGTGAATGGACAAGGTTTCGTGTAAAATTCGGGCGTGAATAATTTTTCACAAGGTTTTCAGAAACAGTTGGTGCAAAATCCGGGTCATAACGGGTTTCAGGGTGGATTTCAGCAGAATCAGCCATTCAACAACTTCCAGCCAACAACTCATCCCTCTCAAGAAACCAAACTGGAGATTCTTATGCAGCAACTCTTACTCAACCAACATAAAACTTCTAGTGAGATAAATGTCAAGGTGGATAGTATGTATAGTGATTTGGATTGTAAGATTGAAGCTCTCTCTACTCATGTGAAGAAACTTGACACTCAGGTAGCTTAAATCTCAGAAGCCTCCAAGCGAGTTAAGACAAATCCTAGAGAGTGTAATGTGATATTAGTGCAGAGTGAGATGGAAATTATCCCAGCACCAGTTACAGAAGAGAAAGTAGAGGAAGTTCCAGAATCTTTACCATACATCCCTACGATCCCATATCCTGAAAGACTGAAATATGAGGTTGATAAAAAGAAGCTGATTGAGTTCAATAAGATGGTGAGAGAGCTTTCTCTTGATATCTCGTTTGAAGATGCATATAGAGTTAATCCTGCATATCGCGAGTTTTCTATGGAAACCAAGAAGAGTCTTACCGTTGTGAAGGCTCTCTTTGTTGAAGCAAGGAAAACACCATCTCATATGAAGATATTGTGCAAGGTGGAAGACCCTGGGAAGTTTGTTGTTCCCTGCTCTATTTCAGGAGTTGAATTTAAAGAGTCTCTCTGCGATTCTAGATTTTCATAAACCTCATGTCTAAGGCTATTGCAGAGAAGCTTGGAATTGTTATGAAACCTGCTCGGATATCTCTCAAGTTTGCAGACTCTTCCATCAAGATTCCACAAGGCTCCATTCGTGATTTACTTGTTCAAGTAGGAAATTGCCTTGTTCCGACTGATTTTCACGTGGTGGAGATGAGCAAAGATCCTTATATGCCTTTGATTTTCGGAAGACCGTTCATGGCGACAGTGGGTGCAGTTGTAGATTTGCCTAATGAAAGAGTCTCGTTCTCTTATATTGACGAGAAGGTCTTCTACAAAGCTATACTCACTAATGAAGTAGCTAGGCTAGCGTCTTGTGTTGCCATTATCAATGAGGAGAAGCTGTCAATCGAGACAAAGAGAGAGCTGGATGATAAGAGTGAGGTCAAGGAAGTCCTGGATGGAGACCCTCCTATCACTACAAAGAAGACCAGTAAAAAGAACAAGGGCAAAGAGAAGGTGAAGAGCAAAAGAGTCAAGGATGATTCTCATATGATTTTGGTACCTCAGAGATGTGTTGGAGACACGATTGAGTATAAGGTGAAGTGCAAAGAAACTTCAAATCCTTTCGCGAAGGTTAGAGCTATTCTCACATCTGAGTTGAAAGAGAAAGGTGAAGAAGTTGTGAAGGGAATGTTGAGCAAGGTTTTGAAGCTGAAGTTTACTGATTGGGGAGCTTGTTGCGGAGCAAGTTCTCATGCTCATCTTCCAAACTAATCCATGATGTTGAAGTCAAGCTAATGACTTAAAATAAGCGTTTAGTGGGAGGCAACCCACTGGTAAGTATGCATAATTCATTTTTTTATTTGTTTTCTAACTTTTAGTTTTGGTTCTAAGTGTTTCAGAAAAAAAAAACATAATCGTGCAAAATTGGGGCAGATCGACCGATCCAGAGTAACGATCGAATCTGTGCAAGGTACGTGAAAAAAAAAAAAATTTATTTTATTTTCTTTCTTTTGAGTCTGTTTATGTCTTTCTTTTGATTTATTTTCACACTGAGACGGTGTGAAGTAAGTCTGGGGGAGGGTTTTCATCGTTTACTAACACAATTTTACTTTGTTTTGTTTCTCTTGAGTTATTTGGTGTTCTTCTTGAGTCAGTCCACATTGTTTTATTGAGTCACACTACAAGAAAAATGGGCGTTCTTAGCTCACGATTAACGCTATGATATGAGTATAATAGTGTTTTCATAAACGCTATGATAGCCGGAGCTATCTTAGACACCCCCTTTACAATAGTAGTTTTTGCAACGCTATAATAAAAGGTTATACAATAGCGTTAATAAAATGCTTTAATATATATTTCTATAGCTCATAAGAAATGCTGTAATATCTATGTTGTAGCATTTTTTTATTGCTATATTAGATTTTATATATTATGGTTTTGGATTATATTTTTATAGATAATTTTTTTATATAATTTAAAGTTGGTCAACAATATATATTGAAATATACTTTTTATTTCATGGAAAACATAACAACTCTTACAAATAATGTCATAATTCAAATGTGAGTCAATTATATGCGAAGGAAGAGTTCTAAAAGTAGAAGCTTAGAGACGATATTCGCCACCATCATTAACTCCAAAACCTCCCATTTAATATTCGGAATCTGAATACCTCTAGCATCTTTTTCCTGTAATATAAACAAAACACAAACTCGTGAGACATTTTAGCTCTTTTGAACATAATACATAGTTTCAATGTATTAAACTGACTAGCAGAACCATCTCCATATATATATAAGTTTTGAGAATGTTAAATGACTGAATGAGGACAAACCTTATCAAGCTCTTCTCTTGATCCAAAATCAATATTCAGTCTCTCGTAGGAGACATGAGACTCATCATCAACTCTCCAAGCACACTCCCTCGTGCTATTGACTTTATTTGCTCTCCAAATAGCTCAGATGCAGCAACTCTCATCTATGAAAAAACTGAGCTGCCACAATGTATGTGTGCCTTGAAACCTGCAAACATTTGTGAAAGAAACCAAATACCAAGCTCAGTTACAATTCTAGCTTCCCAAAAGAAGCTATTAAGCTGAAAGAACCCATTAAAAGGCACTTAACTTTATCAGTATCAGCTTAAAAGGTCATCAACTAAGTGCTTGAAGAATTAAAAGAAAAATCAGAGAGAAATGAGAGTAAGCAGATAAATAAGCATATATGTTTTGTATCTTCGAACAAGTCAGCTTAAGAAGCATTCATTCTTATTGTTGAGGACAGAAAGATAAGTTCTGCGAAATGGAACAAATAAAAATCAGAGAACGGTTTATGATAATAGTTACCTGAGAACCATATGGAGAGTGAGATGGTTAACTTGATTTTTGGTGATGTATAAGCATCACTATCATGCTCCCTATCATTTTGCTTCTAGATCTTGAAGAACCTAGACAACAAGAAACTACATTTAAGCCACATCAAAATGCACCAAGAACTAGTGAAGCCAATGTTTTTACCTTTAAGTTCAGTCTGCATGGTCCATGTACAATCGTTGTATCCCTAAGAAAGAACCTTATACAATTGAATCCTAGTCACAACAAACAAACAAAAAGACTCAATTTCCAAAATCCGAATTAGGGATTTCAAATCATAAACAGAGGCAAATTGCGAGAGGGGACAAAACTAAGAATCAAAACCCACATAAGGTAAATGTTTGAACATTAACAATCTGTCTAACATGTCATCCACTACCAATAATAACTCACGCATCATCGATTCTATCAAAGGACAATAGGAGCATTAGATACATTCTGGAAGATTAAGAAACTGAATAAATATATGCAACCAAAACAAAAGAAACACTTAAGACAAGTTGATTAAGTATAACCCATAGATGATGAACGACAAAAATCACAAATCAGAACAAAGAAACACACAAATCTACATCCTCACCTACTTACAGGCTTTAATACGCTTACGACGCTTCCTCTTACTGTTTTTTGCGCTTCACTCCTCTTTTTATTCCTCATGTGAAAACCCGTCACAAAATTCCTATGAACAAAACAACACGCAGCAGAAAAACCCACTAGTTATTCATATAAATGACAAAGAGTAATTTGATAGACTCATAGCTTGATATATAGTAATTTGATAGAGGTTAAGGATGAATTACAGCACTCAAACGAAAGAGCAGGAGAACTAACTCTATCGAAAATGTCATATCTGGTATGTGACTCGAGCCACTGATTTGTCCAGTCGGTAAAAGTAAGATGAGATATGAGGATATCTAGTCGTGCGGTGAAATCATAAGATGAAAGTGCAGAGATTTTCCAAGATCCATCAGAAAACGCCCACCCAAACTCCATCGACAATTGAGCGCCACCGGAGCCGTCGTTCACTACTCAGGACCAGATCTGAAATTTCTTCAAGTTGGAAATGCGGCGAATTCAGATCTGAAATTTCTTCAAGCTGGATATAACAAACAAACCCTCTCCAACCAACGCAAATTCAAGAATTTGATGGTGTTAGAGACGTATTAGGAGATAGACAAAGGAAGAGATTTATGGTTTGAAGATGGAGACATGAGAGAGAGCGAAAAATCTCAGATCTTGTTTTTGTTTTTAATGGAAATCAAATGGCACATTTTTTTAGCAATTTTTTAGGCATAAAACCGAAAAATTGGCTAAGTGTTGCCGCTTTATCAAATTTTAGGCTCCTAAAGCTAATTTCAGTTTCCCGCATATACATTTTCCGGGATAGCAATTTTCAATGCTATCATACGTAAGTCCAGTCCACCACATCATCTTTAATAGCAGTTATGAAAATTGAGCTATCCTTATGTGCTATCAATGCCCATATTTCTTGTAGTGTCAAATATATATGTTTGAAGCTGTAGGTTTTTCTGGGAACTAACCATAACGCACTTACACTCAAAGAACCATTGCCATAGAAGTTTGATTTTAGATTGGATGGGTAGCTGTAAATGGATCAGTTTGACAAGGATTCAGAAAATCTGTTGGTAACCCTTCCATAACACCTACTTCTCATCCTAGGGCTTGGTATGCATCGGATTTGATTCCCCTTTCAGCATCATAAGTTAGAATATTTTCCCTTTGATCACCCTTACAAATCAGAATTTACCATCTAAGCTTGATAACCGTCTCACGACCCTGTCTCCTCACAAGGAACAACAGTAGTGATCACGACCATGTCTCCTAACAGGGAACAACAGTAGTGGAGCGTTGTTCTAAATGAATAGCGTTGGATGGTTTTGAAATGGGAAATCATGAGCCTGTCTCCTCACAAGGAACAATAGTAATGAGCTCGCGAGCCTGTCTCCTCACAAGGAACAATCGTAGCGAGCACCGTTTTGAATAAAAGGGGAGAAATGATAAGGGAAATGTGCGTGAGGAAGGGAAAGAATCTAGAATATCCTTTGATCGATATCCCCTCGATGAGACATCACTGAACTTTCATGGGTTAACAATAGAGAGTCTGGATTTCTCTAAGGAGTTTGGGTTTTACTTGGAAGATTGCTAAGCTTGCAGTAAGAACATCATGTTACTAGTGTGCTATGGTATGTGGATTCAAGAGTGTTGGTTCAACGTGGCGTTCCTAAGATAAGCCTAAAGTTTCTGTTTTCAAACCTCGATTTCATTCTTATTCTCTAGTTTGTTTGAGGGCAAGCAAAAGGCTAAGTCTGGGGGAGTTGATGTATTGCGTTTTTGACGCATTCTAACTAATGTTTTCAATGGATTTTCGAGTATTTTCTATGTGTTTAGAGTCTTTTCAGGTTAAAACACGTTTGGATGGAGTCTAATGCAAAAAAGTAAGGAATGGAAGCAAATGTGCAGAAAGGTCAGAAGTTTGGCATTAGTTGAGGCACTTTCCACTGATGGATCAAGCTGAAATTTTTATACAAGATAGAGCATCGAGTTATCTTTCATTTGTAGGTGATTTGAAGACATTCCAACGGTGCGATCGAGCGTTATGCAAGTTGTAATGAAAACATACGAATCTGCCTAAACCGACCGGCTCTTTGGAAAAACGAAAATTGCAGATTTTCCTACTCTGACTTGGTTTTGTCTTGGATTTCGACCAACTCGTGATTTTACCTATATTTATGATATTTTTAGCCATTGTTTAGACAACATTTTATTTTCTATTCATACTTTTAGTTTCTAAGCTTTTGGGAAAAGATCTCTGAACCCTATTGACAATTTAGAGAAGATTTCTAAACCCTTTTACTTATTTATTAATTTCATCATGTCTTCCATGAATTCTTCTTGTGATTTGATTTTTATCATGTCTGAGTAGTTTTCTAATTGGGTTTTAGGGTTTCCAAGGGATTTCGGGGTTTAATTGATTTATGATGTTAAATTAGGGATTGATAACTTAGTTTCTTCATATAGATTGTTCTTATTGCTAGAACTTGATTAGCTACCTAGTTTCTGATCTTAGGTTGTTTAACGCACCAAAAGTGTTTGTTTAAAAGCCTAAAAGAACCTATATGAGTAAAACATCCCTAGCCAACGAAAGTTGATGTTAGGGTGTTTTGTGAACATATCAAACTTAATTCTAATGCATGTTTAACCTCTTGAATTTATACGACAGTTTAGGATCTTAGGTTTATAGGCATAGTAATTGATGCTACGACAATAGATTAATTTGATTTCGTGATTTGAGTTCTAAAACGATTCATAATGCTTTCCTTGACAATTTATCTATTTCGATTTCCTGAATCTCTGCGAATTCCCTAATGCCCAATGCTTTTAATTCATAGTTTACATCGTTTTATTTACTTCTCTCATTTACTTTTTGCAAACAATCATCTTTTAATTCATCTTACCTTAATTTTGATTCATATAGTTTGAAGTGTAAATTTGGTTCTTGTGGATTCGATCCCTGCATTACTACAACATTTGATGTGCACTTGGAGTAGTTTATATAGGGTTAAAACCTGTGTTATCATTTAGCAACTTCACCCTTAATATAATATAATTCACATGAAAAAACAAATTAGAAAACAACCCAATTTTTTGTTTCCACCAATTTTGTTATTTGTGTGATAGTAAACTTTCCCATCATCATCAAAAATATAATTGTCATGCAGCACGACGACTAATCATTGCAATCAATTTGGCAAGATTATTTATATAATCGATCGTCATGCATGACATTATCAAGACATTAACTAGATAATCTAAAACAAAACTAACAACCTTTAATTATAATATGTTAATATTTGTTCTTTTTTTAAATGTTAATATTTCCGTAGAGTGTTAATTGATCTGTTAAACATTATTTAAGAGGTATTTTTTTAATGTGTTCGTATGTCAACACTACAATCAATCTTAACATAAAAAATATGACATGATTAATTTATTATGACATGATAAATCTTTAAATATTATTATTGTTATTATCATTATAAAACTATCCATTCAGAGTAGACATAACTTTTTTTTTTCACGAACATACTTCATTCCATGGTTGAAAAAATACACAAGTATCAATAAAAAGGAACTGAAGTGCTAATAGTAGAAAAAATTGTTATCCTAACATTTTTGGTAAGGTCATCCCCCTTGTCATTATTTTCTCTAAGACAACACCTTAGGATAAATTATGGAATAGAAGCTCGCAATTCCTTGAATTCATTTAGTTCTCGTTTAAACTGAGGCCATTTAGCGGGATCTGTCACCATCTTGACTAGCTCATGGGAGTTTGTCGCGAACATCGAGCAATATCTTTGTTTTCCTTTTGAGGTTATCAATCGCTCATAACAGACTATACACTCTACGTGCAATGCAGACATCCCATGTCTTGCACCGCGGAGACCAAGTAGGGTAGTCATACTATCTTGGAGTTGGAGAGTCCGCCCTACTCCAATCGCGAATTCACCTTCCTTCCATAAGCCATCCAAAAAACACATGAAGGTTGCTGGTGGCAACATATTTGTAAGGGTTCCTCTCATTGCTTTGTTGGCCAAAACCACCCTCATTGGCCAAATACCAATCCACTACTTATTTTCTCGCAATTTTCAAAATTCTAGTAGGTTCGATCTAAATTATTAAACACCTTATCATTACGAGCTTTCCCAAGATACTAGATAATCCGTGGGAAAGCTCTCGCCACCTCTTCACACTCCAGACGATTAGGAATTCAAGAGAATAAGAAATCCATGTTGAGCCAAAGATTTTCTTATATAAATATTATTATGGTAGGAGGACATTGAAATATCATGTGATTAATAGTCTCTTTTTCTGATGCACATTTTGGACAACATTGATCATGTTGTAAATATTTGTGTGGAAGGCGTTAATTAACCGCCACCGCCCCTGACAGAGTTTGCCACATGAAGTGTTGAAGCTTAGCTAATGGAGGGTTGTTGCAGGGTAAAACAGAGATTCGCTGGCAGATTTCTGTGGGCAACCTCGTAGCCTAAGCGACCTGTATAAGCTCATGTTTATGTATAATGCCAGAAAAGGCTAACTGGAGACATATGTGGTGCAGGTCGTATGGTCAATATGAGCGGGATATCCTTCGAGACCACCCATCGCCTAAGTTTTTCCAGATTCCATGTGTGAGATTGATCGTCAATAAGATCAACTACCTGCATATTTGTGGGTTGTGAGGCTAGAATAGAGCGAGCTGGTTGGGGATCTGTATTCGGGATCCATTTATCCATCAAGACCCACGTTTGTGTCTCACATTCGATTGTGCGTCTCATGCCTTTAGCCACAAGATGTTGAGCACTGAGCAGGCTTCTCCATCGGTATGAGGAGCGGTATTTCTTGTGCGCCTCAAAGGGGTCAGACTATTGAAAATACTTATCTTTCATAACTCGTGTCACAAGGAAATCGGAGTGTTGGTGAAGCCGCCATAGTTGTTTGGCCAATAAAGTCTAGCTAAACTCTTTGAATGACTTAAAACCAATACATCCTGCATGTTTGGGGAGACACCGCTTCTTCCAAACTATCCAATGCATACCCTTAGAACTATCCTTGGTTCGCCACAAAAAAATGCTCACATCACTCGCCAAAGTATGATATAAACGTTTTGGAAGAAGAAACAGTAACATCACTTTTGTCGGAATAACATGTCTTACTGATTTAATCATAATCTTCTTACCTCTTTTGGATAAAAACTTTGCCTACCAACCATTGTCACGGTGATTAAGTCGATAACGAACATAGGCAAAGACCTATGCCTTGGATCTTGTAGTTGTTCCGGGATCTCTAGATATTTACCGGAGCCCCCTTCAGTAGAAATATTCATCCTCAATTTTATATAAGTACAAGTTGTCTCAGAAATTTCTTTACCAAAAGTGATAACTGATTAATCAAAATTGATTTGTTGCCCATAAGCAATACCATAGATCCTAAGAACCTTAAGGATACTATCACATTACTGTCTATTAGCTTTGCAAAAGAACAGACTATCGCCTGCAAACAAAAAGTGTGATAGAGGAGGGGAAGTGGGTGCAATGCGGATGCCACAAATATCCTCGGCTGTCTTGGCGGCCCGCAGGTTCGTAATGAGCACCTCTGTACATAAGATGAACATGTATGGGGACAATGAATCCCCTTGTCTTAAGTCTTGAGAAAGAGTAATCAATCCTTTTGGTTCACCATTAAAAATAACCTTCTACGTCACGAAATTGACACATGTCATGATCCAGGATATCTTGTGGTCAGTGAAACCCATACGATGCATCAACGCTTTGAAAAAAGTCCATTCAACTCAGTCATATGCGTTACTCATATCTTTTTGATGACCATACACTCCTGTTTGCCAATGGTATTTATGACTAAAGCATGGAATACTTCTTGGACAAACATAATGTTGTTCGAGATTTGTCAACTTGCCACAAAAGCAGAATGAGTTCTCGACACCAAAGCGGGAAGAAATTTTTTGATACGTTGACATAGTATTTTGGATATGATCTTGTAAATGACATTACATAGATTTAATGGTCAGAATTCTTTCATCATATAGAGCCTTTCTGATTTCGGAATCAAAGAGATATTGCCCTCGTTATTCTTGGAATCTATAATTGGATTACCATACCATGACGATATTTTTAATTAATAGTTTGGTTGAAAAAAAGTTTAAATTTAAAAATGAGAGAATATCAAAGAAACTATTTGAAAAAAAAAGGAAAAAAGTGTATATATATGTAGTGGAAATTACATAACGTGCATTTATAAATTGATTTTATTACCTGTTTAAATATAAACTGAACATGATTATATGACGTAAGGAAGAATAAAACTATGATTTTGACTTAAAAAAAATGATTATAATTTTATTTGTTTATTCGGTATGGGTTATTCAACTAGTTCTCTAATAAAGTACTCCCTCCGTTCTTTTTTTATTGATGTTTTAGAGTGATTTTTTTGTTTTGTTTAGATTGATGTTTTCAATTTTCTATGTAAAATTAATTGTGATTTTGAGTTTTTGACTGTTTAAATTCTGCAGTTTGTTTTTTTATTGGTTGATTTTTTTTTGAATTGATGATAAAACATGTTTTGTTTTGAAAAAATTAAAAATTGAATGATTTCTTAATTTGTGTGTAGAAACCTTAAACATCAAATAAAAAAGAACGGAGGGAGTATATAGTAAACTCCAAAAAACAAATGCTAAATTGAGTATATATAAAGTCATTTGTCTCTCGTTCCTTGTGGGAGAAACTTATTGACAGGAAAACTAGTTAAGAAACAGACAAAACACAATGGAGGGAAGAGTCAACGCTCTGTCAAACGTAAACGACCTTGAACTCCACAATTTGTTGGTCGACCCAAACTTCGATCAGTTCATAAATCTCATCAGAGGAGATCAAACCATCCAAGACCCTCTTCTTGATTTCGATCTTGGTCCTTTGCAAAGCAGCCCATGTTTCATCGATGAAAACCAGTTCATCCCTACACCTGTCGATGACCTGTTCGACGAATTGCCTGACTTAGACTCCAATGTCGCCGAATCGTTCCGTAGCTTTGACGGGGACAGTGTCAGGGCGGGCGGAGATGACGATTACAACGACGGCGACGATTCCTCTGCCACCACGACGAATAACGATGGAAGCCGTAAAACCAAGACAGATCGTTCGAGGACTTTGATCTCGGAGAGGAGGAGGAGAGGTCGGATGAAGGATAAGCTTTACGCATTGAGATCTCTTGTTCCCAACATTACTAAGGTAAAAATGATTCCACTTCCTAACACACAAACTTGGGTCGTGAAGCCAGAAATAATTAGATGAGTTTTGGTCAGATGGATAAAGCATCAATAGTGGGAGATGCAGTGTTGTACGTTCAAGAACTTCAATCACAAGCCAAAAAACTCAAAGCCGATATCGCTGGCCTTGAGGCTTCTTTAAACTCCACTGGGGGATACGAGGAACTCGCCCCAGATGCTCACAAGACCCAACCTTTTCGCGGTATCAGTCCTCCCCTTTCCAAGAAAATCATTCAGGTAATCTTGTGCAGATGTTTCGCTACCTATATGTGACCATTTAGACCCCAATTGTTAAAGTTTGTATATTTGTGTGTTAGATGGATGTTATCCAAGTGGAGGAGAAAGGGTTTTATGTGAGATTGGTGTGTAATAAAGGAGAAGGTGTTGCTCCATCACTCTACAAGTCTTTGGAGTCTCTTACAACTTTCCAAGTGCAAAACTCCAACCTAAGCTCTCCTTCTTCTGACAAGTACCTCTTAACATATACATTAGATGTAAACCAACTTAACTTGTGCACTTTTCTACCTTTTTGTCTTCTACTAGTCCTGACTATAAGTGTACTTATCGACTTTGCTTGTTTGCTGGAAACAGGGGACATGTTTTGAACAGAGCTTAAACTTGCCTAACCTGAAGCTGTGGATCACTGGATCACTTCTAAACCAAGGTTTTGAATTTGTCAAACCATTCACTTCTTGAAATACGTAACGCGATTTTTCATAACCTGCATCCCACTTCTTACATGTTTCATTACTTCCACAGATCTAATTTTAAGTCTAATGATGATGTAATCGAGATTGTTGATTATCCATTGAATAAAACGTCTATGTTCTCGATTAATTATGCAAAGAAATATTTTGTTTACAATCACAAGTCTTAAGTATGTCTTTCTTTGAAATATGATGTTTTGATAGTGATGCCGCCTAGTGATTTCTTGAAAATTCGCTATTCATAACCTAGATGTTGTAGTTGTTGCAAGACCTTTTCACATCTTGATTATTTATCTTGTACGCTGTTTGTTTGATTGATGGAAAACTAAATGTTTCTTAACCTTGAGAAAGTATGTACGTACAGATGATCCATGATCGCAGACTCGAATCTATGAACCTAATTTGTGCTTTGGTTATTCATAACATGGTAAAATTAGATATCCTAATATAACGAACTAGGCAGCTACAAAAAAAAATTTCTAAATTTTAGATTGAACCTTTACATTCAACATAATTCTCATTACTGAATATTATTAAAAAACAAAATATAAATTATCCAGATAATAATAAATCTATAATTACTAATTTTGGTAATTCTTTTTCATATCTATACTATATAAAAGTTGCAGCTATAAGCTCCTAAATGCGTCCACATAGGCGATAAATCAACCTATAGTAACGTGCCAAGTCAACATTTAGAATTATGTTAATTTTGTTTTTGTTTGATAATGGAAACCTTTCCATATTTTTATTTAAAATTTTTTCCTATTATCTTAATAATTTTTTTATTTAAGAAAAATCATATACTTTAAAAAAAGTAAAGTCAAATGAAATAGTTAATAAAATTTCTGTTTTGAAATTGTCCATAGTTTTATTGAAAACGAAGAAAATGAAAAAGGAAATATTCTTATTTTGATTGGAATGCAACGAAACCCTAACTTATTTTCTTTTATATATATGTATGTAAATATTAGTTTGATTGTTAAAGGAACCATGCTTCTCCCTTTTTATTTTCTACTCACGTATGAGATTGACAATTTTAATCTCAACATTTTTTTAGTTCTTGTGATCAATTATATATATAGTTCCGTTTTTCTTATGTTCTAATAATCGATTGTTCATGTTTCTATTGTTTACGTGTTCTTTTTATCGGTATAAGGTATGGTATTAATGTTTGTTTTAATATTTCTAACAAAAGATTTTGGCCCATGTTCTAATACAATCTTTTCTTATTTACAGTTTTATCATGTTTCCAAGTAATAACTTTTCAACAAAACATTATCTATACACATGTGCTTTAAAAGGTTTCGATTTCAGTTTCTTTCTTTTAATGTTCTCATTACGTTATAATCATGTACAATATTAGTAGCAATTCACAATGATTTTGTTTATTGTTATTCTTTAACTTATATAGGATCCCCATGGTATTTGGTATGTTCTTAATTATATCTTTAAGTGTCTATATAATTTATACCTACTGTATTGGTAATTTTAATATTTTTCATTAGGTGCTTTTGTATTTTATCTTCCTTTTGTTATTTATTTGTGTTTTTCTAACATGGACAAACCTAAATAACATGAAGATAACCTTCATGTTATCTAGGTTATCTTCATGTTATTTCCTTGGTATATCGACTCTCCGACATTCGAGTATGATCGTAATCTTGGATCCACCAGTGTTCTTTATGTTGAAAGTCCAAATATAACTTTATTTTTGTATTATCATTTGATTTTCGTTGGTGTCTCTTTCCTATGGATTTGGTATTTAACTCTATGATCTACCATATGGTATATAATTTTTTTTTCTATCTTACAAATGGGAACGTTTTTAAAGCGTTCATGTTGTTGTTTATATTTTTTTAAGTCGATAAGGCTAGGCAAGAACTTTGTTGTCCCTTTTCTTTTTAAGTGATTTCCTTTAAATGTTATTTTGTATATCCAAAATTGTGTTCTATGGTACTCAAGGGTTCATGTAGCTTAAGACGAATATTAAAATTAATTAACCTAATTTGATCCTGGTAATTTTCGCAATTTTGTTTCTGATTTGAGTGATTTATTTGGCAGAATGTCATAAAAGCTCTTAGGAACTAAGTTCTTAACTTTTGTAGGTTAGGGTTTACACCCCTTAATGGAGTTATGTACGAAGCAACAATTACTATATACTCTTTGTTTAGGATATCCACTTATGGTGTCCAATTATAAATAACCATTTTTTTATAAACTTAGCATATGGTGAAAAGTGAAAACTAAGAGACAATACTTCTAATCAACAAATAAAAAAAGACAAGTTAGAAGCAAGTACAAATAGTATTTATATTAAAAATATTAATAAAAGCTAACTACAAATTGTTAATCGATAAAAATATATAACTAAATAAGATGGTCCACGATTGCTTGCCAAATATCTTGATGTGCTTTGTATGATGGTTATTTTTTTCTTTCTCTCACCTCTTTTGAGGTTTCTTCTAGATATTTTTAAGTAATGTTAATAGTAATTTCAATAAAGAATAGTATTTGAAAATATATCTAGATATTTTCTAGATATTTTTCTCTCACCTAGATAAAGAATAGTAACTATTAAGTAATTTTTATGCCAATTATACGTATTTACTTATTTTTAATGATTTGATTACTCTTATTAAAAATAAAAATGACTAAACTTTGAAGATGGTTAGAAAAAGTATGTTGTAAGGTTTGACACATTTTAAAATTGTTGCATGTGAGGTGATTATGTTTGATCGTCTTTAAAATAAAATCAAGCAACAAAAATGTCCATTGAAGCATTACGAATATAACATTTTAGTAAAGTTGAACCTAATTACGCTAAAAACGTCCACAACTCCATATAGGATTAAAAACCCATAATTATATTGATCTATATTAGCATTTAAAAGTATGTTAATTTCTTTTTTAATTAATTAGAATTTTTCCATTTTCATAATGTTCATTTTTTATTTTTATTATAACAATCTTTTCTATTTTCTTTAAAAATATACATTTTTGAATACGTTAAGTGAAAATAAGTAATTATTAAATTGTATATGTTTTCAATTGTATATATTTATTAAAACAAATAGAAAAAAAATATACATAACAAAACATACATTTATAAAATAAAGAAGTATAGACAATTTTAGTAATACATGCACTTAATCGATGGATCTAACTGAAAACAAAAACGGAAAATTATATTATTGAGTGAATCAAAAATAATGTAAGTGAGTATATATAAATCTAATAATACACATAGTGCTTTTTAAAGACGTTTTTATGTTGAATTTGTTATTAATGTTTTATCGGATCATTGATCAAGCGATGGTGAAAATGAGATAAAATTTAGAACAAGAAGGTGTGTTTGATGATAACTGAGCATATACAAAATGTAGGAGTTGAAATTTCAGATTGAACATTTGGAAGAGCTTAATCTTTGAGCAAAATAATAGCAAAAGTATAAGCTATTAGTGGGTGAAACAACAAGAGTTATAATTAGCAATCGAGAAAGAAAGAAGCAAATTTACAATTTATATAGTATATATGTCTATATTTGATACCTAAAAAATAAAACAATGTATATTTAGCGTTAAATAATAGACCATATGAAATACAAAAAAACCGCGTGTATACACTTTTTCTTTATTCACTTTCTAGAAAACGGCGTTCAACATGTATTTATAATGAGATCAAATAATGGTATATGTTTCCAAAACAATTTTGAAACACTAGGACACCTCTTTGTCACGTTACTGATATATTGTGAAGTGGACAGTCTTTTAATTTATGCAAATCAATTGGTGAATACATAAAAAAAAAACATAAATTTCGTCTTTCAAATGCAACATCTAAAATAATCCAACACTAGATTTTGATAGAGAAATAGCAGGTAGTGCAACAATATGAACGCAAAAAAATATGTCATAACCACATCTAAAGATGAACATATATAATTTTCTATACATGTACAAAATTACCGATGCGATACAAATTAATATTTATGGTAAATAAATTCTTTAATTCTTTACGATTTTTTCTTACCATTACACTTTTGCATTCGTATATATAAACATCTAACTAATTTAATTTCAAATATATATTAAAATCATCGTTAAACCAAACCCACGCGTAGCGTGAGTATAAAATCTAGTCTATACTATATAAAAGTTGAAGTTATAAGCTTCTGAGAGTGTCCACATAGGCGATAAATCAACCTATAATGTCGCGCCACGTCAATATGTATGAATTATGTTAATTTTGTTTTTAGTTGATAATGGGAAACTTTCCATATTTTTAAATTAAAAAATATGATATTTAAATTGTTAATTTGAAAACTTCATTTTTTAATGAAAAAATCATCTATATCCTTATGCAAATAGAAAATTTTAAGAATATTTATGAAATTAAGTTAATTTTGTTTTGGTTGATAATAGGAAACTAACCGTTTTTGTTTTATCTTTAAGTCAATTGAAAATTTACATCTTTCAGTAGAAATAGAAGCAAAAAAGTGCTAGAGTACGTAAGGGTTTGGTATGATGATGATATTGCGGTTGTTATGTTTTTCTCCATGCACGCAACGAACTGAAGATTCGAGTCCTCAAGTTTTATTCGATTAGGTAAGTCTGGAACTTTTTACCATAACTTTTGAGTTTTGATTATTTGTTTTATAAACATGTTTGATATATTTTATTTATGAGCCTCACTTGCATCGGTACAATAACATTGATGTGGTTTATAGTATTGTGGAATATAATTGTGATCGTGAGGCAGATCCTGAGAGTAGCTTGTGGGGGTTTTGTAAGCAAAGTTTCAGCACTATTAGTGGACGATGGTGTTGATAGGATTGCTCTTTGGGGCTTAGGAGGATTTGGAAAATCAGTAATTGCAAGGACTTTAAACAAAAAAATTGCTAGAGGTACTTGTGATCTTAAGTTTGATACTATTTGTTGAAGCTATAACCTCCTAAGACCGTTCATATAGGATTTAATTCAAGCAATAGTATTATGCAATGTAAGCGTTTTGAATTAAGGTAATTTATTTTTGTTGATAATAGGAAACTTTCCTTTTTTAAATTAAAATAAAAATAAAATTGTTAATTGAAAACTTCCAATTTAAATGACAAAAACATCTTTTTCCTTATGAAAATAGGAAATTTTAAGAATATTTATGAATTAAGTTAAATTTTTTTTGTTGATAATAGAAAACTAACCATTTTTAAATTTAAGTACAATTTGTTTTGTATACATTATTTATATCTCAAAAGTGTAGTAAAACACAAAAATATAAAGGCCCAATCATTATTAGCCTAATTATTTACATACCAACATCCATAAGAAGTTTTCCACTTAAACATTCCGTATTAAGTTAATTTTCTTTTTATTATTAATAGAAAACTATGAATTAATTTCTTTTTTCATAACCTATTTAGAATTATGTTAATTTTCTTTTTGTTGGTTATTGAAAACTAATATATAATTTCCTTATTTCATAAATTCATAACTTTAAGTAATTTTAAATTTTAATGATATTTTTTAGTTCTCATTTTTATTTGCAATTTATATATACTTTAGATTCGGAAGTTGTTGTAAGAAGAAATAGTAAATAGTTTTAAATTACTAATTTCTACAGAAATATGTATAGATGCCAACTAATAGTTGGTTTTGATTTAATAGTAAAAGAGTCAAATCAGTGTTATGACATGTCAATATTATTACATTTTTTTGTTAATAGGAAACTTCTATTTTTTCTATAAAAAACAATCATTTAGTTCCTTACTAATTTTTTAAATTTTAAAAAATCATACCATTTAAAAAACGTCAAGTAAAATAAAATAGTTAATAAATCAAATAAAGCCAATCTAAATCAGTTTTTAAAATTAAACAATCATAATATTTTCCTTTCTTTAATCATGTGGCCTAATTACGTTGCAAAACCAAAAAAACATCACGCCCAAATTATATACAGTAGTATGGATTATTCAAATATTCAAATTAGAAAAGTTTCTTAAAAAAAAAAAAAATGTGATTAAAAAGGAAAGAGTGAAATAAGCAAGTTATACTGAGTTTTGGATACATAAAAACAATTGACTTTAGGTTGACTGATTTTCTTTGAACAAATGTGTTTTGAAAATGATGCATGATAATTCTTTTAACCAACAACAACAACAAAAAATGTTCATGTTGGGTTTTAGAAACCAATTATTACATGTCTCATCAACTTCCAAAAATAAAATAGAAAATTATTGATAAAAAGAAATAAAGATAATTATATTGAATTTAGAAAATATATGAACTAAGAAAAGTACGTACTTCTTACAAACCAAAAGAAAGGAAAATCTATATCTATAAAATATTGATTTCAAGAAAAACAATTATTCCCCATTTTATGGAATAATGAGGACAAAAAACCTATTAAGAGATAAACACTTAACCAATATAAGTATCTTCCAAAAGAAATTTGCAAACGTGTTTCAAACTTCTTCAAATACTTGAGAAGTCATTTTCTTGCCTCTGATAATATTAAAAAATATGATAAGAGTGTTTTCAATGTTACTTGAGTGATAATCCATCTTAATTACACATGGTCAATGCTTTAAATTTCGATTAGTATAGCGTTGTTTTCTATAATATAGCGAAACAAGTTTTGACGAATAAACTGGAAGAAATCAGTCTTATTATACCAAGAAATTTCCAAATTGGAAAACATAGTTCTTGAACACATAAGTTTAATCCCGATAAGAAGAATTTTTTTTTCTTGGCTATCAACACTGGTTTTAATTTTATCATTGTATTTAAAAATTTCACTAAAGTTGGTTGCATAGATGTAATTTAATATTCTCTATTGTACATGTAATAACATATATAATATAAGTGTATACGCAGGATTTGGTGCTCCAAAGCTTTATTGAGAAGTAGTTGGTATTTTGACCCCAAAGATGAAATAATTGGTACTGTTAAACACTTTTCCTAAATATGTCTCATGTGCTTTCAGTTTTAGCATTATATTTGAAATTCAGATGAATGGCTGCATTACTGAATATTTTTAGTAATATAATCCATTACTTTGAAAATTATGTTTGTTAAAAAATCTTTTTATTCATTAGAAAAGGAAAAACACTGCAAGTAATGATGATCAATACAACTGTTTAATAAGTTCTTTATTTTTTATTTTTTTTATTCTTCATAAATTTATATCATCATCTTGAAAGAAATTTTTATGTATTTTTTTGTAAGCTATAAGTAAGCCACTACTGGTAGGTTTTTGTTTGCGTTTAACGTACAGTTTCGTTTATGACTATAAGAGAGAGGAAACAAAAGTGTTATTCGAGAGTCAAATGATTGATTTTTTAAAAAAAAGTGTTACGTTACTATTCTATACGCATAAACGCGGAAACATTTGTAGACATGTATTATGTACATAATATTTAATTGTAGATTTTACAAAACTACAAGCCAAAATTATTCATCGTAATATAAACTGAATCATATTTATTTATGAAACAAAAGAATCAATTCATTCTATAAAACAGTTAAACTTTAACTATATATAAACACTACATATATAATTATCTACACCGTAAACATTTACCAATATAGTATAATATTTATGGTAAGATAATCATTAGCACTACTGCACTTATTTATGATTATACTTTTACATTTGTATATGTTAACGTCAAAGCTAATTTTAAAATTAGTAACCCTAAATATATATTAAATCCGTCGATAAAACAAACCCACGCGTAGCGTGGGTATAAAAACTAGTCTATACTATATAAAAGTTGAAGATATAAGCTCCTAAAAGCGTCCACATAGGCGATAAATCAACGCGGTAATTTTTTTTAAAAATTATTTATAGTAATTTTTTCAACGTTTAGAATTATGTTAATTTACTTTTTTGTTGATAATGTGAAACTTACCATTATTAAAAAAATTAAAATATTATATTCTAACTGTTAGTTGAAAACTTCCAAATTATATCCTTATGCAAATAGGAAAAAATTAGTAATAGTTAATCAAATAAAATATTCTAAATCAAATTTATAATTATACAATTGGTATCTCCTAATCAAAAACAAAAAAAGAAAAATTTCTATTTCTAAACAAAATAAAAGCAAAAACTGAAAGAGATTAGGAAATTTACCTCATTCAGAAGTTGTCATTTATGCTATAAATAAGAGCTCAAATGTAGAACTTTGGAACACATCAAAGTTTAACTTGCTCTCTTTTAGCTTATTGAAAACTAGCTCCTAAGAAAATTAAACTTGCTCTTCTTTTAATTTGGAGTACTTTTTTATGGATATATATCAATAGAAAATTGTGGTTAATAAACCCTAACCTCACGTTGTGATCTCTTTGAAGCTTATATATACATTCCTATTGCTTTCGTAAAACCCAAACAAAAAGTTTAC